>JAYESD010000010.1:127306099-127993297 GCA_036927565.1 Tuctoria greenei | reverse complement strand
CACTATGGTTGCCTTCAGAGAAATACATGTGGCCCATGTGTCCTGGGCAACTTGTGACACATCTGAGAAGTTTGCCTTTGGGGCCTTTTCTCGACCGGGACAGTCGGAGATTCTCCCTAGTGTAAAGCCGTGGGGGTGGTCTTTCCACCACCAATTGAGTTTTTGTAATGTTTGGGAGGTTGGCTAACACTGACATATAGGCTGAGGGCACCAGGAAGGAAAAAATTGGATTCCCCCTTTCTAGGTGTAACCGTGTAAGGGGTGAGGATCTACACAACTGATAAATTTGTATGCACAGTTAAATCTTATTTGTGCTGTCCTTCATTCTCAGCCATTAAACTTCCTTCATAAACAAGCGCCTAAATGCTTATAACATTACCCTAGGCCTTTTCCTTCTTTATTAAGTATCATATGGTGTCCTCAACGCATTCTTCCCCCTCCCCTCCCCCCCCCCCCCCCCCCCCACGGCCGCCCGCGCGCGCCCCTTCCTTGTTCCCTGTGACCTTCAATCACGTCAACCATTCTACAGAACCTTATCATTCTTCCAAGAAAAATGGCAGTTTAATTATGTGTGAAAGTTTTAGTTTGATGCCCTTTTCAATGGACAGTACTTACAATTATGTCCATAGGATCCAACCCTTCTTGGTCGACAGTGTCTGCCATGGCACCAAGGGAATTAAACTTTCTCTTCAATCCCACCTCTGTAAGAATCAAAACATTAATAAATACAGGGACATTTGATGAAATGGACCTAACAAGATGGATTACTCACTGCTTTTTGAGAGGGGTTCAAGAGTATTGATTTTTTCCCTTGCTGCAGAGGCTGCTAATCTTGGTATACCAGAGCTGCTTGTCGGAATATCAGCGGGAAGTAACCACGGTGGAGCAATTTTCGGTGAACCGCCAGCATTAATATTATTAGCACGATTAAGTGCACGTGTCGCTTTAGGTAATTTTTTGTTATCATAACCAACACGATGGCAGTGAAGGTCCCTGTAAAATTTACTAGTTCAGACATGTAACTAAGACATCGGTTAAAATGAGAGCATGGCATGGCTCAAAGTCAACAACTTCCTAATTTTTAGTGATGATATTCCAGCATCTTTCATTTCATACATGAAACTACGATATTGCTAAGCCAATAATTTTCTTGGAATAGTCAGCATGATACTCCAAGACATGCTTTTATATTTCGAAACAAAAACTCAATTCAAATTGCTGACACTGTGGCAAAACAACTACTCCCTCCGTCCCACTACGATGGAGGTTTTAGCTTTTTTAAGACAGATTAAGAGAGTTGGATATTAACGCATGTACCCTCATTAAAATGGTTCAGATTTAATGACGTTGCCTACTTTGATGCACAGGTACTTGTGCAGATTGGTGGATGCCAATTTATTGCATCATACACTAACTGCGGTAGAGTACTCCCTCCTGCCAATTGATGGCTAGCAGACAGACCAAAGCGTCCAACGCTGTGGGACAAGCCCAACGGGCCAAAACATCCATCGTAATGGGACGGAGGGAGTAAAAAGGATGTGTGGCCGAGACTGGATCATTATGACGAGATTCTGACATAACTCCATTATGAAGAATAATAAGTCTCAGATATTGAGCTCATGAAGCATTGACCACATGTAACAATCTTAAGCATGAATAATGATTGGAGAGTGCATAATCAACAATGTCAATGGATGTCGCCGATGTCAGAACTGGAACTTGGTGATGGCTTTGTTCAATGAGCATTATTATAAACTACTGGAGCATATTGCTGTCCCATAGTGAGAAACAGTACTGCTGTGCCCAAGTCAAGATTCCAGAAGCAACGATCTGAAATTTACAGTTCTGATAAAAGTAGGTAGTGTGAAAAGATCCCCACTTAGCTAAAGAGTAAAGACACTGCTGTGCTATGAGAATATGATCTACCTGAGGAAGGGGAACAGTTTGGGTAATAGGTATAGGCATATAGCATAGGTACGAGCAAGAAAACAAGAGTAGCCACGAGCATACTTGTGATAATTGCTTAAAACTAGTTAAGACAACCCAACTAGGCGCAAACAGCACAAAAGTGCTGACAAAAGGTGGATAACAATAATACTGAAAAACCAAAATTGTGCACAAAAATTGAAACTAAACACTGGGGCAGACCAAAGCCACGAACTGCTCTGTGAGAAGAGTTTTATTAAAAAAAAATTTAAGACATGGTCCGGACACCATGGGCAGGAGCACTGTCAATTCATTAAGAAAGAGAGTAGGCACCAGAGATCGATCCCTGGCGGCACGAGTGGGAACCTCCCACGCTGGCCAACTGGGCTAACGGCCCACGCTGGCACCAGAGTTTTATTAATTTTCACAAATGCAATTATATATTTCAAAAAAATGAAACAGCTTATGATTCCTAAGATAACAAAAAATAGTCAATCAATTCTAGACTACATCCCATAAAATAGAAACACACCTTCATATGGATTAATGGAGAAAGAGCAACATGGTAAGCTAACAATCACTTGAATTGCAAATGTGTAATACGGACTTTATGAACATGCATGTATGTATGCTTAGATGTTAACTCATGAAATCATGCATGTGGGTGCATGTTAACAATTGCACAAACCAAATGAAAACCAATGTTATCCTAAACGGGTTTAAACGGACGTTTAAACGCGTTTAAACAGTAAACGGTGACTACCATGTAGTTTAGGACCTAAATGGGCGGTTGACCTGTTTAAACGGGTCAACGGGTGTCTAAAGGCAGTAAACGGGCTAAATGAAACAGTTTCGGGTTTAAACACCGTTCAGACCCGTTTCATGAAAAGCAGGTAGTGTTAGAACTTAGAATTCGGGTCTGCGTTCCTCCACCAGTTAAGCCGCCACAACTCCTCAGATCGAGCAGCACGCACCCTCCCATCGATCCAAACCATGCCGCCGCCGATTGTGCCACCCATCGAGCCTCCACACGCCACCACTGGCTGCGCCGTGCGTCGAGCCGGCGCCTGCCGCCGCCGACTGTGCCGCCCTTCGAGCCGCCACCGAAGCGGTCATCCGTAGAATAGTCGTACACTGCCCCCGAAGAGGTCGTGCATTGAGCCACCGTTCGCTACTGTCGAAGGGGCCGGGCGTCGATCCGTCGTCTACGGTTGTCGATCCCTGCACCACACCATTTCCGTTACCGCTGCTGCACGCAGGCGTCCGAGGAACTGCCAGGTTAGCCCTCCCCCCTCCCCCTCGCTTGATCTTACACAGCACCTGCGGACGAAGGTTGATTTGCACGGCCCCTCCCCCACTTGATCTGACTCTAACACCTGCACACCGAGGTTGATTTGCACCCCCACCACCCCCCCCCCCCCCCCTGATCTGATTCCAGCACCTGATTAGTCTACCTGTCCGTTTCTATGTTTCTATGGTCATTTGTGTTGTATCAAACAATACAGGTCTTGTAATTTCAGTTATGCAACTCCTGAAAAATAGATGCAAGTTTCAAATTAATATCACCAGATCGATTAAAGCCAATACATTGAGTATTGTTACAAATTTTGTACTTAGTGTCAACTGAGCTTCACTTCAGCACATCTGTGACAGAGCGGTGCAGAAAAAATTGTGTTTTCTTGTTGCTACAGTACATACCGTTTAATACTTTTAAACATCGTCTAAACTGTCGAAAGAGCAAACAGACCTCCACCATTAAGACACCGTTTACCGTTTAGGATAACAATGATGAAAACAAAGGAACTTTTGTGGGCTTTTAGATATTGGGAACATGACACGGTTGACATCAACATCACAAATCTTAAATTGAATAAATAAACTAAAAATTACCAGTATTCATAAGTCATTTCTTTCAGGCGAATCTCAAGCCTTTGATAAAGAACTGACTTCTCAAAATCCTGCTTGTCATGGGTCGGTTTGATGAAATTGGTCTCCAGAATGCCTGAAAAGACCAAGATAGTAAACACATAAATATTAATTTCTATTAAGTTTCTCGTTTCTAGATATCATATCTTGCATTGATAACCCTGTTTAGCATAACTAGAATATCTCTTACCAACAACCCCTCGCCCTTTCCCGTATGAGTTGCTCGCAACTTTCCAGAAGGGCTGCAGAAAATTTGGTAGGTTGCCTTATCAGACATTCTGGGAATGATGGGAATGTACATCAGACGTTCTAGAAATGATGGGAATGTACATCAGACATTTTGCCAGAACTAGGTTATCCAGTTCAGATACTGTTTAATTGGTAGGCTGAAGTTGAATGGGATGAGATTTTCCTGGATGACATTCCTATTAAAAATCGAAATAAAAGTTGACAGCAGACAGCACAGCTAACCAGGTTGAAAACATAATACAAATTACTCTATTGACTCGATTTTGATCGCCAAGATTTTACCATCAAAGTTCAATTAACCACATACTCTAAAGGGCAGTCCAGTGCATGTAGCTCCCGCTTGCGCAGGGTCCGGGGAAGGGTCCGACCCATTTGGGTCTTTTGTACGCAGCCTTTCCCTACATTTCTGTAAGAGGCTGTTTCCAGGACTTGAACCCGTGACCTTAAGTCACAAGGCAGCAGCTTTACTGTTGCGCCAAGGCTCCCCTTCAATTAACCACATACTCTGAGAGCATAAATTTGACATGAGTCGGTTGACTATTTAAAATACTTTGGATAATTTATTTTAACTTAAATTGTTTATTTTTGTAGAAATCAATGGTCAATGTGTTGTATTGGAGACAGTGTCGATTTCGTAAACAACATGTATTTGGAAACGGATGGAGTACTAAAAAAATAGAATAATTTTTATGCTACACCCATTCAAATTACAATGATTATCGACAAAGATATGTAGGCTTCCAAACTAGGCAAAACAAATTGAAAACATCAAAATGCTTCTGTTTTAGACGTGAAACAAGTACTAAGAGAGTAACAGGAAAGTAAAGCAAGGGAAAAATTATGCAGCATGTGCCATATAAACAAGAAACATCTCACCGTTATTAACCGATTTTTGTGGTACACGTTAAAACCCTGTACATCAACGTCTGGTGCACCTTTGACAAATCCAATGGTCGTGATTACAGATGGCTGAAAATATGAATTCAATCAAAGAAAGATTTGATATACATCAATATTATGATGACACGGCAAAAATAAAAAAATAAACTATACAAGCAGACATGACAAAAAGAATAATGGCACATTTATAGGGGTAGAAAACATGGAACACTCATAGGCTGCCTGATCCATCAGCCAAGATATTCATTTCCAGTTTATGTGCTTAAACCTTACCAGAAGGCAGGGTGTCAGGCGTAAAAACAATAGACACATTTTACCTAGCAACTATAATGAATAACAGAAACTCATTTATAATGGGCTCAACAAAACTACTATGCTTCACAAACATGTTGCAGTTTGCAGATCATGAATATGGTTGTGTTTGGCAACGAAACTAGATAAGCCACATCTCCACTATACTCCCTCCGTTTTAACATTGTTGTCGTTAGGACAAGAATTGTAGCTCGGAGATGAACTAGAGTTGTTGTCCTAATGACAACAATTTCAGAACGGAGGGAGTATCAAACATTAATGTTTGACACACATATTCAGAATTGTTTTATTAGAACATCGAATTTGGTGTCAATGACATTTCTGCAGGGGCATATCGGTAGCAGTAACGCTACCAGTAACTGTTCATGATCCTCACAATACCAACTGAGCAAATAACACAAATTAAATCAGATGTTAATACTTATTTTAAACAACTGGTCAAAGATTTCTAGTTCATCAGTTGAGACAATTTGAAAATAGCTTCAGTTAAGAAAAAATATTATTCCACCGGTCAAAATGGCGAAAATGCACAAGGTGCTTCGCAAAGAGTTACACGTACCTCCTTAAGTCCAGAAATTTGTGGTTTATACAGCACACACTCACGATACATCAAATCGTTAACAACATTATGTGGTTCCACATCACGTTCATGTAAAATAATTTTAAAATTATCAGGTACACGAAGATACAAGATAGATGCATATGCCTGTTTGAAACCAAATAGAATGGTAACGTTAGTTTAACAGAAAAATTAAGGCAATAGCAAGCTAGTAAATGGGGATCGATACTTAACTCTAAGAGAATAACGAAGTCGGTTTGCAATGTACTTCTGCGTTGCAATCTTCTCCAATTTATTTGTGTTCACCTTCTTTTGTGCACCAGTAATGAGGATATCCTATAATATCTTGGATACATTAATACATATCAAAATGTTGACTGACAAATTGACAGGAAATATTAGATATGATCACATGATAACCCCATAA
The DNA here is from genome assembly GCA_036927565.1 of Tuctoria greenei. Lineage (NCBI taxonomy): Eukaryota > Viridiplantae > Streptophyta > Magnoliopsida > Poales > Poaceae > Tuctoria > Tuctoria greenei. Next base: position 127,986,998 of record JAYESD010000010.1, on the reverse strand, counting down.
AAAGAAATGCAAAGGAAGACCAATAAACATATGTAGCATGCAGGATTGACAGATAATTCTAAAAGGTGGCATGTGGTGAGAACTTCACATACCACTGGATCGACACACATGTTTCCAACAACTTTTATGAATGCATTAGTATTGTGGTTCTGCTTCTGCATAGTCGCCATTTCATGTTTCTACTGTTCGGTTTTCCGTGTTGGTAGCACTCTTTGTGCTCCTTCTGTGCTACCCAAAATCTTACTTTACCTTGTGAAACTAGGCAGCCAACTATTGTTTCAAGGTTAGAACCATACAGGCAGATTTTGGAACCGAAGGGTTATAGGCTTAGTACGTATAAGACAGAGTATATGAAATGTGACTTCAGTGCTACGGGGCAGAGGAGAGAGAATAGCCCTGATGATCAGGTGACACTCAAGGACACTTTCATTACTTGGGATCGATGTAACAGGAGGCTGGAGATATCAATGAAGATCTTAGTCATATAATTAAAGCCAGATGTGATTCTAGTTCCAGTCTAAGTGGCCACACGTCACTATCACGTGAATATGTTCAGCTTTAGAAGCAAAGGCTTTGCATTCAATTGGTAGTGACAGCAGGCTTTTCAGCATTTTGAGGAAAACACACTACTATATCTTCTAGTTGAACAGAAACGTGGAAGACACAAATCAACATCATGTACTAGCAACCAATAAAGAGCCATCAGAGGCCAATATTAAACCTTCTCATCCGAGTTGAAATCAAGCTCCATATCCCCATCGTCATTAAGCCAGAGGTTGAACACAATTATCTTTGTTCCATGCTCTCCAATATCTTCAAACTGTGTGAGAAACAAGAAAAAAAAGTTGGAGAAAGCTTAACTATGGTGATAAACTGACCGGAAAATACACCAAAATGTAAATAACACATGCCTTCACATGATAAGGAATTTATAGTAATTCACCAAAACTATAAATAATTAACTAAATTCAAATGAAAGGAACCAGTATATTGTCAAAAACACAATAAAAATATCAAAATTTTCTTGCAAAGTTTCTGTTAACAGTAATATCTAAAGCACTTTATAGCTGATCTTAACGCATAAAACCAAATGTTACAGAAAATTTAAGTGACCTTCCAGCGTAAGCAAAATCATTATTCATTAGGGCACTGCAATATTTCTAGAACATCTCTTTTCTTAGGCTATTGGTTAATCTGTCAAAACTCCTTGATTTCCTGTAACTTTTCTCCATTTAACTGTGTACATAATTACCAGCATCACTCAAAATATTGACATAATTATCGCAAGGGTAATGAGGCATTTATTGCATACTTGTTGCAGCAACTCAGCTTCACTAGAGAAAGGTGACCATTTTAGAAGGGTAGCCAAATTAGAGGAGAACAGCTTCTGATCATGACGCAACATCTGAGTAAAAGATGCAGTTGTTGTATCGTACTGATAGTCCACCTGTGAAAACAGCAGGGCAGGTACAAGTTTGTATCAGGGTACAAAGAGTACAAAGAAAAACTCCAACTGATAAAGCTTACAATTAGCTGAAAGAGAAAGCATGACTCACCGTTGGAACTAAAACATCATCACAGCCTGTTTCGATCAAAAATGTATAAGAAAGCAGGCCGATACTTCTTGTAGGCACCCTACAGAGACACGAACCTCTTATGTTGATATATGTGCTAGGTGGAAAGGCATTTTATTAGAGGGGAATCAAAGCGATATCCAACATTTTATATAACAGGACAGCCAGCATAGGGGGGGTAAGTTGATCACAGAATGGTTATGTCTGCCCAGCAATATGCAGCAAGCAACGTATAAACACGTAGATATTATATCAAGTTCTAGTGTTACTTTTTTTGTAAAGAGGAAACAGTAGGGGAAACCACGACTGTGAAGTTTGTATTAAGTAAAGTAGTAACCGCAAGGGTTACTCAGTTGGATATATTACAAAGGACGAGTCATAGAAAACTCTGTTGGAAATCCGGCGTGTAGATCACCTGTTCTTTCTCTGGTTCAGATCTGATCTGTTCTGTATGCACAGAACAACAACACTTGATCTGGCAGAGAGGGACCTGTCCTTCTGTGCGCAGAATGGAGAGATGATCAGAAGCAGGTTCTGTTCTGGGGACCAAACCAGGGACAAAAGTCGCTAGGTCCTGTACTTGGCTGAACTTGCCAGGTTCAACAGGGAAGAACTAGGCTAGATGAAGCTGCCTAGGAGCTGCTGCCGTGAGGGCTATTCAGGCTGGTGGAATTTTTGTGTTTTTGTTCCTCTGATCTGATCGGTACAGGAGAGCCAGGGCTTCTTTATATAGGCCTGGTTGCCTAGAGTCCTTATTTATTACATGAGACCAACTCAAGCCTACCTCTAACTCTTATCTCTAAGTAATTAAGGCAGTTTGACTTATCTGGTGCTGCCGCACCTGTACATAATTTAACCTGGACTCATCTACATCTATAAGCTACTCTAGGACTCACCTAATACTAGGACTTTTATTTAAAAGGAAACTTTCTTGGATAGCCTACAGGTGTTGCCGCATCAGGGCTAAGTTTGGCTAGGACTCTGCCCCTCCCCTGGTGTGCGCCTCCCCCTCTTTTACAGTCCTACACCAAGTAGGATAGGGGTTGTTCAGCTGCACCAGGCCCAGCTCAGGGTCACCAACAATCTCCTCCTGATCCTGACGCTGGTGCACATCTAGTTCAGGATCCCAATCTTTCTTCCCATCTCGACAAATTTCTATCTTCCAAGCATCTTGGTCAAGTCGTTTGTCTTCATCTTGTTGATAATCTTTGCCCTTGATCATCAACCGCACCTTGTGCTTCACCACCTCACCGTGCCACGTCCCATCCTCTTTTCTGGACTTGATATCCATGAACGACGTTGGCTCCTCCGTGGTGATGAACTTGAGCTCACCCTCCTCTAAGCTTCGTGGATCGTGCCCTAGAGAGGTGATAGGCGCATCTACTTAGTGGTAGGCGCCGACGTGACCACCGATGTTCATCGACGGCGTGACCAACTAGATGGGTCTTGGAGGATGCTTAGAAGTCTTGTGGGAGCTCCAACCTTTAACCTCGTGCTCTCCCGTAGGGACAGCAGCACGTTCAGGGCCTCTGACGCCATGTGCTGCCCTTGCTTGGTGCTGGCCAGCACCCCTAGGGTTCTGTTTAGGACTTCCAATACATTCAACGCTCCTTCCAGCTGGTGCAGCGTGTCTCCCAACAACTCCGGCACCTTGTACAGGGCCTCCTGCCCCCTGCAAAGCCGTTCTAGCACCTCCGAAGCCGTGTATAGGGCCTATTGGCCCCTGTAGGTTCGTTCTAAGGCCTGGAACAGTTGGTCCAGCGGTTGCTGGACCCGTGGCATCGAGGCGTCGATGTAGAACGTGCTGAAGTCTTCTTTTGTTTGTGTGGTCAGGCAAATCGGGCGCATTATGTTGAGCTTGACGGAGTACAACTTGTTGTCATCGCGTTGCACGTCGTGTGAGAAGACGATTCTTCTCGTCCCATATCTGCATCAGTCCTCCATGTACTGTGATGCGGTAGCCATCCTCATCCAGTCGGCTGATGCTCATGATGTTGGTGGTGAGGTGCGGGATGTAGCAGATGCCGGTGAGCCACCTGTTGTCGGTACCCTGTGTACCGGGTACCCCGCGATACCGCAAGAAGTGCAAGAAAGTTCCACCCGTTAGAGTCGAAGGCACTTGCAGGTCCCACATGTCACGTTGCACCGGACCCGCTCCCCTCACATGGCTGTCTCCCAGGTTAACACGTGTAAAAGAAGACCGAAACTAAACTCCCAACCAAGGAAAGCTCCGGCGACTACACGTGTACAACAGCCCCGGACCTAGCCCCCATCAGAGAGTAGCTCCGGCGCCGACACGTATACAGCGACCCCGGACCTACCCTCGCACAAGGGAAAGCTCTGGATCTGCCACGTGTGGAGCCTCCGGACCTTCATCGCCAACAGAAATACAAGCAGATCACGTCCATTACAGACATTCAAGGACGGTTAAAGCGGCGGTTACAAGGCCTGATAATGTGTCATTAATGTCGTATTAATGACACACGATCAATGCACCGTTAATAGGGGTAACGCTGCCACGAAGGCACGTTATCACACTATTAGTGATACTTAATACTCTCTAGACAGTGTATTAGGTCATTGAACACGCCAGGGCCACATGTCGGGCCAGGCAAGCTTTGTAACGGTCAGTCCTTAGAACTATAAAAGGGCTGCACCGCATGAACATCAGGGACGATCTAATTCGACCTGATCACAGCGAACATACTCGCACAATACAAAAACACAAACCCCGTAGAGTAGGGTATTACGCTCAAGCGGCCCGAACCACGTAAATCTCTGAGGTCACCATCTTGATCTTGGTCTTTGTGTGTCCCAACTATAAAAGAACCTCCGTGGGCTGCTTCTTAGCGGTTCCGGGGGTAAGTGTCGTATCAAACACTTCGACATTTGGCGCGCCAGGTAGGGGGGCACAATCCCGAGATCACAAGATGGTGAATTCAGCTGTTGGATCCTCCAATGGCAACCACGATGGACAACCTGCTGGAGGCAATCCCTCAACGTTCAACAACCAGCAGGTGCCATTGTTCCAGCAGGCGTTGTGGCACCACAGCCACCATCTGTTCCAGCAAACAATGCTGGTCAACAAGATGGAGCATCTGCGTCGATCACTGCATCGACAAACAACAACCCCGAGCACGCGCTCATTGCTGCGCGAGCTCTTCTACAACGCCCACCGCCTCCAGGTGCACCCCAGGGTGCTATGGAGCAGTGGAGAGCTGATGTAAATCACCTGGTCGCAGTTGCGGCTGCAGGCCTCAGCAACCAAGGTCCTCCTCCTTCGGGGCGAGCACATTCACAACGACGGACCTTGTCCGGCCGACTTGGTCCGCAAGTCTCACAACAGAGAAGACGTGTTGCCTCCCAACAGGTGACTTTGTTGCCTCCCGGGACACGACGCACCCACACAATTACCAGGATTCCGACTCATGACCTGCGGTCAAAACTGGATCGCCGTTACCGGCAGCAGGACGGTCGGTCGTGTCCACATTGAGCGCGCTCGTGAGAGACGAGAAGCTCAGGACAACCCTGCTCCTCGGGGAGTAGGAGGAGGTTGTTCTGCCCTGGCCATGCACTTACGTATGGTCAGGTGGCCATAGAAGTTCCAACCCCACTTACTGGGGAAATTCGGCGGGACTGTCAACCCCGCTGAATTTCTTCAAATATACTCTACTGCCATACTGGCAGCGGGGGATGATGAGGCTGTAATGGCCAATTACTTCCCAGTGGCTTTAACTGGGACTGCAAGGTTTTGGTTCATAAGTCTTCCACCCGACTCCATTAATAGTTGGGCAGAGCTGTGCCAACAATTCACTGCCAACTTCGGGAGCTCCTACACCCGGCCCGACACTGAATTGGACATGTTTGCCGTTAAGCAAACATCGGGGAAATCGTTATGGTCCTTCATCCAGCGATTCTCTCAGGTACGAAATACCATTCCTGCAATCTCAAGCTCCTCTGTTATCGTTGCATTCAGATTGGGTGTTCGAGATAAGAAGATGCTAGAGAAGCTGGCTATTAAAGAAGTTACTAGCGTCACGAAACTCTTCAGCCTAGCCGACAAATGTGCTAGGGTTGCGGAGGGCCGTGAAATGCACTCTAAGCCAGCTCCAGAGGCCAACCAGAAGTCCTCCAAAACTGAAGCCGCTATCTCCGGTAGTGGCAAGAAGAAAAAGAAGCCCAACGGCAAAAAGAAGTCGTTGGAGCCTGTTGGCCGGCGCTCCAGCTGCTGCTGCGGCAGCTCCTGGAAGACGGGGGCCACGCCCCGAGAAGCGACCTCGACCTTTATCAGAGGACGACAACAGTTCCAAAGCATGGTATCCGATTCACACGACGAACCGACACAGCTTGGAAGAATGTCGGGAGGTTCAAAACCTTGTCGAGCGCTACAACAAGCGTCGGGAAGAAGCTCCTTTCCGTCAAAGGGAAGGAAAACAAAAAATCGACGAAGCTCCGACTGAAGAGGAGCTAGGTTTTCAGGACCCCAAAAAGGTCTTGAAAGCCGTCTACAACACTGTCGACGACGATTCCGATGTTTCTGACAACGAACGTCGGAAGACCTTGAACATCATCTATGGTGGTTCTTGGGACATCACTTCTCGCCGCATCCTCAAGACAATGTGGCGGGACATGGCCGTGTCAGCTCCCGCTGCTAAGGCGGAACCACATCGGAAGTGGATGGATACATCCATCATTTTCGATGCTTCGGATTGCCCTCGAAATATGATCGGAGCTGGTCAACTGCCATTGATGGTGTCACCCACCATTAACAATATCCAAATCCACCATGTAATGGTGGACGGAGGTTCTGGGCTAAACCTCATAAGCTTTGAAGCTTTCGTTAAGCTTCAGCTCCGGCCCTCGGACCTTCGCCCATTCTGACCTTTCTCCGGAGTAGGTCCGGGAACCATTACCCTTCTCGGTTCCATCACACTCCCAATGACCTTCGGGACCGAGATAACTACAGAACCGAGAAATTGATCTTCGACATCGCGCAGATCAGTCTGCCTTTCAATGCCATTTTGGACAGGCCAGCTTTATATAAGTTTATGACTGCTGCCCATTATGGTTATTTGGTGTTGAAGATGCCAACACCCACGGGCGTTCTCCGGATCCGCGGAGACCGTACCGCAGGAGTTACTGCACTGGAAGAACTCTATGCGCTTACCACACCGCAAGAGGAAGCATCCGGTAAGGAGCCAGCTGCGAATTCTCCAAGCATTCGTCACAAAGGCTCTACCTCCGCACCTCGTGTGCAACCAAGCGGCGACGCCGACATACCCGTCAAAGTCGTCCAAATTGGTTCCGATGCTGCTCAAACTACCCGTATATCTGGGGGTCTGAACAACAAATAGAAACTCGCGCTCATCATTTTTCTCTGGGCTAATGTCGACGTGTTTGCCTAGCAACCGTCACAAATGCATGGGATCCCTAGGGAGGTGATTGAGCACAATCTGAAGATTTACCCAGACGCACGGCCTGTACACCAGAAGCCTCGGAAGCAATCAATCGAGCGACAAAACTTTCGACAGGAAATCAAGAAGTTGCTCGAAGCTGGATTCATTCGGGAAGTCTTCCATCCAAAATGGTTGGCAAACCCAGTTGTTGTACTCAAGGCCGGTGGGAAGCTTCGGATGTGTATCAACTACACCACCTTAAATAAGGCATGTCCAAAGTATCCATTTCCACTACCTAGAATAGACCGGATAGTGGACTACACCTCCAGGTGTGAGCTACTGTGTTTCTTAGATGCATATTCCGGATATCATCAAATCCAAATGTCTAAAAAAGATGAAGAGCATATTGCCTTCATAACAGTAGATGGATTGTATTGTTATACTGTCATGCCATTCGGTCTTAAAAATGTTGCTTCAACATTTGCGCGAACTATGTACAAAACATTTGGAGAGCTAATTAGAGACTTGGTGGAGGTGTATGTTGATGACATCGTCATGAAGATAAAAAACAAGGAGTCACTCCTTGACAACTTACAAGCCATCTTCGACAAGCTGCGCACTACGCGCACCAAGCTAAACCCGGACAAATGTGTCTTCGGGGTTAGCTCCGGAAAGCTTCTGGGGTTCTTGGTGACTCACGAGGAATTGAAGCAAATCCAGCGAATATCAAGGCTATAGAAGAAATGCGGCCCCCAGCCCGCATTAAAGATGTCCAAAAGTTGACTGGATGTTTAGCTGCGCTCAGCCGGTTTATATCAAGACTGACAGAACGGGTGCTACCCTTCTTCAAACTATTGAGGAAGTCTGGACCTTTTCATTGGTCTGAAGAAGCAGAAAAGGCGTTCCAAGAGTTGAAAACATTTCTCACCACACTACCAATATTGGTAGCTCCTAATTCTGGTGAGCCTTTACTACTCTACATTTCGAAAACACTGAAGTTGTCAGTATGATCCTGGTTGCGAAAAGACCAGAGCCACATCTGATTCAAACGTTTGGACCCCTCCGGGAGGGTCCGGAATCACCTAAAGACGTGGTTGGGTCTCAGCTCCAAGACACGGAACCTCAAAATGAAGTGCTAGGAGATCAACCTCTTTCGTTTGAAGAGGTTCACCTGGCTAACCAAGATGATCTGGATCCTCCTAGTGAGGTCCGGGTTGAACAAGAAGGAGTTTTGGACCCCTCCGGGAGGGTCCAAGAAGCACAACCTGAAGGTCTAGGGGACCCTCTAACAGGGTCCGGGTCGATGGGGAGGAAGCTTCGGGTCCTTCTGAAAGGGTCCAGACCATCCAACGCCTTGTGTACTTCATCAGTGAAGTATTCCACGATGTCAAGACAAGATACATTGAGGTGCATAAACTACTTTATGCAGTTCTTCTTGCCTCAAGAAAGCTTCGTCACTACTTCCAAGCCCACAAAATATCAGTGGTAACTTCTTTTTCACTACGTGCAATTTTGCATAACCCAAATTCTACTGGGAACATTGCAAAGTGGGCAGCGGAACTGGCTGAATTCGATCTAGAATTCGTGTCAAGACAAGCAATTAAGAGTCAAGCCTTGGCTGACTTTGTAGCGGAATGGAACCCCTCTCTATCAAACCCTAGGGGCCACAGTGAGCAGAAACCAGAACTCAAAGTTCCAGTATTCACCGAGCCTCACTGGACCCTCTACTTCGACGGCTCCGTGCAGAAGCAGGGGGTCAGAGCTGGAGTCCTTCTCCTGGCTCCAATCGGAGAGAAGGTCAAGTATATGGTACACCTTGATTTCAAGGCAACCAACAATATGGCGGAGTATGAAGCCCTCATCTTTGGACTCAAGGTGGCATTATCTTATGGTGTCAAACAGTTGTTGGTAAAGGGAGATTCGCAACTCATTATCAAACAAGTGAAAGGTGAAATGTTCCTGCAACAACTCTCAATTAGCTGCTTATCTCCTTGAAGTTCAGAGCCTTCAGAAGGACTTCGACGTCCTGGATCTTCATCATGTTCAGCGTCTTCACAACTCTGAATTCGACGAACTCTCGACGAAAGCCTCAACCGGAGCTCCGGCTCCTGACGGAATCTTCGTCCGGAGGTTGTCAAAACCAACAGCTCAGCCTGCCGAACTGAACGAAGGGGGTGAGACCAGCACCTCGAAGCTGGCGGTCCCGGTGGCCCTGCTACCATGGCGTCCACCAAGAGTCGTAGGCGCTGTCGGAAGCTCCGAGCAACCCAGCACGCAAGACTCAGAAGCTCAAGTTAGCTCCGATGCATGGATCTCGGAGATCCGGAGCTACTTGAAAGACAACATCCTTCCTGAAGACAGTGTATCCGCTGACCGGATTGTCAGATTGACTAAAAGATACAGGTTAGTAGAAGGGGATCTCTACCGACGCGGTGTCAATGGCATCCTAATGCGGTGTATTGCAAGGGAAGAAGGTCGCGAGCTCCTCGCGGACATCCATGGAGGCGAGTGCGGGAAACCACGCATCTTCTCGCACGTTGGTCGATAAAGCCTTCTAGCATGGCTTTTATTGGCCTACAGCACTTCAGGATGCGATTGAGCTAGTGAAAAATGTGAAGCATGTCAATTTCATGCAAAACAGATTCACACCGGCTCAATCACTACAAATGATACCTCCTATATAGCCTTGTGGGGTATGGACATCTTGGGACATTTCCCAAAAGCCGTCGGAGGTTACAGGTTCCTGTATGTCGCCATCGACAAGTTCACCAAGTGGCCGAAAGCATCTCCAGTAGTAACAATCAACAAACAATCAGCAATAAAGTTCTTGAAGTCCATTATATGCAGATTTGAAGTTCCTAACAAAGTCATAACTGACAACGGAACTCAATTTACAAGTGTTGCATTCCAAGAATATTGCGAAGACATCGGCATTCAACTTAGCTACGCCTCAGTAGCTCATGCAGCAAGCAATGGCCAAGCCGAGAGAGCAAATGCAGAAATCTTAAAAGGACTCAAGACACGAACATATGAGCGCTTGAAAAAGCACGGAGCTAACTGGATTGAGGAACTTCCGTCCACATTATAGGCGAACAGGACAACACCCAACCGGTCAACTGGGGAGACTCCATTTTTCCTGGTGTACGGAGTTGAAGCAGTCCTTCCTACGGAGATCACCTTGGGGTCCTTATGGGTCCGAACCTTCGACGAAGCCACGCAGGACCAGCTCCGGCGTGAAGACCTTGACCTCGTCGACGAGGGAAGGGGCCAAGCAGCTGTTCGAAATGCACATTATCACCAGGCGCTCCGGCCCTATCATCAAAGGCATGTGCGTGATCGACATCTTGAAGAAGGCGACCTGATGCTTCGGAAGATACTAAGCCGTGAAGGGATGAACAAACTTTCCCCCAGCTGGGAGGGTCCCTTCCGAGTAATTAAAGTATCCCGACCAGGATGCGTTCGCTTGGCAACAGAGGATGGGACCCCGCTTCCCAGTCTTTGGAACATCGAGCACCTCCGTAAGTTTTATGCTTAGAATCACGGAGGTGAGTCTGTAATTACACACAATGCATGTTGTAGAGTCATTATACAGAGACGGGCAAGTCTTCCGGGAGAACATCTGGACCCCTCCGGGAGGGTCCAGGAAGTTCAAGTAACACTTGAGACAGTCACAGCACTAAAAGTGTAACTACTTGCTCTGAGCTAGCACAAGATGTATAGCACATTTAGCTTGGTCCAGCACCCTAAGTGTGTCCTTGTCTGCCCTGTAATCTGGACCTATAATGAAAAACATTGCTGTGTGAAAACAGACTCCACGTGCATTTACCTTTTGTGCAAGGCTCAATATATCAAATTATTTTTACCCCACTTGTCTATAATGAAGTTGTGCAAATCTTTTTGAGCTTTGTTCCAAGTAATTCACATGCATTACAAGCCTTATTGATAGTCTTTTTGGATTTTAACATTGCTACATAGTCTGCTTACCTGAACGTCAAGCCAACATAGGTCCGGAGTGTGCTATCGACTTAGCCTGGTCCTGCATCCTAAGTACATCACTCTACCTACATCCCGGCAAGTACATCACTCTACCTACATCCCGGCAGGCCTCAGTAGGGTGAGTACTAAAAGGGCATGCAGATCTAGAAAGATTATATCAAAAAGTTTGTTATCATGATGAGTTTCTTCGGATCTAATGTCCAAATAAGAACAATAAGTCACAACCAATTTATAGACAAGAGAACGAATTTTACTTTTTCTCTCGCCTTTAATGTGCAGGAAAAGCAAAAAACCATAGTGATGGTGGACGACGCCGGAGCTACTAAGCTCCGGCATCCTCCAAGATGGGACCGCTGTCAACGTCTAATATGTTAACAGTAGATGACGTCGGAGCTACCAAGCTTCGACCATCCCAGGGGACCTGTCTTCGACGCCTCAAAATTGAAGACTTCGGACCTAAAATATACAAGTGCAAAGCATTCAAGTCGTCAACATATTGCCACAACCTTTGGTACATGTACACACTTCAATTGTACACATGTACCAGGGGGCCAACAAGATACGGCACAGTATATTAAGACAAAGTGAAATTGAAGGCAGAAAGGGGGATTTCATTAATTTGAGATACTTGATTACAAAATGGGGAGAGTGCAGCAGAAGGCAAAAGAAAGAAAGTCCTAAGCTACTGGAGAACCTAAGACCTGCGGAAGAATGAAGCTACTTTTTGGGCAACTCCTTGGACGCTGGCTTTGGCGGCGTCTTCCTCTTCAGCGATGGGACCTTCGAGCACCGGGTCCCGTGGGAATTGGGGATCTCGGCTCACATAACACGTCATCATGTATTCTGCGACGTTTGTAGCCAAAGACTTCCCCTCCGTTTCCAGCTGATCTGCGATGACGTCGCCCATTGCATCAAGTTTGCCGCCAGCACCGTTGAGGGCCACCAGCGCTCGGTCCAAGTCCAAGTTCCGGGTTGTCCGGATGTACAGGACTGAAGCCCAGCGGTGTCAGCGCGTCATTCGCCCGCCCTAAGAAGTCCCACACTTAAATAGCTTCGGTCTCCTTCAGGCTCCGCAGCTCCTCCAGCGACTTCCAGGCAGCCGCAAGCTTCGAACCTTCACGGGCAAGGCGCTCAGCCAACTTAACATGCTGTTGCATGCTCTCAGCAACTTGCTTTTACCGGTCGGCCAGCTCCGTCTCCCGGAGGTGAATGCGGTTCTGCCTTTCAGCAAGGTCTTTCTCCCTGCCTTTAGCTCTCTCCTCCCTAGCGGCAACGTCAGACTCTCTTTTCGAGAGCTCTTGCCCCACCTTCCAGTTCTTCTTCCTCTCTTCCTCCTTCCATAGATCCAACTTTTTGCTGCAATCTGCCAAATTTTTCTCACCCAGAGTCAACTTTTGGGTGACCTCCGCTTCTCTCCTCACCACATCCTCCTGCTGCCCTAGGAGTTTTTCCTCCCTCGCCTCCAGGTCCGCTCGACACTTCAGGAGAGTTTCATTCAATTCAGTGAGCTTTTCGTAACGCTCGTCAGCAGCGTCACGTCTCTCCTTGGAGCTCCAGGATTTCCCTGGAGTTAGCATCGAGCGCCCGGATAGCGACTTCCTTCTCTTCCATCAATTTATCCCAATACTCTAACCGGGCTTTCTCCCCCTTGATCCATTCCTTCTGGTCAGCTAGCCTCGTCTGAGCAAGCCTGGTCTCAAAATGGAGTCTGTTGCACCAACGCCTCAAGGTGTTGCGCTCCTCCTCCAAGGCTTTGCTCTCATGGTCAAAGGCAAGCAGGACCTGTCGAAGACTTGAGCAGGCGTTGTCTATGGACAACGCCAGAGGGATAGGTTATGGGCCTACGGGGACCATTTCCGCAGGCTCAAAAGGGTTTTCCATCACAAAAATTGGGTTCCACTCTACAATAGTGGTCCCCTGTACTCCTGCAGCGCTAGGGCCGCTCTCCTGGAACCCTTCAGCGGTAGCAGAAGAACTCACTGGGGGAACTTCCACCTCCGGAGCAGTTGAAGGCGCCGCTCCAGGGTCTTCAGTTGACGGCTCCAAAGTCTGAGGACCTGTCGCTAGTTCCTCAGGCTGCTATGGCTCAGGCCTAAGTACCTCCGGGATCACCACCTTTGGAGCAGCAGCCAGGGCTTCTACTGGGGCCTCAACCATCACTGGCTCAGGCTCCGGCACAGCGACTACTTGCGGGTTAACCACTGGATCTTTAACCACCTCCAGCTCAGCCGTCGGACCCTCTAACACTTCCAGCTCAACCGCCGGATCTTCAACCGTTTCCGGCACAAGGGCCAGAGCTTGGGTAATTTCCGGCTCAATAGTCGGGGCTTCAACTACTCCTGGCTCAGCAGCAAGGGCTTCGACAACATCCGGCTCGAAAGCCAGAACTTCTGGCATCGCCGGTGCTGGAGCATCAGCCTCCGCCGCCAGGGGTACATCTTCAACTTCTCTCCTGTGGTCCGGCGCTACCACAGGAGCTTCGGGTGAGGACTCCGAGTCCAAGCTCACGACAGCTGGCGCCGGAGCTATCGCAACTTCTGCTTCGGCCTGGCGAGGAGGCTCAGCGCTTGAAGCCGGAGCTTCGGCGGGCGTAGCCTTGGTCCCTGCAACAGGTGCTGAAGCTCCCAGCCCCTTCTTCGACACCCTAGAAACAAAGGGAAGAGAAGATTAAAGACACATCAAAAAGCAAGACTAGCATTTCAGGGAAAGCAAACAATGCTTACATCGGGATGTTGCCACCCCAGTCGCCTCGGAACCTCTTCTTCTGGGGTCCGGAGCTAGAGCCAACCAAATCTGGTGAGACAACTGCTTCAGACCTTAGTTGAGGAACACTCGGAGCCGCCGGAGTCCTTTCGGTCGGAGCTTCTCTTCGCCGGGAAGAACCCCCGGACCTGGAACTTCTAGCCGGCACTGAGGTCGGGGTCGCCTGCCCGGAGCTTACGCCTCATGAAGATGCCTGCACCGGAGCAGGGGTAGCTACAGAAGACCTCCCCCTCCGGGGAGAAGCAGCCGTCGTGGAAGGAGCAGGTCTGACGGACCCCCCGTCAGCGTGCTTCCACTTCCTCTTCCGGCTGGAGGGCTCCGCTGGCTCTTTGCCCTTGCCTTTGCCGGTGTCTTCAGTCTCTCTGCTCGGGGCTGAGGCAGGACCACCCTCGTAAACTCCGGGGATCACCAATCTGGTGGTTGAACGCCTCTCTACCTCGCCAAGGTCGTCAAGCACCGGCATACTCCTCCGGAGCTCCCGACTGAACTATGCCTACATGTTCAGGAGGAGGAAGGCTACTGGCGGAGCCAAGTCGTCGCCATTGACATTAATCCCATGCTGGAATTTCTTCAAAAGAAACTCCAAGGATTCATCATCCAAGTTGGATTCCAGACTGATTTCAATCCGGTCGTCATCCATCACGCTGTTGAGGGCCCACGCGAGCTTCTCTCTCTTCTTCACTGGAGCCCACCTGTTGACCAGGAAGTTGCAGAAGACCATCTGGGGGTCACTCCACCTTCCACGCACTTGCGGATCCTGGTCAAAACAGGGTTGAAGGCATCTTATAGCACCGGAACTACACTCCAAGCGTCAGTGTCAACATTGGGGAGACCTTCGAGTAGCTCCAATTTCTCGTGCTCCTCCGCCGCGACGATGATCCAATCCTTCTTCCAGTCGTCCCACTTGCCGGAAGGATACGACTTCAAGTATTTGTAGGGGCAGTTCTTGTGCTTCACAAAATAGTAGAAGCCAAGGAACTCAGGCCCCTTGCCGGTGGTGTGGATGGTAAAGAAGGTGCGGAAAAGCTCGACGCAGGGGGGAATACCCACCCACATCTCGCAAAAGTGAACGAATGTCGCCACGAGAAGAAGGGAATGGGGGCCAAGGTGATACAGCTGCAGACCATAAAAGTCTAGCAGCATCGAAAGAAAAGAAGAGAAAGGTGGAATGAATCCCACCATGGCGTACGCTGTGAAGTACACCATATCGACGATGCGCTCCTTCTTGAACGGGAGCTTGCCAGCGCGAACCAAATGGTTGAAGGAGTCGCTGGACCACCCCATATAGGTTCGGACCTTCTTCAGGTCATCATCGCTCTTGAGGCGGCTCTTAGGGGGACCCAACTCCATCGCGGCAAAGCGGTGCAAAGGAACAGAAGTTAGACGAAGTTTGGGAGGCTCTGAGCGCTAAGTTGATCGAAGGCGTAAAGAGTCCTCAAACTGTGTGTATTTTCCTTCTTAAGTAAACCTCCGCGACGCTTGGATGGAAACCACAGCGAGATCGAAGGCACTCTTCAAAAAATCTACCCCGTCGATGACGAGTGGGCCTGGGGTCACCTCGACGAAGAGATCGAGGTTCTTACCCAAGGCGAACCGTTGTCATGATGAACGGTGGGAAACCCAAAGTCGGCGCTCTGATAGGGCGCGCGGAACCGATACGGTTTTCATATTGGGAATCGGTGACCTTCGATTGCGTGAGATCCGCACTCAAAGATCTCATCTGCCGTATTCATAACAAACCACGTGTCGAAGCTTCACTCCTGGAACGTCACTCTATCGACGCATCAAAGGACTTTTGAAAATCGAAGCGCAGGAATCGAGAATGGCCCCACCTCCGGCAGAATAATTTAACCCAAAAGGTTTTTCCCAGAGGTGGGCCTGGGGGCCACTGTCGGTACCCTGTGTACCGGGTACCCCGCGATACCGCAAATAGTGCAAGAAAGTTCCACCCGTCAGAGTCGAAGGCCCTTGCACGTCCCACATGTCACGTTGCACCGGACCCGCTGCCCTCACATGGTTGTCTCCCGGGTTAACACGTGTAAAAGAAGACCGAAACTAAACTCCCAACCAAGGAAAGCTCCGGCGACTACACGTGTACAACAGTCCCGGACCTAGCCCCCGTCAGAGAGGAGCTCCGGTGCCGACACGTATACAGCGACCCCGGACCTACCCTCCCACAAGGGAAAGCTCCAGATCTGCCACGTGTGGAGCCTCGGACCTTCATCTCCAACAGAAATACAAGCAGATCACGTCCATTACAAACATTCAAGGACGGTTAAAGCGGCAGTTACAAGGCCTGATAATGTGTCATTAATGCGTATTAATGACACACGATCAGTGCACCATTAATAGAGGTAACGCTGCCACGAAGGCACGTTATCACACTATTAGTGATACTTAATACTCTCTAGACAGTGTATTAGGTCATTGAACACGCTAGGGACACATGTCGGGCCAGGCAAGCTTTGTAACGGTCAGTCCTTAGAACTATAAAAGGGCTGCACCGCATGAACATCGGGGACGATCTGATTCGACCTGATCCCAGCGAACATACTCGCACAATACAAAAACACAAACCCCGTGGAGTAGGGTATTACGCTCAGGCGGCCCGAACCATGTAAATCTCTGAGGTCACCATCTTGATCTTGGTCTTTGTGTGTCCCAACTATAAAAGAACCTTCGCGGGCTACTTCTTAGCGGTTCCGGGGGAAGTGTCGTATCAAACACTTCGACACCTGTGCTCACCCGTCTTGGCAGCGAAGATGATCGTACCCTTCCCCTGGATCCGCACGATTGAGTTGTCGCCGAACTTGATCGTCCCGACGACGTTCTCATCGAGCTCGAAGAAGACGGCGCGTGAGCCCGTGATGTGGTTGGTTGCGCCCGTGTCGAGGTACCATGTGTTGCTGTCGGAGTCGTCGTTGTCACAAAGCGCGAAGACACATCCCCCACTATCTCCAGTGGTCACGTGGGACGCTCTTGTACAGGCTCCACCTGTATTGAGGTTGTCCTTGTCATGAACAAGACACCCTCCTCTTCTGCCTCAGCCATGAGAGCCTGTTATTGCGGCTCCTCCTGCTCCGACTTCGACCGACACTCCTTGGCCCAATGACCCTTCTTCCCACACTTCATGCATTGATCCCGCGGAATGTCCTTCCCAGAACCCTTCTTGTTCTTCTTTGGCGCGCCCTTTCGGCTGCCCTTCTTTGAAGACTCAGCAGCTCGTTCCTCCTCCACCTGCTTCTTCCACTCCACCCGAGTGAGGTACAGTTGGCTGTCATGAATTCCCCCACTTCGTTGCGTTGTCTCGAAGGCGTTTTCGGCAGCCCTAAGCCGTCCCGTCACATCCAACAATGTGAGGGTCGACATGTCCAGCAAAGTCGTGATCGCCACCACCATCTGTTGGTAAGCGTTCTGGAACGCTTTGCTGAGCTTCTGCACGACCGCCGACTCCTCCAGCGACTCCCCGAGCGAGGCAAGGCGCAACACCATACCGCTCAACTGGAGGGAGAAGTCCTCGATCCCCTCGCCATGCTTGAAAGCGGCGGCCTCGAACTCACGCCAGAGTTGTTGTGTCGTCGTCTTCTTCACGCGGTCAGCCCCGACCCACATGAGGGCGATCGTGTCCCATGCCTCCTCCGTCGTCTTCTTCCCCCGATCGTCGTGATCATCTCCGGCGGGACATTGCTAACGAGGATGTCCAGCGCCATCATGTCCTCCTGCTCGGTTGCATTGCCTTTCTCCACCGCCTCCCAAAGCAATCGCGCCCGCAGCTTGATCTTCATCATGACAGCCCACTCCGCGTAGTTGGTCTTGGTGAGTATTGGGAACCCGGTTCCCATGTTCACCTCACGAACCGTCGGTTGACTTGTCGTAATGGTCTTGTCGCCGGTGACGCTACCGCTGCTTGGAGGGGTCTTCGGTTCCGTCGACATGTTATTGAATTCAACCCAAGGTCAAATTCGGCTCTGATGCCACGATTGTTGGAAATCCAGCGTGTAGATCACCTGTTCTTTCTCTGGTTCAGATATGTTCTGTATGCACAGAACAACAACACTTGATCTGGCAGAGAGGGACAGGACCTTCTGTGCGCAGAATGGAGAGATGATCAGAAGCCGGTTCTGTTCTGGGGAACAAACCAGGGACAGAAGTCGCTAGATCCTGTACTTGGCTGAACTTGCTAGGTTCAACAGGGAAGAACTAGGCTAGATGAAGCTGCCTAGGAGCTGCTGCCGTGAGGGCTATTCAGGCTGGTGGAATCTTTGTGTTTTTATTCCTCTGATCTGATCGGTACAGGGGAGCCAGGGCTTCTTTATATAGGCCTGGTTGCCTAGAGTCCTTATTTATTACATGAGACCAACTCAAGCCTACCTCTAACTCTTATCTCTAAGTAATTAAGGCAGTTTGACTTATCTGGTGTTGCCGCACCTGTACATAATTTAACCTGGACTCATCTACATCTATAAGCTACTCTAGGACTCACCTCACCTGATACTAGGACTTTTATTTAAAAGGAAACTTTCCTGGATAGCCTACATGTGCTGCCGCATCAGGGCTAAGTTTGGCTAGGACTCTGCCCCTCCCCTGGTGTGCGCCTCCCCCTCTTTACAGTCCTACACCAAGGTGTGCGCCTCCCCCTCTTTACAGTCCTACACCAAGTAGGACAGGGGTTCAGCTGCACCAGGCCCAGCTCAGGGTCACCAACAAACTCTGATGGTTGGGTCCGGAAAAACCTAGCACTCTAGAGTTAAGAGGGGTAAAGTTTAGTCCGACAAAGCGGCAACCCAGTCCATGACACTACTACATGTGAGAGCATTAAATCTAGTGCTTTGCAGCACTACAGAGTGAGCGAACTTAATCTTCCAGTTAGCCAAAGCGGGTTGAGTTCCTATGAAGATGGAGTTGTTTTGTTGTTTCCAGATTTCTCAGGTCGCAACGACAAAAACTTTTATGAAAGATATGCTGCTCCAGTTTTCTTTTGCCGACTGTATCATATTGAAGAAAGGCATGGTATGATCCCATTGGATGTCAAGAGCTGTCCAGCAGGAAGTACTGAACGGGCATTGGAAGAAGAGGTGGAAGGTGAGCTCTTTTATGCCTGCATGACAGAGTACGCAGAAGTAATCATCATCCTGTAGTTTGCAATTATTTTGTTTGAGCAGGTTGCTGGTGTTGAGTCTGTCCAGGAACATCAGCCAACAGAAGATTTTTTCAGTTTTTTAGATAGCTTTGTCTCCCAGATCCAGGAAATAGGCTTAGGTGGGTGGATATGTTTGTAGTTGAGGTTGTAAACCGCCTTTGATGAGAATCCTTTTGCCGAATATTTGTAGGTCCAGATGTCTGATCTTCCTTGTATTGTTTCAATGTCCTCTTATCAACTCGTGGAGGGCTTCGTATTCTTCCATTGTCTGAATTGAGACGGGTGTGTGAAACATGCCATGGATATCCTGGTACTCCCTTGTACTGTGCTATCGAGATGGCCGGGTTTCTTGCAAATGTGTACAGCCGAGAGAGATCCTCTTTGGAGGTAACAAAAACTGGAAAAGGATGCATCGCTCCATCTTTCTTCTATATAAAATAGTTACAACAGAGACAATCCTACTCAAGTAAAAACAAAGTAATGCAGAAGTATGTACGGATACCTAGCTGATACTACAGAACATCAACTGTTTTTTACTTCTATTCTGTAAAGCTACATACTCTGTTTTTTACTGGTTTTCTACTAAGCTAGAGTCCTGTATGTTACCAAAGACTAAAGTGGAACCAAAAATTGCTTGTTCTAGTGTACTGCTATAACTTATAAAACAAAACTTCTAGAATAAATACAACGAGAGTACCAGTTATTTCGGTTCTGTGTAAATACAATCACATCCGCTCCAAGCCTCATCGTGCTAGTCTTGAAACCATTTCCATCTGACAGTAACAATAGTAAATTCAATGGTGAGGCAAGAAACATGTCAAATTCAATGGTAGTGGGTCCAAGACATTTTCACAAGAAAATAGGATATCATGGTCATACATTGTCCAATGAAAGCATCAGACTGCTTATCTGAAAATCCAAAGCTCATACAACGTCTCAGTGCCTCTGGATCCATTCCCCCTCCATCATCTTATCCATGAGAAACAATACAAGGTCATAAATAAGACAACATATCATATTAACTAAGCAGATTCACATGTACATCCATCATGAATATGGCAACCTTGAACCAACAAAGAGGCGTTCCCATCCCGTGGGCTTGCAAATTTATTTACACGGACAAATGTTGCCCCATTATTCACCTGAGAACATGCAAAAAAAAATAGCCATACTTAGAACTCAATTATTATCTTAGCTTATTTTGGTACCTTGACCATTACCTCATCAATTGCGTTATCAAGAAGTTCAGCAATTGCTGCAGGAAAATGAAAAAGGACAACATTGAACAAGAATCAGTGAACAGAAAGTGCCATATAAGAACATAAAGGATAGTAGAACGTAAAAGCAGGCAAACAGATTTGGAAAATCAAAATGCTAAAGCTGAAGCAACACTGCTGTCACTGCTGTCAGGGGAATATCTCCCGCCGTGGGAACGGCCCGCTCGATGGGGGGCGACGCGGAGGGCGACCGCGCCACCTCCCCCGGCGGTCGCCGCTCCGGTCGTCCTCCCCTCCGGCCGCCGCCCCGGTCCTCCCTCCGGCCGCCGCCCCGGTCCTCCCTCCCTCGCCGCTCCTCCCACGAAGGTCGTCGCTCCAGTCGTCATCCCCCCCAGCCGCCGCATCGTCCCCCCCTTCGGTCGCCCCGGACCTTGCTCCCTCGCCGGGCTTCCCTCTCCGCTTTGGGCGAGGGGCGTGGAGGCAGTCCTCGCCTTCGCCAACCCGAGCGGCTGCCGCTACGCTCCCCCTCCCTTTGCTCAACTTCATTCCGGTCGACACTTCTCTGGTGCGAGCGGTGGTGGCCCCGCGACCTGCGCGCCGCCCATCAGCCTCCTTCCCGCTGGTCCCCTCTCCAACATGGTGCTCCTCCCCGCCTCCCCCTCCCCCGGAGGTCCCTGTGCTGGGCTGGCCAGATCTGGTCGCCCCTTCACCAGATCCAGCGCCGCCACCCCCTCCCTCGTCGCCCCTGACTGGTCCAGCACCGTTGGTGGCTGCCCTGCAACCTGCACGCCGCCAGTCTACCCCCACAGAGCCGGCCAGGCCGGCTCCTGCCGCCCTCCCGCTCACTGCCCCATCCACCCTCTTCCTTGGGCCGCCTCCCCCTCAGCCACAAGTGCCCCCTCCTTTGCACTCCTCACTCGGGCCTCCTTCGAGGGCTTCTTTGCCCACTAGCGCTGCTATTCCGGTAGCCTTGCTGGCGGGACCATCCCCTCCTCCCTCGGTTGCGGCACCTCCGTCTGCAGGGTCCTCTCCTGACCCGTCTCATCCTGCTCCTTCCGCCACCCCCTCTAGCTTCTCTTGGATGAAGAAGGGTTGGTTGTCCGCATCCAAGTCGAAGTCCACGCCATCAGTGCCGACCCCCTCTGTGGCAGCTGCGCCGGTCACCTCCCCGCCTAGTTCCACCTCTGGTGCTTCCCAAGTCTCTATTCCGCTCCCCACCGTGCCTTTGAAGCCCAACCTGCAGCCCTGCTCCACTACTTCTCCCATTTCACCGCCTTTCAGTTGTCCTGTGTCGTCGCCTCTTCGTTCCCCACCATTGTCCCCTCTGAGGCCGTCTCCACTCAAGTCGTCTCTCCCTCCTCTCTTGCCCCCCCCCCCCAACCTCGTCGGGCACTCTCTTGTGTCGGTTCTCCTCACCCGCACCATCTGGTTGCGGTCCCCGTCGGCAGGCTGTCCGATCAGTCCCTACGGATCTGATCGGTAAGTGTTTCAACTGCTTCTCCCCCGACCACTTTGCTGCAATGTGTAAGGAGGCCACACGTTGCTTCCGCTGCAAGGGAGAAGGCCACAAAGCACGCAATTGTGTGCTTGCCCATCACCGATCTTCTTCAACCTCGCCTACTGCCTCACCGCCTCCATCAACAACTCTTGTGGCTACTTCTCCAGTCCAAGAGGACATCATCAACACTACCTCTGAGAAGCTAGAATGTGTTTGCCGTAGCTGCCCATTTTCTCTAGCTGCAGCTGCTTTGGTTGATTCATTTAGGCCCGCTCCTTCCTTTGTCAAAGTTCAGCGTGTGGTAATCCACCTTGACAAGGAGCCGCACCTCAAGCCGGCTCTGGGGTCCTATACTAAGAAATCAAAGACTTTGTGGTCCCGCCGTAAGGCCTTCGATCCTCAAATGGTTCATCCAGTGGTCATTGAGCAATTGTCCGATGGGCGGGATCCGATGATCCATGAAGCTGCAATCTCTTTGGGAGTGACACCTAATGTTGGATGATCTTCTATTTGTAGCCTGTTTAGGTGCTGTAGACTGTTGGTCGCTTGTTAGTTATGTTTGGTCGTGTTTGTTTGTATCGGTCGCGTATCAGTTTGTAATGGTCGTGTTGTATGGCCATCTCGGCCATCTTCTATTTGTTGATCAATATAATTCACTGCGGGGGTCTCCCTTGCAGTTTTGGTTCAAAAAAAAATCAAAATGCTATATATAGATGATTTGACCAGGCAGAAAGACACAAGTAAATTGCATGAAGGTAAATTTTGACATTTTAAAATGTTTCTTTGATAGGTAAACAATGGTTTAATTATCCAAATATAAATGTTATGCAAGCAGTGGATCACTTGCTAGCACCTACCGTATGTGGTAGCAGTTCCTGACCTCGAAAGGTACATTTCACAGTCATTGTTGAAGGAACAACTGGTAATATATGGCAAAGACAGATTCGATTTTGCAATCTAGGATTGTCAAAGCGTATCTAATAACATTTTATGTGTTAATGAAGCAAGTACTTCATTTAAGTTAGTATTTAATGTTCTTAATCGAACACACGATATTCTAAAGAACAAGTTCCCAACAAGAGGCAAATAATTCCTTTTACTGAAAAAAGAACTGAATTTGCCCATGACAATTAAGTATAAAGATCACAAACTTCTTATTAAAATAAATACAGCACGTGGAAATGGGGTTTAGCTATGTCAGTTTGCAAATTATTGAAGCCAATCAATTTATTAAATTTATGTTGGTCTAAAAAAGTTCACTAAATTGCTGTTGCTTCCAATAGAGTTAAGCAATCCTATGAGCCGAGAGAAACGATGAGAGAATCATCCCATACCGCCAAATGCCCACTTGTGGGAAGTCGCATTTGAGTGAAGGAATTTGGGGTTTATCCGCAGCCGGTTCCGCCCACCTGGACGCATCACCAAATCGTTAACTCTCTCAGCGTGGTCACCAACATACCTCCACGAAAATCAAAGGAACGGCGGAAGTTGAGGGAGGAAGGCTCCCCGCTAGATTTGTGCGGCCAAACCTACCGGGGGCATCGGCGTCGGGGTTGCGGTGGGCGACGACGTAGTCGCCGGACTTCCAGAACTGGCGGCAGAGGCGCGGCGGCGGGAGGGCCCTGGACAGCGGGGCCTCAGCAGACACGGGCACGGGCGTCAGCAGGGGCTCCTCGGTCTTCACGGGAACGAGAGCGCCATACCCCGGGGGGTGGAACGGCGGGAGGAGCAGCGGCTTCACATCAGCGTCGGAGAGCAAGGGCGGCTTGATGTCGGGCAGGGAGGACGGTGCGCGGCGGACGAGGGCGAGCGCGCTGGATCCAGGGACGGGGAGCTCCTCGTCGTCGTCGTCGTCGCTGGAGAGCTCGATGACCTCGAGCGCGGCGGCGCCGGAGCTCATCGATGTTAGGGAAATCTCGAGCCCTTCGTTCTGCCCGTGGCAGCTCGATCCGTGGTGCTGCTCGGCACCGGGCTTCCGAGTGGAATCTTTTTTATTAATATACCTTTTAAAAATAATTTAATATAAATAACCTCCAAATTTGAAAAATTTAAAAATTAATCCAGATTCGTATGTGCCTCATACGAAATGACACGTGTGCCGCGAATTTCGTATGAGGCACATACGAAATTGACGTGACGTCCCGCTGTTCCGGGGTTCCCGCGGCGGCTAACCTGTTTCCGAGGTCAAGCGAATCTCTTATGTGCCTCATACAAAATTAGCCCGGTGGAAATTTCGTATATGACACATACGAAATTCGCCGAGTTGTGGGGCCCGCCCGAACCGTCGTATGTGTCACGGACGAGTTTCTTCGTCCTTAAAACGCGACGCCTTCTTCTTTCTCGGCACTCAGCCGCTCGACGCCTCCATACCCTCGCGCCCGCGCCGCCGCTCGGCCACCGCGCCGTCGCCTCCCGCTCGGTCACCGCTCGACCGCGCTGAATCGGCCTATGTTCGGTATTCTCTATTCCTCTAATCTGTATTTTGTATTCCTCTTTAGTGCTATTATGTAATACGTATTTTAGTATTACTTAGAAAATGATTTGTTAGTTTTGTACTTGTTAATATGCTATGTGATAGTTATTTTAGGTAAAGTTCTAATTTTTAGGTTTGTATTCGTATGTTATTAAATTGTAGTAGTTTTAATAGTTATTTTTTGTATTCGTATGTTATTAGGTTCTAACATTTTTAGTTTTTAGGTTTGTATTCGTATGTTATTTGTAGTTAATGTTATTTATTTTAGAGGTAATAACATGTGATAAATGTTTATTTTTTAGAAGTGCACTTCTCCAATTCATGCTTTATTTATAATGTAATTTTTATGTTTCTATTTGTTTTTAGATGATAAGACTATGTGAATAGGCATTCTTAACATGCGATTACTTTTATTTGTTTTTATAAATTTTAATAGGAATGTCAGGGAAGTTAGTGTTTTGGATATTTTATGGAGAAGACACAATTATGTATGGTTCTAATGAAGAGAACACGGAATTGGAGAAAATTTGTAGATACGGTTGTGGAGCAGAGTTGGCATCTAGTGCTTTTTTGCGCAAGCGAAAATGAAAGAAGTAGAGAAGGCAGATGTCGGCAACCTGCAGACCGGGTACCCTCGCACACAGGATAAAGGCATTTGGGCATTCCCATGGCTCCAGTGTCCAGAAGTTGTCGAGGCCTCAGCCCCCCGCAAGATCCAGTCCCAGTGTTGCCACGTGGGGCACGAAGAGTGGGATAAAGACCTTCAGAAGCGACGACCTCCTAAGGTGCCACGTGTTAGGACGGGACCTCGCCCAACCTCGGTGGGGAGCTCCAGAACTGCCTGGAGCACCGAACCAAACGCCCTTCCTCAAGGGCAAGAGCGGAGCTGCCACGTGCCTTGGAGAGCCCCAAAGCTGTCATGCGTCGCGAAGGACCGGGGGTAGCCTCCCAGCGAGGACCTGCCCCGACGTTGCCATGTGTCTCGCAACTCGCCCCTGACGGTAAGGTGCGGGAGCTAAAAGCTGGTACGCTCCGCTCAGGTTAGGCATTAAAGATCTGCACCCACCTCTGGCACACAACACGGAGCACGCCAACGATTAGAGACTGTTATGACCAATCACATCACAGTGAAGGCGCTGCAGGCTTATCCCACTTGGCCAAGTGGATAGCTTGCGGCAACAAGACAGGCTGATGGGACGCCTTCTTCTACCGTCAGCAACGGCACATGGGCTACTGACAAGGGAGGCGGCAAGACGACGAGTCTTCACTGCCACGCTCAGAGAAGCTTATGCGGGAAGCCTTAGATCTCTTAGGATAAGATCGACTCAGGACCACTTGTCGAGCTTCGGGACCTCACTTGTAAGGTGTCCAATCTTGGTAAAAAAAGGTCCGGACTGCCACCGATATAAGGACCAGACTCAGCCCCTGATACACACACACTCGTATACACACTCACCAAACAATACAATCCACCGTGGAGTAGGGTGTTACGCTCCTTGCGGCCTGAACCACGTAAAAGCTTCACTGTCTCATACTCTTCTGCTAGAAACGTGTTCATGAAGGGGCTTTTTCTCTCAAAAAAGTGATATTGCTTTCACCACCATGGTGTTCATGAAGCCCGCGAGCTGTGGCAAAATCAAGCCGCAAAGAGGTCGACCATCATGTCGACAAAGACGTGGAAAGGGAGTTCCAAAGGCCGAAACGTGTCATGGAAACAATACACCAGGCTGTGAACTTCGACCTCAACAGCGACCATGAGCGTCGCAAAGCACTCCACATCATCTGTGGAGGATCTTGGGAACCTGCTTCCAGGAATGCGGTCAAGACCCTGCGTCGGACAATGACTTCGTCGCTGCATCTCAAATGGATGGAGACGACGATCAGCTTTGACGCCTTCGATTGCCCCGAGAACATGGCGAGATCCAGGCAGCTGCCCCTCCTCATCGCCCCCACCATCGCCAATATAAAGTTTTACCACGTCCTAGTAGATGGTGGAGCTGGCCTCAACCTCATTAGCCGTGCGGCCTTCGACAAGGTGAAGATTCCCGTGTCTGAGTTCGCCCCGATAAGATCATTCTCGGGGGTAGGACCGGAGAGTGTTATCCCGTACGGGTGCATCTACCTCCGGGTGACCCTAGGGACATCCAAGAACTTCAGGACGAAGAATATCCTATTCGACGTCGCGGATGTTAGCCTCCCCTACCACGCCATTATCGATAGGCCAGCCATGTACCGGTTCATGGCAGTAGCCCATTACGGCTACCTCATCCTCAAGATGCCGACACCTTCCGGCGTCCTCAAGATCTGTGGAGAGCGTGCTGCTGCGATGATGGTCTTGGAAAAGCTCCGAGCATTGGCAACGGTCCCAACACCTGTCCTGAGTGATGCTGAGCCGAGTAAGCCTTCGCCAGACCCATGTGCTCACAGCCGCACCGCTGCACCATGAGTGCAGCCCTCCGATGACGACGATGTAACCATCAAGATAATCCAGATTGGCTCTGATGCGGCTCAGACCACTCGTATCGCGGGGAGTCTGGACGGCGAGCAGGAACCAGTGCTCACTACTTTCCTGCGAGCTAACGTCGACGTCTTTGCCTGGCAACCATCGCAGATGTCAGACATCCCAAGAGAAGTGATTGAGCACCATCTGAAGATCTATCCTGATGCACGGCCGCAACAACAGAGGCCCTGTAAGCAGTCCATTGAGCGACAGAACTTCATCCGCGAGGAGACCAAGAAGCTCCTCGATGTTGGCTTCATACGGGAGGTCCACCATCCCAGATGGCTGGCCAATCCGGTTGTCATCCCCAAAGCTGGCGGTAAGCTTCGGATGTGCATTGAATACACCAACCTCAACAAGGCATGTCCTAAAGATCCCTTCTCTCTCCCTAGAATTGATCAAATTGTAGATACAACTTCGGGGTGTGATATGTTATGCTTTCTTGATGCATTGGGACACCTGATTCCGAAAATAAACCAAGTGAACGTATATGTGTGCCCAGGATGTTCAACACACATACACAAGTGCATTCACAAAAGAGTATACAGAAAATTATCACAAAATAAGATTAATTAACCACTTTCATTACAGAATTCAGAATATCATCGAATACATGCACTAATGATTATTAATAACAAGTTCCAACTAATGCAGTGGAAATAAACTAATTAAGCAAACTAAGCAACTAAGCAAAGGGGTATAGCGCAGCTCCATGCAACACCACAGGCAAAACTGATGGTAGACACATCCTAGAACTCCGCATTATCATCGTTATACTCCCAATCCTGACCTGCAACTGTTGGGGGGGGGGGGGGGGTTGCAAGGGTGAGTACATGTCGTACTCAGCAAGTGTGGAAAGTATGACATGTAGCTGATTCAAATGACGAATGTAATAATGACTAAGTGCTGAAAAGTACATTAAAACATTTGAAAAGCAATATATTATATGTATGTGAAGTAAACCCATCATAAGCCATGTAGTTATTATAATATCAGTTCATATTCCATATCCATCATCATATACCAATATTCATATTCAATATCAGAATTTAATTCATAACCATCCATAACCATAATACCAACCATAACGATCTCAAATCCCAATTTTCCTCTAATCATAGAAGTTGTCCAGGTGCTCATAACCGGGAGCACGGCTATCATGATAGTTTATTAGACTCTGCAGAGTCTGTACCACTTTACCCACGTGTTTGTGATTTCATCACCCGTCGGCGACTAAAGAACCTCTCTTATGCCAATTACACTTCCTTTGGTGTATGGCCAAGAGATCACAAAATAGCCTTTACAAAGGGATTACTAGCCTATTTAGACCCCACTGAGGTTTCACCGGTGGTGATGCCTCCAAATGAGCACATCTTCAACCAAGGGTCCCCTCTTGAGCCATTCGGATCCCAGGGTAGTCCCACCAATCATCAACAAACTCAATCCGACTACCCCTTCCCCGAGCATCCTTAATGGTCCAAACGGCACTAGTAAATTCCTAATTAATCAGCTACGCCGCACCCATACTTGGCCTCGTGGTGTCACTGTACTCCTGGCTTATTCTCGCATGAACCGGTCCTTAGATCTAAAGCAAGCAACCACCATAACATCCAACCCATCCACTTACCAGGCTTGCTTAGATCACCCATTACCATATCATATTGACCAGTTCATATTAATCATAATATCATTAATGCATAATTAAATGTATAGTGTTGTTTTTCCATCCCAATTAATTAAGCAAAGCAAAAAAGTAAAAAGCTCATCCCGACTCTCTACCATAATTCCAGGTGACAAGGGTGGTTAAACAAATCTAGTAAACTTCCTATCATAGGATTTCCCATCAAATTGACACAACATGCAATTTTACAAACAACACATTTATTTCAAAAACGGGATCAATATACTTCAAGGACACTTGCCTTGCTCTTAGGATTGATTAGGATCAAAGACTTCAAATTCTTGGTGTTGTAGATCCTTCGTGGCACTCTCTAGCATAAATTCGTCTAATCCGCACAATAATCATACAAGACAAGAAACACAATCAAAGAGTGCACAAATATTACTCAAGATGACATGACATGCATGATTCATGCAAGTGCAAGGTGGATCTTGTTAATAGATTGCTTTTAATGATCACTAATTAGTTCTAATAGATTCTTATAAGTTTATACGGGTTTGGATTTCATTGGATCAAATTTTAGAATTAATTCAACACAATTTAACCAGGAAAATCAAACTAGTCTGCTAGGGACCGGACAAGTTGCGAGATTAGCGGATTAGAGTTTTTTAGATCGGCGTGAATTTGGAGACTTGGGGTTGAATTCACGTAAGAAAAAGAGAATAGAAGGTATACCAGGTGTTTAGGATTCCAATGAATCAAGAAACTTGGAGGTAACACTTGAATCTTGATGATCTAGGGTTGGTGATGAACTTGGAGATGAATTGGTGATGAAGAACGAAACTTGATGGTGATCTAATCCTCTTTCGTTTCCTCCTCTTCTTCTTCTTGCTTGGGATCTCCTCCTCCCTCCTTGATGGTGGCTCTCCACGAACTAGGGTTTGGGTGGGGTGGAAAAGTGGCAAATAGATGTCAAGCCAAGGGGGTGGGGTTGTTTATATAGAGGTGGAGGGACAAAAGATCAACTTGGAGTCATGAAATATCGGACAAGTCCGAAAAGGATCGGACTAGTTCGAAGTTGTCCAGAGAGAAATCAGACAACTCTGGCCAAAAATCGGACAAGTCCAACTTTAGTCAGAGCGGAAAACAGACAAGTCCGCAGGAAGACCGGACAAGTCCAGGGACTTAGCAAATTTTCAAGGATTCTTGGAACATCGGACTAGTCCGCATAGGACCGGACAAGTCCGAAAGTGTCCAGAGGCAAAAACAGACTAGTCCGCAGCAAAAACGAACAAGTCCGATCGAGGTGTGAAAGAAATCGGACTAGTCCGCACTAAAATCAGACTAGTCCGCACTTTCTAGAATTTTAAGTGCGGTTTTGTTCCAAATTGATTTCAAACTTATTCCTCTTTATGTGTATTAATGTTAAACATGTATATAAATGTATGTAGGGCACGATGTATGAAAATGAGGGTGTTACAAACCTACCCCCTTAAAATGAATCTTGTCCTCGAGATTCGACACGGAAGAGAAGAGATAGGGAAATTTCTTCTTGAGATCATCCTCCAATTCCCATGTTGCTTCTTTTTCTGTGTAGTGCTTCCATTGAACTTTACACCATCTAATAACCTTGTTCCTTGTGACCCTCTCCTTGGTTTCTAAGATTTTGACCGGTTGTTCGGCATAAGTCAAATCTGCCCCTAATTCCAATCCTTCCATTGGCACTTGTTCTTTCGATACTCTCAAGCACTTCTTGAGCTGGGAAACATGAAAGACATCATGGTCATCCGAATGATGAGCTAGAATCTCCAACTTATACACTGCTTCTCCTCTTTTGTCCAAAATCTTGAATGGTCCAATGTAGCGAGGTGATGGCCTTCCTCTTATGTTAAACCTCTTATGACCCCTTGATGAGGACATCATTCCTATTAATATACACAACACTCCATTCAACATACAAGATGCAATCAATAGAATTCACACACACCAATTAATTTTAGAGGTGAGCTCATTCTTATATGTTTCCTTATATGTTTTTGAGAATAGATTGCTACCTAATGATTTAACTGTTATTAGGATTTATGGAGAGGTTCAAGGAGTACTTGGAGGAAGTCTTAGGGACGTGGAGGACCAGAAAATTCGTTCAAAGAAGA
The DNA here is from genome assembly GCA_036927565.1 of Tuctoria greenei. NCBI lineage: Eukaryota > Viridiplantae > Streptophyta > Magnoliopsida > Poales > Poaceae > Tuctoria > Tuctoria greenei. The sequence continues at coordinate 127,956,667 of JAYESD010000010.1, read as the reverse complement.
TGGAAACCGAGTCAAACTCAAAATCGTGTCCAACTCGGAGTCCAGGAGCAGTTCGCACTAAAACGGACGCCCAGGACGCATACAATCTCCGTTTTGGACGTTCTACATATGCATGGAAAGGGAAAAGGATAAACTTTCCAATGGCGCTGGTCCCATGTCAAAATTCTTTTGAAGTCGACGGGGAACGTCGAAAGAAAATCAAGTTCACAATCTGTCAGGGTGATGCGCCACCGTATTGGGCCATTGGGCCTTGTATCAAGTCTAAGTCTATTATTTTCGTGTCTTAGTATTAGGTCACGACTCCAGCACCCCCTTGGATGTCCTCTCACCTATATATACTCTATAGTAGCCAACACAAACAATGGGGTTTTGCTCAGATCGTGTCTTCTACGTTCTTGCTTGTGTTCTCGATTACACTTGCAGGGATTAGCCTTCTTGGTGAGGTATATCATGTGCAGCACAGTTGATAACTAATGGAGTGGTGGTGTAGTGATTGCAGGGGTTTTTCGTGTTCTACTCGAGAGCCTCGGATCGTTAACGTCGAGATCTCTATCAATCGACTTATTCATTACCTTTCAGAAGATCGGGATTCATCATTCTTATCAATTGGTATCAGATTTCCAGGTTGCCCATTAGTTAATTCATCTACCCTTTTGATTTGTTCGTTTTGCATACCTAGAGTCCACAAAAAGGCTACAAAAAAACTTATAGTTTAGTAGATCTATTCATCACTTTGTCCAAACCACCATTGAGCCTTTGCAACTTTGTTATTCAGTTTGGTTTTGTTGAGTTTGTGTCCGTGGTTGAGTCATATTGTTGGTTTAGAAAGTGTTTTTGATCTTATTTTGAGTTTTGCATTATGTTGATTCATCCTTTTGAATCACGTCATCACGTCCAGATTAGATTCATCTCTGTCCATTTCAGTATTTTCATCATATCTCGCTCATATAAACTCGGATTTTTTTGTTCTTCAACTTTCTGGAAAGCTTAAGAAGTTCTCTATAACTTTCGTATTCATCAGTTTCCAAGAAAATAGAGTTATCAAGGTCGAAATTGCATTAGATCTGAATCTGTTATTGACCTAGAAATTCTAAACAGTCTGTATTTCGGGAGCAATATCTCCTATTTTTATGATCCAAAATAGGTCTTTCATATACTGAAATTAAAGAGGAGAGATATATCTATAATCTTTCTGTTCAAAGTTTTTATATTTGGGGCCTCTAAAGGTGCTTAATTGTTCTTAGAAATTGAGCAAAAAAAATCTGTAACAGACCTGCGAGATATCTTTAATTGCTTTGCATTGTGTTCTTCTTTTGTAGCATATTCCAAAAAAAAAAGGCAAGTGCAAAACAAGATACAAAAGTTGCACAAGAACAAAAAAAGAAAAAACAATAAAGAAAAACATAAGTGATTGCATCATTTGTGTCCTCTGATTTTGTTACATGTCTTGCTAGCTTGAACTACTAGGAACACATTTAGACCAGTAACTTTGACAAGTACTTTGGACACTTATTCAAATTTACCATCTGATTTTCTTGTTGCTAATCCTTGCTACATATAAATTATCATCCAAGCTACACTTTACTCTTGAGCAGAATCGATACACCTTTGTAATCATCCCACGGTTCATCGGTTTCTTCATACTGTCCACCGTTTGCCACCTGCAGTGTCAGTAAGAACACTTGTAAGAGCGTGGTAAGACGCTTGAGAGTGTGTGATTCCACTTCCACTTTGACATTATCCTTTGTAGTTGATAGGGATAACATATTTTTTGTTGTCTTTTGCTTGCTACTAACAATGTGAGGTAAAAGCAAGAATCATGCATTATATGTTGAGATGATTGACATGATGAAGACGGCGATGGAGTTGCTCACTAAGAATCAAACATCAAGCAAGGTTTCACATGACATTCAGACTACCTTTACAACTCCTTTCACAAGCAGTAATTACATTCTATCATATCTTCCTTCTTATGATGGTTTTGGTTACGATAAATATATTGCTTAGGAAATAGAGTTGGATAAAAATTTTGGACAATGGCATATGTGTGAGAGGAGAAAAATTAGAAATATTGCGAGTGCATTAGTAGATTGTGCATTAACTTGGTGGAATAATTTAAATGAATGAGAAAAACCTTGAACATGGAAAGAAACGAAAATTCTTATGTGAGAAACTTTTGCTAATGTATCTATGTGCAAAGAAGAAATTCAGCAATTTGAGGAGCATGTCCTTGTTGTACGTCCTGTTGTGGCTAATCTTTTGCATGACAATGTAGAAAGGAATGCAGCTGGTGCAAAAGAAAATGAGGTGATACACAATTTTTGTCAACTTTCAGATTCATCCTTTCATATTTCACCAAAAATTACTGCTAAAAATGAGAATGGAGGTAATGCACCTGATACTGTACTTATTGATGTTGAAAAGTTTTTGAATATCTCAAATTTTTCTCTCAATCATTCTATTGGACAACAACAACTCGAGGAGCCTTTTCTGAAAACACCATTATACCTAGTTGATTTTCCTACTGATTCTTACGGTAAAAATGAGTTGTATGCTGATAATTATATTGTATTGATGCTAGAACAAGTCAATGAATTTGATACTTTTATTACCCACTTGTGCTTAAATTAAGCATTTGATTCCAATTACTTGTGAAAATGATGAATTGAAATTGTTGTCTTCTCTAAATATTTTGGGATATATTGAATTCGATACACTTTGTGATCTAGATATCGTAGAGAAGAGAATATTTTTCCAATATGAATTGCCTTTGTTAAGTAGAAATATTTTTTATGCTATTGGCAATTATGAAGATAGTGGTGAATTTATGGTGTATAAAGTTTACATAGGTTCAAATGTGCAAGCTCCTTTTTTGCTATAACAACATGGTAAACTAAATAAATGTACTAATGCTAATAATGCCTTGTCAAGTCTTTCTAGAATTTTTTCCTTGCAGTGGAGACAACAAATAAAAGAGAAGCATTGTCCGCTGCAGTTGTGCAATATGAACAGCGGTCATACAATCCCCAAAAGCCTCTTTCCTGGACATACAAGCAAGCCGAGGATGGCTTGTCATAAAGAAGGGGAGAATGGCGAGATCATGCACGTAATCATTGCACCTACAAATATGGTACAAAGTTTATTTGTTTGGGATCCTGGTTCAAGTGAATGTGCGCTCTTATTTAATGGACAAGATCAAGATGGTGCACTATGTCGTCCACCACCTTGGCCTCCTCCTTTCATACACACAAGAGGATTTGATAGCGTTGCACATATAGACCCACACATGAGAGAAGATCAACTTGAGTCGAGGACGACTCCAATTCAAGAAGGGGAGGATGATGAGGACATCATTCCTATTAATATACACACCACTCCATTCAACATACAAGATGCAATCAATAGAATTCACACACACCAATTAATTTCAGAGGTGAGCTCATTCTTATATGTTTCCTTATAAGTTTTTGAGAATAGTTTGCTATCTAATGATTTAATTATGATTAGGATTTATGGAGAGGTTCAAGGAGTACTTGGAGGAAGTCTTAGGGACGTGGAGGACCAGAGAATTCGTTCAAAGAAGATGAAAACCGAGCCAAACTCAAAATCGTGTCCAACTCGGAGTCCAGGAGCAGTTTGCACTAAAACGGACGCCCAGGACGCATACAATATCCGTTTTGGACGTTCTACATATGCATGTTAAGGGAAGAGGATAAAATTTCCAATGTCTCTGGTCCCGTGTCAAAATTCCTTCGGAGTCGACGGGAATAGTCGAAACAAAATCAAGTTCAGAATCTGTCAGGGTGTTGCACCACCGTATTGGGCCATTGGGCCTTGTATCAAGTCTAAGTCCATTATTTTCGTGTCTTAGGATTAGTTCACGACTCCAACACCTCCTTGAACGTCCTCTCACCTATATATACTCCATAGTAGCCAACACAAACAATGGGGTTTTGCTTAGATCAATAATATCGCCGTTCTACGGTTTGTGAAACCCCAACTTCACGATTTCAGATCGTGTCTTCTACGTTCTTGCTTGTGTTCTTGATTGCACTTGCAGGGATTAGCCTTCTTGGCGAGGTCAATCGTGTGCAGCACAGTTGATAACCAACGGAGCGGTAGTGTAGTGATTGCAATAGTTTTTCGTGTTCTACTCGAGAGCCTCGGATCATCAACGTCGAGATCTCTATCAATCGACTTATCCATTACCTTTTAGAAGATCGGGGTTCATCAATCTTATAAATTGATATCATCCCTCATCGTTGACACCTTGATGTACACAAAATTTCCCACTTCAAAGGCTAATTTCCTTCTCCTATTGTTCGCATATCCTTTTTGTTTTGATTGGGCATCCCTCAAGTTTTCACGAATTATTTGGACTTGTTTTTCGGCTTCTTGCAACACATCCGGACCAAATACTTGAGTTTCTCCTGCCTCATTCCAGAATAAAGGTGTCCTACACTTCCTTCCATAAAGCATTTCATATGGTGACATTTTCAAGCTTGCTTGGTAACTATTGTTGTATGAAAATTCTGCATATGACAAGCTCTTGTCCCAACCTTTCCCATGCTTTAAAGCAAAAGCTCTTAACATGTCCTCCAAAATTTGATTGGTCCTCTTGGTTTGTCTATCCGTTTGAGGGTGATATGTTGAACTGAAGTTCAACCTTGTTCCCAATGCTTCATACAATTTCTGCCAAAATCTGGAGGTAAATTGAGAACCTCTATCCAACACAATTTTCTTCGGGACTCCATGCCGACACACGATATGCTCCATGTACATTTTGGCCAATTGTGCAGCTGTATACTTGGTCTTCACAGGGATGAAATGAGCGGACTTGGTTAAGCGATCCACAATTACCCAAAATTGAGTCGTAACCGGACTGAGTACGTGGTAACCCAACTATGAAGTCCATTCCAATTTCTTCCCACTTCCATTCTGGGATCTTCAATGGTTGCAATAATCCAGCTAGCTTTTGATGTTCTACCTTGACTCGTTGACACACATCACACAATGCTACATATTCAGCTATGTCCTTTTTCATGTTATCCCACCAATAGCAAGTCTTCAAGTCTTTGTACATCTTCGTACGACCGAGGTGAATTGAGTAAGGTGAGTCATGTGCCTCTTTTAATATTGTCTCCCGAATACGCTTCACATTAGGCACAACAATCCTCTTACCAAGCCATAGAGTACCATGTTCATCCTCAGCAAATCTGAATTCTCTCCCCTCTTGGGTCATTTCCTTGATTTCTTGAATTTCCTCATCCTTAGTTTAACCTTCCCGAATTTCTTGCTCCAAAGTCGGATTTAACTCCATCATCCCCATCTCATTTACAAATCCAAGGTTCAACCGTTCAAACTCCTTACATAACTCGGATGGCAGCTCTTGAACCGTAAGTTGATGACTTACTCCTTTTCTACTCAAGGCATCGGCCACTACATTGGCCTTTCCTGGGTGATAGTTGATTCCCAAATCATAATCTTTGATAAGCTCCAACCATTTTCGTTGCCTCAAATTCAAATCCGTTTGTGTGAAAATATACTTAAGACTCTTGTGATCCGTATAAATTTCACACCTATGCCCAAGGATATAGTGTCTCCAAATCTTCAACGCATGTACCACGGCTGCAAGTTCTAAATCATGTGTTGGGTAATTCTGCTCATGTTTCTTCAATTGTCTTGACGCATAGGCGACCACTTGACCTTTTTGCATAAGCACACATCCAAGTCCTTGTTTCGAGGTGTCACAATATATGTCAAAACTCTTGCTTACATCTGGCAAAACAAAAATTGGGGCCGTTGTTAACCTTTTCTTTAACTCCTTAAAACTATTTTGACAAGCTTCAATCCATTGGAATGCCTTCCCCTTCATTAGCAGCTCCGTCATAGGCTTGGCAATCTTGGAAAAGTCCTTGATGAATCTACGGTAATATCCAGCCATCCCAAGAAAACTCCTGATCTCCTTTACATTTTCCGGGGGCTCCCATTTTAACACGTCCCTCAATTTTCCTGGATCAACCAAAACTCCTCCCCCTAAATTGATATGACCCAGAAACGATACTTCTCTCAACCAAAACTGACACTTATTGAACTTGGCATATAATTGATGATCCCTCAATTTCTGCAATGTAAGCCTCAAGTGTTCCTCATGTTCCTTCTCATCCTTCAAGTAGATCATTATATCATCAATGAACACCACAACGAACTTATCCAAGTACTCCATGAATACCTTATTCATGGGGTACATAAAGTAGGCAGGCGCATTTGTCAATCCAGAAGACATCACGGTGTACTCATAAGATCCATACCGTGTCCCGAAAGTTGTCTTGAGTATGTCTGATGGTCTAATCTTCATTTGAAAGTATCCCGACCTCAAATCAATCTTAGAGAAGACACAAACACCCTTCATCTGATCAAACAAGTCTTCTATGCGTGGTAAGGTGTACTTGTTCTTGATTGTTACCTCATTGAGAGCTCGATAATCTACGCACATCCTTTGGGATCCATCCTTCTTGTCCACAAATAGAACGGGCGCTCTCCAAGGAGAAGAGTTGGGCCGAATGAAACCCTTCTCTAGTTGCTCTTGAATTTGCTTCTTGATCTCTGCTAATTCCATAGGAGGCATCATATACGGCCTCTTAGCTATAGGTGCAGTTCCAGGTATTAAATCAATAACAAACTCAATGTCTCGATCAGGTGGCATACCTGGTAACTCGTCCGGAAAAACATCCAAAAATTCACACACCACCGGAATCTCATCAATTGCAGCACCGTCCATACGATTCAACTCCAATTGCTTCGGTACGGTTTGACATGCTTGAAAATGCTATGGTGACCCCTTCCTCATTGGTCAACTTTACCGTTTTCATGGCACACTCAATAACTCCATTGTGCTTCCTCAACCAGTCCATACCAAGTATAATGTCCAATCCTTGAGAGTCCAAAACAATGAGGTTGGCGGAGAAGTCTACCCCCCTTATTCTAAGGCTTACTTTTGGACATACTATGTTTGTCCTCATATCTCCTCCATGAGACATAACCAATAGAGTAAACTTCATATGAGAGATAGGCAAACCATACTTGGCGGCATACTTCGATGCAATGAATGAATGTGATGCTCCAGAATCAAACAACATAGTCGCGGGGTTGGAGTTGGCGAGAAACATACCAATGACCACACCATCCACTTGTTGAGCATCCTCCGTAGAGACATGGTTCACGTTGCCACGAGCAAAATTCGGCTGTCCATGGTTCCCTTGTGGCTCTCCTCTTTGGGTCTTGGGTTTTTGCCTCGGCGCGTTGCTTCCTTGACCAAGGCCTGACTTAGGACATTGATGTGCAAAGTGTCCAACTTCTCAACATGTATAGCACTTCTTAACTCCACCAGAACTATTGGGACGAGCTTGGTTCTGAGCATTTGCACCAGGAAAATTAGCACGAGGTGCATATGGCATCGGAGGCCTATGTGCTTGCATAACAGGGCGCTGCTGCACAAACTGAGTTGGGCACGGTGCATAACCAGGGCACTTTATAGGAGTAGAGGAGCTGTAATATGGCGCATTAGGAGGCGCAAAGCGAGGGCACACATTACTTCCTTGCGGCTGTCCTTGATATGGCGCCTTCCTCTTGTTATCCTGTTCCATCTCATGAATCTTGTTCTCAACCACAATTGCTTTGTCCACAAGCTTCTGAAAATTGGCATAATCACAGTTGAGCAATTGCACTTGGATCTCATTGTTCAAGCCCCTTATGAATAAGTATTGCTTCCAGTTGTCCCGACTCACATCTTCAGGCGCTTACCTTGATAGTTGAGTGAACTTGTTGAGATATTCACTCACACTCGATCTTCCTTGCCTCAAGTTCTCAAATTCTTGCCTCTTCAAGATCATAACACCCTCGGGCACATAATGGGAACGGAAACTCTCCTTGAATTCGGCCCAAGTGATCGTCTCCTGATTCTCATGAGCATTGAAATAAGAATCTCACCAATCCCCAACTGCTCCAACTAGTTGATGAGAAGCAAATAAGACCTTCTCCCAGTCACTGCATTGGACAATATCAAGCTTCTTCTCCACGGACTTGAGCCAGTCATCCGCATCCATAGGGTCAATAGCTTGAGCAAAGGTCGGCAGCCTAGTCCTCATAAACTCTCCCAACCAGTTATGAGGAGGTGGAGGTGGCAGTGGAGACATGTGGGGCTGATTGTTGATGTTACCAGCCTGCAGCTGTCCCATAGTTTGTATCATGGTCTACATGAGCTGGTTTTGCATACACAAAAGTTGCTCAATGTTGATAGCTCCTAGAGCAGGTCCTTGTCCATTGTTGTTCTGGGGTACTCCATTGTTCTCCTCCTCATCATTGCCATCCCTCTGGTTGCGAGTCCTCACCATCTAGAGAAAAGCAATAGGTAAGAATCAGAAAACGTCCCCAACTGTATGCATCAAGAAATATGAAACTAAACAACTAACTAGCCTACGTGGATATGGCAATGCTAAAGCACCACAAAATCCTCTATTAAGCACACAAGCAAACAATATATAGCAAACAACACACCAAGCAAAAACACATTGATTCCTGAGTGCTTCTATATGCTCTAAAGTGTCCATTATATCTAGGCTGCGTCCTACGGTCGACCTGTGGCTCTGCTATCAATTTGTGACACGCGGTTCCAAAAATGAACCAAGTGAACACATATGTGTGCCCAGGATGTTCAACACACATACACGAGTGCATTCACAAAAGAGTATACAAAAAATTACCACAGAACAAGATTAATTAACCACTTTCATTACAGAATTCAAAATATCCTTGAATACATGCACTAATGATTATTAATAACAAGTTCCAACTAATGCAGCGGAAATAAACTAATTAAGCAAACTAAGCAACCAAGCAAAGGGGTATAGGCAGCTCCATGCAACACCACAGGCAAAGATGACGGTAGACACGACCTAGAACTCCGCATTATCATCGTTATACTTCCAATCCTGACGTGCAACTGTTGGGAGGATTGCAAGGGTGAGTACATGTTGTACTCAACAAGTGTGGAAAGTATGACATGTAGCTGATTCAAATGACGAATGTAATAATGGATAAGTGCTGAAAAGTACATTAAAACATTTGAAAAATAATATATTATTTGTATGTGAAGTAAACCCATCATATGCCATGTAGTTATCATAATACCAATCCATATTCCATATCCATCATCATATACCAATATTCATATTCAATACTAGAATTTAATTCATAACCATCCGTAACCATAATACCAACCATAACCATCCCAAATCTCAATTTTCCTCTAATCATGGAAGTTGTCCAGGTGCTCATAACCGGGAGCACGACTATCATGATAGTTTATTAGACTCTGCAGAGTTTGTACCACTTTACCCACGTGTTTGTGATTTCATCACCCGTCGGCGACTAAAGAACCTCTCTTACGCCAATTACACTTCCTTTGGTGTATGGCCAAGAGATCACAAAATAACCTTTACGAAGGGATTACTAGCCTATTTAGACCCGCTAGAGACTGGAAAAGTCTGCACTTTGCGAGATCAGCGGGTTAGGATTTTCTAGATCGACGTGAATTTGGAGACTTGGGATTGAATTCACGTAAGAAAAAAGAATAGAAGGTGTACCAGGTGTTTAGGACTCTAATGAATCAAGAAACTTGGAGGTAACACTTGAATCTTGATGATCTAGGATTGGTGATGAACTTGGAGATGAATTGGTGATGAAGAACAAAACTTGATGGAGATCTTGATCCTCTTTCGTTTCCTCCTCTTCTTATTCTTGCTTGGGATCTCCTCCTCCCTCCTTGATGGTGGCTCTCCATGAACTAGGGTTTGGGTAGGGTAGAAAAGTGGCAAATAGATGTCAAGCCAAGGGGTGTGGTTGTTTATATAGAGGTGGAGGGCTAGGGTTAGATGGATTTCGAGTTTGAGATGAGTAGGAGCCGGTTTAGAGTACCACATGGGCTCTAAAAGAGTTAGGCACGACGTCCCTAGGCCCACTTAACGTAAAACCCAAGAAACAAGTCGTGAAACAAAAGATCAACTCGGAGTCGCGAAATATCGGACAAGTCCGAAAAGGACCGGACTAGTCTGAAGTTGTCATGAGAGAAATCGGACAACTCTGGCAAAAAATCGGACAAGTCCGACTTTAGTCAGAGAGGAAAACGGACAAGTCCGGGGGAAGACCGGACTAGTCCGGACAAGTCTAGGGACTTAGCAAATTTTCAAGGATTCTTGGAACACCGGACCAGTCCGCATAGGACCAGACAAGTCCGAAGGTGTCCAGAGGCAAAAATAGACTAGTCCGTAGCAAAAATGGACAAGTCCGATCGAGGTCAGAAAGAAATCGGACTAGTCCGCACCAAAATCGGACTAGTCCGCACTTTCCAGAATTTTAAGTGCAGTTTTGTTCCAAATCGATTTCAAACTTATTCCTCTTTATGTGAATTAATGTTAAACATGTATATGAATGTAGTAGGGCACGATGCATGAAATGAGGGTGTTACAAGCATATTCAGAATTCCACCAAATTCCAATGCCTAGAGAGGACGAAGAACATACCACATTTATAACCATAGATGGCCTTTACTGCTATGTATCCATGCCTTACAGTCTTAAGAATGCCCTCTCCACCTTTGTACGAGCTATGCATAAAACATTTGGGGACCTCATTTGGGACCTAGTAGAGGTATATGTCAATGATATTATAGTAAAAATCCAGTCATATACATCATTACTAGAAAAGCTCGCCCTAGTCTTTGATAGATTGCGAACCACACGCACGAAGCTCAATCCCGACAAATGTGTGTTTGGAGTCAAAGCTGGAAGCTCCTCAGTTTCTTGGTATCACATCGAGGAATTGAGGTCAACCCAGAAAATATCAAGGCGGTGGAGCTGATGCGGCCCCCAGTCCGCATCAAGGATGTGCAGAAGCTTGTAGGGTGCTTGGCAGCGCTTAGCTGGTTTATCTCTAGGCTGGCTGAGCGGGACCTCCCGTTCTTCAAGCTCCTGCGCCAGTCCGGACCGTTCTTCTGGACTGAAGAAGCGGAGAAGGCGCTCCGCGAGCTAAAGCAGCAACTGATGGTGCTGCCAATAATGGTGGCACCAAAGCCCAGGGAGCCCCTGTACCTTTTACATCGCCACCACAATAGAGGTGGTAAGCATGGTTTTGGTTGCAGAGCGGGCCGGTCACCAGCAGCCCCGACGAAAGGAAGGGACCCCTGCCGTTGACTCTGTGCCCCAGGGCTTGGAGCTTGCAGAGGGCCCCAACGACAGAGAAGCCTCTGGGTCCCAACCCCGAGAGGACGTCTGGGTCCCCCAAGGGGGCCCCAGAGAGCAAGAAGCCTCTGGGTCCCAGCCCCCAGAGGACGTCCGGGTCCCCCAAGGGGGCCCCGGAGAGCGAGAAGCCTCTAGGTCCCAGCCCCTAGAGGACGTTTGGGTCCCCCAAGGGGGCCCTGGAGAGAAAGAAGCCTCTGGGTCCCAACCCCCAGAGGACGTCCGGGTCCCCCAACAGTACAGGAATCCCGACGATTTGCGACAGCCAGTGCCGTCGCAAATAAAGGAAAAACCGTCGCAAATTAGCTATTTGCGACGGCTTTCGTTATTTGCGACGGTTTTTGGCCGTCGCAAATAACTCGTCACAATTAAGCTTATTTGCGACGACCACCATCACAAATAAGTCTATTTGCGATGGCTCGCAGCGGCCGTCGCAAGTTATTGCTCGGGGGCTGGTGGACCCCGCACCTGTATTTGCGACAGCCAGGCTGTCGCAATTTAAGGCCTATTTGCGGCGGCCAAGCTGTCGCAAATAAGTTTAGCCGGCAGGGCCCCACGTGTCGTCCCCCGGGACCCACTTGGCTATTTGCGACGGCCTAGCCATCGCAATTAGTGCTTATTTACGATGGCGAGGCCGTCATAAATAGCAGACGCTTAATTGCGACGGCCTGGAACCTTTTTTGCGACGGTACTGTATAAAAAGTCGTCGCAAATAAGGTTTTTAATTTTTTTTTAAAAAACATAAAATACTACCTTGCTTGATGGCCAGAATCACAGAATAGAAACAGTATATCACACAATATATCACACACAAAAATCATCACAATCACAAACAACATTCTTGATACATCTCACATGACCATCAACAAAGCAAACAAGGGCTCACTCGCCGTCTGACCTCCGTAACCACCCCCGAAGTCGAAGTCGTCGTCGTTGCGCCTCATTCCAGGTGGCGGTAGCGACGACGACGGCTTTTGTGCAGCCGTCGCAGATCCCTGTAATTAATAAAACTTAGAGTTAGAATATAAATGTATCAACATCTCTCTCACTCCCTTTCTCTCTCTCTATCTCCATCTACATCCCCCTCTCTTCCTCTTTTTTCATTTCTCTCTCTCTATCTCAATCTATCTTTCTCTCTCACTCTATCTCTCTATTGCTATCCTTTTCCTGTATCTTCCTCCCGCTATCTCTATCTACATCTCCCTCCCTCTATCTTCCTCCCCCTCTATCTCCATCTACATCTTCCTCTATCTCTTAATTCCCCTCCCACTCTATCTAACAATCTCACTCTTTCTTCTATCTCTCTCTTTCTTCTACGTCAATCCTTTTCTTCTATCTAACTATCTCCCTCTTTCTTCTATCTCAATCTTTTTTTTTTCTCTACTTTCCTCCCTCTTCTAACTCCATCTCTCACTCTATGTAACTATCTCTCACTGTTACTCTATTTTCTCGCTTTATTTTCGTTAAATTGAGATAAAATTAGAATTGTTAAGTTAACATAGAAAATTACTTGACCCGCAGAAGAAGGATCGCCTGGAAGGACCGGTGGTAGTAGCGGTAGCTGGATCCCTAGACCTTGCGCCCGAGCCATGGCCTGTCATTGCAAACATTAAATGTTATCTATTAGTAAGTCATTTACGCTAAATTAATGAGAACTTTAGTTTTTATTTTGTTACCTCCATTGCTTCCCGCAACTGCGCCAACGTTGCTGTCTGGGTTTGGGTCGTGGCCTCCATCGCGATCCTTTGGCGTTCCGCCTCCCTCCTTTCCTCCTCCTGTCGCCTGAAGTTGTCTTCTACAGTTTGTTGGAGGGACTGCATCTCAATGTCCCTCTACGAGACGTAACGACATGTCGTGCCCACCGAAGAAGCCTGTGTGGAGCTGCCTCTCGCAGGTCTCCCCGCCCTCGAGTCGACAACTCCGTCGAATATGGCGAGCCTATAGAAAAGAGAGTCAGTAATATCAAATTGAAATATCTTGAATACTTTGAATTGAAAATGATAAAATGACTTATAAACTCACCTTCCGTGTGCTTTTCCACCTCCACTTGCATACACGGCTTGAGGATCGATTGGTTCACGTTCCCAATCGAAATCTTCGCCGTGTATCTTCCTAGCCTCCTCCCCGTACTTAGCCTGCAAAACAAGGAAACCGTGTAAGTTCAACAATACATATAATTATATTTAATATGAATGATTTCTAAACTTACCAATCGCTCGGCTGCAGCCTGACTACACCCCTGAGGCTGAGAAGGGTCCCTGTGACCTCTCTTCCAAATGTCAGCAGGGGTCGGCGGCACCCCCGTCTCGCGCTCCTGTCAATATGTGTTAGTACAAACAATATATTATGAATATATAAACATAAGTTACATACACTTACCATGCATTTAGCTAAATGCAAGTGGTTATCTTGGTCGTGCCCGCTCTTCCCCTCGACCCCTCTGCACTCTCGAGCCTTCTCGGACTTAGCTTTAAACTCATCGCTAGCCTAGTAGCGACAAAGGGGCCAAAATGCATCGGTCCAACCCTGCAACCATCTCACGTGGCCCTGCACATAGTTGGAAGTCGTTAAAAATACCATCGAGGAAATTATTAGAAAAAAATACTTACTATACCCCACGTTCCTGTGCGTACTCCTCCTCCGTCAGGTGCCTCTCGCTCTCTTGCCGGAAGTGTAGCACGTGTTGCTGGTTCGCCTTCAAGTGCTCATTAATAATTTGAACACGGGCGTTCGACGAAGCTTGTTGAAGCGCCTTGGCAGCGTTGTAGTGAAACACTCGCCTCGCATCCTCAATCAGGCGAGGGTTGTTCGGGTCATCTAAAGTATACCTTGCCTGCAAAAAAGAATATATTGAAGAGATGTTCATTAAAAGAGTTTAAGAGTTAAAACTTAGAAACTATTTTTAACATACTTACCATAAAATCGGCCCATACGGCCTCCTGAAGGTTGCCGTGCTCCTGGTGATGGACGCGTGCGTAGTCCTCCCACGAAAGAGCAGGCACCCCGTCGATGACCTCGAGATAGTGCAAACACACTAAGGACCCGAGGACACCGTTCACCAGTCTTTGGTGTCTCTCACCGGTGAAAGACGTGTCGTCCCAAACCCTGCAAGATATTTATTGATTCATTACTTAAGTAACCAAAATAAACTAAAATTGAGCACTATAATTTTTATTACCCATCTCCAACTGGACGAATCATGATCCTCTGTGAAGGGACCGCAGGAGGACTAACAAAGTGAGTCCTCCTCGTCCTCCGCGTCTGCTGGGGCGCCACGTCAGGTGACCCAGACGGCTCATCACCAACCGAGCCAAAGGCCTCAGGAACAGAAGGATCGCCAACCGATGGCTGGCTGGCCGAGGGCTGGCTGGTCAAGGGCTGGCTGGCCGAGGGCTGGCTCACCGAAGGGTTGCCAAGGTCAACTGGCACCGCAGCCTCTGAGTCAGCCGGTGAGGACTACAACATTCAAATGATTCATAAGTAAGATTAATGTGAAATTGAATTTAAATAATTTGTTAAAAGCGAGTGAAATTTACCTGTGACAAAGCTCTAGAGCTGCTTAGAACGTGCCCCAGCAGCTGAGAGCGTATGCTCCCATTCAACGAGGCACCAGCGAAAGCGTCCTCAAGTCTAGAGGGGTAGAACCCCCTCGTCGGCGGCACCTTCTTACCCTTCTTTGACGCCATCCTGTTTTAATTAGATAATCAGTAAATATGCAAATAAAATATACAAAACTCATGTTACTATCTTTAAGAAAAATTACTTGTAATCACTTTCAAAATTCATCAACATCATTATCATGTGCTTGTGCCCTACTCCTTAAACCAGCCCAACGATCTTCCATCGTGGCCTGTTCTAATTTCCGTTTTCGCATATCACCTGCCTCTACATCTTCAACGTCTTCAACATCTCCAACTAATTGATCAAGTCCTGCACCAAGCTCGACGATAAAAGTGTCTGGCAACTCTTCTTCTTGGTACACTTCTTCAACATCTTCACTATCATGGCAACCATCATCCCCAGGAGTATATAACCGCTCACGAGGATTCACCTTATATACCACCCACCAAGCACTGAGCTTCGTGCATGGATAAGGTAGATAATACACTTGTTCCACTTGATGTGCAAGAACAAATGTATCGTAACCTCGTAGTCGGTCCTTATGTTTCACTTCCACCATTCTAAATTGGTTTTCTCGAGTTCCATGAGTGCGATCAAACTAGTCACAGTCAAAGAATACAACTCGAAGGGTCTTATTTTCGGTAAAAGTAAATTCAAGGATTTTCTTAATGATCCCATAATAATCGGTTAAATTCCCTTGAGTGTCCATTGCTCTCGTCATAACACCGGAATTTGATGTTGCCGCGAGAGGACGAAGAGCTTCAAAATGAGTTGTACGAAGTCGAGATCCATTTACGTCATATCGACCATAGCTTCTAACATTCACTTATCCATAAGATAGCTGCCGCAAATCTTCATGGACATTGTGAGTCCGACACTATCATAAATGATCGTAAGTTAAAATAATACTTCTTTAATAATAGTAACTTATAATACACAGAAGACAAGAGAATATTACATAATCTCGAAACCAGGATAGGAAACTCTACCCCCCATTTATTCCTTCTTTTTGCATCGCTTCTACTTGTTTGGTCGTAGGTTGATGCCTATGTGGCCAACATTGTCTGTGGAACTCGTTGAACATGAAAAAACATCTTTTAGAATACATGTGTAGCAAAATATTTCGATTAGCATAAATGTAGGACAAACACTTACTCGAAGTATTCTTGCATGCCTTCTATATTTGCGTACATGTAGAGTAAAGCAACAGTCCTTTCATGTTCGGATAGCACGTAGGTCGTGTAGCTACCAACGGTGGTGCCTCTCGTTTGAAAAATGGAAAGGTCGCTTAGAGGGGGTGTTTCGTCCACATTGTACCGCATCGCCGAAGTATTGATATTGTTTTCTTTCACAAAGTAGACACTTAAAAAGTATCCTACTTCCTTAAGAGCATATGCTTCAGCGATGCACCCTTCCACCCTTGCCCTGTTGCCAACCATTGGTTTCAGATATCGTATCGCTCTTTTAATGTGATACATCCACCTATATTGCACAGGACCGCCGACTTTAGCTTCGAATGGAAGATGGATAAACAGATGTTGCATTGGATTGAAGAAACCCAGTGGAATTTTTTTCCCATCTTACATAAAAGTATGGGTATCTCCTTCTCTAACTTATCCATCATCCCGATCTTGATTTCTTTAGCACAAAGCTGTCTATAGAAATAGCTAAGTTTGGCTAAAACCTTCGACACCGCATCATCTAGATAGCCTCAAAACATAACAGGTAAGAGTCTTTCCATTATAATGTGATAATCATGACTCTTCAACCCAGTGAGGTTTCCTGTGTTAACATTTACGGCTCGTTTCAGGCTAGCTGCGTAACCATGTGGGAATTTCAAAGTTTTCATCCATTTCATAACTTCTTTCTTTTCTTTCGATTGAAGACGGAAAGAAGCACGTGGCATTCCACCACTTTCAGAGATTTCAAGAGTTGGATGGTGACAAATGTCTGCCAAATCTAGTATAACTTTATAATTGTCTTTCGTTTTGCCAGGCATATCCATACAAGTGCTTATGATACTTTCACTCATGTTATGCTCCTAATGCATGACATCAATGTTGTGCATTAGAATCAACGACTTCACATACGGTAGCTCCCAAAGTCCACATATGTGAGTCCAATTGTGTTCCTCTCCATAACCTTTGAAATATCCAGGACAACCTCCATCAGGCACCAGTTTGTCCAACATATCAGAAATTTCTAACCCGTTGAGACGCTTCGGTGGTCCTTTAGTGACAACAGTGTTCTTTCGAAAGACATGCCTCTGCTGCCTAAATATGTGATTCGAGGGCAGCCAACGTCAGTGACAATCGAGGTAAGATATTTTGCCTCCATGAGTTAGTCGAAAGCAATCCGTGTCTGAAGCACATATCAGACACGTCAGACAACTGTGAGTGCTCCATCCGGAAAACATGTCGTATGCCGACAAATCATGGATGGACCACAAATAAGCAGCTCGAAGGTTGAATTTCCGCTTCTTGTAACTGTCGTATGCTTCGACTCCTGTCCACAAGACTTTCAATTCTTTGATCAGCGGTTTTAACATCACGTTGAGACGTGACCCGGGATGATAAGGTCCAGGTACAACGAGGATGAGAAACATGAACTCGTTCTTTGTACAAAAAGCAGGTGGCAGGTTGTACGGAATGATAAAGACAGGCCAACATGAGTATGGCGTGGCGTTCGTACTGAACGGTGAGAATATGTCTGTCACTAATCCGATGCGAACATTCCTCACATCACGAGAAAAGTCTGGATCAAAACGGTCTAGCGCCTTCCATGCATCACCATCAGACGGATGCGTCAATAATTCTTTGTTCTCACGTTTACCTTCTTTGTGCCATCTCATGTGTCTTGCGGTTCTTTTTGAAAGAAACAACCGCTTCAACCGAGGTGTCACAGGCAAGTAACGAAGCTGCTTATGTGCAACATTTGTCATCACATTATCGCTATCGTCATTAACAACTTCGACATACCTTGATTTACCACATTTCAAACACATCTTCTCATTGGCGTGCTCTTTCCAGAATAGCATGCAGTTGTCTGGTCACACATCGATTTTCTCGTACTTCATACCGAGACCAAATATCTTGATCTTTGAATGATACATATCTGGTGGCGCATTGTGAGGTTGTGGAAGGATATCGCAAATCAATTTCATGAGATGATTGTAGTAGTTGGTGGAAAAAAGTGCTTGGACTTAATTGCCATAAATCTGGTCAAGAAAGCAAGTACGATCACAATCGTGTGTTCATGCAACGGCTCTTGTGATTTCTTCAGCTCCTCGAAGAACTTCTCTGCCTCATTTGTAAGAGGATCCTCCGCTTCCAGAGCTTCTAGCATCTCATCCATCCTATCAACCTCTGTTATATCATCATCCCCATCCACTTCTGCTATGACTCGAGAATTAGTCTCGCCGTGAAAGGTCCACACTTCATAATGTGGAGTGAAACCGTTTCGACATAAGTGAAACAAAAGCTCCAATCTTCTCAAAAACTTGGTGTTCCGACATTTTGTACATGGGCACCGCACCATATCTTCCGTTGACAACAAAAATGCTCAATCCGAAAATTGATCTAACTTGATGTACCACTCATCCGAGTGACCACCAGTTTTGCTCTTCCAGCCAGTATACATCCAACTGCGATCTTCACCCATGTTTGGCTTTGCAGTTTAACGCGAATTATTATTAGTTTCATTGTTATGTTATGTCACGGCCCTACAACCTACGCAGATAGATCCTAAACCCACCCAAGAGTGACCGAGTGGAGCGTGCTCATGACGAGACGCGTGATCCGGATTCGAATGAAATTTCAACAGCATAACCCCGCTGTTCTCCACTGCATGCCCAAAAATGGTGCAGCAGAGAACAACAGGGTTACGCCACCGAAATCACGTCCAAATCCGGACCCGCGTCTTGTCACAAGCCACGCCCCCTCGGTCACTCCGAGGCTATCCAAAAAGGGACAATTCCGAACCTGCACGTCTCACATGCCAATGGTATGTGAGACGTGCTGATCCGAAACGGGTAATACATTGCTATGGGTTACGTTGCTCATTTTCATTTTGAGGTCATTTAAGATAGAGGAAAGAACTAGAGAAAGAGTGAGAGGAAAGTTGGTCTTAGATGACAATTCCACATCCATTTCCACCGTCCACGCAATCGCGGGTCATTGACGTCCTTACCAACCTGTTTGCTTCCATGCCGCCTTTGTAGGATCGAAGAGCACGTGAAAAGCTACCAGAGGGGGGGGTGAATGGTAGATTTAAACAAAATCTTACGCAGCGGAAACAATTAAATCCCAATCCCTTCGGCAAAAAAACAATCTGTTAAAGAAATCACGTGAAAGACTAATTTAAACGCGTTTCACCATGAGAAAAGCGATATATATCATAGAGAATCAAGCCACAAAGAGAACACAAGAAGAATTACTCAAATCCGTCAAGAGAAACTCAAGTTATGATCGAACGATCAAACAAAGGTCAATCTGTCCTACCCAAGAAAAACAGTTTTGGAAAGCTGCAAAGAAACTCGTGTAGATCAGAAACCACAAATCCAATGACCGTGAAATTTTGACAGATGATAGATAATCAAGTTGTGAAGACAAACCAAAACGAATCACGTCAATTGGATCAGTGAAACTCGAGTTATGATGAAACCAACGACGAAAGGTAGTGCTGTCCAGAAACTCGACGAGTAAAACTTGTCTGGAACAAGTCGGACGAACAAGGCAGAAAAGTTCCTTAAAACTACGAAGTTTATTCAATAGAACACAAGAGGAACAGCCCCTAAGTCGTGCACCACGAGCTCTGGACTTCTCTTGCTTATATAACCAGCCCTTAGGCCAACTCAATCTCAACTAGGACTCTAATCCTACTCCGATCACAAATCGAAACTTTCCATAACTGCTTAAGACTCTTCTATACGCAGATAGAAGCAATCTTAAGACTTCCAAACACCTTAGGAACGTATCCCACATTCCTAAAAAAACTCAAATTCGTGACCCACATGAAATCCTAACATTACCAACTCAATACTTTCGATACCGAGCCATAACTGACTCCGCAGCAGCCAAAGTCATCAACCGATACGATCTGATCCTTCCAACCAGATCTTCCTATCCATAAACCATCTTCGGAACCATGTTGCCATGTCATGCACTGCATGCATACGTGCGAACACCTTCCTTCGACGTCCAGTAACCTTCATATGCACTGCCCTTGATTCAATCATCCTGCGCGACCTCCTGACCCGCTCAACCACAATTCCTCCTGAATTTGGTTGTTGGAACCCCATCTCCTCCCTGAGACAAGTCCAATGGATCCCGTCACCAGCCTTGACTTGAACTCAAGCAACACCTGCACATGAATAAACAACCAATCCGTACGAGCCCAAGTCCGCAACTTGACTCAAGTCAGTTCCAAAACTACAACACCATATGTGAGCACCTCACATAAGCATGTTGCAAAGCACAGCAAAATGATATCAGCCATATCAACCGAAACACACCAAAAACTTAGCAAATGAATACTAAGCAATCTTTCTAAGAATATAAAACAAGTTCAAAACATTGCAAGATAAAAGAAGGAACATTGCGATCAAGCTTCGAACCTTGCTAAAGCTAACCGGAGCTTAAGCTGGAGCTTACCAAAGCTAGTACAACCTAGCGCCAGAGCTTACCAAAGCTAGTTGGACCTAGCGCCGGAGCTAACCAAAACTAGTCGGAACTAGTCATCCCAAAAGTCGGAGCTAGAAGAACATGTCGGAGCTAGAAAGACATGCCATAGCTATCAAAGACATGCTGGAGCTAAAGACAAAGCTCACCGGAGCTACCCAAAAACATGTTGAACCTAGACAAAGCAAGTCGGACCTTACGTCAGACCTTGCAGAAGCTCGGAGCTAGAGTCGGAACTTGATGATAAAGGTGTTTTGGTAGAATTCAAAACTTTTATCGCCATAGCCAATGTATTTAACACACATAGGTCTCACAATCTCCCCCTTGATGAATGCATTCGCAATAACATTTAAAATCCGAACATTGGCTTATGCACATGAAAAAGTTTTGAGAACAATATACAAGTTTTGAGAACAATTCCCCCCCCCCCCCCCCTTTGTCAATGAGAACAATTTCTCCCCCTTTGTCAATGATCTCTCCCCATGCACATATTATTTCTCCCTGCACATTATCTCTCCCCCTTTGACAATGTATTCAGCAAGGTTCTAAAGAGAAATTTTAATTGTTATGAGCATATTATAACATATACATATAGAACAAGGCTCATCCAAGTCATACTATCAAGTAACTTATACTATCATAACAATGAGATACATAAAGTAGTGTAAGCCATGCTAGAGATCAAATGTAATTTTCAATTTAAGTAAGTCATGATCTCACAAACTTAACTATTTCAATACCTAAAAGCATGACACTTGTTGCTGCATTTTATTATTTTCAAAGCACAAATTTAGATCATATGATATTTGCAAGAGATTATATGCGCATCTGCCTTATTCTAACCAACCCAGCCAACCCTATGTCATTTGACAATCATAAGCTTAAGGACATGGTTTTAGTCATACACAACTTATTCCAAGTTCATATCTAAGTGTAATGATAAGCCATCTCAAAATAAAAAGTGCGATGCATGCATATTCTCTTAATCTTTTCTCAACTTATATTTGTTCACAGAAACTCAACATGTGAGTTGATTGCTTGATTAATTCTTTATGATTAAAAGCACTTGTGAGCATGCAACAAGTTCAAAACATCAAGAAAGTTTGATCATGACTAGATTTAGTGTAAGCAATTATAACAATTACTAGTCATGGCAAAAACTACAAAATGTATAACATGAGTAATGTAGTAAGAACTTTCAGCATGTAAAAGGAATCGCAAAGTCATATATGTATGAAATACTATGCTCCTATTATGTCAAGTTCAAATTCACACATAGACTTCCCAAGTTTCAAAAACTCCCCCTCAATGTAAGCCATGAGGATGCAAACCCCTATTTCACTACGAATGAAACAAAAACGAGTGAAATATAAAGGTTTTGTAAAAATGTCAGCCAATTGTTGTTCGGTATCTACATGGTGAAGCACAATGTTTCCTTTCTCAACATTATCACGGAGAAAGTGATACCTAATATCAATGTGCTTAGTTCTAGAATGTTGCACAGGGTTTTTAGCAATGCAAATGGCACTAGTGTTATCACAAAATAGTGGAACACTATATAGATCAACCCCATAGTCCTTAAGTGTTTGAACAATCCAAAGAACTTGTGAGCAAGCACTAGTAGCAGCTACATATTCAGATTCGGCTGTGGATTGTGCAACTGAACTTTGTTTTCTAGAGGACCATGCAACAAGTGAATTACCAAGAAAATTACAAGCACCGGAAGTACTTTTCCTATCAATCCTACAACCCCCAAAATCAGCATCGGAAAAAGCTTTCAAAGTAACGGTTGAGGAAGAAGGAAGAAAGATGCCAAATTCTTGAGTTCCATGTAAGTACCTGAAAATCCTTTTGACGGCTAGACGATGTGAAGCACGTGGGGAGGCTTGAAACCGTGCACAAAGACATACGCTGAATTGTATGTCCGGTCTTGATGCTGTGAGGTACAAAAGTGATCCAATCATGCTTCTATATTCTTTTTGATCCACGAATTCACCATCTCCATCAAGTTTAAGTGTTGTTGCTGTTCCCATTGGTGTCCGAAGAGGCTTGCTTTTGTCCATATTGAAGCGCCTTAGGAGGTCTTTTGTATACTTCGTTTGATGCACAAAGGTACCCTCCTTGGTTTGCTTGATTTGCAGCCCCAAAAAATATGTGAGTTCTCCTATCATACTCATCTCAAATTATGAACTCATCATACCTGAAAACTTGGACACAAGATCATGAGAAGCACAACCAAAGATAATATCATCCACATACACTTGAACGAATAATGAGTCATTGCCATGCTTAAGCACAAAAAGAGTTTTATCAACCTTGACCATGGTAAACCCCTTTTCAAGTAAGAATGTTTTTAACCTATCATACCATGCTCTAGGGGCTTGTTTGAGACCGTACAAGGCTTTGGACAGTTTGTAAACATGACTAGGAAAATCTGAATTTTCAAAACTCGCCGGTTGTTTGACATAAACCTCCTCATCTATGTAGCCATTAAGAAAAGCACTTTTAACATCCATTTGATATAGCTTAAAAATTTTAGATGCAGCAAAAACTAACAAAATTCTTATGGCTTCTAATCTAGCAACAGGAGCAAAAGTTTCATCAAAATCTAGACCTTCAACTTGAGTGAAACCTTGAGCAACCAACCTAGCCTTATTCCTAACCAAAACCCCATCCTCGCTTTGTTTATTTTTAAACACCCATTTTGTTCCAATTAAAGTGTGACCTTGAGGTGGAGGTAGCAGTTTCCAAACATTATTTCTTTCAAAATTTTCTAACTCTTCTTGCATGGCGATAATCCAAGATTCATTAGTGAGTGCGTGTGATATATCTTTGGGTTCAAAAGAAGTAACAAAAGCAGAATGAGCATGAGAGTTTGGATCGCAAAACCTAGACCGTGTGACTCGTTCATGCAACTTCCAATAATCTGTTGTGGGGGATGATTCTTGACGATCCGTAGGGGAACATATGTCTTACAAGCTTCTTCTTCATCAGGTTCATTGCAGATTGATGAGCTTGTGGCTTGTGGACAATTAGGACAAGCAGAGGTGGTAGTCGGAGCTTGTTCAAAGTTCGGAGCTGGACACGTGTCAGCTTCAGAACTATCAGGCAGTATCATGGTCTCTTCTTCATCTTCGAAAATATCCTCCCCCTGAGGATATGGATCTGGTCCTGCAATACCGGAGCTAGTACCTGGGCTAGCTTCATCAAAAGACACCTCACAGGTCTCCACAATTTTGTTAGTATCAAGTAAAAGCACACGGTAGCCTCTAGTATGAGATGGATAACCAAGAAACATGCCATCAATGGACTTAGGTTCAAATTTATCAAGATTACCATGTTTCTTAACAAATCATTTGCAACCAAAGACCCGAAAGTGCGTAACACTAGGCCTATGTCCAAACTGGAGCTCATATGGTGTTTTACCTAGCTTAGTGCGCAAGAAAACACGATTTGAGACATAACAAGCGGTTGCAATCGCATTAGCCCAAAATTTCCTAGGAGTTTGATATTCATCAAGCATAGTCCTAGCCATCTCAACTAAGGTTCTGTTCTTTCTTTCTACAACACCATTTTGTTGAGGTACATATGGTGAAAAAAATTAATGATCTATTCCATTTTCAGCACAAAAGTGATCAAAAGATTGATTTTTAAATTCAGTTCCGTTATCACTTCTAATTGCTTTTAAAGATCCTGGGTGATCAATTGATAATCTAAGAAATAAAGTTCTAAAGTGACTAAAAGCTTCATTCTTATATGCCATAAAGTAAACCCAAGAATATCTAGAATAATCATCAACAATCACAAGAACATACCATTTTCCTCCGAAGGATTGAACATGTGAAGGTCCTACGGTGTCAAGATGCAAAAGTTGACATGGTTCAGTTGTCATGATCATTGTGAGAGGAGTATGTGAACCTGCAACCATCTTAGCATGTCTACAAGAAGAGCACACAATTTCTTTGTCCCCTTTAAGCTTAGGCATCCCACGTATGCGATCAAGAGCACTAACACGCGTTAGGTGATCAAAGCCTACGTGACCAAGTCTACGATGCCAGAAGAATAAATCTTTTGAATCATTTGCAACGAGACACCTATGCTCAGAAGTTGACATATCAAAATCAGCTTTAAAAACTCTTCCAAAACGAGACATGTTAAACAAAAGCTCACTATTTGAATCTACAACTTTGCAACAATTTTTAGTGAAAGTTATTTCCAAATTCTCATCAAGCAATTGAGAAACAGAAAGCAAGTTGTACTTCAAATTTTTGACAAGTGCCACATCCTTCAAAGTGTAGTTATCATTTACTCTAACCGAACCCTTATCAATTATAGAAGTTGAAGTATTATCGGCAAAAGTAACATTCTCTACACGTGACACAAAAGAGAGGGAGGAGAACCAATCTTTGTTACCGGTCATGTGGCGTGAGCAACCTGAATCCACAATCCAAATGTTCTCCTTCCTCAAACGTGTAACCTACATAGCGCACAATACGTCGATGACTCAATACTGGGGTAGTCAATAAGCATTTTGGAATCCAGTACTGAGCCATGCGACGTCCAGTAGGAACAACACGCGAAAGCTAAGATAAAACAACAGGTTTATGAGCCAAAGGTTGAGGTTTTCTGTTCTTAACAAATTGATTTAGATGTTGTTACTCGTTTAGAGTGAAAACCAGTAGCTCCGGAGGTAAAAGCAGAAGGTACGGAGGCAAAAACTGAAGCTCCGGAGGGAACAACAGAAGGTCCGGGAGCTTTCGGAGCTATCAGAACTACCGGAGCTGTCTTTGCAAGTCTCTTACCAGAGGGTCTGGAAGCTACCTTTTCAAATTTCTGACTCACTAAAGCAGGTTGCATGTTTCTAATTTTAGGTTTAGCATGAAAGTTATGAGATCTAACAAACATTTTATCCTTTTTAATTTGTTTAGCTAGTCTATAACAAAAATCTGTGACGTGACCATCTTTATCACAATAAGTACAATGAAACTTAATTTTGTAATCATTTCTAGATGAGCACCCAACATTAGAAACAGAATTGGAAAGCACTCCTGCAGATTCAAAGATCACATCCTTTTGTTTAGGGACAGTTTTGACTAAACCTCTTCCAAATTATTTTAAAATCTGTGGTGGATGTGTTTTAGAATAATCATGATAATCAAAACCTAAACCGGTTTTATCATTACAAGATTTGGATGAACTCAGTAGCAAGTTTAGATTTTTGTTCCCAACACAAAACTGATCTAGCGTCCTATTCATGTCATCAAGTTTTTTAGACAATTCTAGGCAGTTTTCACATGAAGTTTTTCCTTTTAATTTGCAATTTGAACAACATTTAACTTCATGAGAACGTAAAGCATTGTTCAGAATGGAAATTTCATTCACTGCATCTTTTAGTTTCTTATCAAGTTTATCACATGCAGAACAATACAAATCATCTATTGAACAAGAAGCATTTTTTAAGTTTTTATCATTAAATGCAGCAAGCTCTTTGTTCTTTTTAATTTCTTCATCAAGTCTATCTAGAGTGGAGGAGTGTGCACTTCTTAATGTGGACAATTGTTCATAGATTAAGTCACATGAGGGACAAGAATCATCACTAGGAATCAAGGTTTTCAAACGGTTGATTTCAAATTCTAGTGATTCAATTTTAGTAGCATTATCCCTAAGCTTTTTGTCCTTTTTCTTAACAATAATAGTTGCAAGAGAAATTGCATCACACATTTCATTACAGGTAGAACATACCTCATCATCATCACTGTTGTGTTCTGCATCCTCCTGACTTGGTCTTGATCTTGTTTTGCCCGCCATGAAGCATATGTTGGCCAGATTGTCATTATCTTCATCACTTTCAAAGTCTACATCACTTGAACTGAGCTCTTGAAGTGCGGTGATGAAACTATTAATCATCTTGCGTCCCATGCTACCCTTCTTTTTCTTGTTGAGGTTTCCAGAAGTGGTCTTGACCTTGTTCTGTTTTTCTTCACGGGTAGTAGGACATGAAAGGTTAGGGCATTCTGTACAAAAATGTCCTGTCTTACCACATTCAAAATAGCGTTGAGGTCCGGAGCTTTCTCTCCTTCTAGTTATCACATTTTGCAATGCTTTTGAGAACCTAGTAGATATTAGTGCTAACTACTCTTCTGGAAATTCCTCGATTTGCTCTAGGGTTAGTGAGGACATCAAAGCAAGAGTATTGCAAGATGATGATTGGCCAGAGCCAGGCATATCATGTTGTGAGACAAATGCAATAGACTTATTTGGATTCTTTCGTGATAAGATGTCAATTTCATGAGTCTTTAGTTTAGAGTAAAGCACATCTAATGTGAGGGAACTCATGACAGTTGATTCACGAATAGATGTAACTTTCATCTCCCAGATTGACATGTCCAATGCACTAAGAAGTTGCCTAGCATTTTCAGCATTAGAAAAGTTAACATTGACACTACGCAGATTGATGAGAATTTTATTGAAGCGAGCAAAGAGGTCATCGACAGACTCACCAGGTTGCATCTCGAAACACATATATTCCTTTTTGAACATATCTTGTTTTACCTCCTTGATTGTGTTGGAGCCTTCATGATAACCATAGAGAGCTCTCCAAACATCGTATGCAGATCGGAGGTGCGCGACACGATCAAAGTCGCTTTGAGTGAGTCCCTATATGATCAAGTTGCGAGCCTTGTTGTTGTTGTCAACGTCCCGTAGATTTGTAACTGTAACTTGATCGTTAGGTGGCACTTCGTAAGGCTTGTACACATTATCCCATATTGCGAAGCCTTGTGCCTGGATGAAAGCCTGCATGCGTGCCTTCCAAACCTGAAAATCATTACCAGCAAACACACAAGGTTTGGCGGAGTATTTCTCTATGATGATTAGTCAAAAACACATGCAAATCACAAGGATTAGAGCAATATGGCTCTGATACCAATTGTAGGATCGAAGATCATGTGAAAAGCTACCAGAGGGGGGATGAATGGTAGATTTAAACAAAATCTTATGCAGCGGAAACAATTAAATCCCAATCCCTTCGGCAGAAAAATGATCTATTAAAGAAATCATGTGTGAGACTAATCTAAACGTGTTTAACCATGACAAAAGTGATATATATCAGAGAGAATCAAGTCACGAAGAGAACACAAGAAGAATCACTCAAATCAGTCAAGAGAAACTCAAGTTATGATCAAACGATCAAACAAAGGTCAATCTGTCGTACCCGAGAAAAACAGTTCTAGAAAGCTGCAAAAAAACTCATGTAGATCAGAAACCACAAATCCAATGACCGTGAAATTTTGACAGATGATATATAATCAAGTTGTGAAGACAACCCAAATGGAATCACATCAATTGGATCAGTAAAACTCGAGTTACGATAAAACAACCAACAAAAGGTAGTGTTGTCCAGAAACTCGACGAGTAAAACTTGTCTGGAACAAGTCGGACGAACAAGGCACAAAAGTTCCTTCAAACTACAAAGTTTATTCAATAGAACACAAGAGGAACAGCCCCTAAGTCATGCACCACGAGCTCTGGACTTCCCTTGCTTATATAACCAGCCCTTAGGCCAACCCAATCTCAACTAGGACTCTAATCCTACTCTGATCACGAATCGAAACTTTCCATAACTACCTAGGACTCTTCTATACGCAGATAGAAGCAATCTTAAGACTTCCAAACACCTTAGTAACGTGTCCCGCATTTCTAAAACAACTAAAATTCGTGACCCACATGAAATCCTAACATAACCAACTCGATACTTTCCATACCGAGCCATAACTGACTCCACCGCAGCCAAAGTCATCAACCGATACGATCCGATCCTTCCAAACAGATCTTCCTATCCATAAACTATCTTCAGAACCATGTTGCCATGTCATTCACTGCATGTATACGTGCGAACACCTTCCTTCGACGTCCAGTAACCTTCATATGCACTGCCCTTGATTCAATCATCCTGCGCGACCTCCTGACCCGCTCAACCACAATTCCTCCTGAATTTGGTTGTTGGAACCTCATCTCCTCCTTGAGACTAGTCCAATGGATCCCGTCACCAGTCATGACTTGAAATCAAGCAACACATGCACATGAACAAACAACCAATCCGTACGAGCCCAAGTCCGCGACTTGACTCAAGTTAGTTCCGAAACTACAACACCTTACGTGAGCACCTCACATAAGCATGTTGCAAAGCACAACAAAATGATATCAGCCATATCAACCAAAACGCATCAAAAACTTAGCAAATGAATACTAAGCAATCTTTATAAGAATATAAAGCAAGTTCGAAACATTGCAAGATAAAATCAGAAATATTGCGATCAAGCTTCGAACCTTGCCAAAGCTAACCGGAGCTTGAGATGGAGCTTACCAAAGCTAGTACAACCTAGCGCCGGAGCTTACCAAAGCTAGTCAGACCTAGCGCCGGAGCTAATTAAAACTAGTCGGAACTAGTCATCCCAAAAGTCGGAGCTAGAAGAACATGTTGGAGCTAGAAAGACATGTTGGAGCTATCAAAGACATGCCGGAGCTAAAGACAAAGCTCACCGGAGCTACACAAAAACATGTCGAACCTAGACAAAGCAAGTCGGACCTTGCAGAAGCTCGGGGCTAGAGTCGGACCTTGATGATAAAGGTGTTTTGGTAGAATTCAAAACTTTTATCGCCATAGCCAATGTATTCAGCACACATAGGTCTCACAACCTTGACGCATACGGTACCAATACTATGATCTATACGGCACGATCACACTTATTGCGTGTCGTGCCCTTGCGGGTTGGTCCGAGCCGGCCCAAAACCCCTTTATTTACAAATATTAAGTAGTCACTCAAAAACATTAAATATCAATAAACAATAAGCACCAATAAAAAATATCAAACAATAGACAATATGTTATATGAGCATGTGTATGATCATTGGCAATGAAGTAGCAATTAAATAGGATCATCTAAACATAAGTAGCAATGTATGATCATATATGAGCAAGTATATGAGCACGCACAATTTAAAACATTGCATCATCTAAACATAACTAGCAATAAAGTAGGATCATCTAAATATTACCACATTGCATCATATAAACACTGCATCATCTAAACATTCCATCATTCAAACGCCCATCATGCATTCCCAAACAAAACTTGAAAATTTAACTATTGCATCAAACGTCCATCATCTAAACACTGCATCATCTAAACATTCCATCATTCGAACGCATTCCCATACCTAGTCGGCGGAGGCGTTGGAGGGATGGCGGCGTTGGAGGAGGCGGCGTTGGAGGAGGTTGGCGGCCAGGGGTGTCGGAGGGACGGTGGCGTGAGGGCCAGCGGCCGGAGGGGCGGCGCTGCAGGGTCAGGGCGGGCGGGGCCAGTGCCGTTGCGGACCGGCGGCGTGAGGGGGCAGCACCGCGCGTGGGGCGAGGGCACGACTCGATGTTGGGGTGGCGCCGCGGGGGCGGGGCCGCGGCAGGCCGGCAGCGGGAGCGGGGGCGGCGGCGGCGGCGATGGCGGGCCGACAGTGGGGGCGCGGTAGGGCGACGGGGGCGCGACACGGCGGCGGCGTTTCAAATTGTGGAGGTGAATGAACCGTCGGAGTCGGGGGAGGCCGATAAAAGCCCTTATTTGTGATGGAATCCTTAATTGTGACAACCTTAGAATATGGTCGTCGCAATTAAGGTTA
Source organism: Tuctoria greenei (assembly GCA_036927565.1). Taxonomy (NCBI): domain Eukaryota; kingdom Viridiplantae; phylum Streptophyta; class Magnoliopsida; order Poales; family Poaceae; genus Tuctoria; species Tuctoria greenei. The sequence goes on along the minus strand of JAYESD010000010.1, from coordinate 127,926,402 downwards.
TTTGCGATGGTCTTTTTTGCACCCATCGCAAATAAAAATTTATTTGCGACGGTTTGCTTATTTGCGACGTCCCTAGGGTTGACCGTCGCAAATAAATGGTTATTTGTGACGGATACTTTATTTGCGACAGGCAACAACATGACGTCGCAATCTAAGCTATTTGCGACAGCTGGCCGTCGCAAATAAATCCAGCCATCGCAAATGATCGTGTTTCCTGTAGTGCAAGGGGGCCCCGAAGAGCGAGGAGCCTATGTCCCAATCCCCAGAGGACGTCTGGGTCCCCCAAGGGGGTCCGGGAGAGCGAAGAGCCTCTGGGTCCCAGCCCCCAGAGGATGTCCGGGTCCCCTAAGGGGGCCCCGGAGAGCAAGGAGCCTCTGGGTCCCAGCCCCTAGAGGACGTCCTGGCCCCCCAAGGGGGCCCCGAGGAGCTAGGAGCCTTTGGGTCCCAGCCCGTAGAGGATGTTCGGGTCCCCCAAGGGGGACCCGGAGACAAAGGAGCCCCTGGGTCCCAGCCCCCAGAGGATGATCGGGTCCCCCTAGGGGGCCTCGGAGGTCAAGACGCCTTTGAGCCCCAGCCCCCAAAGGAAGCACTAGGCCCAGAAGACATGGGGTCGCTGGACCTGGAACAGAAGGAAGAAGATGCGCCGGATTCCCCGAAAGGGTCCCGGACCATCCAACGCCCGATCTACTTCATCAGCGAAGTCCTACAGGTGGCAAAGACAAGGTACCTAGAAGTGCACAAGCTGCTCTATGCGGTGCTAATCGCATCGAGGAAGCTCCACCATTATTTTCAGGCACACCGAGTATGAGTGGTGACTTCGTTCCCACTGGGAGCAGTGCTGCGCAGCCCGAACGCAACTGGCAATATCGCCAAGTGGGCAGCTGAATTAGCGGAGTTCGAGCATGATTTCTCGCCATGACATGCGATCAAGAGTCAAGCTCTAGCAGACTTTGTTGCTGAGTGGACCCCTTTACCGAGCAACACAGGGGGCCGGAAGATCAGTGAGCCAGAGCTAAGGGCTCCGGTGCTTACCGGACCTCACTGGACGCTTTTCTTTGATGGATCCTCAAGGAAATAAGGAGCCAGAGCCGGGGTGCTGCTCACCTCACCAACAGGGGAGCAGTCCAAGTACACAGTGTGCCTCGACTTCAAGGCTACCAACAACATGGTAGAGTACAAAGCCCTCATCTTCAGGCTCACAGCTGTACAGGGTCTCAGTGTCCAGCAGATGCTGGTCAAGGGAGACTTCCAGCTAATCATCAAGCAAGTCCGGGGTGAGTGCTGCTGCAACGACCCGCAACTTGCGGCATATCTGATACATGTCAAGAAGCTAGAAGCTAGATTCGAGGCCTTGGATCTCTACCATGTGCCGTGCGCCTACAACTCCATCGCCGATGCCCTGTCAACCATGGTGTCCATAGGAGCCCCCGTACCAGAGGGGGTCTTCAGCAGGAGGTTGGTGCGGCCGATCGCTATGCCGACAGGGCCTAATGAAGAAGGTGAGCCCAGCTCCACAGAGCTGGCAACCATGAAAGCTCTGCGACTATGGGGGCCACCAAGGTTCTTGAGCATCACCAGGGATCCCCAATCACCTGGCACCCAAGATACAGAAGTCCAGGAGAGTCCAGATGCGTGGATCACGGTGGTCCGAGACTACCTGAAGGAAAACCTCCTCCCGGAGGATCCATCATCCACTGAGAGGATCGCGAGGATGGCAAAATGCTACATGGTGGCAGAAGGTGATCTCTGCCGACGTGGTGCCCACGGCGTACTGCTACGATGCATAGCTCGACAGGAAGGCTGCGACTTGCTTGCAGAAATCCATGAAGGAGAGTGTGGGAATCACATGACCTCCTACACGCTGGTTGGCAAAGACATCCGATATGGTTTCTACTGGCAAACAACACTACAAGATGTCGTCGTACTAGTCAAAAAGTGCAAGGAGTGCTAGTTCCACGCCAAGCAAATTCACACCCCAGCGCAGTCACTGTAGATGATCCCGCCCTCCTGGCCTTTCACGGTCTGGGGGCTGAATATCCTAGGACCCTTCCCCAGGGCAGTCGGAGGGTACCAGTTCCTATACGTCTCCATAGATAAATGCACCAAGTGGACGGAGGCAGCCCCAGTGATCAACATCAACAAGGAGTCCATAGTCAAATTCATCAAATCAATTGTCTGTAGGTTCAGGGTCCCGAATAGGATCATCACCGACAACGGGACCCAGTTCACCAGTGCAGCTTTCCAGGACTACTGCGAAGACCTCAGTGTCCAAGTTTGTTATGCATTCGTGGCTCATACAAAGAGCAACGGACAAGTGAAAAGGGACAACGCTGAGATCCTCAGGGGCCTCAAGACACGCACACATGATAGCTTGGATAAGCATGGTGCCAAGTGGGTCGATGAGCTCCCCTGTGCACTATGGGCAAGCCGGACGTCACCCAGCCATGCCACAGGAGAAACACCTTTCTTTCTGGTATATGGGGTCGAGGCCGTCCTCCCCCCCAGAGATCGCTATGGACTCGTTCAGAGTCCAAGCATTCGATGAAGCGTCACAGGACCAGCTCTGACGAGAAGACGTCGACCTCATCGACAAAGCAAGGAGGCACGCCACCATCCGAAATGCACGTTACCGACAGGCGCTGAGGTGCTACCAATATCGATTCGTGCGGAGTAGAGAGCTCAAGACAGGTGACCTGGTGCTGCGGCGCATACTCTCTCGAGAAGGGTCACACAAACTTTCCCCAAGCTGGGAAGACCCTTTTCGAGTGATACAAGTATCCCGCCCCGGATGTGTCTGCCTCACGACGGAATAAGGAGAGCCCCCCCCCCCCCCAACCCATGGAACATAGAGAACCTCTGTAAGTTCTATCCCTAAGCTTAAAAGTAGGACAGTGTAGGGTGTCATGGTGCCAAGGAACGACATGTAGGACAACCAAGCTATGGGAGGGACAGGTCCAGAGTGTTCAACCGTTTAGCTTGGTCCTGTACCCTAAGCATGAACACTCTACCTCCCTTGCCAACAGGAGTGGGTCGTTGCCTTATTGTAAAGCCAATTCACTCCCGTGAACGCCAATGATAAGAAATTCACTGTCTTACCATATGCTTTATCTTATGCTCACTTACGTTATCTATTAATTTTGTGATCAATCAAACTAGACTCGTCTTCCTTACATCATTTTCGTGTACTTGGTGGAATCTTTTCTGTATCGCACCTAGTAGAGTCATGCAACCCTGCTATAGGCGGATGCATTTGAGGTACCCGCAAGGTGTCTTGGAACCTCGCGGCTGCCCTCTTACTTGGGGCCCTGTGGTGCCAAATGGTTCCCCGCGAAAGGCCAACACCGAGCTGGAGGTCCAGAGCGCGCAACATGCTTAGGTTGGTCCTGTACCCTAAGCATGTGCGCTTTGCCTCCCAGTGCTGCAGCTAAGTACCGGGTGGCCAGGACGCTCACACCCCGAATAAGAAGGGAGTCGGACCCTGAGAGCCAATGCACAGAATTACCGGAATCCCGTGTACCAGCCCAGGACTATAAGACATGACTATACTTAAGGATAGGAAAAGATCACTAGCGAGCAAAACAATATGCGCCTCCGTTATGTGTGCAGGACATACAAAGCAGGGTGCAACAGAGCATCCAGCTCTGACACCTCCCAAGGGGTGTAACACCCTCATTTTCGTCCATCATGAATTGCATACATTCTAATACATGTCTAACATTAATCCACATAAAAAGGAATAAGTTTAAAAAGAATTGATAGCAAAACCGCACTTAAGAATTCTAGAAAGTGCGGACTAGTCTGATTTTGGTGCGGACTACTCCGATTTCAGTCTGACCTCGCTCGTACTTGTCTGTTTTTCTGTGGACTAGTCTATTTTTCCCTCTGGACACTTTCGGACTTGTCCGATCTTGTGCGGACTAGTCCGGTGTTCCAATTCCTTGGAAATTTCGCTAAGTCCCTAGACTTGTCCGGAGTCCAAGCGGACTTGTCCGTTTTTCCTCTGACTAAAGTCGGACTTGTCTGATTTTTTGCCAGACTTGTCTATTTTCCGCCTCTGGATAAGTTTGGACTTGTCCGATGTCCAGTCCAGACTTGTCCGATTTCTCTCTGTCTAACTTCGGACTAGTCCGACCCTTTTCAGACTTGTCTGATAAATCGCGACTCTGAGTTGATCTTTTGTTTCATGACTTGTTTCATGGGTTTTTCGTTAAGTGGACCTAGCGACGTTGTGCCTAACTCCTTTAGAGCCCATGTGGGACTCTAAACCGGCTCTACTCACCCCCAAACTCGAAATTCATCTAACCCTAACCTCCACCTCTATATAAACAACCCCACCCCTTGGCTTGACATCTATTCGCCACTTTTCCTCCACACCCAAACCTTAGCTCGTGAATAGCCGCCACCAAGGAGGGAGAAGGAGATCTAGAGCAAGAAGAAGAAGAGGAGGAAACGAAAGAGGATCAAGATCTCCATCAACTTCGCGTTCTTCGTCAACAATCCACCATCAAGTTCTTCATCAACCCTAGATCGCCAAGATCCAAGTGTTACCTCCAAGATCCTTGATTCATTGGAGTCCTAGACACCTGGTATACCTTATATTCTCTTTTCCTTACGTGAATTCAACCCCAAATCTCCAAATTCACGTCGATATAGGAAACCCTAATATGCTATTCTCGCGCAGTGCGGACTTGTACCGTCCCTAGCGGACTAGTCCGATTTTCTTGGTCAAATTGTGTCGAATTAATTCTAAAATTAGATCTAATCAACTCCAAACCTGTATAAACTTGTTAAAAGCTATTAGAACTAGTTGGTGATCATTAAAAGCAACTCATTAACAAGTTCCACCTTGCATTTGCATTAATCATGCATGTCATGTCATATTGAGTAATATATGTGTATCTATTGATTGTAATTCTTGTCTTGTATGTTTATTGTGCGGACTAGACAGATTGGCGCTAGAGAGCGTTGCGGAGGATCTCCAGCACCAAGAGTTTGAAGTCTTTGATCCTAATCAAGCCCAAGAACAAGGCAAGTGTCCTTGAAGCATATTGACCCTGTTTCTAAAATAAATGTTTTGTTTGCAAAAATACATGCTTGTGTTAAATTGATGGGAAATCCTATGGTAGGAAGTTTACTAGATTTGCATGACCACCCTTGTCACCTGGAATTCATGGTAGAGGGTCGGGATGGGATTTTTAAACTTTTGCATCGCTTAACTACTTGGGATGGGAAAACAACTATACTATTCAATTATGCATTTATGAGATTATGGTAATATGAACTGGTTAATATGATATTGTAATGGGTGATCTAAGCAAGCCTGGTATGTGGATGGGTTGGATGATATGGTGGTTGCTTGCTTTAGATCTAAGGACCGGTTCGTGGAGCGATCATCCAAGATTTACAGTGCCACCACGAGGCCAAGTATGGGTGCGGCGTAGCTGATTAATTAGGGCTTTGCTAGTGCTATTTGGACCATTAAATATGCTCGGGGAAGGGATAGTCAGATTGGTTTTGTTGATGATTGGTGGGACTACCCTAGGATCCGAATGGCTCAAGAGGGGGCCCTTGGTTGAAGATGTGCTCAGTTGGAGGCATCGCCGCCGGTGAAACCTCAGTGGGGTCTAAATTGGCTAGCAATCCCTTTGTAAAGGCTATTTTGTGATCTCTTGGCCACACACTGATAGAAGTGTGAGACGGCATAATAGAGGATCTAGTCACTAGAAGGTGATGAAATCACAAACACGTGGGTAAAGTGGTACAAACTCTGCAGAGTGTGTCTAAAACTATCATGATAGCCGTGCTCCCGGTTATGAGCAACCTGGACCCTCACATGATTAGAGGAAAATTGGGATTTGGGATGGTTATGGTTGGTATTATGGTTATGGATGGTTATAAATTGAATTCTGGTATTGAATATGGATATTGGTATATGATGATGGATATGGAATATGGACTGGTATTATGATAACTACATGGCTTATGATGGGTTTATTTTAGATACGTGTAATATATTGCTTTTCAAATGTTTTAATGTACTTTTCAGCACTCAACCATTATTAGATACGTCATTTGAATCAGCCACATGTCATACTTTCCACACTTGCTAAGTACGACATGTACTCACTCTTGCAATCCCCCCCCAAAGTTGCAGGTCAGGATTGGGAGTTTAATGGCGATAATGCGGAGTTCTAGGCCGTGTCTACCGTCAGCTTTTCCTATGGTGTGATTGGAGCTGCACTATACCCTATTGCTTAGCTGCATAGTTACTTAATTAGTTTATTTCCGCTGCATTAGTTGAACTTGTCATTAATATTCATTATAACTTGTATTCGAGGATAATATGGTTTGTGTAATAAAAATTGGTTAATTCATCTTGTCCCGTGGTAATTTTTTTGTATACTCTTTTGTGAATGCATTCGTGTATGTGTGTTGAACATTCTGGGCACACATATGTGTTCACTTGGTTCATTTTCGGAACCGAGTGTCACAAATTGGTATTAGAGCCACAGGGTGACCGTAGGATGCAACCTAGATAGAATGGACACTTTAGAGCACATAAGAACACTCAGGAACCAATGTGTTTTTGTTTGGTGTGCTGTTGCTATATATTGCTTGCTTGTGTGCTTAATATAGGATTTTGGGATGCTTTAGCATTGCCAAGTCCACCTAGGCTAGTGAGTTGTTTAGTTTCATATCCCTTGATGCATATAGTTGGGGACGGTTTTTTAATTCTTACCTATTGCTTTTCTTCAGATGGTGAGGACTCGCAACCAGAGGGATGGCAATGATGAAGAGGAGAACCATGGAGCACCTCAGAACAACAATGGACAAGGACCTGCTCATGGAGCTATGAGTATCGAGCAGCTTTTGGCAATGCAAAACCACCGCCACCCCCACCTCCTCATAACCGGTTGGGAGAGTTTATGAGGACTAGGCTGCCAACCTTTGCTCAAGCCGCTGACCCTATGGATGCAGATGATTGGCTCAAATCCGTGGAGAAGAAGCTTGCTATTGTCCAATGCAGTTATCGGGAGAAAGTGCTTTTTGCTTCTCATCAACTAGTTGGAGCAGCTGCGGATTGGTGGGATTCTTATTGCAATGCTCATGAGAACCAAGAGAGAATTACTTAGGCCGAATTCAAAGAGAGCTTCTGTTCTCATTATGTGCCCGAGGGTGTTATGATCTTGAAGAGACAAGAGTTTGAGAACTTGAGGCAATAAAGATCGAGTGTGGGTGAATATCTCAATAAATTCACTCAACTCTCAAGCTATGCGCCTGAGGATGTGAGCCGGGACAGCCGAAAACAATACTTGTTCATGAGGGGCTTGAACAATGAGATCCAAGTGCAATTGCTCAACTGTGATTATGCCAATTTTCAGAAGCTTTTGGACAAAGCAATTGTGGTTGAGAACAAGATTCGTGAGATGGAGCAAGACAACAAGAGGAAGGCGCCATATCAAGGACAACAACAAGGAAGTAATGTGCGCCCTCGCTTTGCGCCTCCTAATGCGCCATATTACAGCTCCTCTACTCCTATACAGCGCCCTGGTTATGCACCGCGCCCAACTTAGTTTGTGCAGCAGCGCCCTATTATGCAAGGACCTAGGCCTCCAATGTCTTATGCACCTAGTGCCAACTATCTTGGTGCCAATGTTCCAAACCAAGCTCGTCCCAATAATTCTGGTGGAGTTAAGAAGTGCTATACTTGTGGAGAAGCTTTACACTTTGCGCATCAATGTCCTAAGTCAGGCCTTGGTCAAGGAAGCAATGCGCCAAAGCAAAACCCAAGACCCAATGGAGGACAGCCGCAAGGAAGCCGTGGATAGCAAAATTTTGCTCGTGGCAACGTGAACCATGTCTCTACGGAGGATGCTCAACAAGCGGATGACGTGGTCATTGGTATGTTTCTCGCCAACTCCAACCCGATGACTATGTTATTTGATTCTGGAGCATCGCATTCATTCATTGCATCGAAATATGTTTCCAAGTATAGTTTGCCTATCTCTCATATGAAGTTTACTCTATTGGTTAAGTCTCCTGGAGGAGAGATGAGGACAAATATAGTATGTCCAAAGGTAAGCCTTAGAATAAGGGGGGTAGACTTCTCCGCCAACCTCATTGTTTTGGATTCTCAAGGATTGGACATTATACTTGGTATGGACTGGTTGAGGAAGCACAATGGAGTTATTGAGTGTGCCACGAAGACGGTGAAGTTGACCAATGAAGAAGGGATCACCGTAGAATTTGAAGCATCTCAAACCGCACCGAAGCAATTGGAGTTGAATAATATGGACGGTGTCACAATTGAGGAGATTCTAGTGGTGGGTGAATTTTTTTTATGTGTTCCCGGATGAGTTGCCAGGTATGCCACCTGACCGATACATTGAGTTCATTATTGATTTAATACCTAGAACTGCACCTATAGCTAAGAGGCCGAATAGGATGCCTCCTATGGAATTAGCGGAGCTCAAGAAGTAAATTCAAGAGCAACTAGAGAAGGGTTTCATTCGACCCAGCTCTTCACCTTGGGGAGCGCCCGTTCTATTTGTGGACAAGAAGGATGGATCCCAAAGGATGTGTGTGGATTACCAAGCTCTCAACGAGGTAACAATCAAGAACAAGTACACCTTGACACGAATAGAAGACTTGTTTGATCAGATGAAGGGTGCTTGTGTCTTCTCTAAGATTGATTTGAGGTTGGGATACTTTCAAATGAAGATTAGACCATCATACATACCCAAGACAACTTTTAGGACACAATATGGATCTTATGAGTACACCGTGATGTCTTTTGGATTGACAAATGCGCCTGCCTACTTTATGTACCTCATGAATAAGGTCTTCATGGAGTACTTGGATTGGTTTGTAGTGGTGTTCATAGATGACATTATGATCTACTCGAAGGATGAGAAGGAACATGAGGAACACGTGAGGCTTACACTGCAGAAATTAAGGGAGCATCAATTGTATGCCAAGTTAACCAGGTGTCAGTTTTGGTTGAAAGAGGTGTCATTTTTGGGTCATATCATCTCAGGAGGAGGAGTATCGGTTGACTCCGGAAAAGTGAGAGACTTGTTGAAATGGGAACCACCGCAAAATGTAAAGGAAATAAGGAGTCTCCTTGGGATGGCTGGATATTACCGTCGATTCATCAATGACTTTTCCAAGATAGCCAAGCCAATGACGGAATTGCTAATGAAGGGAACGGCATTCCAATGGACTCAAGTCTGTCAAGAAAGTTTTGAGGAGTTGAAGAAGATATTAACTACAGCCCCAGTTTTGATATTGCCGGACGTGAGCAAAAGTTTTGATATTTATTGTGATGCATCGAGACAAGGACTTGGATGCGTGCTTATGCAAGAAGGTCATGTGGTTGCATATGCATCGAGGCAATTGAAGAAACATGAACATAATTATCCAACGCATGATTTGGAACTTGCAGACGTGATACACGCATTGAAAATTTGGAGACATTATATCCTTGGACATAGGTGTGAAATTTATACGGATCACAAAAGTCTTAAGTATATTTTCACACAAACTGATCTGAATTTGAGGCAACGGAGCTGGTTGGAGCTCATCAAAGATTATGATTTAGGAATCAACAATCATCCGGGAAAAGCCAATGTAGTGGCCGATGCTTTGAGTAGAAAGGGAGTAAGTCACAAACTCACGGTTCAAGAATTACCATCCGAGTTATGTAAGGAGTTCGAACGGTTGAACCTCGGGTTTGTAAATGAGATGGAGATGATGGAGTTAAAACCAACCTTAGAGCAAGAAATTCGGGAAGGCCAAACTAAGGATGAGGAAATCAAAGAAATCAAGGAAAGGACCCAAGAAGGGAGAGAATTCAGATTTGATGAGGATGAACATGGAACTCTATGGCTTGGTAGGAGGATTGTCGTGCCCAATGTGAAGCGTATTCGGGAGACAATACTAAAGGAGGCACATGACTCGCCATACTCGATTCACCCCGGTTGCACAAAGATGTACAAAGACTTGAAGACGTGTTATTGGTGGGCTAGCATGAAGAAGGACATAGCTGAATACGTATCATTGTGTGATGTGTGCCAACGAGTCAAGGCGGAACATCAAAGACCAGTTGGACTATTGCAACCATTGAAGATCTCAGAATGGAAGTGGGAATAGATCGATGTGGACTTCATACTTGGTTTACCACGTACTCAGTCCGGTTACAACTCAATTTGGATAATTATGGATCGGTTAACTAAGTCAGCCCACTTTATTCCCATCAAGACCACCTATAATGGAGAGAAATTGGCGGAACTGTACATGGGAAGAATAGTATGTTTGCATGGAGTTCTGGAGAAGATAGTCTTGGATAGAGGTTCACAATTCACTTCCAGGTTTTGACAAAAATTGCATGAAGCTTTGAGAATGAGGTTGAATTTTAGTTCAACATATCACCCTGAAACGTATGGACAAATCGAGAGGATCAATCAGATTTTAGGAGACATGTTAAGAGCTTGTGCTTTAAAGCATGGGAAAGGTTGGGACAAGAGCTTGCCATATGCAAAATTTTCGTACAACAATAGTTACCAAACAAGCTTGAAAATGTCACCATATGAAGCACTTTATGGAAGGAAGTGTAGGACACCTTTATTTTGGAATGAGACAGGAGAAACTCAAGTATTTGGTTCGGATGTGTTGCAATAAGCCGAAAAGCAAGTCTAAATAATTCGTGAAAACTTGAGGGCTGCCCAATCAAGACAAAAAGGCTATGCGGACAATAGGAGAAGGAAATTAGCCTTTGAAGTAGGAGATTTTGTTTACCTCAAAGTGTCACCAATAAGAGGTCATAAGAGGTTTAACATAAGAGGCAAGCTAGCACCTCGCTATATTGGACCATTCAAGATTTTGGACAAAAGAGGAGAAGTAGCATATAAGTTGGAGATGCCAACTCATCTTTCAGATGTTCATGATGTTTTTCATGTTTCCCAGCTCAAGAAGTGTTTGAGAGTACCAAAAGAACAAGTGCCAATGGAAGGATTGAAATTAGGGACAGATTTGACTTATGCCGAACGACCGGTCAAAATCTTGGAAACCAAGGAGAGGGTCACAAGGAACAAGGTTATTAGATGGTGTAAAGTTCAATGGAAGCACCACACAGAAAAAGAAGCAACGTGGGAATTGGAGGATGATCTCAAGAAGGAATTTTCCTATCTCTTCTCTTCCCCATCGAATATCGAGGGCGAGATTCATTTTATGGGGGGTAGGTTTGTAACACCCTCATTTTCATGCATCATGCCCTACATACATTCATATACATGTTTAACATTAATCCACATAAAGAGGAATAAGTTTAAAATTGATTTGGAACAAAACCACACTTAAAATTCTGTAAAGTGCGGACTAGTACGATTTTGGTGATGACTAGTCCGATTTCTGTCTGACCTCCATCGGACTTGTCTGTTTTTGCTGCGGACTAGTCCAATTTTGCCTCTGGACACTTTCGGACTTGTCCGGCTTTATGCGGACTAGTCCGGTGTTCCAAGAATCCTTGAAAATTTGCTAAGTCCATGGACTTGTCCGGACTAGTCTGGTGTTCCAGCGGACTTGTCCGTTTTCCCCTCTGACTAAAGTCGGACTTGTCCGATTTTTGGCCAGAGTTGTCCGATTTCTCTTCGGACAACTTCGGACCAGTCCGGTACTTTTCGGACTTGTCCGATATTTCGCGACCCCAAATTAATCCTTTGTTTTAGGACTTGTTTCTTGGGTTTCACATTAAGTGGGCCTAGGGACGTCGTGCCTAACTCTTTTAGAGCCCATGTGGGACTCTAAACCGGCCTCTACTCATCTCAAACTCGAAATCCATCTAACCCTAGCCTCCACCTCTATATAAACAACCCCACCCCTTGGCTTGACCTCTATTTGCCACTTTTCCACCCCACCCAAACCCTAGTTCGTGGAGTGCACCATCAAGGAGGGAGGAGGAGATCCCAAGGAAGAAGAAGAGGAGGAGAAAACGAAAGAGGATCAAGATCTCCATCAAGTTTTGTTCTTCATCACCAATTCATCTCCAAGTTCATCACCAACCCTAGATCATCAAGATCCAAGTGCTACCTCCAAGTTTCTTGATTCATTGGAGTCCTAAACACCTGGTATACCTTCTATTTCCTTTTCCTTACGTGAATTCGACCCCTAATCTCCAAATTCACGTTGATCTAGAAAACCCTAATCCGTCGATCTCGTAAAGTGCGGACTTGTCCGGTCCCTAGCGGACTAGTCCGATTTTCCTGGTTAATTTCTGTTGAATTAATTCTAAAATTAGATCTAATCACATCCAAACCTGTATAAACTTGTTAAAAGCTATTAGAACTAGTTAGTGATCATTTAAAAGCAATCTAGTAACAAGTTCTACCTTGTATTTGCATCAATCATGCATATCATGTCATATTGAGTAATATTTGTGCACTCTTTGATTGTGTTCCTTGTCTTGTATGTTTATTGTGCGGATTAGACGGATTTGCGCTAGAGAGTGTCGTGGAGGATCTCCATCACCAAGAGTTTGAAGACTTCAACTCGACTCAATCCCAAGAGCAAGGCAAGTGTCCTTGAAGCATATTGATCATGTTTTAAAATAAATGTTTTGTTTGCAAACTGCATGGTTGTGTCAATTTGATGGGAATCCTATGGTAGGAAGTTTACTAGATTTGTTTAACCACCCTTGTCATCTGGAATATATGGTAGAGAGTCGGGATGGGATTTTTACCTTTTTGCTTCGCTTAATTAATTGGGATGGAAGAACAACTACACTACTTAATTTAATTATGCATTAATGAGATTGTGGTTGACATGAACTGGTTAAATCTGATATGGTAATGGGTGATCTAAGCAAGCTTGGTACGTGGATGGGTGGGATGTTATGGTGGTTTTGCTTGCTTTAGATCTAAGGACCCGTTCGTGGAGCGACCATCCAGGATTTACAGTGCCACCACGAGGCCAAGTATGGGTGCGGCATAGCTGATTAATTAGGGATTTGCCAGTGCTATTTGGACCATTAAGGATGCTCGGGGAAGGGGTAGTCAGATTGGGTTTGTTGATGATTGGTGGGACTACCCTGGTATCCGAATGGCTCAAGAGGGGGCCCTTGGTTAAAGATGTGCTCTGTAGGAGACATCACCACCGGTGAAACCTCAGTGGAGTCTAAATAGGCTAGTAATTTCTTTGTAAAGGCTATTTTGTGATCTCTTGGCCACACACCGATGGAAGTGTGAGATGACATAATAGAGGTTCTAGTCACTGGAAGGTGATGAAATCACAAACACGTGGGTAAAGTGGTACAAACTCTGCAGAGTGTGTCTAAAACTATCATGATAGTCGTGCTCTCGGTTATGAGCAACCTGGACCCTCACATGATTAGAGGAAAATTGGGATTTGGGATCGTTATGGTTGGTATTATGGTTATGGATGGTTATGAACTGAATTCTGGTATTGAATATGGATATTGGTATATGATGATGGATATGTAATATGGACTGGTATGATGATAACTACATGGCTTATGATGGGTTTATTTCAGATACGTATAATATATTGCTTTTCAAATGTTTTAATGTACTTTTTAGCACTCAACCATTATTAGATTCGTCATTTGAATCAACCACATGTCATACTTTCCACACTTGCTGAGTACGACATGTACTCACTCTTGCAATTACCCCCCCCCACAGTTGCAGGTCAAGATTGGCAGTTTAATGGCGATAATGCGGAGTTCTAGGCCGTGTCTACCGTCAGCTTTGCTTGTGGTGTGATTGGAGCTGCACTATACCCTATCGCTTAGCTGCATAGTTACTTAATTAGTTTATTTCCGCTGCATTAGTTGAACTTGTCATTAATATTCATTAGAACTTGTATTCGAGGATAATATGGTTTGTGTAATAAAAATTTGTTAATTAATCTTGTTCTGTGGTAATTTTCTGTATACTCTTTTGTGAATGCACTCGTGTATGTGTGTTGAACATTCTGGGCACACATATGCGCTCACTTGGTTCATTTTTGGAACCGGGTGTCATAGGCAAGGGCAAGGAGCCAGCCAAACCCTCCAGTTGGAAGAGGAAGCTGAAGCATGCTGACGGGAGGTCCGTCAGGACTGCTCCTTCTACGACGGCTCCTTCTCCCCGGCGGGGTCGATCCTCTGTGACTGCACCGTCTCCGATGCAGGCGTCTTCAAGAGGCGCTAGCTCCAGGCAGTTTACCCTGGCCTCAGTGTCGGCTAAAAGCTCCATGTCTGGGAGCTCTTCCCCGCTAAGAGAAGCTCCGACCGAGAAGACTCCTGCTGCTGCAAGTGGCCCTCAACTGAGGTCCAAAGCCGTTGTCTCACCAGACTTGGTGGGCTCTGGCTCCGGGCCTCAGAAGAAGAGGTTCCAAGGTGACTGGGATGGTAGCATCCCTAGGTAAGCATTGATTGCTCTCCTTAAAATGCTAGTCTTGTTTTTGATGTGTCTTTAATCTTCTCTTCCCTTTATTTCTAGGGTGTCGAAGAAGGGTCAGGAACTTCGGCGCCTGTCACAGTTACTGGGGCTGCACATGCCGAAGCTCTGACTTCAAGCACCAAGCCTCCTCCTCGAGTGGTGGCGGAAGTCACAACAGCTCCGGTGCCAACTGTCGTGGACTTGGATTCGGAGTCCTCACCGGAAGCTCCCGTGGTAGCGCCGGACCATGGGGGAGAAGTCGAAGATGTACCCCTAGCGACGGTGGCGGAGGCGGATGCTCCAGTACCGGAGATGCCAGAAGCTCTGGCCTTTGAGTCGGAAGTCGTCGAAGCCCTGACCGCTGAGCCAGAGGTAATTGAAGCCCCGACCATTGGGCCAGAAATGGTTGAAGGTCTGGCGCCTGAGCCCGAAATGCTTGAAGTTCCGGTCGTTGGACCGGAAGTGGCCAACGCATCGGTGTCTGAGCCGATCGTGGCTAGGGCGCCGAATGAAGCCCCGACCGCTGCCCCGGAAGTAGCTGTCCCGGAGGTGCCTGAGCCAGAGCTGGAGCAGCATGAAGAAGTAGCAATGGTTCCTCCACCCTCGGAGCCAACAAATGAAAGCCCGGAGGTAGCACCTTCAACTTCTGCTCCAGAGGTGGGAGTTCCTCTAGTGGGTTCCTCTTCTGTTGCTACTGAAGGGTTCCCGGAGAACGGTCCTGGTGCTGTAGAAGCTCAAGGGTCCTCTCTTGTGGAGTGGGACCCTATTTTTGTAATAGAGAACCCTCTGGAGACTGTAGAGATGGGCACAGCAGGCCCGGAGCCTATCCCTCTGGCGTTGTCCATAGACAACGCTTGCTCTAGCCTACGACAAGTCCAGCTCGCCATTGATCATGAGAGCAAAGCCCTGGAGGAGGAGCGCAACACCTCGAGGCATTGGCACAATAGACTCCATTTTGAGACCTGGCTTGCTCAAACGAGGCTGGCTGACCAGAAGGAGTGGATTAAGAGGGAGAAGGCCCGGTTAGAATACTAAGACAAGCTGCTTGAGGAGAAGGAGGCCGCCATCTGGGCGCTCGATGCTAACTCCAGGGAAATCCTTGAGCAAGCAAAGGAGAGGTGTGATGCTACTGATGAGCATCACGAAAACCTCAATGAATTGAACGAGGTTCTCCTGAAGCATCGGGCGGACCTGGAGGCGAGGGAAGAAAATCTCCTGGAGCAGTAGGAGGATGTTGTAAAAAGGGAGGCGGAGGTCACCCAAAAATTGACTCTGGGTAAACAGAATTTGGCAGATCGCAACAAGAAGCTGAATCTATGGAGCAAAGAAGAGAAAGAGAAGTACTGGAAATTGGGGCAGGAGCTCTCGAAAAGAGAGGCAACATTGCCACCTGGGAAGGGAAGGTGAAAGGCAGGGAGAAGGACTTGGCAGAAAGGCAGAACTGCATCCACCTCTGGGAGACGGAGCTGACTGACTATGAATTGGTCAAGTGCCTCGCTCGAGAAGGTCTGGAGCTTGCGGCCGCCCGGAAGTCACTGGAGGAGCTGCAGAGGTTGAAGGATACGAAGTCCATTCAAGTGTGGGACTTCTTGGGGTGGGCCAACGACGCACTGAAACCACTAGGTTTTAGTCCTGTACGTCCGGACAACCCGGAGCTGGACTTGGACCGAGCATTGGTGGCCCTCAATGGTGCTGGCAGCAAACTCGACACGATGGTCGATGTTATTGCAGACCAACTCGAGACAGAGGGGAAGTCTTTGGCTAACAACATCGCAGAATGTGTGCTGACATGTTACGTAAGCCAAGACCCCCAATTCTCCCTGGACCCGGTGCTTGAAGGTCCCATTCCTGAAGAGGAAGATGCCGCCAAGGCCTGAGTTCAAGAGGTTGCTCAGAAAGTCGCCACATTCTTCCACAGGACTTATATCCTCCAGTAGCTAGGACTTCTTCCTTTTCTCTTCTACTGTAATCCCAATTTTGTAATCCAGTGCTTCAAATTAATGAAATCCATTTTGCCATGAACTTCACTTTATTTTTGTCTTCAATATAATGTGCTCTGTCTTGTTGGCCCCCTGGTACATGTGTACAATTGAAGTGTGTACATGTACCAAAGGTTTTGACAGTATATTGATGACTTGAATGCTTCACACTTGTAGATTTTAGGACCGAAGTCTTCAATTCTGAGGCGTCGATGGTAGGCCCCCTGAGATTGGCGGAGCATGGTAGCTCCGACAGTACCCAGTATCAACATAAAAATGTTGATGATCGGAGCTTGGTAGCTCCTGATGTCGCCACACAAATAGTTGAATTAGGCCCCCCAGGGGTTGTCGGAACTTAGTAGCTCCGACTTCATCCACCACCGCTTTGAATTTCTGTTTTTCGTGCACATTAAATACAAGGAAAAAGTAAAATCCGTCCTCTTGTCTATAAATCATTTGTGTTTTATTGTTCTTACTTGAGTTTTATTCTGAAGCAACTCGATATGGTAGCGAGTATATTGATGTAACTCTTCCGGACCCATATGCTTTTTTAGTACTCACCCTACTGAGGTCTGTCGGAGTGTAGGTAGAGTGACGTACTTAGGGTGCAGGACCAAGCTAAGTCTATAGCACACTCCGGGCCTATGCTGGGTTGGCGTTCAGGCAAGTAGACTATTCAGCATGTTAAGACCCAAAAGGATCAATAATATAACTTGCAACGCATATGAATAACTTGGGTAAAAACTCAAGAAGAATTGCACAACTTCATTATAGACAAGAAGGTTAAAAACAATAAATTAATAGATAGAGCCTTGTACAAAAATAAATGCACGTGGAGTCTGTTTTTACACAACAATGTCTTTCATTATAGGTCTGGATTACAGGGGAGAAAAGGACACACTTAGGGTGCGGGACCAAGCTAAGTGCGCTATACATCTTGTACTAACCCAGGGTAGATAGTTACACTTTTAGTGCGGTGACTGTATTAAGTGTACTTGAACTTCCCGGACCCTCACGGAGGGATCCGGATGTTCTCTCGGAGGACCTACCCATGTCTGTTTGGTGAATCTATAACATACATCGTGTGTAATTACAGACTCACCTCCGTTATTCTAAGCATAAAACTTACGGAGGTGCTCGATGTTCCAAGGATTAGGAAGTGGAGTCCCATCCTCAATTATCAAGCGAACGCATCTGAGACGGGATAATTTGATCACTCAGAATGGACCTTCCCAACTGGGGGAAAGTTTGTTCATTCCTTCACTAGTTAGTATCTTCCGAAGCACCAGATCGCCTTCCTTGAGTTGTCGGTTGCGCACATGCCTTTGATGATAGCGTCAGAGCGCTTGGCGATAACGTGCATTCCGAACAGCTGCTTGGCACCTTCCCTCGTCGATGAGGTCAAGGTCTTCACGTCGAAGCTGGTCCTGCATGGCTTCGTTGAAGGTCGGACCTGGAGAGACCCCAAGGTGATCTCCGGAGGATGGACTGCTTCAGCTCCGTAGACCAGGAAGAATGGAGTATCCCCGGTTGATCGGTTTGGAGTTGTCCTGTTCGCCCATAATGTGGACGGAAGCTCTTCAATCCAGTTAGCTCCGTGCTTTTTCAGGCTCTCATATGTGTGTGTCTTGAGTCCTTTTAAGATTTCTGCATTTGCTCTCTCGGCTTGGCCATTTCTTGTCGGATGAGCTACTGAGGCGTAGCTGAGTTGAATGCCGAGGTCTTCGCAATATTCTTGGAATGCAGCACTTGTGAATTGAGTTCTGTTGTCAGTTATGACTTTGTTTGGAACTCCAAATCTGCGTATAATGGACTTCAAGAACTTTATTACCGATTACTTGTTTATTGTCACAACTGGAGTTGCTTCCAACAATTTAGTGAACTTGTCAATGGCGACGTACAGGAACCTGTAACCTCCGATGGATTTTGGGAAAGGTCCCAAGATGTCCATGCCCCACACAGCGAATGGCGATGTAGGAGGTATCATTTGTAGTGATTGAGCCGGTGTGTGAATCTGTTTTGCGTGGAACTGGCACGCTTCACATTTTTTCAGTAGCTCAACTGCATCTTGAAGTGCGGTAGGCCAGTAAAAGCCATGCTGAAAGGCTTTACTGACCAGCGTGCGAGAAGAAGCATGGTTCCCACACTCGCCTCGATGGATTTCTGCGAGGAGCTCGAGGCCTTCTTCCCTTGCAATGCACCGCATTAGGATGCCATTGGCACTGCCCCGACAGAGATCCCCTTATACCAACGTGTATCTTTTAGCCAATCTGATAATCCGGTCAGCAGATACACTGTCTTCAAGAAGGATATTGTCTTTCAAGTAGCTCCAGATCTCCGAGATCCATGCATCAGAGCTTACTTGAGCTTCTGAGGCTTGCGTGCTGGGTTGCTTGGAGCTTCTGACAGCACCTATGACCCTTGGTGGACACCATGGTAATAGGGCCACCGGGACTGCCAGCTTCATGGTGCTGGTCTCGCCCCCTTCGCTCAGTTCGGCAGGTTGAGCTGTTGGTTTTGACAACCTCTGGACAAAGATTCCATCAGGAGTCGGAGCCCCGGTTGAGGCTTTCATCGAGAGTTCTTTGGCTTCAGCGTTATGAAGACGCTGAACATGATGGAGATCCAGGACTTCGAAGCCCTTTTGAAGCCTCTTGACTTCAAGGAGATAAGCAGCTAGTTGAGAATTGTTACAGGACCATTCACCTTTGACTTGTTTGATGATGAGTTGTGAATCTCCCTTCACCAACAGCTGTTTGACACCATAAGATAGTGCCACCTTGAGTCCGTAGATGAGAGCTTCATACTCCGCCATGTTGTTGGTTGCCTTGAAATCAAGGTGAACCATGTACTTGACCTTCTCCCCAGTTGGAGCCAGGAGAAGGATTCCAGCTCCGGCCCCCTGCTTTTGCACACAGCCGTTGAAGTAGAGAGTCCAGTGAGGCTCGGTGAAGACTGGAACCTTGGGTTCTGGTTTCTGCTCACTGTGGCCCTAGGGTTTGATGGAGAGGGAGTCCATTCCGCCTCGAAGTCAGCCAAGGCTTGACTTTTGATTACTTGTTGTGACACGAATTCTAGATCGAATTCGGCCAGTTCCGCTGCCCACTTTGCAATGTTGCCAGTAGAATTAGGGTTATGCAAAATAGCACACAGTGGAAAAGAAGTTACCACTGATATATTGTGGGCTTGGAAGTAGTGACGAAGCTTCCTTGAGGCAATAAGAACTGTGTAAAGCAACTTATGCACCTCAATGTATCTTGTCTTGGCGTCGTGGAGTACTTCGCTGATGAAGTACACGGGGTGTTGGATGGTCCGGACCCTTTCAGAAGGACCCGGAGCTTCTTCTCCATCGACCCAGACCTTATTGGAGGGTTCCGAACCTTCAGGCTGTGCTTCTTGGACCCTCCCGGAAGGGTCTAAAATTTCTTCTTGTTCGACCCAGACCTCGCTGGAAGGATCCAGATCATCTTGGTCAGCCAGGTGAACCTCCTCAGACAAATGAGGTTGATCCCTTAGCATTTCGTTTTTAGGTTCCGTGTCTGGGAGCTGGGACCCAGACACGCCTTTAGGTGATTCCGGACCCTCCCGGAGGGGTCTGGACTCCTGGACTGGATGTGGCTCTGGTCTTTCCGCAACCAGGACCATACTGATAACTTCGGTGGTTGCCGAAATGTAAAGTAGTAAAGGTTCACCAGGATTCGGAGCTACTAATATCGGCAGTGTGGTGAGCAGCTGTTTTAGCTCTTGAAATGCCTTTTCTACTTCTTCAGACCAGTGAAATGGTTCGGACTTCCTCAGGAGTTTGAAGAAGGTAGCGCCCGTTCTGCCAGTCTTGAGATGAACCAGCTGAGCGCAGCTAGACATCCAGTTAACTTCTGGACATCCTTAATGCGGGTTGGGGGCCGCATATCTTCTATAGCCTTGATCTTCGCCGGATTTGCTTCAATTCCTCGGTGAGTTAATAAGAAACCCAGAACCTTCTCGGAGCTAACCCTGAAGACACATTTGTCCAGGTTCAACTTGGTAAGCGTGGTGCGCAGCTTGTCGAAGACAGCTTGTAAATTTTCAAGGAGTGACTCCTTGTTTTTGATGTTCACTACGATGTCATTGACGTATACCCCCACCAAGTCTCTAATTAGCTCTCCAAATATTTTGTACATAGCTCGCACAAATGTTGAAGCAACATTTTTAAGACCGAATGGCATGGCAGTATAATAGTATAATCCATCTACTATTATGATGGCAATATGCTCTTCATCTTCCTTAGACATTTGGATTTGATGATATCCAGAATATCCATCTAAGAAACACAATAGCTCACACCCGGAGGTGGAGTCCACTATCTGATCTATTCTTGGTAGTGGAAATGGATCCTTTGGACATACCTTATTTAAGGTGGTGTAGTTGATACACATCCAAAGCTTCCCACCGACCTTGGGTACAACAACTGGATTTGCCAGCCATTTTGGATGAAAGACTTACTGGATGAATCCTGCTTCGAGCAACTTCTTAATTTCCTGTCGGATGAAGTTTTGTCGCTCGATTGATTAATTCCGGGGCTTCTGGTGTACATGCTGTGCGTCTGGGTAAATCTTCAGATTGTGCTCAATCACCTCCCTAGGAATCCCAGGCATTTGTGAAGGTTGACAGGCAAACACATCAACATTAGCTTGGAGGAAAGTGATGAGCGCGAGTTCCTATTTGTTGTTCAGACCTTCCGATATACAGGTAGTCTGAGCAGTGTCGGAACCAATTTGGACGACTTTGACGGGAACGTCGGTGTCGCCGCTTGGTTGCACACGGGGTGCATATGTAGAGCCTTTATGATGAATGCTTGGAGGGTTCAGAGCTGGCTCCTTACCAGATGCTTCCTCTTGCGCTGTGGTAAGCGCATAAAGTTCTTCTATAACAGTAACTCCTGCGGTGCGATCTCCACGGATCCCGAGAACGCCCGTGGGTGTTGGCATCTTCAACACTAAGTAACCATAATGAGCTGCGGCCATGAACTTGTACAAGGCTGGCCTGCCCAGAATGGCATTGAACGGCAGACTGATTTGCGCGACGTCGAAGACCAATTTCTCAGTTATGTAGTTCCCCCAAGTCCCGAAGGTCACCGGGGGTGTGATGGAACCGAGAGGAGTAATGGTCCCCGGATCTACCCCAAAGAAAGGTTGGGATGGGCGAAGGTCCGAAGGCCAGAGATGAAGCTTAACGAAAGCTTTGAAGCTTATGAGGTTTAGCCTTGAACCTCCATCCACCATTACCTGGTGGATTTGAATACTGTTAATGGTGGGTGACACCATCAACGGTAGTTGGCCAGCCCCGATCATGTTTCGGGGGCAGTCCGAAGCATCGAAAATGATGGGAGTATCCATCCACTTCCAATGAGGCTCCGCCTTAGTAGTTGGAGCTGCCACAGTCATGTCCCGTCGCAATGTCTTGAGGATGCGGCGAGAGGTGATGTCCCGAGAACCACCATAGATGGTGTTTAGGGTTTTCCGCCGCTCATTGTCAGAGATGCCAGAGTCATTGTCGACAGTGTTGTAGACAGCTTTCAGGACCTTCTTGGGGTCCTGGAAACCTAGCTCCTCTTTAGCCGGAGCTTCGTCGACTTTTTGCTTTCCTTCCTGCTCACAGAAAGGAGCTTCTTCCCGGCGCTTGTTATAGCGCTCGGCAAGGTTCTGAACCTCTCGGCATTCTTCCATGATGTGTCTATCCATCTTGTGAATAGGACACCACGCCTTTGAATTGTTCCTGTCCTCTGACGAAGGTCGAGGTTGTTTCTCGGGGTGTGGCCCCCGGCCACCTGGAGCTGCAGTAGCTGCAACGGTTGGTGTGCTGGCTGATGGCTTCTTCTTGCCGTTGGGCTTGTTTTTCTTTTTGCCACTACTGGAGGTAGTGGCTTCAGTTTTGGAGGACTTCTTGTTGGCCTCCGGAGCTAGCTTGGAGTGCATTTCACGGCCCTCCGCAGCTCTAGCACATTTGTCTGCTAGGCTGAAGAGTTTAGTGATGCCGGTGACTTCTTTGATAGCCAGCTTCTCCAACATCTTTTTATCTCAAACACCCTGTATGAATGCGATGATAACAGAAGTGCTCGAGATTGAAGGAATAGTATTCCATACCTGAGAAAACCGTTGGATGAAGGATCGCAGCGATTCCCCCGACGTCTACTTTACAGCAAACAAATCCAATTCTGTGCCAGACCGGGTGTAAGAACTCCCGATGTTGGCAGTGAATTGTTGGCATAGCTCCGCCCAACTATTAATAGAGTCAGGTGGAAGACTCATGAACTAAGACCTTGCAGTCCCAGTTAAAGCCACCGGGAAGTAATTGCCATCACAGCCTCATCACCCCCCGTTGCCAGTATGGCAGTAGAGTAGATTTGAAGGAATTCGGCGGGGTTGACAGTCCCGTCCAATTTTTTCGGCAAGTGAGGACGGAACTTCTGTGGCTACCTGACCATGCGCAAATGCATGACCAGGACATAACAGCCTCCTCCCACTCCCTGAGGAGTTGGGTTGTCCCGAGCCTTTCGCCTCTCACGAGCACGCTCAATATGGATGCAGCCGTCCTGCTGCCGGTAGCGGCGATCCAGTTCCAACCGCAGGTCATGAGTCGAAATCTTGGTGATGGTGTGGGTGCATCATGCCCCGGGAGGCAACGAAGTCACATTTTGGGATGCAACACGTCTCCTTTGCTGTGAGGCTTGTGGACCAAGTCGACCTGACAAGGTCCGTTGTTGTGATGGTGCTCGCCCCGAGGGGGAGGACCTTGATTGCTGATGCCAACGGCTGCAGCTGCAACCAGATGGTCTACATCAGCTCTCCACTGTTCCATAGCACCCTCGGGTGCTCATGGAGGCGGTGGGTGTTGTAGGAGAGCTCGCGCAGCAATGAGCGTGTGCTCTGTGTTGTTGTTCGTCGATGCAGTGATTGACGTAGATGCACCATCTTGTTGCCCAACATTGTTTGCCGGAACGGATGGTGGTTGTGGTGCCATAGTGCTTGCTAGAACAATGGCACCTGCTGGCTGGCCAGCGTTGGAGGGATTGTCTCCAGCAAGTTGTTCAGCACGATTGGCGTTCAAAGATCATGCGACAGAATTCACCATCTTGAGATCTCGGGTGACTCCCCTACCTGGCGCGCCAAATGTCGAAGTGTATCAACGATACTTCCCCCAGTACTACTAAAGTGTAGCCCACGGAGGTTCTTGTCATGGTTGGGGCACGCAGAGATCAAGATCAAGATGGAAACACCAGAGATTTATGTGGTTCGGGCCGCCTGAGCGTAATACCCTACTCCACAGTGTGTGTGTGTGTGTGTGTGTGTGTGTGTGTGTGTGTGTGTGTTGTATTATGGATCGTTAGAAAGCCTTGTCTCTTGCTCAGCTTAGACTTAGTTGTCCTTTGTATCATGCGGCTTAGTCCTTTTATAGTCCAAGGATTGACCGTTACATCATTCACCTAGCCCGACATGTGGCCCTAGTGTATTAAATTGCCTAATACACTATCTACGAGTATTAAGCATGGTTAATAGTGTGATAACGTGCCTTAATGGTTGTGTTACCTCTATTAACGGTGCTCTGATCGTGTGTTGTTAATACAACATTAACGACACGTAATCAAGTCTTGTAACTACTACTTTGATTGTCCCTTGAATGTCTGTGTTGAAGGAGATATGCCAATGTATACGTTGATGGAGGTCCGGAGGCTCCACACGTGGCAACTTTGAAGCTTTCCTTTGTGGGGAGGTGGCTTTGGCACCGCTGTACACGTGTCAACCCTGGAGCTTCCCTCTATTGGGGGTTAGGTCCGGAGTCGTTACACACGTGTTGGTCGCGGAGCTTCCCTGTGTTAAGAGGTTACCTCCAGATTTACATTACACGCGTCAATCTCCAGAGCTACACAAATGAGGGATGTGGGTCCGGTGTAATATGACATGTGGGGCCTCAGGAGGCCTTCAATTTTGACGGGCAGAACTCTTTTGCACTTCTTGTGGTATCGTAGGGTACTCGGTACGCAGAGTATCGACAGTCCCAAACCACGTAAATCATCTGTGTCATCATCTTGTCTAAGATCTCCGCGCGACCAAACCAAAACAAGAACCTCCGCTGGCTACAATTTAGTAGTACCAGGGGAAGTGATGTTCGTACGCTTTGTTATTTGGCACGCCAGGTAGGGGCGCCTGAGATCACAAGATGGTGAACTCCACCGCGGGATCATCCAACGGCAACAACGTTGTGCAACATGCTGGAGGGAATCCTTCCAACATGCAGCAACAAACGGGCGCCGTTGTCCCGGCGGGCATCGCACCACTACCACCACCATCTGCTCCAGCAAACTATGCTGGACAGCAGGATGGATTACTCGCGTCGATCACGGCATCGATGAACAACAACCCTAAGCATGCTCTTGTTGCTGCGCGCACTCTGCTCCAACGTCCACCACCTCCAGGAGCACCCCAGGGTGCTATGGAGCAGTGGAGGGCTGATGTTGAACTTCTGGTTGCAGCTACAGCCGATGGCATCAGCAACCAAGACCCTGCTTCTTCGGGGCAGGCACCTTCACAACATCAGATCTTGTCAGGAAGACTTGGTGCACAAGCTTCACAGCATAGGAGACGTGTTGTGTCCCAACAGGTGACTTTGCTGCCCTCCAGAGCGCGTCGCACCCACACTATGTTGAGTCTTTCGACGCATGACCTGCGGTCGGAGATCGATTGTTGTTACCGACAGTAGTACGGTCGTGCCCACGTCGAGCGTGCTCGCGAGAGGCAAGAAACTCGAGACAACCCTGCTCCAGTGGGAGTAGGAGGAGGTTGTTCTTCCCTGGCTATGCATCTCCGCATGGTTAGGTGGCCTCAGAAGTTCAGGCCTCATCTGCCGGAGAAGTTCGACGGGACTGTGAACCCCGCGAATTCCTTCAAATCTACTCCACTGCTATCCTTGCGGCGGGGGGCAATGAGGTCGTGATGGCCAACAATTTCCCTATGGCTTTGACTAGGACCGCTAGGTTCTGGTTCATGAGTCTTTCGCCCGACTCCATCAATAGTTGGGCAGAGCTATGCTAACAGTTCACTGCCAACTTCAGGAGCTCTTACACCCGACCAGGCACCGAATTGGACATGTTTGCTGTGAAGCAAACAATGGGGGAATCACTGCAATCCTCCATCCAGCGGTTTTCTCAGGTACGCAATACCATTCCTTCTATCTCGAATGCTTCTGTTATCGTCGCATTCCGATAGGGTGTCCGGGACAAGAAGATCTTGGAGAAGCTGGCGACGAAAGAAGTCACCAGCATCATGGAGTTATTCAGTCTGGCTGACAAGTGCGCTCGGGCCGCAGAGGGCCAGGAAATGCACTCAAAACCAGCTCTGGAGGTTAACAAAAAGCCCTCCAAAGTTGAAGCCACTACCTCCGGTGGTGGCAAAAAGAAGAAATAGTCCAACGGCAAGAAGAAGCTGTCGGCCGGCGCACCTTTTGCTGCGGCTGCTGCAGCTTCGGGTGGTCGGGGGCCACGTCCCGAAAAATGACCTCGACCTTCGACAAAAGACGGTGGCTGCTCCAAAATGTGGTGTCCGATCCACAAGACGGAGAAGCACAGTCTAGAGGACTGTTGGGAGGTCCAGAACCTTGTTGAGCGCTACAACAAGCGTCGAGGGGAAGCTCCTTTCTGCCAGCGGGAAGGAAAGCAAAAAGTCGACGAAGCTCCGGTTGAAGCGAGCTAGGCTTTCAGGATCCCAAGAAGATCCTGAAGGCTGTGTATAACACGGTTGACGACGACTCTGACGTCTCTGACAACGAGCGTCGAAAGACCCTAAACACCATTTATGGTGGTTCCTGTGACATCACTTCTTGCCGCGTCCTCAAGACAATGCGACGAGACATGGCTGCTGCAGCTCCCACCACCAGGGCAAAACCTCATCGGAAATGGATGGACATTTCCATCACCTTCGATGCCACAAACTACCCCCGCAATATGATCAGAGCTGGCCAATTGCCACTGTTGGTGTCTCCCACCATCAACAATGTCCATCTCTACCATGTTTTGGTGGACGGAGGTGCGGGGCTGAACCCCCTGAGCTATGAAGCCTTCGTCAAGCCCAAGCTCTAACCCTCAGACCTTCATCCTTCACGACCTTTCTTTGGGGTAGGTCCGGGGTCCATTAGACCTCTCGGATCCATCATACTCCCGATGACCTTTGGAACTTGGGAGAAATACAGGACCGAGAAGCTGGTCTTTGACGTTGCACAGATCAGTTTACCCTTCAACGCCATCCTAGGCAGGCCTGCCCTGTATAAGTTCATGGTTGCAGCCCATTACGGCTATTTGGTGTTGAAGATGTCAACACCTTCGGGCGTTTTCCGCATCCGCGGGGACCGTACTGCAGGAGTCACTGCGCCAGAAGAACTTCATGCACTTGCTACAGTGCAGGGGGGGCATCTGGCAAAGAGCAAGCTGCTCAACCTTCGAGCACTCGTTACCGAGGCTCAACCTCTTCACCACGTGTGCAGCCAAGCGGTGACAATGACATCAGACCACCCATATATCAGGAGGTCTGAATAACAAATAGGAACTCGCGCTCATCACTTTCCTCTGGGCGAATATTGACGTGTTTGCCTGGCAACCGTCACAAATGTCTGGGATACCTAGGGAGGTAATTGAGCACAATCTGAAGATTTATCCCAACACACGACCTATAGACCAGAAGCCCCAGAAGCAATCAGTCGAGCGACAAAACTTCATTCGACAAGAGATCAAGAAGTTGCTCGAAGCTGGTTTCATCCGGGAAGTTTTTCATCTAAAATGGCTAGCAAACCTAGTCGTTGTACCCAAGGGCGGCGAGAAGCTTCAGATGTGTATCGACTACACCACACTAAATAAGGAATGTCCAAAAGATCCATTTCCACTACTTAGAATAGATCAGATAGTGGACTCCACCTCCGGGGTGTGAGATATTGTGTTTCCTAGATGCATACTCCATATATCATCAAATCCAAATGTCTAGGGAAGATGAAGAGCATACCGCCTTCATTATAGTAGATGGATTGTACTGTTATACTGTCATGCCCTTTGGTCTCAAAATTGCTGCTTCAACCTTTGTGCGAGCTATGCACAAAACTTTTGGGGAACTCATTAGGGACTTGGTGGATGTACGATCGAAGAGCACGTGAAAAGCTACCAGAGGGGGAGGTGAATGGTAGATTTAAAAATCTTATGCAGCGGAAACAATTAAACCTCAAACCCTTTCAGCAGAAAAAGATATGTTAAAGAAATCGTGTGTGAGACTAATATAAACGTGTTTCACCGTGACCAAAGTGATAGATATCAGAGAGAATCAAGTCACGAAGACAACACAAAAAGAATCACTCAAATCCGACGGGAAAAACTCAAGTTATGATCGAAAGATCAAACAAAGATCAATCTGACCTACTCGAGAAAAAAACAGTTCTGGAACGCAGCAAAGAAACTCGTGTAGATCAAAAACCACAAATCCAATGACCGTGAAATTTTGACAGATGATAGATAATCAAGTTGTGAAGACAACCAAAAAAGAATCACGTCAATTGGATCTGTAAAACTCGAGTTATGATAAAACCACCGACGAAAGGTAGTGCTGTCCAGAAACTCGACAAGTAAAACTTGTCTGGAACAAGTCGGACGAACAAGGCACAAAAGTTCATTCAAACTATGAATTTTTATTCAATAGAACACAAGAGGAACAGCCCCAAAGTCGTCTCCCACGAGCTCTGGGCTCCCTTGCTTATATAACCAGCTCGAAAGCCAACTCAACTCAGATCAGGAACCTAATCCTACTCTAATCACGAATCGTAACTTTCCATAACTGCTCAAGATTCTTCTATACGCAGATAGAAGCAATCTTAAGACTTCCAAACACCTTAGGAACGTATCCCACATTCCTAAACAACTCAAATTCGTGACAAACACAAAATCCTAACATAACCAACTCGATACTTTCCATACCGAGCCATAACCGACTCCGCCGCAGTCAAAGTCATCAACCGGTACGATCTGATCCTTCCAACCAGAACTTTCCTTCCTTATCCCATCTTCGGAACCATGTTGCCACATCATGCACCGCATGCATACATGCGAACATCTTCCTTCGACGTCCAATAACCTTCATATGCACCGCCCTTGATTCAATCATCCTGCGCGACCTCCTAATCAGCTCAACCATAGTTCCTCCCGAACTTGGTTGTTGGAACCTCATCTTCTCCCTGAGACTAGTCCAATGGATCCTGTCACCAGCCATGACTTGAACTCAAGCAACACCTGCACATGAATAAACAACCAATCCATACGAGCCCAAGTCCTCGACTTGACTCAAGTTAGTTCCGAACACAACACCCTACGTGAGAACCTCACATAAGCATGTTGCAAAGCATAGCAAAACGATATCAGCCATATCATCCAAAACGCACCAAAAACTTAGCAAATGAATACTAAGCAATCTTTCCAACAATGTAAACCAAGTACGAAACATTGCAAATGAAAAGCAGAAGCATTGCGGTCAAGTTCCGGACCTTGCCAGAGCAACCCGGACCTTGAGCCGGAGCTAACAAAAGCTAGTAGAACCTAGCGCCGGAGCTTACCAAAACTAGTACAACCAAGCTCCCGCCGGAGCTTACAAAACTAGCAGGACTTAGCGCCGGAGCTAACCAGAACTAGTCGAAACTAGTAATCCCAAAAGTCGGAGCTAGACAAAGTACGTCGGAGCTTAGCAAAAGCATGCCGAAGCTAACAAATATATGCCGGAGCTAAAGATAAAGCTCACCGGAGCTAACCAAAGCTGGTCGGACCTTACCAAGAAGTCGGACCTAGCATCGAACGTAACCGGAGCTACCCAAAACAAGCCAGACCTACCGTCGGACCTTGCTGTAGCTCGGAGCTAGAGTCGGACCTTGATAAAAAGGTGTTTTGGTGATATTCAAAACTTTTATCATCAAAGCCAAGTGTATTCACTACAAGCCAATGTATTCAGCACACATAGGTCTCACAATCTCCCCCTTGATGAATGCATTGGCAACACCATTTAAAATCTGAACATTGGCTTATTCACATAAAAGTTTTGAAGGCAATTTCTCCCCCTTTGTAAATCAAAAGTAAAATGAGATGAAAAATTATCCCATATTATCTCTCCCCCCTTTATTATCTCTCCTTATGCACATGTTCTCTTTCTCTTCATGCTTATCTCTCCCCCTTTGACAATGTATTCAGCAAGTCATGAGCATATAAACAAATTATCTCTCCAACTTTAGTTGTTATGAGCATATTATAACGTATACATATAAACAAAGCTCATCCAAGTCATACTATCAAGCAACTTACACTATCACATCAATGAGATACATAAAGTAGTGTAAGCCATGCTAGAGATCATATGTAATTTTCAATTTAATCAAGTCATGATCTCACAAACTTAACTATTTCAAAACCTGAAAGCATGACACTAGTTGCTGCATTTTATTATTTTTTAAAGCATAAATTTAGATCATATGATATTTACAAGAGATTATATGTGCATCTGCCTTATTCTAACCAACCAAGCCAGGCCTATGTCATTTGACAATCAGAAGCTTAAGGACATGGTTTTAGTCATACACAACTTCTTCCAAGTTCATATATAAGTGCAATGACAAGCCATCTCAAAAGAAGAAGTGCAATGCATGCATATTCTCTTGATCTTTTCTCAATTTATATTTGTTCATAAAAACTCAACATGTGAGTTGATTACTTGATTAATTCTTTATGATTAAAAGCATTTGTGAGCATGTAACAAGTTCAAAACAGCAAGAAAGTTCGACCATGACCAATTTTAGTGTAAGTAATTATTCCAATTACTAGACATGGAAAAAACTACAAAATGTATAACACGAGTAATGTAGTAAGAACTTTAGCATGTAAAAGGAATCACAAAGTATATATGTATGAAATACTATGCTCATATTATTTTTAGTTCAGATCCACACATAGACTTCCCAAGTTTCAAAAACTCCCCCTCAATTTAAGCCATGAGGATGCATAACCCCTATTTCACTACGAATGAAACAAAAACGAGTGAAATCCAAAGGTTTTATAAAAATGTCAGCCAATTGATGTTCGGTATCTACATGGTGAAGCACAATGTTTCATTTTTCAACGTTATCTCGGAGAAAGTGGTACCTAATGTCAATGTGCTTAGTTCTAGAATGTTGCACGGGGTTTTTAGCAATGCAAATGGCACTAGTGTTATCACAAAATAGTGGAACACTATCTATATCAACCCCATAGTCCTTAAGTGTTTGAACAATCCAAAGAATTTGTGAGCAAGCATTAGCAGCAGCTACATATTCAGACTCGACTGTGGATTGTGCAACTGAATTTTGTTTTCTAGAGGACCAAGCAACAAGAGAATTACCAAGAAAATGACAAGCACCGGAAGTACTTTTCCTATCAATCCTACAACCCCCAAAATCAGCATCCAAAAAAGCTTTCAAAGTAACGGTTGAGGAAGAAGGAAGAAAAATGCCAAATTCTTGGGTTCCATGTAAGTACCTGAGAATCCTTTTGACGGCTTGACGATGTGAAACACGTGGGGAAGCTTGAAACTGTGCACAAAGACATATGGTGAATTGTATGTCCGGTCTTGATGCCGTGAGGTACAAAAGTGATCTGATCATACTTCTATATTCTTTTTGATTCACGGGTTCACCATCTTCATCAAGTTCAAGTGTTGTTGCTGTTCCCATTGGTGTCCGAAGAGGCTTGCTTTTGTCCATGTTGAAGCGCCTTAGGAGGTCTTTGGTATACTTCGTTTGATGCACAAAGGTACCCTCCTTGGTTTGCTTGATTTGCAGCCCCAAAAAGTAAGTGAGTTCACCCATCATACTCATTTCAAATTCGGAACTCATCATTGCTGAAAACTTGGACACAAGATCATGAGAAGCACAACCAAAGATAATATCATCCACATACACTTGAACGAATAATGAGTCATTGCCATGTTTAAGCACAAAAAGAGTTTTATCAATCTTGCCCATGGTAAACCCCTTTTCAAGTAAGAATGTTTTTAACCTATCATACCATGCTCTAGGGGCTTGTTTGAGATCGTATAAGGCTTTGGACAGTTTGTAAACATGATTAGGAAAATCTGGATTTTCAAAACCCGATGGTTGTTTGACATAAACCTCCTCATCTATGTAGCCATTAAGAAAAGCACTTTTAACATCCATTTGAAATAGCTTAAAACCTTTAGATGCTGCAAAAGCTAACAAAATTCTTATGGCTTCTAATCTAGCGACAGGAGCAAAAGTTTCATCAAAATCTAGACCTTCAACTTGAGTGAAACCTTGAGCAACCAACCTAGTCTTATTCCTAACCACAACCCCATCCTCACTTTGTTTGTTTTTAAATATCCATTTAGTTCCAATTAAAGTGTGACCTTGAGGTGGAGGTACAAGTTTCCAAACATTATTTCTTTCAAAATTTTCTAACTCTTCTTGCATGGCAATAATCCAAGATTCATTAGTGAGTGCGTGTGATATATCTTTGGGTTCAAAAGAAGCAACAAAAGCAGAATGAGCATGAGAGTTTGGATCGCAAAACCTGGACCGTGTGACTCGTTCGTGCAAGCTTCCAATCATCTGTTGTGGGGGATGATCTTTGTAAAAACGTAGGGGGGCAGATGTCTCACAAGCTTCTTCTTCATTAGGTTCATCATAGATTGATGAGTTTGTGACTTGTGGATGATCAGGACCAGCGTAGGTGATAGCTGGAGCTTGTTCAATGTCCGGAGCTGGACACGTGTCAACTTCGGAACTACCAGACAGTATCACCTGCTCTTGTTTATCTTCGAAAATACCCTCCCCCTGAGGATACGGATTTGGTCCTGCAACACCGAAGCTAGTACCTGGGCTAGCTTCATCAAAAGACACTTCACAAGTCTCGACAATTTTGTTAGTGTCAAGTAAAAGCACACGGTAGCCTCTAGTATGAGATGGATAACCAAGAAACATGCCATCAATGGATCTAGGTTCAAATTTATCAAGATTACCATGTTTCTTAACAAAGCATTTGCAACCAAAGACCCGAAAGTGTGTAACACTAGGCCTATGTCCAAACCGGAGCTCATATGGTGTTTTACCTAGCTTAGCACGCAAGAAAACACGATTTGAGACATAACAAGCGGTTGCTAACGCATCAGCCCAACATTTCCTAGGAGTTTGATATTCATCAAGCATAGTCCTAGCCATCTCAACTAAGGTTCTGTTCTTTCTTTCTACAACACCGTTTTGTTGAGGTACATATGGTGAAGAGAATTGATGATCTATTCTATTTTCAGCACAAAAGTTATCAAAAGATTGATTTTTAAATTCAGTTCCATTATCACTTCTAATTGCTTTTAATGATCCTGGGTGATCAATTGATAATCTAAGAAATAAAGTTCTAAAGTGACTAAAAACTTCATTCTTAGACTCCATAAAGTAAAGCCAAGAGTATCTAGTATAATCATCAACAATAACAAGAACATACCATTTACCTCTGAAGGATTGAACACGTGAAGGTCCTACGGTGTCAAGATGCAAAAGTTGACATGGTTCAGTTGTCATGATCATTGTGAGAGGAGTATGTGAACCTGCAACCATCTTAGCATGTCTACAAGAAGTGCACACAATTTCTTTGTCCCCTTTAAGCTTAGGCAGCCCAC
The DNA here is from genome assembly GCA_036927565.1 of Tuctoria greenei. Lineage (NCBI taxonomy): Eukaryota > Viridiplantae > Streptophyta > Magnoliopsida > Poales > Poaceae > Tuctoria > Tuctoria greenei. Next base: position 127,893,276 of record JAYESD010000010.1, on the reverse strand, counting down.
GTATGCGATCAAGAGCACTAACACGTGTTAGGTGATCAAAGCCTACGTGACCAAGTCTACGATGCCAAAAATATAAGTCCTTTGAATCATTAGCAACTAGACACCTATGCTTAGAGGAAGACATATCAAAATCAGCTTTAAAAACTCTTCCAAACCGAGACATGTTAAAAATAAGCTCACTATTTGAACTTACAACTTTGCAGCAGTTTTTATTGAAAATAACTTCCAGATTTTCATCTAGCAATTGTGAAACAGAAAGCAAGTTGTATTTCAAATTTTTGACAAGTGCCACATCCTTCAAAGTGTAGTGATCATTTACTCTAACCGAACCCTTAGCAATTATAGGAGTTGAAGAATTATCGGCAAAAGTAACATTCTCTACACGTGACACAAAAGAGAGGGAGGATAACCAATCTTTGTTACCGGTCATGTGGCGTGAGCAACCTGAATCCACAATCCAAATGCTCTCCTTCCTCAAACGTGTAACCTACATAGAAGCACAATACGTCGATGACTCGATATTGGGGTTAGTCAAAAGGCATTTAGGTATCCAGTACTGAGTCACACGACGTGCAGTAGGAAAAACACGCGAAAGCTGAGATAAAACAACAGGTTTATGAGTCAAAGATTGAGGTTTTCTGTTCTTAACAATTGATTTAGAAGTTGTTACTTGTTTAAAGTGAAAACCAGTAGCTCCGGAGATAAAAGCAGAAGGTCCAGAGGCAAAAACTAAAGCTTTGGAGGGAACAACAGAAGATCCAGGAGTTCTCGGAGCTATCAGAACTACCGGAGCTGCCTTTGTAGATTTCTTGCCAAAAGTTCCGGAAGCTACCTTTTCAAATTTCTGACTCATTAAAGCAGGTTGTGTTTTTCTAATTGCATGAAAGTTATAATATCTAGCAATCATCCTTTCCTTTTTCTGTTGTTTAGCTAGTCTATAACAAAAATTTATGACATGACCATCTCTACCACAGTAGGTACAATGAAATTTAACTTTGTGTTCATGTCTAGTTGAGCAAGCAATATTTTTATTTGAAACCGAATGAAACAACACTCCTGCAGATTTGAAAACCACTCCTTTTTGTTTAGGAACTGTTTGAATCAAACCACTTCCTAATGACTTCACAATTTTAGGTGGATGTGCCTTAGCATGAGCATGAGAATTAAAACCTAAACCAGTTTTATTATTGCAAGACTTGGAAGAATTCAGCAGCAAGTTTAGGTTCTTATTCCCATTACAAAATCGATCTAATGTCCTATGCATGTCATCAAGTTTATTGGACAGATCAAGGTAATTTTCACATGAAGTTTTTCCTTTTAGTTTGCAATTTGAACAAAATTTAACTTCATGAGAACGTAAAGCATTATTCAATATAGAAATTTCATTTATAGCATCCTGTAGTTTCTTATCAAGATCCTCACAAATAGAACAATGCAAATCAATTGTAGAACAGCTAGCATCTTTCAAGTTTTTATCATTAAGTGCAGCAAGCTCTTTGTTCTTTTCAATTTCTTTATCAAGTCTATCTAGAGTGGAGGAGTGTGCACTTCTTAATGTGGACAATTGTTCATAGATTAAGTCACATGAGGGACATGCATCATCACTAGGAATCAAAGTTTTTAAACGGTTAATTTCAGATTCTAGTGATTCAATTTTAGCAGCATTATCCCTAAGCTTTTTGTCCTTTTTCTTGACAATAATAGTTGCACGAGAAATAGCATCACACATTTCATTGCATGTAGAACATACCTCATCGTCTTCACTGTTGTGTTCTGCATCCTCCTGACTTGATCTTGATCTTGTTTTGCCCGCCATGAAGCATAAGTTGGCCAGATCGTCATCATCTTCATCACTTTGAAAGTCTACATCACTTGAACTAAGTTCTTAAAGTGTGGTGATGAAGCTGTTAATCATCTTGCGTCCTATGGTACCCTTCTTTTTCTATTTGTTGGAATTTCCAGAGGAGGTCCGACCCTTGCTTTGTTTTTCTTCCCGGGTGGTCGGACCTGAAAGGTTAGGGCATTCTGTACGAAAGTGTCCTGTTTTACCACATTCAAAACAGCGTTGAGGTCCGTAGCTTCCTCTCCTTCTAGTTCTCACATTTTGCAATGCTGTTGAGAATCTAGTAGAGATGAGTGCCAACTCCTCTTCTGGAAATTCTTCGATCTGCTCCAGGGTTAGTGAGGACAATAAAGCAAGAGTACTACAAGATGATGATTGGCCGGAGCTAGACATATCATGTTGTGAAACAAATGCAATAGACTTATTTGGGTTCTTACGTGCTAGGATGTCAATTTCATGAGTTTTTAGTTTAGAATAAAGTACATCTAATGTAAGAGAACTCATGACAGTTGGTTCACGAATAGATGTGACTTTCATCTCCCAAATTGACATATCTAATGCACTTAGTAATTGCCTAGCATTTTTAGCATCTAAAAAATTAACATTGACACTACGCAAGTTGCTGAGAATTTTATTAAAGCGAGCAAAAAGGTCATCAATAGACTCACTGGGTTGCATCTAGAAGTGCATGTATTCCTTTTTGAACATGTCTTGCCTTACCTCTTTGATCGTGTTGGATCCTTCGTGGTAGTCACAAAGTGCTTTCCACACATCGTATGCAGATCGGAGGTGTGCAACACGGTCGAAGTCGCTTTGAGTTAATCCTTGTATGATCAAGTTCCGAGCCTTGTTGTTGTTGTCGACATCTCTCAGATTTGTAGCTATAACTTGATCGTTTGATGGCACTTAGTAAGGCTTGTATACCTTCTCCCATATTGCAAAGCCTTGTGCCTGGATGAAAGCCTCCATGCGTGCCTTCCAAACCTGAAAATCAATACCAGCGAACACACAAGGTTTGGCAGAGTACTTCTCCATGATGATTAGTCAAAAATACGTGCAAATCACAAAGATTAGAGCACCGTGGCTCTGATACCAATTGTAGGATCGAAGAGCACGTGAAAAGCTACCAGAGGGGGGTGAATGGTAGATTTAAAAATCTTACGCAGCGGAAACAATTAAACCCCAAACCCTTTCGGTAGAAAAACGATATGTTAAAGAAATCTGTGTGAGACTAATCCAAACGTGTTTCACCATGACAAAAGTAATAGATATCAGAGAGAATCAAGTCACGAAGACAACACAAAAAGAATCACTCAAATCCGACGGGAAAAACTCAAGTTATGATCGAAAGATCAAACAAAGATCAATCTGACCTACTCGAGAAAAAACAGTTCTGGAACGCAGCAAAGAAACTCGTGTAGATCAAAAACCACAAATCCAATGACCGTGAAATTTTGACAGATGATAGATAATCAAGTTGTGAAGACAACCCAAAAAGAATCACGTCAATTGGATCTGTAAAACACGAGTTATGATAAAACCACCGACGAAAGGTAGTGCTGTCCAGAAACTCGACGAGTAAAACTTGTCTGGAACAAGTCGGACGAACAAGGCACAAAAGTTCCTTCAAACTACGAATTTTTATTCAATATAACACAAGAGGAACAGGCCCAAAGTCGTCTCCCACAAGCTTTGGGCTCCCTTGCTTATATAACCAGCTCGAAAGCCAACTCAACTCAGATCAGGAACCTAATCCTACTCTAATCACGAATCATAACTTTCCATAACTGCTCAAGATTCTTCTATACGCAGATAGAAGCAATGTTAAGACTTCCAAACACCTTAGGAAAGTATCCCACATTCCTAAACAACTAAAATTCGTGACAAACATGAAATCCTAACATAACCAACTCGATACTTTCCATATTGAGCCATACCCGACTCCGCCGCAGCCAAAGTCATCAACCGGTACGATCCGATCCTTCCAACCAGATCTTTCCTTCCTTATCCCATCTTCAGAACCATGTTGCCACGTCATGCACCGCATGCATACGTGCGAACATCTTCCTTCGATGTCCAGTAACCTTCATATGCACCGCCCTTGATTCAATCATCCTGCGCGACCTCCTGATCAGCTCAACCACAGTTCCTCCCGAACTTGGTTGTTGGAACCTCATCTCCTCCCTGAGACTAGTCCAATGAATCCTGTCACCAGCCATGACTTGAACTCAAGCAACACCTGCACATGAATAAACAAACAATCCATACGAGCCCAAGTCCTCGACTTGACTCAAGTTAGTTCCGAACACAACACCCTACGTGAGAACCTCACATATGCATGTTGCAAAGCATAGCAAAACGATATCAGCCATATCATCCAAAACGCACCAAAAATTTAGCAAATGGATACTAAGCGATCTTTCCAACAATGTAAAGCAAGTATGAAACATTGCAAATGGAAAGCAGAAGCATTACGGTCAAGTTCCGGACCTTGCCAGAGCAACCCGGACCTTGAGCCGGAGCTAACAAAAGCTAGTAGAACCTAGCGCTGGAGCTTACCAAAACTAGTACAACCAAGCTCCCGCCGGAGCTTACAAAACTAGCAGGACTTAGCACTGGAGCTAACCAGAACTAGTCAGAACTAGTAATCCCAAAGGCCGGAGCTAGACAAAGTACGTCGGAGCTTAGCAAAAGCATGCCGGAGCTAACAAATATATGCCGGAGCTAAAGATAAAGCTCACCGGAGCTAACCAAAGTTGGTCGGACCTTACCAAGAAGTCGGACCTAGCATCGAACGTAACCGGAGCTACCCAAAACAAGCCGGACCTACCGTCGGACCTTGCTGTAGCTCGGAGCTAGAGTCAGACCTTGATAAAAAGGTGTTTTGGTGATATTCAAAACTTTTATCGTCAAATCCAAGTGTATTCACTACAAGCCAATGTATTCAGCACACATAGGTCTCACAGTGGAGATGTACGTCGATGACATCGTTGTGAAGATCAAGAACAAGGAGTCACTCCTTGACAACCCGCAAGCCGTCTTCGACAAGCTGCGTATCACGCGCACCAAGTTGTACCCAGACAAGTGTGTCTTTTGGGTTAGCTCCGGAAAGCTCCTCGGTTTCTTGGTGACCCATCGAGGAATTGAGGCAAACCCGACGAAGATCAAGGCTATAGAAGATATCCAGCCCCCGGCCTACATCAAGGACGTCCAGAAGCTAACTTGATGTCTAGCTGCGCTCAGTCGGTTCATCGCAAGGCTGACAGAGCGGGCACTTCCCTTCTTCAGGCTCTTGAGGAAGTCTGGGCCATTACATTGGTCTGAAGAAGCAGAAAAGGCATTCCAAGAGCTCAAACAGCTCCTCACCACGTTACCAATCTTGGTAGCTCCGAACCCTTGTGAGCCTCTACTGCTTTACATTTCTGCAACCATAGAAGTTGTCAGCATGGTCCTGGTCGCGGGAAGACCGGAGCCACATCCAGTTAAGGAGCCTAGACTCCCCTGGGAGGGTCCGGAGCTACCTGAAGGCACTGATGGAGTGCTAGAAGATCAACCTCTCTCATCTAAGGGAGTTCCCACGGCTGCTGAAGAATATCTGGACCCCTCAGGGAGGGTCCGTATTGAGCAATAAGAAGTTCTGGACCCTTCCAGGAGGGTCCGGGAAGCTCAACAAGAAGGTCCGGACTCCTCCGGAAGGGTCCGGGTCGATGGAGAGGAAGCTCTGGGCCCCTCCGAGAGGGTCCGGACCGTCCAACGGTCAGTATACTTCATCAGTGAAGTACTCCATGATGCCAAGACCAGATACATCGAGGTGCATAAGCTGATTGGCACATTTCTTATTTCCTCAAGGAAGCTTCGTCATTATTTCCAAGCCCACAATATATCAGTGGTAACTTCCTATCCACTGTGTGCTATATTGCATAACCCTAATTCTACTGGGAACATCGCAAAGTGGGCAGCGGAGCTGGCAGAATTCGATCTTGAATTCCTGTCGCGACAAGCTATCAAGAGTCAAGCATTGGCTGATTTCGTGGCGGAGTGGACTCCTTCTCCGTCAAATCCTGGGGGTCCTAGTAAGCAGAAGACGGAACCCAAGGTCCCGGTCTTCATTGAACCTCACTGTACCCTCTACTTTGTTGGCTCTATGCAGAAGCAGGGGGCAGAGCTGGAATACTTCTCTTCGCTCCGACTGGGGAGAAGGTCAAATACATGGTGCACCTTGACTTCAAGGCAACCAATTACATGGAAAAGTATGAAGCTCTCATCTACGGGCTCAAGGTGGCACTATCCTATGGTGTCAAGCAGCTGTTGGTGAAGGGTGATTCACAGCTAATCATAAAGCAAGTCAGAGGTGAATGTTGCTACAACAACCCCCAACTAGCCGCATATCTCCTTGAAGTCCAAAGGCTCTAGAAGGACTTTGAAGTCCTGTATCTCCACCATGTTCAGCATCTCCATAACGTTGAAGCCGACAAACTCTCGACGAAGGCTTCAACCGAAGCTCCGACTCCCGACGGAATGTTCATCCGGAGGTTGTCAAGACCAACAACTCAGTCTGCCGAACTGAGCAAAGGGAGCGAGACCAGCAACTCGAAGTTGGCGATCCCGGTGGCCCTATTACCATGGCGTCCACCAAGGGTCATAGGTATTGCCGGAAGCTCCAAGCAACCCAACACGCAAGACTCAGAAGCTCAAGCTAACTCCGATGCATGGATCTCGAAGATCCGGAGCTACTTGAAAGACAACATCCTTCCTCAAGATAGTGTATCCGATGACCGGATAGTCAGATTGGCTAAAAGATACATGCTGGTAGAAGGGGATCTCTACCGGCACGGTGCCAACGGCGTCCTAATGCGGTGCATTGCAAGGGAAGAAGGTTGTGAGCTCCTCGCAGAGATCCATGGAGGTGAGTGTGGGAACCACACATCTTCCTGCACGCGGGTCGGCAAAGCCTTTCGGCATGGCTTCTACTGGCCTACAGCACTCCAAGACGCAATCGAGCTAGTGAAAAAGTCTGAAGCATGCCAGTTCCACGCGAAACAAATTCACACATCGGCTCAGTCACTACAAATGATTCCTTCTACATGGCCATTCGCTGTGTGGGGCATGGACATCTTGGGACCTTTCCCAAAAGCCATCAGAGGTTACAGGTTCCTGTTTGTTGCCATCGACAAATTCACCAAGTGGCCAGAAGCTACCCCAGTTGTCACTATCAACAAGAAATCAACTATCAAGTTCTTGAAGTCCATCATATGCAGATTTGGAGTTCCAAACAAAGTCATAACTGACAATGGAACTCAATTTACAAGTGTTGCATTCCAAGAATATTGCGAAGACCTCGGCATTCAAGTCAGCTACGCCTCAGTAGCTCACCCGGCAAGCAATGGCCAAGCCGAGATAGCAAATGAAAAAATCTTAAAAGGACTCAAGACGCGTACATATGAACGCCTAAAAAAGCATGGAGACAACTGGATCGAAGAGTTTCCGTCCGCACTGTGGGCAAGCAGGACTACACCTAACCAGTCAACTAGAGAGACACCCTTCTTCCTAGTGTACGGAGCTGAAGCAGTCCTTCCTCCGGATGTCACCATGGGGTCACTCTGGGTTCGGACCTTCGACGAAACCGCGCAGGACCAGCTCCAGTGTGAAGACCATGACCTCGTCGATGAGGGAAGGTGCCAAGCAGCTATTCGAAATGCACGTTATCACCAGGCGCTCCGGCGCTATCATCAAAGACATGTGCACATGTGACGCCCGGTTCCGAAAAATAAACCAAGCTAATGCATATGTGTGCCCAGGATGTTCATCACACATACACGAGTGCAATCACAAAAGAGTATACAGAAAATTACCACAGAACAAGATTAATTCACCAAATTTTATTAAACAAACCATATTATCCTCAAATACAACCTCTAATGAATATTAATGACAAGTTCAACTAATGCAGCGGAAATAAACTAAATAAGCAACTAAGCAAACTAAGCATAAGGGATAGCGCAGCTCCAAAAACACCACAGGCAAAGCTGACGGTAGACACGGCCTAGAACTCCGCATTATCACCATTAAACTCCCAATCCTAACCTGCAACTGTTGTGGGGGATTGCAAGAGTGAGTACATGTCGTACTCAGCAAGTGTGGAAAGTATGACATGTGGCTGATTCAAATGACGACAATAATAATGGCAAAGTGCTGAAAAGTACATTAAAACATTTGAAAAGCAATATATTATGCGTATGTGAAATAAACCCATCATAAACCATAATTAAAATCATAGTACCAGTCCATATTCCATATCCATCATCACATACAAATATTCATATTCAATACCAGAAATTAATTCATAACCATCCATAACCATAATACCAACCATAACCATCCCAATACTAGGTTCCCTCTAATCATGGAAGTTGTCCAGGTGCTCATAACCGGGAGCACGGCTATCTTGATAGTTTTATTTAACTCTGGAGAGTTTGTACCACTTTACCCACGTGTTTGTGATTTCATCACCTTTCGATGACTAGAACCTCTATTATGCCGTCTCACACTTCCATCGGTGTGTGGCTAAGAGATCACAAAATAGCCTTTACAAAGGGATTACTAGCCTATTTAGACCCCACTGAGGTTTCACCGGTGGCGATGCCTCCAACTGAGCACATCTTCAACCAAGGGCCCCCTCTTGAGCCATTCGGATCCCAGGGTAGTCTCACCAAAAACCAACAAACCCAATCCGACTACCCCTTCCCCGAGCATCCATAATGGTCCAAATAGCACTGGCAAAGCCCTAATTAATTAGCTACACCGCACCCATACTTTGCCTCGTGGTGGCACTGTAGTCCTGGCTTATTCTCGCATGAACCGGTCCTTAGATCTAAAGCAAGCAAACCACCATAACATCCAACCCATCCACATACCAGGCTTGCTTAGATCACCCACTACCATATCATATTGACCAGTTCACATTAACCAAAATAACATTAATGCATAATTAAATGTGTAGTGTAGTTTTCCCATCCCAATTAATTAAGCGAAGCAAAAAGGTAAAAATCTCATCCCGACTCTCTACCATATGTACCAGGTGACAAGGGTGGTTAAACAAAGCTAGTCAACTTGCTATCATAGGATTCCCAGCAAATTGACACAAGCATGCAGTTTTACAAACAAAACATTTATTTTAAAAACAGGATCAATATGCTTCAAGGACACTTGCTTTGGTCTTGCTGTTGATTAGGGGCAAAGCCTTCAAACTCTTGGTGCTGTAGATCATCCGCGGCACTCTCTAGCGCAAATCCGTCTAATCCACACAATAGACATACAAGACAAGAAACACAATCAAAGAGTGCACAAATATTACTCGATATGGCATGACATGCATGATTAATGCAAATGCAAGGTAGAACTTGTTAATTGATTGCTTTTAATGATCACTAACTAGTTCTAATAGATTTTAACAAGTTTATACAGGTTTGGAGTTGATTAGGTCAAATTTTAGAATTAATTCAACACAATTTAACCAGAAAGATCGGACTAGTCCGCTGGGGACCGGACAAGTCCGCCCTCTGCGAGATCAGCAGATTAGGGTTTTCTAGATCAACGTGAATTTGGAGATTAGGGGTTTAATTCTTGTAAGGAAAAGAGAATAGAAGGTATACCAGGTGTTTAGGACTCAAATGAATCAAGAAACTTGGAGGTAGCACTTGGATCTTGGTGATCTAGGGTTGGTGATGAACTTGGAGATGAATTGGTGACGAAGAACGAAATCTTGATGGAGATCTTGATCCTCTTTCGTTTCCTCCTCTTCTTCTTCTTGCTCGGTATCTTCTCCTCCCTCCTTGATGGTGGCTCTCCACGAGCTAGGGTTTGGGTGGGGTGGAAAAGTGGCAAATAGATGTCAAGCAAAAGGGTGGGGTTGTTTATATAGAGGTGGAGGCTAGGGTTAGATGGATTTCAAGTTTGGGATGAGTAGAGGCCGATTTAGAGTCCCTCATGGGCTCTAAAAGAGTTAGGCATGACGCCCCTAGGCCCACTTAATGTGAAACCCAAGAAACAAGTCGTAAAACAAAAGATTAACTCGGAGTCGCGAAATATCGGACAAGTCCGGAAAGGACCGGACTAGTCCGAAGTCGTCCAGAGAGAAAATCGGACAAGTCTGGCCAAAAATCGGACAAGTCCGACTTTAAAAAGAGAGGAAATCGGACAAGTCCGTTGGAACACCGGACTAGTCCAGAAAAGTCCAAGGATTTAGCAATTTTTCAAGGATTCTTGGAATATCGGACTAGTCCACACAAAATCGAACAAGTCCGAAAGTTTCCAGAGCCAAAATTGGACTAGTCCGCAGCAAAAACGGACAAGTCCATTTTTAGTGAGAGAGAAATCGGACTAGTCCTCAGTAAAATCGGACTAGTCCGCACTTTCCTGCATTTTAAGTGATGTTTTGTTCTAAATCAATTTTAAACTTGTTCCTCTTGTTGTGGGTTAATGTTAAACATGTATATGAGTGCATGCAAGGCATGATGCATGAAAATGAGGGTGTTACAGCGCAATCGACGGCTCGAGGAAGGCGATCTGGTGCTGCGGAGAATACTAACTCATGAAGGGATGAACGAACTTTCCCCAGTTGGGAAGGTCCCTTCCGAGTGATCAAAGTATCTCGTCCCGGATGTGTTTGCTTGGCAACTGAGGATCGGACCCCTCTTCCTAATCCTTGGAACATTGAGCACCTCCGTAAGTTTGTGCTTAGTATCACGGAGGTGACTCTGTAATTACATGCAATATAAATTATAGAGTCTACACACAGAATTGGATTGGTCCTCTAGGAGAACATGCGAACCCTTGCGGGAGGTCTAGAAAGTTCATGCAACACTTGACACAGTCACAATACTAAAAGTGTAGCTACCTGCCTTGGGTCAGTACAAGATGTATAACACACTTAGCTTGGTTTTATACCCTAAGTGTGTCCTTGTCTCCCCTGTAATCCGGACCTATAATGAAAGATATTGTTGTGTAACAGCAGACTCCACATGCATTAATTTTGTACAGGCTCATTCTCTTTTATTTATCCTTCTCCTTCTTGTCTATAACAAGTTGTGCAATTCTTTTTGAGTTTTAGTCCAAGTTATTCATATGTTGTACAAGTTATACTGGTGGTCTTTTTAGATCCTAGCATTGCTACATGGTCTACTCGCCTGAACGCCAAGTCAACACATGTCCGGAGTGTGCTATCGACTTAGCCTGATCCTGCACCCTAAGTACGCCACTCTACCTACATTCCGGCACGCCTTAGTAGGGAGGGTCCTAAAAGCATTCGGATCTGCAAAATATTATATCAATTTGCTTGTCATCATATTGACTTTCTTCGGATCAAAAATTCAAATGAGAATAATAAGTTGCAAAATAGTTATAGATGAGAGGATGAATTTTATGGTTTTTCTTGTCTCTGATGCACAGGAAAAAAGAAAACTCATGACGATGGTGGACGATGCCAGAGCTATTAAGCTCCGACAACATCCAAGGGGGAACCGTCGTCGACGTTTTGAACATTGAAAGTGGGCGCCGCCAGAGCTAACAAGCTCAGACAACTCCCATGGGGGCCTGTCGCTGACGTGAAGTATAAATCAAGTGAAGATGGTGTAACCACTCGAGGGGTTCGCCATCAACGTATTCTATGATTGATGGTGGATATTGTCGAAGCCAAGAAGATCCGACAACCCCAGGGGCCCGCCGTCGATGTTCTACGCATTGACAGTGGATGCCGTCAGACCTACCAAGCTCCGACAACCCCAGGGGGCCCGCCATCAATGCTCTACGCGTTGACATTGGGTGTCGGTTGACCTACCAAGCTCCGACAACCTCAGGGGCCTGCCGTCGACGTTCTATGCGTTGACAGTGGATGTCGCTGGACCTATCAAGCTCAGACAACCCCATAGAACCCACCATCGACGCAACAAAATAAACTTTGGACCTAAAAGATACAAGTTCAAAGCGTCCAAGTCATCAACACATTGTCAAATCCTTTTGGTACATGTTCGCAATCGAATCGTGTACATCCACCAGGGGGCAAACAAGATAAAGGATAGTGTATTGAAGACAAGGACGAAATGGAATTCATTGCAGAAAGAGTGGATTTCATATATTTAAAGTACTGGATTACAAAATCAGGATTACAACAAAAGGAAAAAGGAAAAAAATCCTAACTACTAGAGGATCTAAGTCTTGCGGAAAAATGATGCAACCTTCTCAACAGCTTCTTGGACGCTAGCCCTGGCGGCATCTTCCTCTTTGGCAATGAGTCCTTTGAAGACCGAATCTAGAGAAAGTTGGGGGTCTCGACTCTTGTAACACGCCAAGACATACTCGGTGACGTTCTTGGCCAAAGATTTTCCCTCCGTCTCCAGCTGGTCGGTGATGACATCACCCATCGCGTCGAGTTTGCTGCCAGAAGAGTCAAGTGCCACAAGCGTCTGGTCTAGATCCAGTGCTGAGTTCTCCGGACGTACTGGACTAAAGCCAAGAGATACCAAATCTCTGTTCGCACACCCCAGAAAATCCCATATCTGCAGGGATTCAGTTGCCCTCGAGCTCCGCAGCTCCTCCAGTGACCTCCTGGCAGCCGCTAGCTCTGAACCTTCCCAAGCGAGGTGCTCAACCGCTTTGGCATGTTGCTGCATACTTTCAGCTACTTGCTTTACGCGGTCGGCTAGCTCCATCTCCCGGAGGTGGATTCGGTTCCGCTGGTTGGCCAGGTCTTTCTCCCTGCCCCGTACTTTCTCCTCTCTGGTGGCAATATCAGCTTCTCTTTTCGAGAGCTCCTTCCCCAGTTTTCAGTACTTCTTCTCCTCTTCCTTGCTCTACAGATCAAACTTCTTAGTGCGATCTGCCAAATTTTTCTCTGCCAGAGTTAGCTTCTAGGCGAGCTCCTCCTCTCTTTTCAAAACATCCTCTTGTTGTTCCAGGAGTTTCTCTTTCCTTGCATCGAGGTTCGCTCGGCGCTTCAGGAGAATCTCATTTAATGCATCGAGGTTGTCGTGACGCTCGTCAACAGCAACACTCCTCTCCTTGGCATGCTCGAGAATCTCCTGAGAATTAGCGTCAAGGGCCCTGATGGCGACTTTCTTCTCCACCAGCAACTTGCCCCAATATTCCAGCCAGACCTTTTCCTTCTCGACCCACTCCTTTTGGTCTGCAAGCCTTGTCTGCGCTAGCTTGGTCTCAAAGTGAAGCCTGTTGCACCAACGCCTCAATGTGTGGCGCTCTTCTTCAAGGACCTTACTGTCATGGTTGAAGGCGAGTTGGACCTGTTGGAGGCTTGAGTGGGCATTGTCAATAAACAACACTAAAGGATAGGCTCCGGACCTACCGGGGTCATCTCTGCTGGTTCCAGAGGGTCTTCAAGAACAAAAATAGGGTCCCACGCCACAAGCGTGGTTTCCTGAGCTTCTACGGCACTAGGGCTGCCCTTCGGGAGCTCCTTGGCAAGCTAAGGAAGATCCCACAAGGGGAACTCCTACCTCCGGGGCTGACGCCGAAGGTCCCGCCGCAAAGTCTTCAACTGCTGGCTCCGCGGGTGGAGAGCCTGCCGCTGCTTCTTCACGATGTTCCGACTCATACATGGACACCTCCGGAGCTATTACCTCCGGGGTGGTCATTGAAGCTTCACCTGAAGCCACGTCCACCACCGGTTCAGGCGCCAGTACATCATCCATCTCTGGCTCAACATCCAGAGCTTCAACCATCTTCGGCTCGGCCGCCGGAGCTTCAACAACTTTCGGCACAAGGGCCGGAACTTCAAGCATCACCGACTCGGTTGTCGGGACATTAGTGACTTCCGACTCAAGGGTCGGAGCTTCTGGCACCACCGGTTCACCTGTCGGCTCAGCAAAAACCTCTAGCATAGTGACCGGAGCCTCGGTTACCTCCGGCTCCGATGTTGTAGCTTCCACCATCTCCGTGTCCAGTGCCGGAGCTTCAGTTGCTGGTGTTGTCGCTACTGGAGCATCTTCATGTATGTCTCCCCCGTGGTCCAGCGCTACCATGGGAGTCTCTAGCGTCGACTCGGGATCTAGATCCACGACAACTGGTGCTAGAGCTGCCGTGACTTCAGTCACCACTTGAGGAGGCGCGGGGGTCGGAGCTGGATCTTCCCCCCGCACCGTTTTGACCGCTGCAATAGAGGCTCAGGAGATTCAGCCCCCATTTTTTATGCCCTACAGTCGAAAGATCGAAAGATTCAAAACATGACAAAAATAAGAATGGCAAATCAAGGTGAAAAAGCAAAGCTTACCTTGGAAAGCTACAACTCCAATTGGCGCTAAACTTCTTCACTGGGCGCTCGGAGCCGGAGCCTGTCGTGGTTGGCACCGCGGAAGCTCCGGAAAGTCGCTCGGAGCCTGTCGTTGTCGGCGGCATTGCTCCAGCCGAGGCCTTCATTGGGTGAGAAGGACTACCGGACCTGGAGCCCATAGCTGGCACTGGGATCGGAGTCAACTGTCTGGAGCTAGCGCTCCTTGAGGACGTCTGCATCGGAGGAGGTGTCGCTGCGGAAGATCTTCCTCGTCGGGGAGAAGGGGTAGCTGTAGACGGAGCAGACCTGACGAAGCTCCCGTCAGCATGCCTCAACTTCCTCTTCCGACTGGGAGATTCAACTGGTTATTTTCCCTTGCCCTTGCCGACGTCATCAACCCTCTGGCTCGGAGTAGGAGTGACCACCCCCTCAGAAGCTCCGAGAATTACAACCCTGGAGGTCTTGCGCTTCTCCACTTCACCGAGGTCATCCAGCACTGGCATCTTCCTTCGGAGCTCCCTACTGAACTCTAGAATCATGTTCAAAGGTAGGAAAGCAGCTGGCGGAGTCAAGGCATCGTCGGCGATGGACTCGTGCTGAAATTTCTTGAGATGGAGCCTCAAAGATTCGTCATCCAAGTTGGATTTCAAACCAGTTTCAATCTGGTCGTCGTCCATCACACTGTAGAAGGCCCAGGCGAGCTTCTCCCTTCTCTTCAGCGGAGCCCACCTGTTCACCAAAAAAATTCCAAAGACCACTTGGGGGTCACTCCACCCTCCACACATTCTTGGATTCTGGCCGGGACAGGCTTGAACGCATCCGACAGCTTCAGAATCACGTTCCAGGCATCAGTGTCGACGTTGGGGAGTCCCTGGAGCAGCTCCATCCTATCATGCTCCTCTACTGCAATGACGACCCAATACTTCTTCCAGTCATCCTATTTGCCGAAGGGGAACGACTTCAAGTATTTGAAGGGGTAGTTCTTGCGCTTCACGAAGTAGTAGAAGCCGAGAAGTTCAGTTCCCTTACCAGTGGTATGGACCGTGAAGAAGGTCCAGAACAACTCGATGTAGGGAGGTACGCCCACCCATATCTCGTAGAAGTGGACGAAAGTTGCCACCAGCAGGAGGGAGTGGGGGTCGAGATGATACAGCTGGAGGCCATAGAAATCCAGCAGCATCAAGATGAAACTTAAAAAAAGGCGGGATCAGTCCCACCATAGCGTATGCTGAGAAATACACCATCTCACCGTGGCGCTCCTTCTTGAATGGGAGCTTGCCAACGCGAATCAAGTGGTTGAAGGAGTCGCTGGACCACCCCATGAAGGTACGGACCTTCATCAGACCAACCTTGCTCTTGAGGCGGCTTTTGGGAAGACCTAATTCTATCGCGGCAAAGTGGAGCGAAAGAAGATAAAGCTGGGCAAAGGTTGGGAGGCTCTGAGCGCCAGTTTGATCGAAAGCGTAAAGAGTCTTCAAACCGTGCGAACTTTCCTTCTTAAGTAAGCCTCCACGACGCTTGGATCGAAACCGCAACGAGAGCAAGGCCGCATTACAAAGAATTTACCTGTCAATGATGAATGGGCCAGGGGCCACTTCGACGAAGAAGTCGAGGTTATTACCCCATGTGAACCGTTGTCATGATGGGCGGCAGGAAGCCCGAGGGCGGCTGCCTGACAAGGCGCTCGGAACCGATACAGTTTTCGTATTGGAAACCGACGACCTTCAATTGCGTGAGATCCACACTCAAAGATCTCATCTGCCGCATTCAAAACAGCCACACGGCGAGGGTTCAACCCTGAACCATCGCCCCAACGGTACATCAGAAGACCTTTGAAGTCACAATGTGATAATTGAGGATGGCCACACCTCTGGTAGAATAACTTAACCCAAATGGTTTCTTCCGGAGGTGGGCCCGGGGGCCACTGTCGGTACCCTGCATATCGGGTACCCCATGATATTGTAGGAAAAGCTAAGGAGTTCCCCCATTATAGTTGAAGACCTCTGAAGGCCACATGTGTTGCACAGTATTGGACTCACCTTCCTCGTTTGGGTAGCTCCGACTTTGACACGTGTATCATAAGTCTGGACCTAACACTTGTCATAGGGAAGCTCAAGATTTGCCACGTGTCCAGTGACCCTGGACCTAACCCCCAGTAGAGAGAAGCTCCGGCGCTACTACGTGTATAGTGGCTCCGGACCTACCTCCCCACGATGGGAAGCTCCAGAGCCGCCATGTGTTGAACCTCCGGTGCTAGGAATTCAACGTAAGACAGAGAGATCTCCAACGGCTTAGACCTTCAAGAGACAGTTAAGGCAACAGTTACGAGACCTGATTACATGTTATTAATGTCATATTATTAACATGCGATCAATGGATTGTTAATAGGGGTAACACCGTCATTAAGGCACGTTACCACTCTATTAACCACATTTAATGCTCATTGATTGTGTATTAGGCAACTAAATACGCCAGGGCCACATGTAGGGCCATGCGAGGGTTGTAGTGGCCAGTCCTTAGACTATAAAAGGATCGCGCCGCACGATACAAGGGACCAAGCTCATACACACGCAAGCACTAGTGAATCCTCAATACAACAACACACACCCCATGGAGTAGGGTATTACGCTGAGGCGGCCCGAACCACGTAAACCATCTATGTCATCATCTTGTCTAAGATCTCCGCACGCCCAAACCAAAACAAGAACATCTGCGGGCTACAATTTAATAGTACCGGGGGAAGTGTCGTTCGTACGCTTCGACAGCGTGTGAGAGAGAGTGAGACGGGCAAATGGAGTGCAAGTTTTTAACAATAAAAAAACGATTAACACATGAAAAACATGTGCATATAGGATTGACACTTAGAGAACATGCATGAAAAATGACTTGACATGTAGTAATTTATTGCATTTCAAGATTCTAGTATTTTTAATACCATATTCTACACACAAGACATAATACATTGTTGATACATTGATTTGTTTATACATTTTAGATTATTACGTTGTTATTTTGTTAACTCATATAAAATAATTAGTCTTAAATTTTTTATGACCACCAAAAATGCATTTAAGTCTATGTCTAGTGATATCGGTACCTAAGAGGCAGATATACTATCGGGTCGATTTTAAATTCAAATAATACCCATGTCACTACTAGTTCCTGATGGCTTGACCATATTGCCTCACCTTATGAGGGAAGTAACGGGAAGGGAGATAAGAGAGGTAGGTCGATAGCACCTTGAGTTTCACGCAGAGATGCCACACAACCCAATGAAATTGAGTGAGGAATCCCATAAGTATCTGATAGAGAAGGGGTCAACATCAACATCGGGGGTATTGCAATACAGGATGAGGATGATGGAGGGGGAGGGAGCACCAATGAGGGTGGAGGAGATTGCGGCTAGCTCCAGGAGCTGGAGATCTAAAGGTGGGTTAGTATTCTTGTTGGGATCATTCTTTGGCCCATTTTTTTAGAAGTGTTTGGTCTCATTGATTTCCTCTTCTCTCGTGATATCTTTGCATCACATTCTTCTCCAAAGAAATCAACACATTCAAAGAATATTGGAATTACTCTAGCCAACCCAACAAGGGAGTCCTTGAATCCGTTTTGAAACCATTGTTAGCCCAACCCAACCAAGCTAGTAGACAACTAGGTCGGGTTACAAGCCCACCTAACCAACCAAACATAGACCATGAGCAACCTCTTACTAAAATAAACAAAATTTTACAATTCCACACTATTATGGAAGGTTTATTTTTCTCTTTCTATTGATCAATGGTAGGCAACATCATCAAAATATTGCATCCACTAAATCGCAAATGAACGATCTTATACATGACAAAAACCCTACATGAACACTGCAAAAATGTGCTATTGATAGAGTGTTACATCGTCCTCCTTGTCCCTTTTGTCATCGCCGCCTCTCCCCTCCCGCTCCACTTAGGTTCATGGCGCTCCATGACAAATTCTCCTACCACCACTGTTCTATATCCCCATTTTTTTCATGTCGTTCCTTCTCTTTCCACATGCACATCGGCTCCTTCGATCGTTGATGTTGATTCATTACTGTAATTGCCCAAAATCATCTTGTTACCTTATTTAATCTTCACACCCTTTTTATTCTCATGGCAACATTCTGAATCTACAACTACTCTCCCCCATGCTATCTTCCCCATGGATGACCAAATCAAGGAAAATTCTCTTGGAGCCAACATGTGCAA
Source organism: Tuctoria greenei (assembly GCA_036927565.1). Lineage (NCBI taxonomy): Eukaryota > Viridiplantae > Streptophyta > Magnoliopsida > Poales > Poaceae > Tuctoria > Tuctoria greenei. Next base: position 127,874,930 of record JAYESD010000010.1, on the reverse strand, counting down.
AGTTTTCTAGTGATAGATCCAAAAGAAGAAGGTTGGTTGAATGGTTGTTCTCCTTTCTCCAACCTTGTTCTCCTCCAACTCCTCTCCATCTTACCCTCTTTCCTACTTGACAAAAAGAAAAGGCAACTTGCGGGTGCCAATGATGGGGATGGTAGGTAGTGGTGGTGAGCCAGAGGGGTTATGCCGAGCGGATGGGCTAGAAGAGGGTGTGAGCTTGGGGAATCAAGGACTAAAATGGGTTGTTAGTCTCCATAGCATTTCTTTCCTATTGCTAATATTGTAGATGTGATCTATTTTCTCATCACATTCTCTTCCTTCTCATGGATGATCATATCAAAGGTGAGCCATGTCCCCTCAAAAGGGTAAAATGGTAACTCATTATTTACAATTTATCATCTCTAACTGATGGTACATCATAATTTATCTTGAATTCTAGCGTGGTAGATATAGGTGTGGAGTAGAGGTGAATTGTGATATTTGAGATAGAGATGTTTGCACTACCATGCTAAAAAATATTATGATGAATGATGGTAATGATTAAGGACAATCTTAAGTTGTTTGTACTTCTCTTTGTTTGGTGCATATCCTAATGATTTTATTTTAATATGATTCAAAAAGTAGAGTAGAAACAAAGCAACACACATGGAGGATGACACCAAAAAATGGTCAATTAAGTGAGAATGATGGTGATTTTTGGAAAGGAAATCCACATTGCTTCATGACTAATTCTGTTACAGTTCTTATGCATATGGTTTGTTTATGTCAAAGAAGGTTGGGTTCATGGAGGGAAGATGTGTTCTTTTTCAATCTAATGGTTGCAATAAAAAACTGGAAAATGATGTAAAAGGAAGATAGTTTTTTATTTATATTATCATGTTGTTGTGGGCATATTATAATATCTCAAATTGCTTTGTTTCTAGGAAATCATGATCATAATAACTGCGCATGAGTGTATGGGGGATGCAAAGATACATATACACTATGTGAAACACAACACATGGACTTGTCACTACCCTTCATTTTGATTTACATCATATGCAAGCTGGAAAGACATGGTTGTGCATGGCTTAGATTCAAGTTGCAAGTAAGCAAAATCGTCTAACGTATTTTTTATCCTTATTTGACTTCTTCCAAATTTGAATCCTATCATACAAACTAGACATCTTGATGAGCGTTACAATATGTGTGAATAGTTAAGCTTGATGATGCTTATTGTGTTCAATATGGAATTGACCGTCCGCTAAATCACTAAGTGACCATATGTTGATGATTTATTTCATTTATTTACTAGGAAACTCATAGTTGTGCATATGTTTGGTAATTTGTAATTCTGCAGCCGCCAATTTGAATGTTGCTAACAAATCGTTCCTTACTATGTATGAATAAGAGATTTGGCAAACTTAATGTTGAGGTGTACATCAAAATGCCTAAAATAGCAGAAAGTGTGAATTGCATACAACTTTAGTATTTTACACACTATTTGCAAGTGAAAACGCTTGATATTGTGCCAATCCATGCACTTTTACATGTTATACAAGTAAAGGCTTTATACCTGCACAAATTTCTCACTTGCTTCTTTGCATGTGCCGCTGCTTATGATGGAGAAAGATTTACACCTTTTTTTGCTATGTGATTACCCACAACCTCATACGTCTCACTGTTAATATTAATTACTTTGGCAGTATTTTGCCACTTACCTATATTGGTGACTACAACTCTGTAGGTTGTTAGCACACTTTTTTTTTGCAGGATGACATATTTGGTGCTTCAAAACTTCGGTATTACAATAATATCTTCTTTCTTTGTGTTTCTCGATAAGATGAATATATCATATGATGTTTATGTGTTCGTTTTTGTTGTTCATATTCCTTTTGACGTTTGACCCAGAGCCAATCTTACTAAATCAAGATGCTCTTGCTGTTGGATTTGGTGCTAAAACAAGCAACATTTTTCTTTTGTATGACTAGTTACTGTAAGATGTCGTGTAGTGTGGTTAATCATGGCACCTGAGCAAATTTAACCTAGATCATCAATAAAACCACGGGATAAAACATCTAACACCATTTTGATATGGATGATGGGAGTCAACCTTGTTATATTAAGGTCCTGTTTGGTATGGTTCCAGATTCATACAGAATCAGAAATGGTTATATTTTAACTTAGAATCGGTTTCACACAATAGAACATAATCACTTTAGAAATCATTTGACTAACATTTCTGTCGGTACCCTAAAAACCGTACACCCCTTGAGGTTACAAAGATCTCAAGAGAAAGTCATCTACTTGGTTTGAAGACCCTCAGAGGCCCACTTGACAGACATGACCGGACCCGCTTCTCCAACATGGTTAATCCCTGGGTCGACACGTGTACAACCAAACCGGAGCTACCGCCCACAAGGGGGAAGCTCCGGGCCACGTACCGAAACAGCACCTCCAGACTTAACCCCAGACCGAGAGAAGCTCCGGACCTGACACGTGTCTGATAGCCCCAGAGCTACCTGCTTCCCACAGCAAGCTCCGGAGCCGCCACGTGTCAAATCATCGGACCTTTCAGCTTCTAACCTCCGGAAGACCTTGTAACGGCTCCGGATCTTCAAAGGAGAGCCAAGGACTTCAAGACCCGATTAAGTGTCATTAATGCCATATTAATGACACTTAAACGGACGATCTTAACACCAGTAACGGTGCTGTCAAAACCCGTTACAGGGTTATTAAGAGCAATTAAGCGTGTATCAATACTAGTAACCGCCGGGGCCACATGTCGGGCCAGGCTAGCTTGTAACGGCCTGCCCTTGTACTATAAAAGGACAGGCCAACGATACACTTAGGGATGTTCACGGGCGATCATACGCACCCCATGCACTCGTGACAAAGCTCATACTGCCAATACAACACCAACACACCCGTGGAGTAGGGTATTACGCTCAGGCGGCTCGAACCACGTAAATTCTTGTGTCTCCTGTGTCAAACTCCTATTCACCTTCTTGAATCTCCGCGCGCCCACACCGAACTTCAAACTCCCCAATCACTTTAGCAGTGTAGGGAGATCTGCAGGCTCCAACCGCTGACAGTTGGCGCACCGGGTAGGGGCGCCTGAGATTTTCAAGAATGGTGAACTCCGCTGCTGGATCATCCAACGGCCAACCTGCCGCTCAGGCTGTTGGGGGCAATCCCTCCAACAGGCAGCCACCAGCAGGAGCCTCAGCACCAGCAGGAGCCACACTCCCACCACCACCATCTTCTCCAGCAAATCATGCTGGGCAACGTGATGGTGCGCCGGCGTCGCTTACTGCGTCGGCGAGTCATGACAACCCGGAACACGCGCTCCATGCAGCGCGTGCTCTTCTCCAACGTCCACCACCTCCTGATGCATCTCGGGATGCACTGGAGCAATGGAGGGCTGATGTGGAGCATTTGGTCGCAGCAGCGGCCGAACGCCTCAACAACCAGGGTCCTCCTCCTTCGGAACAAGCCCTGTCGCAGCGGCGGACTTTGTCTGGAAGACTTGGTCCACACGCCTCCAATAGTAGGAGACGTGCTGCATCTCAGCAAGTGACGTCATTGCCCTCCAGGGCTCGACGCACTCACACGGTATCTAGGCTTTCGACTCATGACCTCCGGGCGGAGCTTGATCGCCGATACCGCCAGCAGGATGGCCGTGTCCATATTGAGCGAGCCCGTGAAAGACGGGAAGCTCAGGACCTTTCTACTCTTGAAGGAGTAGGAGGAGGCTGTTCAGCCCTAGCCATGCACCTGCGCATGGTTAGATGGCCACAGAAGTTCCGGCCTCACCTGCCGGAAAAATTCGACGGGACTATTAACCCCGCCGAATTCCTTCAAATATACTCCACTGCAATCTTGGCAGCTGGAGGAAACGAGGTCGTGATGACCAATTACTTTCCAGTGGCCTTAACTGGGACCGCCAGGTCCTGGTTTATGAGCCTTCCACCCAACTCTATCAACAGTTGGGAGGAGCTGTGCCATCAGTTCACTGCCAACTTCGGGAGTTCATACACCTGACCAGGCACTGAACTGGACCTTTTTGCGGTCGTGCAAAAAGGGGGAGAATCTTTGCGGTCCTTCATCCAGAGGTTCTCTCAGGTATGAAACACTATCCCTTCTATCTCAAGTCCTTCTGTCATTGTGGCATTCAGACACGGTGTACGGGACAAGAAGATGTTGGAGAAGCTGGCGATCAAGGAGATCACCAGCGTCACGGAACTCTTCAGCCTGGCAGACAAATGTGCCAGAGCTGCGGAGGGCCGTGAAATGCACTCCAAACCAGCCGCGGAGGATCACAAGAAACCCTCCAAAGAAGAAGCCGCTACCTCCGGGAGTGGCAAGAAGAAAACGAAGACCAACGACAAGAAAAAGCCGTCGGCCGGCACATCCAACGTTGCAGCTGCTGCAACTCCGGGTGGCCGGGGGCCACGCCCTGAGAAGCGACCTCGACCGTCTTCCGAAGACGGTGGCAAACCCAAAGTGTGGTGCCCCATTCACAAAACGGGCAGCCACGGTTTGGAAGACTGCCGGGAGGTCCAAAACCTTGCCGAGCGCTACAACAAGCGCCGGGAAGGATCTCCTTTCCGACAGAGGGAAGGAAAACAGAAGGTCGACGAAGCTCCGGCTGAAGATGAGTTAGGGTTCCAGGATCCCAAAAAGGTCCTGAAGGCCGTCTACACCTCCGTCGACGATGATTCTGACGTCTCTGACAACGAGCGTCGGAAGACCATGAACACCATTTTCGGTGGGTCATGGGATATCACCTCTCGTCGCGTCATCAAGACTATGCGGCGGGATATGGCCGCTGTAGCTCCTACAGTGAGGCCGGAACCTCATCGAAAGTGGATGGACACCTCCATCACTTTTGATGCTTCTGATTGCCCGTGGAGCATGGTTGGAGCAGGTCAGCTACCTTTGATGGTATCTCCTACCATCAATAACATCCAGCTCCACCATGTTATTGGCAGCATGGTAGACGGAGGTTCGGGGCTTAACCTCATCAGCTTCGAAGCTTTCACTAAGCTTCAGCTCCGACTTTCGGATCTCCAGCCCTCTCGACCTTTCTCCGGAGTAGGTCCGGGTGCCATTACCCCACTCGGAGCTATTACTCTCCCCGTTACCTTCGGGACCTGGGAGAAGTATCGCACCGAGAAGTTGGTCTTCGACGTCGCTCAGATCAACTTACCATTAAACGCCATCTTGGGTAGACCTGCCCTGTACAAATTCATGGCAGCTGCTCATTATGGATATCTGGTGTTGAAGATGCCAACACTAGTAGGCGTTCTCCGGATCCGCGGAGATCGCACCGCCGGAGTAACTGCTCTGGAGGAACTCCACGCACTCACCACGGCGCAAGAGGAGGACTCCAGGCAGGAGCAAGCTCCGAAACCTCCGAGCATTCGTCAACGAGGCTCGACCTCTGCACCCTGTGTGCAGCCAAGCGGCGACACCGACATTCCCGTCAAAGTCGTCCAAATTGGTTCCGATGCCGCTCAAACCACCCGTATATCGGGAGGATTGAACGAAAAACAGGAACTCGCGCTCATCACTTTCCTTCGGGCTAATGTTGACGTGTTTGCTTGGCAACCGTCACAAATGCCTGGGATCCCCAGGGAAGTGATTGAGCACAATCTGAAGATCTACCCCGATGCTCGGCCTGTGCACCAGAAACCTCGGAAGCAATCCGTAGAGCGGCAGAACTTCATCCGACAAGAAGTGAAGAAGCTACTCGAAGCCGGATTCATCCGAGAAGTCTTACATCCAAAATGGCTGGCGAACCCAGTCGTTGTGCCTAAGGCCGGCGGGAAGCTTCGAATGTGCATCGACTACACCACACTGAATAAGGCATGTCCAAAAGATCCATTCCCACTACCTAGAATAGATCAGATAGTGGATTCCACCTCCGGGTGTGAATTACTGTGTTTCCTAGACGCATATTTTGGGTATCATCAAATCAGGATGTCTAGGGAGGATGAAGAGCATACTTCATTCATCACAGTAGATGGATTGTACTGCTACACAGCCATGCCCTTTGGTCTCAAGAATGCAGCTTCTACTTTTGTACGAGCTATGTACAAAACTTTTGAAGAACTCATCAGAGACATAGTGGAAGTGTACGTCGATGACATCGTGGTCAAAGTCAAGAACAAGGAGTCACTCCTAGACACCTTGCAGGCTGTCTTCGACAAGCTGCGGGCCACCCGCACAAAGCTAAACCTGGACAAGTGCGTGTTTGGGGTTAGCTCCGGAAAACTTCTTGGTTTCCTGGTAAGTCACCGGGGCATAGAAGCTAATCCGGCGAAGATAAAAGCCATTGAAGACATGCGGCCACCAACCCGCATCAAAGACGTCCAAAAGTTAACTGGGTGTCTAGCAGCCCTCAGCCGGTTCATATCAAGACTGGCGGAACGGGCACTTCCCTTCTTCAAGTTATTGAGGAAGTCCGGACCATTCCAATGGTCCGAAGAAGCAGAGAAGGCATTCCAGGAGCTGAAACAGTTCCTCACCACCCTACCAATTCTGGTAGCTCCGAACCCTGGTGAGCCTTTGTTGCTTTACATTTCAGCTACTGACGAAGTCGTCAGTATGGTTCTGGTTGCGGAGAGACCGGAACTACCCCACACTTAGGAATCCAGACCCCTTCGGGAGGGTACGGAGGTTCCTGAAAGTGAGTCTGGGTCCCAGCTCCCTGATTCGAACCCACAAGAAGTCACTTCAGGAGACCTAGACCCCTCCGGGAGGGTCCAGGTCATTTCTGAAGAAGCTCCGGGTTCCTCCAGCCAGAACCCGGAGGTCCCCAAAGAGAATCTGGACCCCTCCGAGAGGGTCCGGATCAATGAAGAGGAAGCTTCGGACCCCTCCGGGAGGGTCCGGACCATTCAACGCCCAGTATACTTCATCAGTGAAGTATTACATGATGCCAAGACTCGATACCTAGAGGTGCATAAGCTGCTCTATGCAGTTCTTATTGCCTCTAGGAAGCTTCAACATTACTTCCAAGCTCACAAAGTCTCGGTGGTGACCTCCTACCCACTTCAAGCAATCTTGCATAATCCCAATTCAACTGGGAATATTGCAAAGTGGGCTGCGAAATTGGCTGAATTTGATCTTGAATTTATTTCAAGACAAGCAGTCAAGAGTCAAGCGTTGGCAGATTTTGTGGCGGAATGGACTCCCTCTCCATCAAACCCTGGGGGCCCCAGTGAACAGAAGACGGAGCATCAAGCTCCAACCTTCACCGAGCCTCACTGGACCCTCTACTTCGACGGATCCATGCAGAAGCAGGGGCCGGAGCTAGAATCCTTCTCCTTGCACCGACTGGGGAGAAGGTAAAATACATGGTACACCTTGACTTCAAGGCAACCAACAACATGGCAGAGTATGAAGCGCTCATCTACGGACTAAAGGTGGCACTGTCATATGGTGTCAAGCAACTGCTGGTCAAAGGAGATTCACAGCTCATCATCAAGCAGGTGAAGGGTGAATGCTCCTGCAATAATCTCCAGCTAGCTGCTTACCTCCTTGAAGTCCACAGGCTTCAGAAGGACTTTGAAGTCCTAGACCTCCACCATGTTCAGCGTGCCCATAACGCTGAAGCTGACGAACTCTCGACCAAGGCGTCAACCGGAGCTCCGGCTCCTGACGGAACCTTTGTCCGGAGGTTGTCAAAACCAACAGCTCAGCCTGCCGAACTGAGCGAAGGGGGCGAGATCAGCATCCCGAAGCTGACGGTCCCGATGGCCCTGTTACCATGGCAGCCATCAAGGGTCGTAGGTGCTGCCGGAAGCTCCGAGCAACCCAGCACACAAGACTCAAATGCTCAAGTCAGTTCCGATGCATGGATCTCGGAGATCCAAAACTACTTGAAAGACAACATCCTTCCTGACGATGATGTATCCGCTGACTGGGTAGTCAGATTGGCTAAAAGATACACGCTGGTAGAAGGGGATCTCTACCGGCGCAGTGCCAACGGCATCCTAATGCGGTGCATCACAAGGGAAGAAGGTTGCGAACTTCTCGCAGAAATCCATGGAGGCGAGTGTGGGAACCACGCATCTTCCCGCACGCTGGTCGGAAAAGCCTTTCGGCATGGCTTCTACTGGCCTACAGTGCTCCAGGATGCCACTGAGCTGGTGAAGAAATGCGAAGCATGCCAATTTCATGCAAAGCAAATTCATACACCGGCTCAGCCCTTACAAATGATACCTCCTACATGGCCCTTCACTGTGTGGGGGATGGATATCTTGGGACCCTTCCCAAGAGCCGTCGGAGGTTACAAGTTCCTGTACGTCGCCATTGACAAGTTCACCAAGTGGCCGGAAGCAACTCCAATTGTGACGATCAACAAGCAATCTGCTATCAACTTTTTGCAATCCATTGTAAGCAGATTTGGAGTCCCAAACAAAATCATCACTGATAATGGGACTCAATTCACAAGCTCCGCATTCCAAGGATATTGCAAAGACCTCAACATACAAGTTTGCTACGCCTCCGTAGCTCACCCAGCCAGCAATGGCCAAGCCGAGAGAGCAAATGCTGAAATCCTTAAAGGACTCAAAACGCGCACCTATGAGCGCTTGAAAAAACACGGAGCCAACTGGATCGAAGAGCTTCCGCCCACTCTATGGGCCAACAGGACTTCTCCAAACCGGTCAACCGGAGAAACACCCTTCTTTCTGGTGTACGGAGCTGAAGCAATCCTTCCTCTGGAAATCACCTTGGGTTCGCTCTGGGTCTGGACCTTCGATGAAGCCGTGCAGGACCAGCTCTGGCGTGAAGACCTAGACCTCCTCTAGGAGGGAAGGTGCCAAGCAGCTATTCGGAATGCCCGATATCGCCAAGCTCTACGGCGTTATCACCAGCGGCATGTACACAACCGACAGCTCGAGGAAGGCGATCTGGTGCTACGGAGAATACTATCCAGAGAAGGGTTAAACAAACTCTCCCCCGGCTGGGAGGGGCCCTTCCGAGTGATCAAAGTATCCCGTCCCGGAAGCGTTCGCTTGGCTACCGAGGATGGGACACCTCTCCCAAATCCTTGGAACATCGAGCACCTCTGTAAGTTCTACACTTAACATCACGGAGGTGAGTCTTGAGTAACTTGAGATGTATGTTATAGAGTCATTGTACAGAGTCGGGTAGTTCCTCCGGGAGAACAGTCGGACCTTTCCCGAAAGGTCCGCAAAGTTCATGCAGCACTTGTCACAGTCTCCGGACTAAAAGTGTGGCTAACTACCCTGGGTCAAACGAGAAACCAAACACACTTAGCCTGGTTCCGTACCCTAAGAGTGTACTTGTTTCCCCTGTACCCCAAACCTATAATGAAAGACATCTTCATGTGAAATAGACTCCACGTGCATTTATTTTGTACAGGCTCAACATTTTTATTTTTCTCTTTCTTGTCTATAACAAAGACGTGCAATTCTTAAGAAATTTTAGTTCAACTGGTTTATGTACGATTCGAGTTGTATTGTCAGTTCTTTTGGATTCAAATATCGTTCATGGCCAACTCACCTGAAAGCCGCCAAGCCAATCTAGGGCTGGAGTGTGCTATCGACTTAGCCTGGTCAAGCACCCTAAGTACGCCACTCTACCTACACCCCGGCAGGCCGAAGTAAGGCAGGTCCATGAACAGTTGAATCTAAGAGAAAAGGCAACGCATCCGGTTGTATTTAAAATCGCGTTCAACTTAAAGTTTTCTTGAGAATCGTAAGCCGCGACGAAATTATAGACAAGGAACGAATTTTACTATTTTTCTTGGCTTAAGTGTGCAGGAAAAATAAAGTCTACGTTGATGGAGAAAAGCCGGAGCTAACGCAGCTCCGACTCCCCTAAGGGGGCCAGCCGTCGACGCTGAGTATAAGATGGTGAGAAGACCCCGTAAATGGAGTCTGCTGCCAACAAACCAAGTGTTGGCGAAGGTCACTCCCGGAGCTACTCAGCTCCGACACCCCGGAGGACTAACTATCAACGCTCTACGTGTTGATAGAGGTTATTGCCGGAGCTACCAAGCTCCAGCGATGGACAATGCCGGAGCTTCTAAGCTCCGACAACCTCAGGGGGCCTTCACTATCGAAGACTTCGGACCTAAAATTCTACGAGTCCGGAGGAAATGAGTCTTCAACAAAACACAATATCCTTTTGGTACATGTTCACAATCAAATTGTGTACATCTACCAGGGGCCAAGTGAAGATAAAGATGTTGAAGACAAAAAGTGAAATTCGCAAAAATTTTGGGGATTTCATTCCTCTGGAGACAGGAGATTACATCTGGAAACAAGGGATTACAAAATTGAGGAAGAAGAAGAGAAAATACAAGTGAGAGCTAAAGAGATGGTCCTAGACCCTATGGAAGAACTCGGCAACTTTCTGGGTGACCTCCGATACGCTGGCTCGGGTAGCTTCGCCTTCTCCTTCGACGGGGCCTTCAAGCACCGGGTCCAGAGGAAATTGGGAGTTCCGGCTGGTGTAGCACGTCAGCACATACTCTGTGACGTTCCTCGCCAGGGATTGCCCCTCAACCTCCAGTTGGTCCGCGATGACATCGCCCACCTTGGAGAGCTTGCTACCTGCTGCGCTCAACGCCTGCAGCGCAAGGTCCGGCTCCGGCTCCGGATCATCCGGGCGCACGGGGCTGAAACCCATCGGCATCAGCGCGTCATTGGCCTTGCCCAGGAACTCCCAAATCTGTAGGGAGTCCGCCGTCCTTAAGCTCTTTATCTCTTCCAGGGATCTCCTGGCCGCCGTCAGTTCGGAATTCTCACGGGCGAGGCGCTCAACTTCTTTGGCGTTTTGCTGAATCTTTGCAGCAACCTGCCTCTCGAGTCTTCCGAGCTCCTCCTCCCGGAGGTGGATCTTGTTCTGGCGATCGACCAGGTCCTTCTCCCTAGCCTCCACTTTTTTCTCCCGGGCAACAAGGGCACACTCGTATTCGTAGAGTTCCTGCCCCCGCACCCAGGTCTTCTCCTCTTCCTCTTGGCAGCACTCTTCCAATTTCTTGGCGCGCTCCTCGAGGCCCTTGTCCGCCAGAGCTACTTTCTCGACGAGCTCCTCTTCCCTCCTCAGGACGTCATCCCGCAGCTCCAGGAGTTTCTGCTCTTCATCCTCGAGCCGTCTCTCCCTCTCTTCAAGTGCCTCTCGGCGCTTGATGAGTGCGATGTTAATGGCCTCAAGCTGTTCGTGCCGAGCATCGGCCGCATTATTGGCAGCTTTGGCCTGATCGTAGATCTCCCGGGATTGAGCGTCGAGGGCATGAGTCATGCTCTCCCTGTCATCTAGCAACTTGCCCCAGTACTACAGGTGGATCTTCTCCCGCTTGATCCACTCCTTGTCATCCGCTAGCCTCGACTGCGCCAGCTTGGTCTCGAAGTAGAGCCGGTTGCGCCACCTCCTAAGGGTTTGGCGCTCCTCTTCAAGAGCCTTGCTGTCGTGGAAGAAGGCCAGTTGGACTTGACGCAGACTGGAGCAGGCATTGTCGATAGACATCGACAGCGGGATGGGCTCCGGACCTGCTGGGGTCTCCTCTGCTGGTTCCAGCGGGTCTTCACACACAAAAATTGGGTCCCACTCTACGAAAGTGGACCCCTGAGCTTCCAAGGCACTAGGGCCGTCCTCCGGGATGGCCTCAGTCGCCATCAAAGAAGGCCCCGCCGCCAAGTCTTCATTCGCCCCCTCGGGCAGGGGGCCAGCGACTTCGCTTGGGCACTCCGGCTCTGCCGTAGGCACCTCCGACGTCGTCGCTTCCGGAGCAGGAGCTACTACTGGCTCCGGTCTGGGCACCTCTTCCGAAGGAGGCTCGAGCTCCATCGCCTCTTCGACCATCGGCTCAAGAGCCGGAGGATCTTCAACTTCGACCGGCCCTGAGGCCGGAGCTCCAACAATAACAGGCTCAGCGGCCGGTGCTTCAGAAGTAACCGGCTCAACTGCCGGAACTACCTCGACTTCCGGCTCGCATGTGAAAGTGCATCTAGTTTCCCCGTGGGTTTTGGATGATTGATGACAACAATTAAGTCACTAATGAGCTCATGTGATCTTAGCACAGGTGTACTCTATCGGAGACACAAACCCTCAAAAAGGAAAAGGAAGGAAACGGAGTCAACTCGAAGCGTAGAAACTAGGGTTTCTAGCGTGTTGAGTTAGACTAGCCGTAGAAATAGGAGGGTGTGTGCGTAAAATGCAATGAGATCAAAATAGGAGCTCAAGAGTGGTGGTTGAGGTAGAAATCCTATTTGAAGTTGAAGTTAGAGTAGTCTGGCAGGAGTGGCCGGACTAGTCCGCCATAGGGCCGGACTAGTCCGCTCCTGGCCAGACTAGTCCGTTCTCACACGGACCAGAAGGTCCTGTGTGACTTCGGACTAGTCCGTAGTGGACTGGACTAGTCCGAGGTACCCCTTTAAGTGGAGTTTCGGGGCTAAGTCCTAGAGAGCGGACTTGTCCGTTTTGGGGCGGACCAAAAGGTCCTGTGTGAGATCGGACTAGTCCGTCCGTGGGCCGGACTAGTCCGTGGTGCCGAGTGCAGAGAGGTTTTGTGACTAAGTCTGGGAAGGCCGGACTAGTCCGCCATTGGGGCTGGACTAGTCCGTGGTCTCCAGACTAGTCCGTTTTCATACGGAACAAAAGGTTTTGTGTGAGAACGGACTAGTCCAGTGAGGGTCGGACTAGTCCGTTGTGGAAGTTACCATTTGAATTTGAACTTTGGCGGGTAGCGTGACGATTGCCGCGCAGTGCGACAGTGTCAGAGGGGTCAGTGGTCCCCTTGGCCGGACTAGTCCGGGCCTGAGGCCGGACTAGTCCGCCCTTTTGCTGAGGTCAGCAGTTTGGGCTCGGGACTCCTATAAAAAGGGGACCCCCGACCTCATTTCAAACACTCTCGAACCCTAGCGCCGCCACAGCCAACTTGGAGCACTCTTAAGCCTCTTTCTTGCCAAACTTTCTCTCTAAAACTAATTCTTGTGTGGATTAGGGTTTAGTGAGGTGGAGAAGAGGAAGAACATCGCGCTTGTGCTCCCGGTTTGATCTCTTGCACTCATTGAGTCTTTGTGAGCTGTGTGTTGAGTGTGTTTTGTGTTGTTGATCATCTTTGTGGTGTGGGAGCCTCAGATTGTGAGAAGCCCCAACGAATCTTGTATTCGCACTTTGAGATAGTGGAGAACCAAGTTAGGCCCGTGAGGTAAACTTGGTGAGGGAAGGGTTGGTGAACCCGGTCCTTTGTGGACTCCTCAACGGGGACGTAGATTCTTGTGTGGAATCGAACCTCGGGATAAAATCCTTGTGTCTCCGTGTTCTTCGCATTTTGTTTATTGCATACTTAGCTCTAGGGTTGCTAGTCTTGTCTTGTGCCTCACATTGCTTAATCTTGTTAAAACTTGACTCACTCTTGTGTTGATAGTTTCTAAACTTGTCTTAAACATATCCTCACTTGTAGCCTCGAGAAAATCCCCTTAAAACTTGCTAGAAACACTTTTTAGGGTTCTTCACGCAGGCTGACCGGACTAGTCCGCCCCCAGACCGGACTAGTCCGCCCCCTGTGATTTAATCTCGTTTTATTAAGTCATCTGCAGGTCGATTAGCCTATTCACCCCCCCTCTAGGCAACTTTCAATTGGTATCAGAGCAGGACTCTCCACAAAGAGTCTAACAACTCGGAGAGATGGCCGGAGTGGTGAATGACGACGCATCGAGCAGCAACTACGAGGCAACCCGTGAGGAGACGCTGGCCTATCAAGATAAGCCAACGGACGATGAGGAGACTCGCCAACTCAAGGCGAAGCTCCGGGAGAAGCTGAACATCTCCAAGATCGATCCGTCGAACCAATCAAGTGGTAGTGGCGGAGTCAACTACAACCGACAAGGGTTCAACTAAGAACGCCTTGCCGCCAACAACCACTACCTCTCCATCCCATTGGGGAAACCTCCCCAATTCGATGGAACTGATTACGGGATGTGGAAACATAATATGAAGATTCACCTCGTGTCACTCAACCCGGCGTTGTGGCAAATTGTCATGACCGAGGTGGAGATTCCGAAGGATGAGGACAACATCACTCAAGAACAAGCCATCCTCATCCACCGCAACGCTCAAGGTGCGGGTGTGATTATCTCATCTCTCTCAAGAGATGAGTTCAACCGCGTCGATGGCCTTGAGGTGGCCAAAGACATATGGAACACCCTCAAGACGGCGCATGAAGGAAATCGGGTGGTCAAGGAGGCCAAGATCGAGCTCATCGAAGGAGAGCTTGGGAGATTCGCCATCTTGGATGGTGAATCCCCCCAAGACATGTACAACCGGTTGAAGGTACTTATCAACAAGAGCCGATCATATGGCTGCACCAAGTGGACCGACCACGAGGTTGTGAAGAGGATGATCCGGGCATTCATGCCTAGGAACGTCGCTCTTTGCTCCATGATTCGAGAAAGCCCGGGGTTCACTCAAATGACCCCGGAGGAGGTCCTTGGTAGGATCATCAACCACGAGATCATGGAGAAGGAGGCGCTCTTCTACAATGACCTTCAGAAGTTCACCGCCTCCAAGATGAAGAACGTTGCACTCAAGGCAACACCCTCTTCAAAGGAGCAAGAGGAAAGTGATGAGGAGAGCCTCGACACCGATGAGGAAGAGGCCTTCTTCATCAACAAATTCAAGAGAATGATGAGGAGGAAGAAAGGTGGATACAACCATGAGGGCAAAGGGAAGGAAAGAGCAAGGCCCAAATCAAAAAGTTCTTGCTACAATTGTGGCGAGTATGGGCACTTCATCGCTGATTGCCCACATGAAGAAGCGAAGAAGAAGAAGGAGGGCAAGCCTCAAGATAAGAAATTCTTCAAGAAGAAGAGGCCCTCCGGACAAGCCCACTTGGGGAAGGAGTGGGACTCTAACGATGAGTCCTCCTCCGAAGAAGAAGAGGAGAAGATGGCTACCATAGCCATCGGGAGGAGCTCCAAGGGAAGCAAGCTCTTCCCCAACCTCAACGACGACTACAAACCTACTTGCCTTATGGCAAGGGAGGGAAGGAGAAAGGTAACATCTCATCCCTCCTCCACAACTTCCTCGCAAGATGAATTTGATAGTGCTAGTGAGAATGAACACATGTTTAAGGACATAAGCAAAAGCACCTTGCGAAGGATGAAATTGCTTATGGATGAGATCTTTGAGAAGGAGGATCTCATCAATAGACAAGAGGACATGCTCATCCTTGAGAAGGAGAGATGTCGAGAGCTTGATGAGCTCCTTGAGCTCGAAAGAGAGAAGAGCAAGGCATTGGAACACGAACTTGCTCTAAGTAAGAAAACGTGTTCAAGTCTTGAGGAGAAAACAATTGAGCTCAAGGATGAACTTGGGAACTTGTCAAAAGTTAACAAAATCCTTGAGACTCAAGTTGAGTCTCTCAAGAACAATGTAGCCTCTTCCTCTAAGAGCTCAACCTTCTCAAAGGCCTCATCCAATGCAACTCCGCCTTGCAAGTGCTCTAACTTAATCCTTAAGCTTAAGGATGAACTCAACTCAGCACAAGGCAAGCAAGCACCTAAGGGTGCCATCTTTGACAAGGAGAAGGTGGCGTATGCACGAAGTGCATACACCAACACAAGACCTCCCCATGTCAAGGATGGTCTTGGCTATACTAGAGGTGGAAGGCATAACGCCAAAACCTCCAAGTATGGCAAAGACATGATTGTCTTTGTTAAGGGGAGTTCATCCCCAACTAAAATTGAAAAGAACTCACCATCTAGCAACAAATTGCCTAAATCTGAATCGCATCCTCTATTCCATGATTTTGATGCATCTTATGTGCTAAAGAGGAACAAACACGGCAAAGTGTTTGCTAGATATGTTGGGCCACTCCGCAAGAGCCCCAAGCCTTGCGTGTGGGTGCCCAAATGCCTAACTACTAACGTGAAAGGACCCAACTCCGCTTGGGTACCTAAAAGGAAGGCATAAACTTGTTTTGTAGGCTTACTCCTCCGGTGGATCGAAATGGGTGTTAGATAGCGGATGTACCAACCACATGACCGGAGAGAGGAGCATGTTCATAGAGTATGAGGAGAACGAGGACCCAAGTGAAGGAATCTTCTTTGGGGATAATAGCCAAGGGAAAATCCTTGGCTCCGGTAAAATTGCTATCTCCTCTTCGCATACTTTATCTAATGTTTTGCATGTTGATTCCCTAGACTATAATCTCCTATCCATATCACAGCTTTGTGATAAAGGATATATGTGTGTTTTTTCTAGTGAGGGTGTGAATGTTCTGAGAGAGGGTAATGACTCAATAGCCTTTAAGGGAGTGCTCAAGGGAAAGCTGTATCTTGTAGACTTTACCACGGATAAGGCTCAACTTGACACATGCTTAATGGCGAAAGCCAACATGGGATGGCTTTGGCATAGAAGGCTAGCCCATGTTGGAATGAGGAACCTTCAAAAGCTCCTTAAAGGAGAGCACGTTCGTGGCCTAAAGGATGTGGTATTTGAGAAGGATAGGCCATGTGGTGCGTGCCAAGCGGGAAAGCAAGTAGGAGCTCAACACCCCTCTAAGAATGTCATGACGACAACTAGACCTTTGGAGCTACTCCATATGGATCTTTTTGGCCCCATTGCTTACATTAGCATCGGTGGCAACAAGTATGGTCTAGTCATCGTTGATGACTTCTCTAGATATACTTGGGTGTTCTTCTTGCATGATAAGAGTGAAACCCCCGGTGTCCTCAAGAAATTCCTAAGGAGAGCTCAAAATGAGTTCACCTTAAGGATAAAGGCTATAAGGAGTGACAATGGCACCGAATTCAAGAACATGCAAGTAGAAGAGTTCCTAGATGAGGAGGGCATCAAGCATGAGTTTTCCGCTCCCTATTCTCCTCAACAAAATGGAATTGCCGAAAGAAAGAATAGGACACTTATTGAGATGTCAAGGACGATGCTAGATGAGTACAAAACATCGGATCGGTTTTGGGCGGAAGCGGTTAACACCGCTTGCCATGCCGTAAACCGATTGTACCTTCATCGCCTCCTCAAGAAGACTCCTTATGAGCTTCTCGTTGGTAAGAAACCCAATGTTTCTTACTTTCGTGTTTTTGGTAGCAAGTGTTATATCCTCAACAAGAAGCCTAGGACTTCGAAGTTTGCTTCAAAGTCCGATGAGGGTTTCTTGCTTGGATATGACTCAAACACTCATGCATACCGTGTGTTCAACAAATCCTCCGGAATTGTTGAAGTAGCACGTGACGTGGTGTTTGACGAAACCAATGGCTCTCAAGTGGAGCAAGTTGATCAACATGCCCTTGATCAAGAGGAACCTCCACTAGAAGCTCTAAGGAAAATGGCACTTGGAGATGTTCGCCCACAAGAACCATCTCAAAGCCCAAGTGATCATCATCATTATGAAGTAGGTCAAACCCCCATTGGACAAGTTGGAGATCCACTAGATACTCCCCAAAATGATAATGGGAATGAAGATCAAGGGGGAGGCTTGGATCAAGGGGGAGACCAAAGTGAAGAAGATGAAGCAAGTGATTCAAGAGCTCAACCTCCGCATCCTCGTGTTCATCAAAGTGTTCAACGGGATCACCCCGTTGACAACATTCTAGGAGATATCACAAGAGGAGTAACAACACGTTCACGTGTTGCAAACTTTTGTGAGCATTTCTCCTTTGTCTCATCCTTGGAACCCCATAAGGTTGAAGATGCCTTAAGAGATCCAGATTGGGTAGTTGCCATGCAAGAGGAGCTCAATAACTTTGAAAGGAACAAGGTTTGGGAGCTTGTCAAGCGCCCGCAAGCTAATGTTGTTGGAACCAAGTGGGTGTTCCGCAACAAACAAGATGAGCATGGCGTGGTAACTAGGAACAAGGCACGACTTGTGGCAAAAGGGTACTCACAAGTTGAAGGATTGGATTTTGATGAGACATTTGCTCCCGTAGCTAGGCTTGAGTCAATTCGGATATTACTAGCCTTTGCTACTCATCATGACTTCAAGCTCTACCAAATGGATGTTAAGAGTGCATTCCTTAATGGCCCAATCAAGGAAGAAGTTTATGTAGAGCAACCTCCAGGGTTTGAAGACCAAGACTATCCTAACCATGTTTACAAATTGCGAAAGGCTCTTTATGGCCTCAAGCAAGCTCCTAGAGCTTGGTATGAGTGCCTAAGAGACTTTCTAGTTGAAAATGGTTTTAGGATAGGCAAAGCGGATTATACCCTTTTCACAAAGCACTTCAACGAAGATCTTTTTGTGTGCCAAATATATGTGGATGACATCATATTTGGTTCCACAAATAAGGTGTTTTGTGATGAGTTCTCCAAGATAATGACGGAGAGGTTTGAAATGTCCATGATGGGTGAGTTGAAGTTCTTTCTAGGATTTCAAGTAAAACAACTCAAAGAAGGGACGTTCATAAGTCAAACTAAGTATACACAAGATATTCTAAGGAAGTTTGACATGGATAAGGCAAAACCCATCAAAACCCCTATGGGGACAAATGGACACCTAGACCTAAATGAGGATGGTCCAAGTGTGGATCAAAAGTTATATAGGTCTATGATTGGTTCACTTCTCTATCTTTGTGCATCTAGGCCCGATATCATGCTAAGTGTGTGTATGTGTGCTCGCTTTCAAGCGGCACCTAAGGCTTGTCATTTGACCGCCGTTAAAAGGATCTTGAGATATCTAGTACACACACCTTCCCTAGGACTTTGGTACCCCAAAGGATCTAAGTTTAACCTCATTGGATATTCCGATGCGGACTATGCGGGGTGCAAAGTTGATAGGAAGAGCACATCGGGTACATGCCAATTCTTGGGTCGATCTCTAGTGTCTTGGTCCTCTAAGAAGCAAAACTCTATTGCTCTCTCCACCGCCGAAGCGGAATATGTTGCAGCCGGAAGTTGTTGTGCACAACTTCTTTGGATGCGACAAACCCTTAGGGATTATGGGATTAACTTGCGCAACATTCCACTCTTGTGTGACAACGAGAGTGCCATCAAGATAGCCCATAATCCGGTGGAGCACTCTAGGACCAAACACATAGACATTCGACACCATTTCTTGCGAGACCACTCAATGAAGGGAGATATTGTGATTTCTCATGTGAGGACGGAACATCAACTCGCGGATATCTTCACCAAGCCTCTTGATGAGAAGCGTTTCTGTGAGCTAAGAAGTGAGCTCAACATTTTGGATTCTAGGAATGTGGCTTAAACCACATTTCTCACTTTTTGAGCTATATTTCGAAAAACTCTTCTCTATATTAATTTCTCTTCAAAAAACTGTTTGAGAGAACTTTTTCTTGGAAATGGATCATGTTTTTATCATATTTTCTTCATTAATCATGTTTGCGTTGCTTGTTGTCCAAAAGGACCAATGATTGGAGGGCAAAGCTCTAAAATACAGTTTTTCAGCCCAGTCGGACCGGACTAGTCCGCCCCATTGGACGGACAAGTCCGGGTCCAGACTAGTCCGCGGCTAGTCCGCATACCGGACTAGTCCGGAGGCAGACTAGTCCGCGTCTGGTCCGCGCACCGGACTAGTCCGTCCTGGCACCGGACTAGTCCGGCCCTTGGGGGCTTAAACCCCCAGGGTCGGCCCAGACCCCTCCTCTTCCTCTCACTCGCGCCTCTCCCTCTCCCACGCTCAAGCAACCGCCTCTTTTGGCGATTTTTCGCTCCAACCACCAAATCTCGATTCCAATCCGTGCATTGGAGCCCTTGGGAGTGAGGGATCGTTTCCCCGCGCTTCACCTTCGCAATCCATCGTCGATTTCGTCGATTCTCGCGGATTTAAGAAGGTATTCTAGCTTTTTCAAAAACTTTCCCCATTTTTGATTCTTGAGGTTTTTGATAGGAACACCTTCATAGATATTGCTCCATATACCCTTGTGATCACAGCCTAGGAGTATTGCGCGCTGATCTGAAGATTTTTCGATGATTCGATTAGGGTTAGGGTTTATCCTGCGCAACCCGGACTAGTCCGGCCCCTGGCGGACAAGTCCGGTTTGCACAGAGCAAACCCTAGTCCTAGTCTTCTCCCGAGACTTCTTCCGCAATGCTTCCATCTCCTTGAACTCATACCTTCCCGTCTATGTATTTTTCGCAGCATGTCGAACTCGGAGCGCTCCCCTTCTCGTCTCAACCCCGCGGGCGATGAAGAACGCCCCGAGACCTATCGGGGCCGCACCGAGGAGAGAGGTGCGGAAGTACCCCGGGAGGGCCGCACCAAGACTCAAATCGTCGAAGTGAGGATGAAGGTTGCCCTCATTAAGGTGTAGAAGGAAAAAGAAGAAAGGCGGCTGAAGGCACTCGAAGCCTCCAAAGTAGCTGCCACTATCTACAATGAGGAAGAAGCCTTGGCACGAGCAACTGCCGAATCTCTCAACGAGCTAAGGAAGAAGAAGAGACAAGATAGGGAGGATCACAACTCCAGGGCCGCTGAGGCCAATGCTCCCAAAAGGAAGAGACTCGTCACTGCTGGCGAGAAGGCAAAGGGCGAGGAGCAGGCTCAGAGGGAAGAAGAGCCAAGGGTCGAGCGTGACCCTAAGAAAGGAAAGGCTCCGGCTCCAGTCGAGCCGAAGAAGAAAAAGCCCACTGTCAAGGTGCCCGCCAAGAAGGCACCCGGAGGGGTAGCCATCCGTGAAAAAGGGAAGGCCCAAGCTGTTGGCCCTCTTGTGATGCACAGTCCAGCACGTAATCCAAACCGTCAGCCCAACCTCTCAGCTAACACATTCAAAGGAAAAGGAGCTGAGAAGGCCAGGAGGCTCAGAGACGAGAATGTCTATAGGTATGAGAGGTCCACCGCCGACCCTCGGTTCTGGTGTGACTTCCATTGCGATTACTATCGCACAGTCTACCAGGCCATGAAGAAGCCAGTGATCCAGGCTCAATGGGTGGACTGGACCTATATGACCAAGAAGAAGCACGAGGCGTTTGACGCAGTGATTGAGGCAGCTGAGCGCCACGGAATCAAGGACATTCTCGGATTCAAGTATGACTGGAATGAGGAGGTCATAGTTCAGTTCTATATCACGGTTCACTTCCACTCTCGTGGTGACCGTGCAATCACTTGGATGACCAACGGTGAGCAGTACTATGCCACTTTTGAGGTTTTTGCTCAGGCTCTTGGTCTGGAGAGTCACCTGGACCATGAGATCATTATCTCCAATCTCAAGGCCATGGACAGGGATGACATGAGCTATATGTACCCTCCTCACGTCAAGTGTGAAGCTGGACTGGCCAGGAACATCCTCCCGTTCTACAGCATCCTCAACAGAATTCTTAGGAGGATAGTGGCTCCGAAGGAAGGGGATGCAGGGATCATCCAGGGTCACCTCAGGCACCTGTTGGCTCTCATCGATGGACATGAGATGTTCAACCTTGTAGATTACATCTTTGATGATATCTACAACATCTCACACACGCCTAACCGTGCCTGTGGTTATGCCCCGTACATTATGTGTCTGATCGAGAAGGTGTCCGGGCTTGTGTTTGTGAAGGACACCACTCACCAGCCTCTCTGACCCCATATGCCTCCTGCTGTCCAGATCCCTCCGCGCCGGAAGAACGCGGATCCTCCCTCTCAGCTGGAGGAACCTCGTGGTGGAGCCTCTCGCCGTGCCACTCACTCACCCGGTGGCTCCTCTAGCAGCGGAGTCCTCAAGTTTCTTCGGTCCATCTTCACCTCGTGCCGCAAAGCCGAGGTGCGAGCTCAGCGGACTGAGAGATACGTGAGGAAGCTCTGCGACAAGATGGAGATTCCGATGAGCCCTGAGGCCTCCGACGACGAGCTCACTCCCTACCCCCTTCTCACCCCCGAGGAGTTGGCGCTCTTGGGTGAGACGGAGGGTACCTCCGCACCGGGCTCCGACGACGACGATGACGATCATGAGGAAGACGTCGAGGACCCGGAGGCCACGGAGAGCGACTCCCGCAATGGCGACAGTGATGAGGACGAGGACTAGCTTTTGGGTCCTTGTCCCCCCTCTTCTTTTCCTTTTTGGTGCCTTGATGCCAAAGGGGGAGAGTTAGGGGGAGTTAGTCCTTTGTGTGGAGTTGGGGAGGTAGTCGGTAGTCCTTTGTTAAGTCCTTTGTCGTGTGTGTGTTCTTGGCTTTTGGACCTAATTTGTAATTTATTCATGCTACTTGGTTGTTTACATTTGTGCAAGACCTGTTAATGTTGTCAAATCTCAATATAATGCCCTTATTGTCAATCTTATGATTATATTGATGTACCTTATGTCTTGTCACAATTGTTGAGCACATCACGTAGGCACCCCACCATAACGTTGTGGGTATGAAAGATCTCCTCCACCTCTTTTACATGCTGCATACATTGAGGGGGAGTCATTCATACGCACACAAGTTATGAAAACCAAAATTTATACTCTAAATTGTGAAGGACTTGATGTGTTGTCATCAATCACCAAAAAGGGGGAGATTGAAAGTGCATCTAGGTTCCCCGTGGGTTTTGGATGATTGATGACGACAATTAAGTCACTAATGAGCTCATGTGATCTTAGCACAGGTGTGGACTCGATCGGAGACACAAACCCTCAAAAAGAAAAAAGGAAGGAAACGGAGTCAACTCGAAGCGTAGAAACTAGGGTTTCTAGCGTGTTGAGTTAGACTAGCCGTAGAAATAGGAGGGTGTGTGCGTAAAATGCAATGAGATCAAAATAGGAGCTCAAGAGTGGTGGTTGAGGTAGAAATCCTATTTGAAGTTGAAGTTAGAGTAGTCTGGCAGGAGTGGCCGGACTAGTCCGCCATAGGGCCGGACTAGTCCGCTCCTGGCCAGACTAGTCCGTTTTCACACGGACCAGAAGGTCCTGTGTGACTTCGGACTAGTCCGTAGTGGACCGGACTAGTCCGGGGTACCCCTTGAAGTGGAGTTTAGGGACTAAGTCCTTGAGAGCGGACTTGTCCGTTTTGGGGCGGACCAAAAGGTCCTGTGTGAGATCGGACTAGTCCGTCCGTGGGCCGGACTAGTCCGTGGTGCCGAGTGCAGAGAGGTTTTGTGACTAAGTCTGGGAAGGCCGGACTAGTCCGCCCATGGGGCCGGACTAGTCCGTGGTCTCCAGACTAGTCCGTTTTCATATGGAACAAAAGGTTCTGTGTGAGAACGGACTAGTCCGGTGAGGGCCGAACTAGTCCGTTGTGGAAGTTACCGTTTGAATTTGAACTTTGGCGGGTAGCATGACGATTGCCGCGCAGTGCGACAGTGTCAGAGGGGTCAGTGGTCCCCTAGGCCAGACTAGTCCGGGCCTGAGGCCGGACTAGTCCGCCCTTTTGCTGAGGTCAGCAGTTTGGGCTCGGGACTCCTATAAAAAGGGGACCCCCGGCCTCATTTCAAACACTCTCGAACCCTAGCGCCGCCACAGCCAACTTGGAGCACTCTTAAGCCTCTTTCTTACCAAACTTTCTCTCTAAAACTAATTCTTGTGTGGATTAGGGTTTAGTGAGGTGGAGAAGAGGAAGAACATCGCGCTTGTGCTCCCGGTTTGATCTCTTGCACTCATTGAGTCTTTGTGAGCTGTGTGTTGAGTGTGTTTTGTGTTGTTGATCATCTTTGTGGTGTGGGAGCCTCAGATTGTGAGAAGCCCCAATGAATCTTGTATTCGCACTTTGAGATAGTGGAGAACCAAGTTAGGCCCGTGAGGTAAACTTGGTGAAGGAAGGGTTGGTGAACCCGGTCCTTTGTGGACTCCTCAACGGGGATGTAGATTCTTGTGTGGAATCGAACCTCGGGATAAAATCCTTGTGTCTCCGTGTTCTTCGCATTTTGTTTATTGCATACTTAGCTCTAGGGTTGCTAGTCTTGTCTTGTGCCTCACATTGCTTAATCTTGTTAAAACTTGACTCACTCTTGTGTTGATAGTTTCTAAACTTGTCTTAAACATATCCTCACTTGTAGCCTCGAGAAAATCCCCTTAAAACTTGCTAGAAACACTTTTTAGGGTTCTTCACGCAGGCTGACCGGACTAGTCCGCCCCCAGACCGGACTAGTCCGCCCCCTGTGATTTAATCTCGTTTTATTAAGTCATCTGCAGGTCGATTAGCCTATTCACCCCCCCTCTAGGCAACTTTCAATTGGTATCAGAGCAGGACTCTCCACAAAGAGTCTAACAACTCGGAGAGATGGCCGGAGTGGTGAATGACGACGCATCGAGCAGCAACTACGAGGCAACCCGTGAGGAGACGCTGGCCTATCAAGATAAGCCAACGGACGATGAGGAGACTCGCCAACTCAAGGCGAAGCTCCGGGAGAAGCTGAACATCTCCAAGATCGATCCGTCGAACCAATCAAGTGGTAGTGGCGGAGTCAACTACAACCGACAAGGGTTCAACTAAGAACGCCTTGCCGCCAACAACCACTACCTCTCCATCCCATTGGGGAAACCTCCCCAATTCGATGGAACTGATTACGGGATGTGGAAACATAATATGAAGATTCACCTCGTGTCACTCAACCCGGCGTTGTGGCAAATTGTCATGACCGAGGTGGAGATTCCGAAGGATGAGGACAACATCACTCAAGAACAAGCCATCCTCATCCACCGCAACGCTCAAGGTGCGGGTGTGATTATCTCATCTCTCTCAAGAGATGAGTTCAACCGCGTCGATGGCCTTGAGGTGGCCAAAGACATATGGAACACCCTCAAGACGGCGCATGAAGGAAATCGGGTGGTCAAGGAGGCCAAGATCGAGCTCATCGAAGGAGAGCTTGGGAGATTCGCCATCTTGGATGGTGAATCCCCCCAAGACATGTACAACCGGTTGAAGGTACTTATCAACAAGAGCCGATCATATGGCTGCACCAAGTGGACCGACCACGAGGTTGTGAAGAGGATGATCCGGGCATTCATGCCTAGGAACGTCGCTCTTTGCTCCATGATTCGAGAAAGCCCGGGGTTCACTCAAATGACCCCGGAGGAGGTCCTTGGTAGGATCATCAACCACGAGATCATGGAGAAGGAGGCGCTCTTCTACAATGACCTTCAGAAGTTCACCGCCTCCAAGATGAAGAACGTTGCACTCAAGGCAACACCCTCTTCAAAGGAGCAAGAGGAAAGTGATGAGGAGAGCCTCGACACCGATGAGGAAGAGGCCTTCTTCATCAACAAATTCAAGAGAATGATGAGGAGGAAGAAAGGTGGATACAACCATGAGGGCAAAGGGAAGGAAAGAGCAAGGCCCAAATCAAAAAGTTCTTGCTACAATTGTGGCGAGTATGGGCACTTCATCGCTGATTGCCCACATGAAGAAGCGAAGAAGAAGAAGGAGGGCAAGCCTCAAGATAAGAAATTCTTCAAGAAGAAGAGGCCCTCCGGACAAGCCCACTTGGGGAAGGAGTGGGACTCTAACGATGAGTCCTCCTCCGAAGAAGAAGAGGAGAAGATGGCTACCATAGCCATCGGGAGGAGCTCCAAGGGAAGCAAGCTCTTCCCCAACCTCAACGACGACTACAAACCTACTTGCCTTATGGCAAGGGAGGGAAGGAGAAAGGTAACATCTCATCCCTCCTCCACAACTTCCTCGCAAGATGAATTTGATAGTGCTAGTGAGAATGAACACATGTTTAAGGACATAAGCAAAAGCACCTTGCGAAGGATGAAATTGCTTATGGATGAGATCTTTGAGAAGGAGGATCTCATCAATAGACAAGAGGACATGCTCATCCTTGAGAAGGAGAGATGTCGAGAGCTTGATGAGCTCCTTGAGCTCGAAAGAGAGAAGAGCAAGGCATTGGAACACGAACTTGCTCTAAGTAAGAAAACGTGTTCAAGTCTTGAGGAGAAAACAATTGAGCTCAAGGATGAACTTGGGAACTTGTCAAAAGTTAACAAAATCCTTGAGACTCAAGTTGAGTCTCTCAAGAACAATGTAGCCTCTTCCTCTAAGAGCTCAACCTTCTCAAAGGCCTCATCCAATGCAACTCCGCCTTGCAAGTGCTCTAACTTAATCCTTAAGCTTAAGGATGAACTCAACTCAGCACAAGGCAAGCAAGCACCTAAGGGTGCCATCTTTGACAAGGAGAAGGTGGCGTATGCACGAAGTGCATACACCAACACAAGACCTCCCCATGTCAAGGATGGTCTTGGCTATACTAGAGGTGGAAGGCATAACGCCAAAACCTCCAAGTATGGCAAAGACATGATTGTCTTTGTTAAGGGGAGTTCATCCCCAACTAAAATTGAAAAGAACTCACCATCTAGCAACAAATTGCCTAAATCTGAATCGCATCCTCTATTCCATGATTTTGATGCATCTTATGTGCTAAAGAGGAACAAACACGGCAAAGTGTTTGCTAGATATGTTGGGCCACTCCGCAAGAGCCCCAAGCCTTGCGTGTGGGTGCCCAAATGCCTAACTACTAACGTGAAAGGACCCAACTCCGCTTGGGTACCTAAAAGGAAGGCATAAACTTGTTTTGTAGGCTTACTCCTCCGGTGGATCGAAATGGGTGTTAGATAGCGGATGTACCAACCACATGACCGGAGAGAGGAGCATGTTCATAGAGTATGAGGAGAACGAGGACCCAAGTGAAGGAATCTTCTTTGGGGATAATAGCCAAGGGAAAATCCTTGGCTCCGGTAAAATTGCTATCTCCTCTTCGCATACTTTATCTAATGTTTTGCATGTTGATTCCCTAGACTATAATCTCCTATCCATATCACAGCTTTGTGATAAAGGATATATGTGTGTTTTTTCTAGTGAGGGTGTGAATGTTCTGAGAGAGGGTAATGACTCAATAGCCTTTAAGGGAGTGCTCAAGGGAAAGCTGTATCTTGTAGACTTTACCACGGATAAGGCTCAACTTGACACATGCTTAATGGCGAAAGCCAACATGGGATGGCTTTGGCATAGAAGGCTAGCCCATGTTGGAATGAGGAACCTTCAAAAGCTCCTTAAAGGAGAGCACGTTCGTGGCCTAAAGGATGTGGTATTTGAGAAGGATAGGCCATGTGGTGCGTGCCAAGCGGGAAAGCAAGTAGGAGCTCAACACCCCTCTAAGAATGTCATGACGACAACTAGACCTTTGGAGCTACTCCATATGGATCTTTTTGGCCCCATTGCTTACATTAGCATCGGTGGCAACAAGTATGGTCTAGTCATCGTTGATGACTTCTCTAGATATACTTGGGTGTTCTTCTTGCATGATAAGAGTGAAACCCCCGGTGTCCTCAAGAAATTCCTAAGGAGAGCTCAAAATGAGTTCACCTTAAGGATAAAGGCTATAAGGAGTGACAATGGCACCGAATTCAAGAACATGCAAGTAGAAGAGTTCCTAGATGAGGAGGGCATCAAGCATGAGTTTTCCGCTCCCTATTCTCCTCAACAAAATGGAATTGCCGAAAGAAAGTATAGGACACTTATTGAGATGTCAAGGACGATGCTAGATGAGTACAAAACATCGGATCGGTTTTGGGCGGAAGCGGTTAACACCGCTTGCCACGCCGTAAACCGATTGTACCTTCATCGCCTCCTCAAGAAGACTCCTTATGAGCTTCTCGTTGGTAAGAAACCCAATGTTTCTTACTTTCGTGTTTTTGGTAGCAAGTGTTATATCCTCAACAAGAAGCCTAGGACTTCGAAGTTTGCTTCAAAGTCCGATGAGGGTTTCTTGCTTGGATATGACTCAAACACTCATGCATACCGTGTGTTCAACAAATCCTCCGGAATTGTTGAAGTAGCACGTGACGTGGTGTTTGACGAAACCAATGGCTCTCAAGTGGAGCAAGTTGATCAACATGCCCTTGATCAAGAGGAACCTCCACTAGAAGCTCTAAGGAAAATGGCACTTGGAGATGTTCGCCCACAAGAACCATCTCAAAGCCCAAGTGATCATCATCATTATGAAGTAGGTCAAACCCCCATTGGACAAGTTGGAGATCCACTAGATACTCCCCAAAATGATAATGGGAATGAAGATCAAGGGGGAGGCTTGGATCAAGGGGGATACCAAAGTGAAGAAGATGAAGCAAGTGATTCAAGAGCTCAACCTCCGCATCCTCGTGTTCATCAAAGTGTTCAACGGGATCACCCCGTTGACAACATTCTAGGAGATATCACAAGAGGAGTAACAACACGTTCACGTGTTGCAAACTTTTGTGAGCATTTCTCCTTTGTCTCATCCTTGGAACCCCATAAGGTTGAAGATGCCTTAAGAGATCCAGATTGGGTAGTTGCCATGCAAGAGGAGCTCAATAACTTTGAAAGGAACAAGGTTTGGGAGCTTGTCAAGCGCCCGCAAGCTAATGTTGTTGGAACCAAGTGGGTGTTCCGCAACAAACAAGATGAGCATGGCGTGGTAACTAGGAACAAGGCACGACTTGTGGCAAAAGGGTACTCACAAGTTGAAGGATTGGATTTTGATGAGACATTTGCTCCCGTAGCTAGGCTTGAGTCAATTCGGATATTACTAGCCTTTGCTACTCATCATGACTTCAAGCTCTACCAAATGGATGTTAAGAGTGCATTCCTTAATGGCCCAATCAAGGAAGAAGTTTATGTAGAGCAACCTCCAGGGTTTGAAGACCAAGACTATCCTAACCATGTTTACAAATTGCGAAAGGCTCTTTATGGCCTCAAGCAAGCTCCTAGAGCTTGGTATGAGTGCCTAAGAGACTTTCTAGTTGAAAATGGTTTTAGGATAGGCAAAGCGGATTATACCCTTTTCACAAAGCACTTCAACGAAGATCTTTTTGTGTGCCAAATATATGTGGATGACATCATATTTGGTTCCACAAATAAGGTGTTTTGTGATGAGTTCTCCAAGATAATGACGGAGAGGTTTGAAATGTCCATGATGGGTGAGTTGAAGTTCTTTCTAGGATTTCAAGTAAAACAACTCAAAGAAGGGACGTTCATAAGTCAAACTAAGTATACACAAGATATTCTAAGGAAGTTTGACATGGATAAGGCAAAACCCATCAAAACCCCTATGGGGACAAATGGACACCTAGACCTAAATGAGGATGGTCCAAGTGTGGATCAAAAGTTATATAGGTCTATGATTGGTTCACTTCTCTATCTTTGTGCATCTAGGCCCGATATCATGCTAAGTGTGTGTATGTGTGCTCGCTTTCAAGCGGCACCTAAGGCTTGTCATTTGACCGCCGTTAAAAGGATCTTGAGATATCTAGTACACACACCTTCCCTAGGACTTTGGTACCCCAAAGGATCTAAGTTTAACCTCATTGGATATTCCGATGCGGACTATGCGGGGTGCAAAGTTGATAGGAAGAGCACATCGGGTACATGCCAATTCTTGGGTCGATCTCTAGTGTCTTGGTCCTCTAAGAAGCAAAACTCTATTGCTCTCTCCACCGCCGAAGCGGAATATGTTGCAGCCGGAAGTTGTTGTGCACAACTTCTTTGGATGCGACAAACCCTTAGGGATTATGGGATTAACTTGCGCAACATTCCACTCTTGTGTGACAACGAGAGTGCCATCAAGATAGCCCATAATCCGGTGGAGCACTCTAGGACCAAACACATAGACATTCGACACCATTTCTTGCGAGACCACTCAATGAAGGGAGATATTGTGATTTCTCATGTGAGGACGGAACATCAACTCGCGGATATCTTCACCAAGCCTCTTGATGAGAAGCGTTTCTGTGAGCTAAGAAGTGAGCTCAACATTTTGGATTCTAGGAATGTGGCTTAAACCACATTTCTCACTTTTTGAGCTATATTTCGAAAAACTCTTCTCTATATTAATTTCTCTTCAAAAAACTGTTTGAGAGAACTTTTTCTTGGAAATGGATCATGTTTTTATCATATTTTCTTCATTAATCATGTTTGCGTTGCTTGTTGTCCAAAAGGACCAATGATTGGAGGGCAAAGCTCTAAAATACAGTTTTTCAGCCCAGTCGGACCGGACTAGTCCGCCCCATTGGACGGACAAGTCCGGGTCCAGACTAGTCCGCGGCTAGTCCGCATACCGGACTAGTCCGGAGGCAGACTAGTCCGCGTCTGGTCCGCGCACCGGACTAGTCCGTCCTGGCACCGGACTAGTCCGGCCCTTGGGGGCTTAAACCCCCAGGGTCGGCCCAGACCCCTCCTCTTCCTCTCACTCGCGCCTCTCCCTCTCCCACGCTCAAGCAACCGCCTCTTTTGGCGATTTTTCGCTCCAACCACCAAATCTCGATTCCAATCCGTGCATTGGATCCCTTGGGAGTGAGGGATCGTTTCCCCGCGCTTCACCTTCGCAATCCATCGTCGATTTCGTCGATTCTCGCGGATTTAAGAAGGTATTCTAGCTTTTTCAAAAACTTTCCCCATTTTTGATTCTTGAGGTTTTTGATAGGAACACCTTCATAGATATTGCTCCATATACCCTTGTGATCACAGCCTAGGAGTATTGCGCGCTGATCTGAAGATTTTTCGATGATTCGATTAGGGTTAGGGTTTATCCTGCGCAACCCGGACTAGTCCGGCCCCTGGCGGACAAGTCCGCCCGGCGGACTAGTCCGCCCCTGGGGCGGACAAGTCCGGTTTGCACAGAGCAAACCCTAGTCCTAGTCTTCTCCCGAGACTTCTTCCGCAATGCTTCCATCTCCTTGAACTCATACCTTCCCGTCTATGTATTTTTCGCAGCATGTCGAACTCGGAGCGCTCCCCTTCTCGTCTCAACCCCGCGGGCGATGAAGAACGCCCCGAGACCTATCGGGGCCGCACCGAGGAGAGAGGTGCGGAAGTACCCCGGGAGGGCCGCACCAAGACTCAAATCGTCGAAGTGAGGATGAAGGCTGCCCTCATTAAGGTGTAGAAGGAAAAAGAAGAAAGGCGGCTGAAGGCACTCGAAGCCTCCAAAGTAGCTGCCACTATCTACAATGAGGAAGAAGCCTTGGCACGAGCAACTGCCGAATCTCTCAACGAGCTAAGGAAGAAGAAGAGACAAGATAGGGAGGATCACAACTCCAGGGCCGCTGAGGCCAATGCTCCCAAAAGGAAGAGACTCGTCACTGCTGGCGAGAAGGCAAAGGGCGAGGAGCAGGCTCAGAGGGAAGAAGAGCCAAGGGTCGAGCGTGACCCTAAGAAAGGAAAGGCTCCGGCTCCAGTCGAGCCGAAGAAGAAAAAGCCCACTGTCAAGGTGCCCGCCAAGAAGGCACCCGGAGGGGTAGCCATCCGTGAAAAAGGGAAGGCCCAAGCTGTTGGCCCTCTTGTGATGCACAGTCCAGCACGTAATCCAAACCGTCAGCCCAACCTCTCAGCTAACACATTCAAAGGAAAAGGAGCTGAGAAGGCCAGGAGGCTCAGAGACGAGAATGTCTATAGGTATGAGAGGTCCACCGCCGACCCTCGGTTCTGGTGTGACTTCCATTGCGATTACTATCGCACAGTCTACCAGGCCATGAAGAAGCCAGTGATCCAGGCTCAATGGGTGGACTGGACCTATATGACCAAGAAGAAGCACGAGGCGTTTGACGCAGTGATTGAGGCAGCTGAGCGCCACGGAATCAAGGACATTCTCGGATTCAAGTATGACTGGAATGAGGAGGTCATAGTTCAGTTCTATATCACGGTTCACTTCCACTCTCGTGGTGACCGTGCAATCACTTGGATGACCAACGGTGAGCAGTACTATGCCACTTTTGAGGTTTTTGCTCAGGCTCTTGGTCTGGAGAGTCACCTGGACCATGAGATCATTATCTCCAATCTCAAGGCCATGGACAGGGATGACATGAGCTATATGTACCCTCCTCACGTCAAGTGTGAAGCTGGACTGGCCAGGAACATCCTCCCGTTCTACAGCATCCTCAACAGAATTCTTAGGAGGACAGTGGCTCCGAAGGAAGGGGATGCAGGGATCATCCAGGGTCACCTCAGGCACCTGTTGGCTCTCATCGATGGACATGAGATGTTCAACCTTGTAGATTACATCTTTGATGATATCTACAACATCTCACACACGCCTAACCGTGCCTGTGGTTATGCCCCGTACATTATGTGTCTGATCGAGAAGGTGTCCGGGCTTGTGTTTGTGAAGGACACCACTCACCAGCCTCTCTGACCCCATATGCCTCCTGCTGTCCAGATCCCTCCGCGCCGGAAGAACGCGGATCCTCCCTCTCAGCTGGAGGAACCTCGTGGTGGAGCCTCTCGCCGTGCCACTCACTCACCCGGTGGCTCCTCTAGCAGCGGAGTCCTCAAGTTTCTTCGGTCCATCTTCACCTCGTGCCGCAAAGCCGAGGTGCGAGCTCAGCGGACTGAGAGATACGTGAGGAAGCTCTGCGACAAGATGGAGATTCCGATGAGCCCTGAGGCCTCCGACGACGAGCTCACTCCCTACCCCCTTCTCACCCCCGAGGAGTTGGCGCTCTTGGGTGAGACGGAGGGTACCTCCGCACCGGGCTCCGACGACGACGATGACGATCATGAGGAAGACGTCGAGGACCCGGAGGCCACGGAGAGCGACTCCCGCAATGGCGACAGTGATGAGGACGAGGACTAGCTTTTGGGTCCTTGTCCCCCCTCTTCTTTTCCTTTTTGGTGCCTTGATGCCAAAGGGGGAGAGTTAGGGGGAGTTAGTCCTTTGTGTGGAGTTGGGGAGGTAGTCGGTAGTCCTTTGTTAAGTCCTTTGTCGTGTGTGTGTTCTTGGCTTTTGGACCTAATTTGTAATTTATTCATGCTACTTGGTTGTTTACATTTGTGCAAGACCTGTTAATGTTGTCAAATCTCAATATAATGCCCTTATTGTCAATCTTATGATTATATTGATGTACCTTATGTCTTGTCACAATTGTTGAGCACATCACGTAGGCACCCCACCATAACGTTGTGGGTATGAAAGATCTCCTCCACCTCTTTTACATGCTGCATACATTGAGGGGGAGTCATTCATACGCACACAAGTTATGAAAACCAAAATTTATACTCTAAATTGTGAAGGACTTGATGTGTTGTCATCAATCACCAAAAAGGGGGAGATTGAAAGTGCATCTAGGTTCCCCGTGGGTTTTGGATGATTGATGACGACAATTAAGTCACTAATGAGCTCATGTGATCTTAGCACAGGTGTGGACTCGATCGGAGACACAAACCCTCAAAAAGAAAAAAGGAAGGAAACGGAGTCAACTCGAAGCGTAGAAACTAGGGTTTCTAGCGTGTTGAGTTAGACTAGCCGTAGAAATAGGAGGGTGTGTGCGTAAAATGCAATGAGATCAAAATAGGAGCTCAAGAGTGGTGGTTGAGGTAGAAATCCTATTTGAAGTTGAAGTTAGAGTAGTCTGGCAGGAGTGGCCGGACTAGTCCGCCATAGGGCCGGACTAGTCCGCTCCTGGCCAGACTAGTCCGTTTTCACACGGACCAGAAGGTCCTGTGTGACTTCGGACTAGTCCGTAGTGGACCGGACTAGTCCGGGGTACCCCTTGAAGTGGAGTTTAGGGACTAAGTCCTAGAGAGCGGACTTGTCCGTTTTGGGGCGGACCAAAAGGTCCTGTGTGAGATCGGACTAGTCCGTCCGTGGGCCGGACTAGTCCGTGGTGCCGAGTGCAGAGAGGTTTTGTGACTAAGTCTGGGAAGGCCGGACTAGTCCGCCCATGGGGCCGGACTAGTCCGTGGTCTCCAGACTAGTCCGTTTTCATATGGAACAAAAGGTTCTGTGTGAGAACGGACTAGTCCGGTGAGGGCCGAACTAGTCCGTTGTGGAAGTTACCGTTTGAATTTGAACTTTGGCGGGTAGCATGACGATTGCCGCGCAGTGCGACAGTGTCAGAGGGGTCAGTGGTCCCCTAGGCCGGACTAGTCCGGGCCTGAGGCCGGACTAGTCTGCCCTTTTGCTGAGGTCAGCAGTTTGGGCTCGGGACTCCTATAAAAAGGGGACCCCCGGCCTCATTTCAAACACTCTCGAACCCTAGCGCCGCCACAGCCAACTTGGAGCACTCTTAAGCCTCTTTCTTACCAAACTTTCTCTCTAAAACTAATTCTTGTGTGGATTAGGGTTTAGTGAGGTGGAGAAGAGGAAGAACATCGCGCTTGTGCTCCCGGTTTGATCTCTTGCACTCATTGAGTCTTTGTGAGCTGTGTGTTGAGTGTGTTTTGTGTTGTTGATCATCTTTGTGGTGTGGGAGCCTCAGATTGTGAGAAGCCCCAATGAATCTTGTATTCGCACTTTGAGATAGTGGAGAACCAAGTTAGGCCCGTGAGGTAAACTTGGTGAAGGAAGGGTTGGTGAACCCGGTCCTTTGTGGACTCCTCAACGGGGATGTAGATTCTTGTGTGGAATCGAACCTCGGGATAAAATCCTTGTGTCTCCGTGTTCTTCGCATTTTGTTTATTGCATACTTAGCTCTAGGGTTGCTAGTCTTGTCTTGTGCCTCACATTGCTTAATCTTGTTAAAACTTGACTCACTCTTGTGTTGATAGTTTCTAAACTTGTCTTAAACATATCCTCACTTGTAGCCTCGAGAAAATCCCCTTAAAACTTGCTAGAAACACTTTTTAGGGTTCTTCACGCAGGCTGACCGGACTAGTCCGCCCCCAGACCGGACTAGTCCGCCCCCTGTGATTTAATCTCGTTTTATTAAGTCATCTGCAGGTCGATTAGCCTATTCACCCCCCTCTAGGCAACTTTCAGAATGCCGGGGCTTCAGTCACCTCCGGCTCAACCGCCGGGGCTTCGACAATTTCCGGCTCCGAGGCCGGGACTACTACTTCCTCCGGCTCAACAGTCGGAGCTTCCATCACTGCATCACCAAGACCCGAAGCTTCAACCTCCGGGACAGGTGCCGCTGGCGTGTCTTCACTCCCGTGGTCCGGCGCTACCACGGGAACTTCTGGGGACGAGTCGAGGTCCATGACCACGACAGCGGGCGCCGGAGTTGTCGCAGCCTCAGCCACCACCTGGGGCGGCACCGGGACAGGAGCAAAAGCTCCCACGGCCTCAGACATCGTGGCTGAGGGTGGAGCTTCACTCCCCTTCTTGGGGACGCTGCAGATGATGGACGAAGAAAATTAACAAACAATCGCTACAATTAAAAAGTTAACCAAGGTAAAGATTAAAAATTAACTTGGAAGGCTTCCGCACCAGCTTGCGCGGAACCTTTTTCCCGGACGTTCCGGGCTGGCCACGATCGGCGTAGAAGCTCCAGAAGCCCCCCCGGAACTTGTCGCAGCTACGGGCGTTTCCCGGATCGAGGCTCTCCTCGATCGGGAGGAACCCCTGGACCTGGAGGCTCCCACCGTCCCAGGTGCCGGAGTCGTGCGCCCGGAGCTAGCACCCCAGGAGGGTTCCACCACAGGGACAGACGCGCTCCGGGAGGATCCCACTGCAGGAACGGTATCGTCCCGGAAGGACCCCACTACGGGGACAGTCGCCATGGTGGCAGAAGATCTTCCCCTCTAGGGAGAAGGAACCGAGGCGGAAGTAGCGGGCCTGACGGACCTTCCGTCGGCATGTCGCAGCTTCCTCTTCTGGCTCTCCGGCTCATCCGCCAGCTCCTTGCCCTTGCCGACGACCTCGACCCTCGGCTGTGGGGCAGGGACGGAGCCATCTTCATGTATTCCGAGGATCGCCACCCGGGTGGTTGATCTTCTCTCGACGACACCAAGGTCGTCAAGTGCGGACATCGTCCGCCGGAGCTCCCTGCTGAACTCCACTTCCACGTTCAGAGGGAGAAAGGCCGACAGTGGAGTTAAGTCATCACCGTCGACGTCGATGCCGTGCTGGAATTTCTTGAGGTGGAACTCCAAGGTCTTCCCCACCATGTTGGACTTCAAACCGGTCTCAACCCGGTCCTCATCCATCACGCTGTTGAGGGCCCAAGCGAGCTTCTCCCTCCTCTTCAGCGGCGCCCACCTGTTGGCCAGGAAGTTGCAAAATACCGCCTGAGGGGTCAATACTCCCTCCACACATTGGCGGATCCTGGTCAAGGCGGGGCTGAAAGCTTCCGCCAGCACCGGAACTTCACTCCAGATCGTCGTGTCGATGCCGGGCAGGCCGTCGGGCAGCTCCAACCGCTCATGCTCCTCCACCCTGACGACTATCCAATCTTTCTTCCAGTCATCCCACTTCCCGGAAGGGAACGTCCGGAGGTACTTGAATGGGCACTTCTTGCGCTTCATAAAGTAGTAGAAGCCAAGGTACTCATTGCTCCGGCCGGTGGTGTGGACGGCGAAGAAGGTCCGGAAGAGCTCGATGCAGGGGGGGATGCCCACCCACATCTCACAGAAGTGGACAAAGATGGACACGAGGAGAATGGAGTGAGGGATAAGGTGGTATAGCTGCAGACCATAGAAGTCTAGCAGCATCAAGAAGAAGGAAGAAAAAGGTGGGATCAACCCCACCATGGCGTACGAAGAAAAGTACACCATTTTGCTGGTGCGCTCCTTCTCGAAGGGGAGCTCTCCGCCGGCACGGACCAAGCAGTTGAAGAAGTCCGAGGACCACCCCATGAGGGCCCGAACCTTCTTCAAATCGCTGTCGGTCTTCAAGCGACTCTCACGCAGACCCAACTCCATCGCAGCACAGCTAGGCAAGAGAAGAAGAGCTAAGCACGAGTTGGGAGTTTGAGCGCAAGATCAGATGAGAGGCGTAAAGAACTCCCGATGGTGCGCGCTTTCCTTCTTAAGTAAGCCCTCGCAACGCTTGGATGGAAACCGCAGGGAAGTCGAAGATACCACTCAAGAGTTTAACCCAGCCGATGACAAGAGGGCCCGGGACTACCCCGACGATCAAGTCGAGGCTCTTACCCAAGCGAACGGTTGTCATCACGCGGCGGGAAACCCAAAGGCGGTGGCCTAACAGGGCGCGCGGAACCGATACGGTTTTCGTATCGGGAACCGGTGACCTTCAATTGCGTGAGATCCGCACGTCAAAGATCTCATCTGCCGCCTGAGGTGTGCCACGCGGCGAGATCTAACTGTAAATCCCTGCCAACGGCACCTCCGAAGACCCTTGAAGACTCAGTTCAAGAGTCGCAAGGATGGACCCACCTCCGACGGAATGACTTCACTGCAGTGATCTTCGTCGGAGGTAGGTCCAGGGGGCCACTGTCGGTACCCTAAAAACCGTACACCCCTTGAGGTTACAAAGATCTCAAGAGAAAGCCATCTACTTGGTTTGAAGACCCTCGGAGGCCCACTTGACAGACATGACCGGAACCGCTTCTCCAACATGGTTAATCCCTGGGTCGCCACGTGTACAACCAAACCGGAGCTACCGTCCACAAGGGGGAAGCTCCGGGCCACGTATCGAAACGGCACCTCCGGACTTAACCACAGACCGAGAGAAGCTCCGGACCTGACACGTGTCTGATAGCCCCGGAGCTACCTGCTTCCCACAGCAAGCTCCGGAGCTGCCACGTGTCAAATCGTCGGACCTTTCAGCTTCTAACCTCCGGAAGACCTTGTAACGGCTCCGGATCTTCAAAGGAGAGCCAAGGACTTCAAGACCCGATTAAGTGTCATTAATGCCATATTAATGACACTTAAACAGACGATCTTAACACCAGTAACGGTGCTGTCAAAACCCATTACAGGGTTATTAAGAGCAATTAAGCGTGTATCAATACTAGTAACCGTCGGGGCCACATGTCGGGCCAGGCTAGCTTGTAACGGCCTGCCCTTGTACTATAAAAGGACAGGCCGACGATACACTCAGGGACGTTCACGGGCGATCATACGCACCCCATGCACTCGTGACAAAGCTCATACTGCTAATACAACACCAACACATCCGTGGAGTAGGGTATTACGCTCAGGCGACCCGAACCACGTAAATTCTTGTGTCTACTGTGTCAAACTCCTATTCACCTTCTTGAATCTCTGTGCGCCCACACCAAACTTCAAACTCCCCAATCACTTTAGCAGTGTATGGAGATCTGCCGGCTCCAACCGCCGACAATTTCTATTTCAATAACAGTAGAGATAAAAGAAAAAAGTGCATTGACCTATTTACCCCTGGTTGTTTTATGGTTTTTGTTTATTCTCATTTATGTTTATGTAATCACGTTGACTATTAGAAAAAAAAATTGCCCTCTGGTCGTCTCCTATGGTTTTATTTCTTTTTTCCTTCCATTTTTTCTTTTTCAATATTTCCATAACCTTTCCAGGGAAGGTTGTCGATCATTATCCTTTTTCTTTTCCATAGCATTGTTGTCCTCCCCAATCGTGCGACCTCCTTCATGCCGGCCACCTCCCCAATCGCGTGTCCATCCTCCTCGACCAACCTCCTCCTCCATTGCACCTCCCCCCTCCGCGCCGGTCTGGTCCACCATCACCCGTCTCTATCGCCCCTTCTCCCCGTTGCCCCCGGTCGCGTCTCCTCACGACCTTCCTCCGTGGTGCACGTCACCACCACCATGCCAACCGTCGCCTTCCCAATCGTCGGAGCTCCTAACGGCCTCGAGCCCACCACCACTATGCCGACTGCCACTGCCCGCGAGAGAAGACGAGAGGGATCTTGACGGGAGAAGACGATGACTGTCCTAATAATTCGGCCAATATCCAACCCTGTTACAAACCCAACTACCGTTTGGCCTGTGAAACACCCTTTCGGATGATTCGACGGTACAATTCACATCCCCGTTCTGTTTCTCTCAAATTTGATTATGTTGTTTTACCGTTTGGATGAGATTCTGCTGTTTCACTGGTGAATCACAAACGATTCTATCATCCAAACGGACTTAAGATTTATAATTTTTTGTTAGCGTAACATAACCCCACTATATGGTGCTATTTTGTTCTATTTCCATTACTTGTCTCATGAGTAGAAACTAATTAGAGTTTTTTCTAGCCTTTTGGATTTCAACATATGTGGTTGTAGAAACTGTTTCACGTAAACATGCCTCTCTATCTTGTACAACTGTGCACTCACACCCACTCACACTCATATCCAACTTTACAAATCCACGCGATTTTTAAGAATCCATCTGTTAAATGATTAAGGGTGCGTTTGGTAGGCTGGATTGGATTGGATTGACTTGGATTGGATGGTCCAATCACGTGTTTGTTTCACCGTCAGATGGACAGAGGCATCCAGTTTTAAAGAATATTCCTTTCAGATGTTGGATGACGTGATCCAAAGATTTTGGTTGGATGAGTCCATCCATCTTGTCTAAGTATGCTTCTTATTAACATAATTAGTGATAATTAACTTATTTGTGTTGATTAATAGTTATAATTATCATATTAACATTATTATTAACTAGTAATATGATAATTAGTATGTAAATAATTAGTATCATGTGGAATTATCAACTTAGATGGTTCAATCTATCCAAGTTTCATCCAACCCACCAAACAAAAAATTGGATCATCCAATCCATCCAACCAAACATCAACTTGGATGATCCAGTACAGAAAAACATGAATGATCCAATCCAATCCAACTTTGACTTCAAACCAAACACCCTAAGAGAATCCACCAGTCCGATGCGCAATAGAGATTCAACCTTTTGTATAACACCAGTGTCAATTTCATGAATTGAACTTCGGTGGGTGTGATGGTAACCACATGCTATTATCACCGGGCTACGTGCCCATTCCAATATGTGAACTTTGTCGAATCTTCATCCGCAAAACAAAAAACCTTGCTGACTCCTGCAGCATCGCGCAGGGCATACATTGTTTCGGAGAGATTCATTTTGTTTCTCCCCAACAAGTAGGTAAAGAAGGTAGGTAACGAATCCGTCGCACAACCTGGGCCAATGTGGGCCTGACGCAGCAAGTAGGAAAACGTTTCGAAGTCGGCAACGAGCACCCCAGAAATCGCGATAAAATGCGACATAGCGATATTAGTTAGGGCAAATATCGCAAGCCGAAGCCCTCGCCTCGCCGCAGCCGCCGCCGCAGCCGCCGCCGCGCACCTCCGTCGCCGCCCTCTCCTGCATCCTCTGTGCCCCGAGCCTCGCCGGAGACCACAGATCCGGTCGGATCTGAGATGTCGGGCGCGAGCGGCTCATCCGCCCGTCCGGGCCCAAGGTACGCGCCAGAGGACCCGACGCTGCCCAAGCCGTGGCGCGGCCTCGTCGACGGCACCACCGGCTACCTCTACTACTGGAACCCGGAAACCAACGTCACGCAGTACGAGCGCCCCCTGCCCCCCGAGGACCAGCTCCCGCCACCGCCACCGCTCCCTCTCCCTCCTCCTCACAAACGGAGCCGCGACCGCCGGGACAGGTCCCGGTCCCGATCCCGATCCCGCACCCCGCCCCGGCGCGACCACCGCGACCGCGACCGCGACAGGCGCCACGACGATTACCCATCGTCCAAGTCGGCTCCCTCCCACCACCACCCTCTTCCTGTCGCTTCTGCAGCTCCGGATGATCCTTCCATCAAGGCGTACCGACGCCGCCACGAGATTACCGTCACGGTATGGAATTTGCTCGACCCTCTATACGATTTTATGCTGCTCGAGGTCGTTCCATGTTTGCTGACTTAACCACTGTTTCTTGGCCATGCTTGTTGCAGGGTGATAACGTGCCTGCTCCGATTACTTCGTTTGATGCTGGTGTTTTCCCGCCCGAAATTCTCAAGGAGGTATGATTGTATTGGTGAACCCTGACCTGACCATGATCTAGCACACAAACCGATGTGAGGGATCAGCACCTCCAATCTGGCGAGCGTGGTGGATGATGGACATGTGCTCCAGCTGATTGCTTCTTTCTATTTATTTGCTTGATTGTGCTAAACCAGGGCTGGTTACGTGTATTGTCTACTTATCTTGCATCTCTGTGGCAGATGCGATATTTGCTCCAAGGTAGAGCTAATGTCGCACACTGCCTCGCGCTCTCGGCCAATCTTTAAGTGCGACGGGCTGAGGGCAGGTCTCGTTGATGGAGCTGCCAAGGGTGAATCCGTGAATGACACCCAAGGCTGCTCGCTCCCGCTCCCACCAGGGGGTTGCCCATGGCGCGAAAAGGGCACCTATGGTGGCTGATCTGTTGCGCTCCGTCGAGTACCTGGATAAGGCTCCTTCCGTGGATGGTGGGCCTCTTCTGGGCCTTGACCATGGAGGGCTGGTCCAAGCTGTTAACATCCATTCGTAGGATTGGTTGGCAGCTGCTGGAAGGGGCCTTGTGCATGAACGATCCACGGCTGAGCGAGCCTCCATGGACTCTGTTAGAGCCTTTTCTACTTCACCTTGTGTTTGCAAGTCTACGTGTCATGGGCACACTTTATTTTGTATGACCTAAATATTAACCTCTTGCACTGTCTTTATTTCTGTTTTATGCAACAATGAATTGAAGAAACTAGTAGATTTAGGTTCTATTTCTAATTGGGTCTTATTCTTATTTTGCCTGCCTTTGCTTTGCATTTGCACTCGTTTTCAGATACAACGTGCTGGATTTGCGAGCCCAACACCAATACAAGCACAGTCATGGCCAATTGCCATGCAAAGTCAAGATGTAGTTGCTATTGCAAAGACAGGATCTGGCAAAACTCTTGGATATCTTCTTCCTGGATTCATGCATATTAAGCGACTGCAGAACAATACGAGGTCTGGGCCAACAGTACTGGTTTTAGCACCAACAAGGGAACTGGCAACACAGATTCTGGATGAAGCAGTTAAATTTGGCAGATCATCAAGAATTTCCTGCACAGTATGTTTCTGACCCTAATTTGCTTGATGTAGTAATCAGGATTGCATTGTTGGAATTCCGGCAAGTGGATTGCTAGAACTGCTGCTGCTCGACACAACAGATTGGATCTACTATGTTCAGATCAGTCCTGCTGTTGTGTGCATTAGGGAAGGGGGGGGGGGGGGGAGGAGTAGGAGCAGATGCGTGTGCATGGGG
This sequence comes from Tuctoria greenei, assembly GCA_036927565.1. NCBI lineage: Eukaryota > Viridiplantae > Streptophyta > Magnoliopsida > Poales > Poaceae > Tuctoria > Tuctoria greenei. The sequence goes on along the minus strand of JAYESD010000010.1, from coordinate 127,833,207 downwards.
GCTGGCAGCAGCGCTGGGGAGGAGAGAAATATTTCTTAGAGGGATGAGTTTAATCCAGGTGCTGCCGGTTATTTACGTCCCAGTTTACAAGCAGTTTATCTCTACCTAGGACTATCCTTCCTAATTTAAACTGCAACATATCTAATCTATCTCAAGGACTTTATTTCCTGCCTTATCTCTAGAGGCCTAACCCAACACAACTCCCTGGTGCTCGGCCCTTGGCCGCACCACACGCCGGGCCCAGCTGGTCCCCAAAACATCAGGATTACTCACGACATGCATGCTTATTAGCTGGATGATTCTTTTTTTTTTAATAATTCAGAAGATTTTGAGATCCCTTTTGAGCTGTTCATAACTTATCCTTGAAGTTGTACTGCCATGCTGTTCTGCTGATCTATTTTGTTGTCTTTCCTTTGTTCTTATTCTGTAACAGTGCCTGTATGGTGGTGCTCCTAAGGGTCCTCAGTTAAAAGAATTGGATAGAGGGGTTGATGTTGTTGTTGCTACACCTGGAAGGTTAAATGACATTCTAGAAATGCGAAGGGTCAGCCTTAAGCAAGTCTCGTACCTTGTTCTGGACGAAGCTGATCGCATGTTGGACATGGGCTTTGAGCCACAAATACGGAAGATAGTGAAGGAAATACCACACCACCGGCAAACTCTTATGTATACTGCTACTTGGCCTAAGGAAGTCAAAAGGATTGCGGACGATCTTCTTGTTCATCCTGTTCAAGTGACCATTGGAAGTGTTGGTGAACTGGTTGCAAATAGCGCTATTACTCAGGTATCCAACCCACTCTATAGATGCTTTGGTGATTCTTTATGGTTTATCCTTCTGGTTGAATACATCATATAAGATATATGATAGTAGTTTCTTTTGAGTTTTTGTCTGTTCTACAAGTACCTTAATGTTGACATTCCAATTATATTATCTTCTGTTCAGCATATTGAGGTGATCACACCCTCAGAAAAGCAGAGACGCCTGGAGCAAATATTGCGATCCCAGGATTCAGGAGCAAAAATATTAATATTTTGTACAACCAAGAGGATGTGTGACCAACTTGCGCAGTCTCTGACGAGGCAGTTTGGTGCTTCAGCCATTCATGGTGACAAGTCCCAAATTGAAAGAGAGAGAGTTCTGAATCATTTTCGATCGGGGCGGTCTCCTGTTTTGGTTGCAACAGATGTTGCTGCACGAGGTTTGGACATCAAGGATATCAGGTTAGATAGTTAAATTTCCCGTTACTTGCTGAATGTGTTATGTTTTTTCATATACCAATCTTTGAAGAAGATATATTAGCCACATCTACTGGATACATGCTTGCGTAGCTGGGTGTCATTAGACATGCATTTTCTCCATAATTTTTTTCAGAATTATGCTCATTTTATTTGACCTATGAATATGGAAAACTACATTTGAACTCTAGTTCCAGAGCACATTCGTTGCTGCCTCTTTCAATTTGTTCAGCTGGTAATCAGCTTTTATTTCTGTTACACAGGGTCGTGGTCAACTATGATTTTCCCACTGGTGTTGAAGACTATGTTCACAGAATTGGCAGAACGGGAAGGGCTGGTGCCAGTGGTGTGGCCTATACATTTTTCTGTCACCAGGATTCAAAATATGCTCCTGACCTAGTCAAAATCCTTGAAGGGGCAAACCAGAAGGTTCCCCGTGATTTACTAGACATGGCTTCCCGAGGTGGGCGTGGCAGGAAGCGTAACCAATGGGCGACCCGCTCTGACAGGGGTTCACGTTCTGAACTGGATTCTCGGTATTCTGGGAGAGCTGAGAGTGGTCGTGGTGGCCGTGGAAGGTATGCTACCTTTCTCACAGCAATGAGCACACTAGTCATTAGCTTGCCTGATTAGTACTTGTTTGAACAAAATTCACTGACAACCAAATGAACATAGTACTTCAAGATAACAGGCCCTTAGCTGCTCCCTCTACTTCCACACTAGAGCTCTGATTTTTTGCCAGTTTAAACCTGAAATTTGTTGTAACTATTAGTCAGTCACTTAAACTGTGGGTCCACATTTGTTTTGGTTCAAAAACTAATGTGAGATTACAATTTCAGTCAAGGAACAGGAATATTGCATCTGAGCACGTTACCTGTTAAGGGATCTCTGGCCCCTTCAGTCCAAATACTGACCCTCACTGTTTGTGATGCTGACAGGTATGATGACGAAGCTGATAGGCGGTCTCGTAGGTCTGCTAGAGGCCGTAGTAGAAGCCGTAGCAGAAGTGACAGTGATAGGTACAGCCGCAGTCCTAAGAGGTCACGCCGCCATGATGTGAAGGCTAAACGTAGCAGGACAAAAAGTCGTAGCCGAAGCAGGAGCAGGGGCCATAGCAGAAGCAGGAGCAGGAGTTACAGCAGAAACCGTCACACTAGTCGCAGGAGTCATAGCCCTGTTGCTAGTCACAGGTATGAAAAGACTGCTGCTGTCTCTGGGTTAGTGCGGCATGACTCTGTGCACCAAGAGCATACAAGCTCTCCAAGAGCCCATTCCGCCAATGATCATGTGAATCACTCTGACAGCAAGGATGACCATCACCTGGATGACGGGAGGATGGGTGATGGGAGGATGGACAGGGTGGATCTTGATCGCTCGCCCAGCCCACCTGAGGACAAGTCAGTTCCCTACAGTCCTGTCAATGGCAAAGTTAGTCGCTCGATGAGCCCTAACGGTCAGCCAGAAGGTGATGCTAAAGCTGCTGAAGCTTCTCAGAAACCTGATGTTGCATCTCCAGTGCGTTACAGGAAGGACAGAGGAGATGAAGAGGAAGGTGTAATTGATGAGGATGGTGAGATTGCAGAGGATGATCCCCGGGCAAGTTCAGCAGTGCAGAATGGTGACGGTAACTGATGATGGTGAAGATGCGCAAAAAGCTTAGTGTGAGTCCCTGCATCTGCATTGGCGACCATGTTGTCGCTTTAAGCAAACCGTTGTTCAGTTGAGAACATACAACAGTCTTCATTAAAACAATAAAACTTTATGTTGACATTTGTGTGAACCAAAACCGGTGTTGGTGCTGGGATTATGTCATTGCGTCTTGTTTATGCTGGGATTATGTCATTGCGTCTTGTTTGTGCTGGGATTATGTTATTGCGTCGTGTATGTGATGGGATTATGTCATTGCGTCTTGTTTGTTCTGTGATTATGTCATTGCGTCTTGTATGTGATGGGATTATGTTATCTGTGTCTCTTACCTTTTCTGTGGTTCTGTTCCTCGCTTGGCGCTCTGAGGAGCTTTAAACGAATATTTCATCCATGGGTACTGCCTCTGCATTCTCCCCACTTGTGCGCCGTGCTTCAACGTAGGACTGGTCTTCTTCCAGAGTTACTATGTCGTACTCTCTCCATCTCACAATACTGTCATTTAGAACAAAACATTTAGTTTATTTTGAACTAAAATTCTTGTCCTAAGTGACAAGTATTGTGAGATAGAGGGAGTAGAAGGTTATGTGATGCCTGCAGCATGATTGTAATCCCTATGATCAATGAAGAGAAGTGGAGTGGTGTGCTCGACAGAATCAGCGATCGAACCCATGGTTGAAGCAAAATACTTGAGCAGTACACCACGTATTTTGCCTTGTCATAATACACATGCCGGCAGAGTCCCCGTCTGTAGCCACGGCTGCTTCCTCCCTCGTATCCCTCACCAGTAGCAACTGTCGTTTGCTCTGTGTCGTGCGGTGGTTTAATCTAGCGCGTGACGCCGTGGGCGCCAATTCGAATCTCCAGAAAACAGTGGCCAAGTGAATCCATGCCAGTCAAAGAAGTGAATCAGTGTTTGGTTATCTTCTTTTTATCCTTTTTCTTCTTGTTTTGACTAGTGACTAATCCATTTCTTTGTTTCCCCTTTCCTGCTCTGTGTGTGCATGTCTCGGCCAGCAGTAGCTGCCGGACCACAAAACCCGCAACTTTCTCCTTGCTTCACTCGCTTAATGAAAGGCAGATTGGGGGATCTATTTGCAGTGGCATTGATTTCTGGGGGATCTAAACTGAACAGCATTGGAGATAAATGTGAAGTATATGACCAGCAGTCGAAGGACAAAAGCGGACTTTGGTACTTTCCAATGCTATTGAATTTGGGAATAGAAAAGCTGGAAATCTGATGAGTTAGGTCTTCGTTCATAAACGTGAGCTTCTTCCATAAATTAGCTGGACTCTATTACATTCAGAAGAATCGGTAAACATCCCCATATCTCTTGGTACAACCTAATACACAAAAGGTATGACTCTATTCAGACAAAATCACAATATAATCAATGGGAACATAAGACGTACAACTGGGCTCATGTAGACGTATCTGGCAACGAACCCATAAGGATTACAGGGCTGCTATTCCTCGGTTTCCAAAGTTTATCAGGCCTTGCTTTGGAAAGAAAATCGGAGAAAAATCCAGAGGACGACGACAAAGATGGGGGCTTGAGTGACTCAGTAGCTGGTGTGTCCGTGCCACCGTGCACTGCTTGCTCTAGCACGGAAATCCTCCTGCCTGTGCTGGAAGCTTTACCACAAGGGCAAGCACAGATTTTCCTAAAGCATTGCTTATGGAAGATCGCCCCACAGAGACCACATTTTGTAGCTTCATCCTCCTGCGACCATGATAAACAGATTTCCTCATCAATGAATGAAAAACTGAAAAGAAATCAGAGACTTGTCAGAGCACCTGGAATGGAAATATAAGGGACAGGGGGTCATCACAAGCTTGACGAGCAGCACAAGGCACACCGGCATCGTAGCACACAAGGCATTGTTCCGTGATGTGTACAAGTATCCTATTTGATATCGTCTGGACCTTAACTGGAAGTGCTGTTTCAAGGAAACATAATTTGTATTAGCACAGACTAAGAGCAGGATTTGATCACCATTTAAAGGCTTATTGTTTGGATACTACCTTTTAGATCATCGGGCATTAGACATTTTTAAACAATAACCACAGTGAAAGCAAAGTAACAACTATACCTAAAAAGTTCAAAATTTGCTATCCCTTTTCTCTCCAAAGAGGAACAATTCAGGCATCCACTAAGAGCAGGATTTGATCACCATTTAAAGGCTTATCATTTGGATACTACCTTTTAAATCATCTGGCATTGGACATTTTTAAACAATAACCACAGTGAAAGCATAAGTAACAACTATACCTAAAAAGCTCAAAATTCGCTATCCCTTTTCTCTCCAAAGAGGAACAATTCAGGCATCCATTAAGTAGGGTTGTAGTTCACCGAAGTGTCAAACAATTGTTTCAGTTACTGGAAACATATATCAATATACTAGTGCAGAGTTCTTTTATTCCAATTTCCAAATAATGAAGCATAGAACATATATAAAAGTATCTTTTAGATAAACCTCAATTTATAAGTGTTTAACCTTAACAGAAACAAATTGCACAAAACTATAACTTTACATATATGAGTCAATAGGGAAACACAAATCTAACCTAGGTGTACCTATGCTCAGCTCGATTTGAGCACTTTAGAACAAATTAAATAAGCATACAAAGCTCATAAAAGAACAGTACCCGCAAAGACCCCTTTTGAGAGATCTACGAGGTCAAGAAGTGCAAAGAAATCATTCCCATCAAGAAGGTATCTTCGGGTTCCTAGTCCTTTAAGTATGGAGTTCCGGAAAGGACATTGGACACAAGGAAGCATAGCTGCTATTTTTTTCCGGACGCTCATGATATTAATCAGAGCTGGCACTTTGGAGAATAGGAATGGATTGACAGCACTGACACAGAGCATAGGCTGAATATGCAAATCACCATGTTAGTGAAAGCAGTTTACATTTACATTACATTTCAGAACTAATTAAAAACAACAAGTAGTTAAAATTATCATTACTTGATCATAGATGGAGTCCAAATATGCCTTTGCTAATTGAGAAATTGGATATAAAGAAAAATCCCAGTGATGTAAGACTCTTGCTGGCAGAACTGCGCTGTCATTTGTATGACAAGAGGCACAAAACAGCTGGCCAGTGTAAGCACAAAACTGAGGTTTATTCCATCCAATAGTTTGCGCAAGTTCTTGCAGTAATGTCCGCCCAGCATCCAAATGCTTATGACATCCTGCACAGTTGTAGTGCTGCAGCTCTAACAGCTGTCTAGTCGACTTCCGAGGCCTATCCTCCACAATAAGTGATATCGTCTTCCCCATTGAGGTAGAATCATGTGAAACTCCATTGCAATCTGAATCTCCAGAGACCAAATCACTAGTTCGTTTCTGTAAAGATCGTGGAATGAGAGTTTTCAGAAAGCTATATTCATATCCAGACTGCACTGGCGACAAAAAATTAACCAGGGGGGTGGGTGTTCCAAATGGATAATTAGAGACGACTAAAGAACGCAAACAGTCTTGAATGAGGCCACTTCTCTCACTGACAACATCTGGTGATGCATTCCCAAATACTTTATTTGACTCTCTTTCAACATATTCCCATATGACTGGAAGGGACAAACCTCTCTCATAAAAGAAGTCCTTAAGTTGTCGATAAAGTGCATAAAATTCACGGTATCGGCGCTCAATTTCCCATTTATCTTCACCACTTCTCACTTTTAAAAGATAAACAGTATACTCTTTGACGCCAACTATCCGCTCACCGAAAGAAACATCACCAGTTCTTTGCTTTGCACCCACGACCTCCACCCAATAAAATTTTGAAGGATATCGAGAAAGAGGGTACATATACACATCATCTGTACCAGAAGTAGAGGCAGTAGTGCTGCCATCTCGGAAATGGTGAACTTGGCGAGCATTGCTACTTCGATTATCGATAAAAGATCCATTTTCATGGGGTTCCCCTGAATTGAGCAGGATCGCTTCCATCTCTTGGACCATATCATCAAATAATTCATTGTCATAAAGTCTGTCTACCTGTAGTTAGAAAGAGACTATATCAATCCAGGACACGGATGGTTTGATCAAGCAAAGGAGCTACAAGCCATATTCATAAGAAAGTAACAATAAAATGTGGTTGGGCACATGTACGTTGGTTGCTGTTAGGCGCTTGCCTAGGCGCTGCGCGGAGGGCAGACGTGTAGCCTCGGGGGAGAGGAACTTGTTGGGCTAATAGTAGTACTGCAACTTAGGACCAACAAACTAAAGTTGTTTTATACTAAGCCCAGATGCTGCTGTCAAGCTAATTTTGCGTTTAGTGAACATTTTGTTACCCTGCAACAGCCTCTGTCCCAGTTGACCAATGCATTTTTGCAGGAGACAATAAATCCAATTCGGGAAGCAAACAATATCAAAACACCTAAAATCCGTTTTCACAGATGCAGTTAGATTAGCTGAGGATGCGACCTATCAATACTAATAACAATGCTAAACTAGACATTTAGACAACAACTTCAAGGCATGGGAAATTAATTACTATGCCACTCAAATTCGCCTCTGTTATCCGTTAACCATTTTTCTGCTCTCAGTGACGAGTGAAACCCACCTGGTCGGAATCCAGGCGATGAGGAACAGCCGGCGAGCCAGAACTCGACTCCTGCAGCGCGGAAGCGTCGTCTCCGGCGGCGGCAGGAGAAGCAGGGCCAGTTGCTGGCCGCACCTGCGCCCGGAGACGGCCGAGCTGGTGGCTCTTCGGGAGCCCCGATACGGCGGGGCGGTCGTCGAGGAGCAGGTCCATCTGGTGATCCCAGAAGTCGGAGGACGTGCGGTGGCTAGCGATGGAGCTGGGCGTGGCGAGGGCGGAGTTGGCGCTGCAGTACCGGTCGTCCTCGGCGTCCGATCCGGCCGCCGAGGAAGCCTCCGACGCGGCGCCGCCGGCGGGTCGCCGGGGTGGGTCCATGCTGGGTGACCGGATCCCGGATGTAGGTGTTCTGCTTTCTAGCCTTCTAGGGATTAGCGGAGTTTGGAGATGTCATCGTGTCTTGGTGGAACAAGAGTAAGACTTCGGATTTTTTTTATTATTAACCGATTATTTTCACATTTTAATAAAAATAGCGGTCGATTTTTTTTCACAGAACGTAGTCGGAAGAAGGGCGATTCGCTCGGCAGAAGAGCAAATTGTCCTTTGGTGGAGCGATAAAGTGTAGCGCCACGTCGGCAAGTGACGGTCGAAAACATTGTTCAATCGGAAGAAGGGCGAGTCGCTCGGCAGAAGGGCAAGTTTCCCTTTGGTAGAGTGATAAAGTGCTACTGCAGCGCCGGCAAGTGACGGCCGAAAACATTGTTCAGGAGAGGGGCGACTCGTCCATTAAAAAATTATTTTTTTTCTCTGAATTTTTTTCTACCAAATTTTTATGTGCGGTATATTATTTTCACGGACACTCAGTTAATTTTTTCACCTGGAAAATTTAAAGTCAGTATTTGAGTGAAAAGATTTTTTGTTTGAACTATGGAATTGTTATATGTTATTTTCATTTCATTTAAAAATATGAAGTTAGTATTTATGAGCAAATAAAGAGGAAAGTCTAGTTGAGTGTATTTAATTTAAAAGCTCAAAAATTACAAAATGAAATACAAAGGTAAAAAATGTGTGTATGTTACCTATTTGTGTGCTACTACAATATCTAAGGCAGAGCCTTATCAACAATAATACAAATAGCGTGTGTATGATGCACATTATGAGTAACCTAATTATGCATCAAACTAATCCTCGCACACCTTAGGTAAATTAAAAAGAAGTATGGATACATGTTTAACTAGTATGTTTGGGCTTATAGTGCGGGCAGTTGCGAGACAAGTTGTTGCATATGGTGTTCTCATGTTCCGCGTGATTACTACTGTTAATATTGTCATATTATTATAGTTCCGCATCAGCTAGTTCACCCACTAAGTCTCGATTTCGTTTTTGTAGATATTTAATGTAATCTCCAGTGTTGGATCAACCCATAGTGTGTACCCACAATTTTTATTAGTGGAGTAGCACTATAAAAACTAAGTTTAAGTGAAAGTGCATATGTTGAGTACTGAAATATGTATGCAGAAGGAACAAATATATTTTGTACTTACTCCACCACTAGGGCAATGAAAGAAGCAATGACCGCGGCCCTCTCCTACATTCGTCATTTGCAGAAAATAATCAAGATCACAACGACATTTTGGTCACTCTTGTTTGTTGCTATTATATGACCAGAGAGGATAAAACAGACCAGAATTAGAATTACCTAGAAGTGGGAACTCATCAAGCAGTAGCTCGTACAAAGCAGGACCACCCAGTAAGTAGTTCTCAGTAACTGATTTACAATTTCTCCCTCGTCACCTACCACCAACTCTACTCGCCATGTTTTTAGTACTGAGTTAGGAAGCGGGGTGCCCTTTTATAAGCGTATGTTGTTTGGTGTATGGACTAAGTAAAGGAGTAGTCACATAATCTTTGATGTAGTAAAACACTTTGCAGGTGATATCGACTCTGGTTACATCTATGGTGTAGTAAAATATTTTTCAGTTGATGTGGACAACTCACTTCTGACATATATATTTTATTGTGTTATCTTTTGTCTTGTCTTTTATGCTATGAATTGGGGAATAGACACAATGTTAAGTATAATAAAGGTGAAGTTAAAGTATCATAACAGTCAATAATAAAGAAACATAGCTCTCATGCGACCCTCCTCATACGTCTACGTGTCAGGAGGACAAATCTCCCTATATAGGTGGCCATATGGGCCGGGCCAGATAGGCCGGTACGAAAGCCCGCAAAAAAGCACAGCCCGAACCCGGCACGACCCGAAGCCCAGTGCAGGCCAGGCTCGGGCCTTGACATCCAGCCCATTTAGGCCTGACACGAGTGGCACGTCGGGCTGGCCCGGCCTGACACGACCCGTTTAGGCCCGAATGATGATTTTTCCGCTGTTTTTAGTGCATTTTTAATTAAAACGGGCCATAGGCCGGCTCGGCTTGACATGACCCGTTTATGGCCCGACACGCTTAAAATGAATTCGGGTCGTGCTCGGGTCTGGACCTTTGGCCCGCGGCTGACCTGATTTTTTTCCGGGCCAAATCTTTTAAGGTCGAGCCCAGCCGGGCCCGGGCTAGGCCAGCCCGACACGTCCCGTTGGCCACCTATATCTCCCTAGCAGGGTGACCTGAAGGCTGAGGCGTGGTGTACAGATCCTACGAAGGCTGCGTCGGCAGTGGTGGAGCATCGACTAATTGCAATCCTTCAAGTGTATCCCGCGGCCCATCTCCAATGATGGACTGCCAGTCGAAGGTATCTACAGGTGAGGCGTCACGTTGTGCGGTGTCAGAACCATAGTCACTAGAGGATATACCCGCAGTATTGAATTTGATTATAGAATTAGGACTGTCATACTTTGGTATTACTATGTCAAAATGGATGAAATACCATGGAACTGTGACACCCGGTTCGAGAAACGAACCAAGTGAACGCATATGTGTGCCCAGGATGTTCAACACACATACACGAGTGCATTCACAAAAGGATATACAAAAAATTACCACATAACGAGATTAATTAAGCACTTTTATTAGACAATTCATAATATCATTCAATACAATATCTAATGATTATTAATAACAAGTTTGAACTAATACAGTGGAAATAAACTAATAAGCAACTAAGCAAAAGGGGATAGCGCAACTCCAACACTCCACAGACAAAGCTGACGATAGACACGACATAGAACTCCGTATTATCATCTTATACTCCGAATTCTGAACTGCAACTATGGGTGGGGGAATTGCAAGGGTGAGTACATGTCATACTCAGCAAGTGTGGAAAGTATGACATGTAGCTGATTCAAATGACGAATATAATAAAGGCTAAGTGCTGAAAAGTATATTAAAACATTTGAAAAGCAGTATATTATATGTATGTGAAGTAAACCCATCATAAACCATAATGAATAACATAATACGAAACCATAATCAATTATCCATATACCAGATTATTACCATCATAATCATCCATGTCCAATTATCATAATTCAATTCATAACCATAACCATGACCATTACCATAACCATAACCAACCAACCATACCAAATCTCAAGTTCCCTCTAATCATGGAAGTTGTCCCGATACTCATAATCGGGAGCACATCTATCATGATAGTTTTATTAGACTCTGCAGAGTTTGTACCAATTTACCCACGTATTTGTGATTTCATCACCTTTCGGTGACTAAGAACCCCCCTTACGCCCATGACCCGTCGGTCACATTACACACTTCCGTAGGTGTGTGGCCAAGAGATCATAAAATAGCCTTTACAAAGGGATTACTAGCCTATTTAGACCCCACTGAGGTTTCACTGGTGGCGATGCCTCCAACTAAGCACATCTTCAACCAAGGGTCCCCTCTTGAGCCATTCGGATCCCAGGGTAGTCCCACCAATCGTCAACAAACCCAATCCGACTACCCCTTCCCCGAACATCCTTAATGGTCCAAACAGCACTAGCAAAGCTCTAATTAATCAGCTACGCTGCACCCATACTTGACCTCGTGGTGGCACTGTAGTCCTGGCTTATTCTCGCATGAACCGGTCCTTAGATCTAAAGCAAGCAAACTTCCGTAACATCCAACCCATACACATACCGAGCTTGCTTAGATCACCCATTACCATATCATATTAACCAGTTCATGTTAATTAAATCTCATAAATGCAAAATTAAGTTGAGTGGTATAGTTGTTTTCCCATCTCAATTAATTAAGCGAAGCAAAAAGGGTAAAAATCCCTTCTCGACTCTCTACCATGTATTCCAGACGACAAGGGTGGTTAAACAACGCTAGTAAACTTCCTATCATAGGGTTTCCTATCAAATTGACATAAGCATGCAATTTTGCAAACAAAACATTTATTTCAAAACAGGATCAATATGCTTCAAGGACACTTGCCTTGCTCTTGGGATTGGTTCGGGTCAAAGCCTTCAAACTCTTGGTGTTGGAGACCCTCCGCAACACTGTCTTGCGCAAATCCATCTAATCCGCACAATAAACATACAAGACAAGAAACACAATCAAAGAGTACACAAATATTACTCAATATGACATGACATGCATGATTAATGCAAATGCGAAGCAAAATGTAAAAGCCCATTTTTCGGAAGAACAAAAATGCAAAAATGCAAACTTAAAATTTTTTGAAATGGACTTGGAAATCCAAACTCACATGAACTATATGAGTTAACCAATGTTCACTAAAAATAGGAATTATTCCAACCCAAAAATGGGATATTAAAAAATATTCAAATCTAAGGCTGTAAATTTTTCCATGACCTTCTAATATTCCAAATAGACTATCGGTAAAGTTTCAAAATTTTTGAAGCACGTTTTCCATTTATTGGACACATACTGAGAGTTTAATCAACGTCGACTTCAAATTTAAACTTTGTGCTCAACCTTGTCCAAATCAACTCCAAATTTTTCCTGAGGTCTCTTATGGTTCAAAAAGGGTAACTTCAAAGTTTCAGGATTTTTGAACCTAATCTACTATTTATTTTCTTGAGTCAAGTATCACCACTTGAATTCAAATTCAAACCTGAGTTCAAATTCAACTTGCTCAGTTTTGAAATCTGATTGCACCATAAAATTCTCCACATTTTATTTAGTCATTGGGCTAAAGTTGAATATTTTTGAAGCATGTCTGCTAGCTCCATTTGAATTTTAAAAGAGAAGGGAGATGGGAGTGGGACCCACATGTCATACTTATCCTCAGTACTAGGAAAAAGTGGTCCTCACCTGGCAGGTCAGCACCGGCTTCCTCTTTCCTCCCCTGCCTCCACGCAAACGCATGCACGTGCCACGCCGATGGACATCGGCCCTTATACATAGCCGCCCGATTCCTTCCGTCCACGGCGCTCGCCAACTCCTGGCCGCCGCTCGCCGGAGCCGCACCACCCCACCAGCCGCACGTCTCCTTGCCCGACCTACGTGCTCGCCCCTCCTCTCCCGGCGCGCCCCACTCGGGCTCGCCCCCTACTCGCCGCTCCTTCGACGCGCCACCCCGCTCCTCCTGTCGGCCGCCGGCTCGCCGTTCGCCTGGCCGCCGTCCTTGCGCCTCCTCCGTGTCTGGCCGCCGCCTCGTCTCCTGGCCGCTGGCAGCGCCGCCCCACGCCGGTCGCGCGTCCGCCTGCATCCCCGTCGCCGCACCTCCCTGGTGCCCGGCCGCCCACGGCGACGCCAACGCCGCACGTCGCCCCAGCACCTCACCAGCCAGCGTCCCTGCTCCCGCATTTTACCGCGCCGTGACTGAGTGCCCGGCTTCCCTAGCGCCACCGACCCGTGCTCCTGGCTGCGCTCCACCACCTCCACGCTGGCCGCCGGTGCACCCCCGTCTGCAACCGCGTCGTGCCCCGCTGGCCGCATCGCGCTTGCCCGACCGCAGCGCCGAGCGCTCCCGTGTCCCACCTCCTGGCCGCCGCGACATCTCCCCACGCCGGCCGTCTGCTCGCCACACCCCTGCATCTCTGCTCCGGCCAAACGCAGCAACGTCGCCCTCGCTGCTGCTCGCGTATCGGCTGCTTGTTGCTCCATGCCACCCACCGCCGGCACCCCGCGGCCACGCAGTTTGCCTGCACGCGCCTTGCCCGCACTTCGCCCAAGAAGCTGCACGTTGGCGCCCCAACGGTTCCCGCTTGCTGTGCGCCGAGGCCATGCCCAAGCTTCCGCCGTGCGGGCCGACCGCAAGCACCATGACGCCATGTCCGCGTTCCGCGCCGTGGCTATGTCCTGGAAGCAAGGCGAATAATGGGTGTGATGAACGAAACACAGGAACACGTCGTTGACACACCAGCATCGAAAATTGATCCAAGGTTAGCTCTGATCTGTGCAAAGATTGGTCGGATCAATGCTGTAGTCAACCTGTTCGATGAAATGCTTACAAGGAAGAAACTAGATGTATTGACGTTCCATGCTAGTCTTGGATGCAGGTCTGTTGTGGGGTGGAAGCCTACCGAGATATGTGCCAAGATGCTTTTTAAAGGGTGAGGAAGCGACGGAATCAAGTACACACCCAAGATGTTCGGTGAAATGCCTACAAGGTGAGCCTTGCCCTGAAATACCTAGCTTGACATCACCGACGTCCGTTCGTCGTGATCGCTAAGGTTACTCATGTGTCGTCAAGTCGTACGTCCAGTTTTCGCATTGATATCATTCCTATAGGAGTCCCTAAGTTGACCTCCTTTGTCGTTTGTATCACGTTGGCTAGTCCGTGCGTGCTCGTGATGCTCCACCATGAGCCACGTCGACGTCGTTGACCACATGACGTCGTCGTGATGCTCCGAACCGTCATCGTGTCCTGGCATCGAGATGAAGGATGCATGTGATGTACTTGGTACTGGAACACAACCACGACACATCAGTCGATGATCGTTTAGCCAAATTAGGGTTTGGTCAAGGCGAGACTCGTCGAGTCCTAGGTGTAGCCTAGATGCTCGATGAAATGCCTTCTAGGTCAAACCGAGTGTATTGGTGACCACCAATGACCTAGGGTAGAATACTGCGAGAACGTTGCGACCCACGAGGAGAACTAGTCCAAGTGGAACCTTGGATAAGAATTTCTTAGTCGTGTCGAGGACGTTTCCTTTCCGTTCGCAGATTGCTTAACTAGGTGTACCTCTTCATCGACGGTAGGTTCATCGAGTCTTTTGTCGACGACTAAGTCGAGTCCCTAACTCTCCGACTCATGAGGTGGTGTTCGAGATTCTGCTCACCCCATTGATGAGTCCGGGTTGTTGTGGACGTCGCTAAGATGATCTTCTCGAGATGGCAAAAGCATGCCTTCACGACAAGGGCTCGCATCATGTTTAAGTCCAGAGAACTTACCGAGCTCACCTGGACAGGATTGCGGGAGACACTACATTAGTGTCGTCGTGTAAGCACTTGAACGATGCTAAAGAAGCTTGCCGTAGAAACTACTTTACCTAAAAGTCATTTGAACGTTGTCTTGGTACTAATGCTAGGTTAACAGTGCTTGTAATGACTTCTTAAGTCCAAGCCATGTTGGTCTCAATTCAGTCCCAAGTGTCGTTAGGTTCTATCATGGTTCATCCTAAGTCGGTCCCTACGATAGCACTGCTCACTTAACTAGGTTTACTCCTTTATGAGTTAAGTCAAGTTCATTGGTCGACTGCTAAATTGCGACCTTCGTCTTGTACACTCCACTCATACTCAAGCTTTCGATATCCCCATTGATTCTTAGGTCATCCTTACACTACCAGTCCAACACTTCCACACCAACACCATTCAGCTGTATCATCCTTGAGTGGCATAGCGTCGAGTGTTGAGTGCCAAGTTGCAATGTGTGCTTACATTGCACCTTCCAATTCACATCTCGATACTACTATGACCACTTGACTCCATCCTTTGTTTATCCACACAACAGAGGCATATCTGTCCTTCCTAGTCAAACTCCTCGTTCTTAAAGTTTACACAACCCTATAGAGTCTATTATTAAATTACTTAAGTACTTAATCACTTATATGCATATCATGTCGATAGGAACGTGATGATAGGTGATCGACGAGAAGTTTCGCTTGGAGGAGAAGGCCAGGGTGTCCACTTGAAGTCCTTGGCAGAGTCTGCACAGAAGGACCACTAACAATTGGCATTTATTCGAGTCGCAAACTAAGGCAAGCCCTGGTTTGCATTTAAGAGCTTTTTAAAGTTTTCCAGTTTTATTCACTTACGTCTCCAGTTGATATTGTGCATTACGTATAAGGTGTTTGATACTCCACTTCCATGGCCAAAAATCCCAAGGATTGGTGGGAACGAGTTACAGTTTGACCTGTAGTAACTGCTTTGCTAATGCATAGGAAATTCGGTAGAAGTCGAGTAGTTGGAATCTACTTGCGAGAGATGTAGGACATATCTCACAGGATTGGTTAGATACAAAATGGCAGAATATAATGAAATGGAGACCGGGCAGGGAATGGATAGGAAGTGGCGAGAATTGAGTCTCGGTCGCATAGCCCTGCCCGTGTCGATTAAGGCCCGTCTGTGTGCGGCCCCGCTGAACAAGCTTGACTTGTACCGACAACATAATGGACATATGTAATCCAATAAACTGATGTAACTTGATAACTGGGGTGTCGAGGCCCACTAACTCACCATCGATAGGGGTGGGCTGAGGACACTAAGGTGTAAATCGGTCGGCGGACACATGAGGTGTTCCGTGCGGAGACCTTCTGTTTTCGGAGGTGAGATGGGTTCGGCGTTCGGGTTTCTTGTGAAAGGTGGCCATATACGCCTAGTACTGAAGTGTTATGTAGGTACAGGTGTGCTCGCTGACACTTCCAAACGACGTATGTGTTGTGTTGTCCGGGTGTGTCCTGATTGCAATCACTGTCCCTCGCAGTAATAGAGTACCACTTGTTCACTGTGTCGTGACGTAGTAAGTACTAAAGAACCCAGAAAATACCATTGTATTGAATTATAATTACTTTGCAACCTTGTATGATTTAGAGATAGTATAATTAAAAGTTTACAGTTTCCCCATACTTTAGCTGTAATAGCATTATGTGCTCTGGGCATGTCATATCATCGGTAAAGCGTTTCTTGTTTGATTGTGGAGCCCATGATGTGCTGTGCTTGGAGAATGTCATTTGCTATATAAATCCTGATTATAAGGATCCACTTGTAGGCGAGTCATTTATGCTTCACGTCACCTATGTTTTAGTGTTCCCCTTGCATGTGTCTAGTGAGACGGGTTAGTCTTGCTGAGCCTTATGCTCACGTTTGCGCTTTAACGATTTTTGCAGGTATTAGTTTTATTTCTGCTGTTCAGGTTGTACGTGAGACTCGAGGTGTCGAGATAAATCTCATGTGAACCACGCCGTTGCTGAATGTTCTTCTTGTTGCTAGTGAGAATCGTCCTAGGGCATGGACGTCTTCTCTCCTGCTTAGTTAGGTGAGATTATGAGTATGTATTTTCCGCTGCGTGTGTACTTCTATTGTACACTCTTTTGTAAACTCTTCTTATTATAAAATGGAAACTTTATATGTTTTGGTATCCTTTTTGTGTGTGCTGTTAGGTGCCGCATCGCACGGCACCACCCAATGAGATCCTCGGATGTGTGGACTCCGGTCCCCACAGACATGGTATCAGAGCTTCATTGGGAATAGCACGCTCGAAAAGAGCCTATTTTCGAAAACTCAGAAGTAGTCGAGTGAGGATTAGCTATATGCCCATTAAGGACTATTACTAGTATAAGTTATAAAGGTAATGAACTAACTTGTTATATTATTTCTGTAACGACGCTCCATCTTCAAGGTAAGAGGTAAGGTACGCCGTCGAGAGCGGATCAATCTTGGTAAACTCTGCATACGAGATATGGTATGTGATATTTCTGTGGCTTGGCACGGAAAGTTAATATGAGTCTCTGAAACTTTTCATGTTTCTGAGAACATATGACACGCGATACTCCAGCGTGACACAAAATTAGTGGGAGCCCCCGTCGGGTGGTGTATAACCCGATAGTATGCATCTCTAGAACTATTCATGTTCTATGGGATCATGTGAAACACGTATGCCCGAGCGTGTATAAGCCGGTTCGTATGGGAGTCTTTGCTGTACAGACGTATTTACAGCCATGTATCTCGAGACATGACCTCGCTCGAGGACGACTCACACCAGAGTCGTATGCATTTACTTTCATATATATTATTGTGACTGCCTGTCGTGTTTCTCTGTGCCGCCCTTGAGGTGTGAAGGTGTGAAGGGGGATTGTCTGTCTTCTGCAGGTACACTAACTCCGGTAGCGACCCGTGTAGAATACGTTTGCGAGTGATCGATATTAGGACCACCTATAGACGTATCCGGATATACATGGTTAGATTTTTCTTTTGGTAAAGCACGTAGTACCGTCAGTATCACATATGATACTTGACCATCCCCAACGACAGAATGGTTTCATTATCATCTTGTAAGATCCAACTACCAGTTGTTGGTAAGTTTTGGGTCAAAGTTTCGACATGGTTAGTGCAATGCGAAGAAGGATGAAAATTAAGGCTTTTGTGTACTCTTGACGGAATCTAGCTCGATTTTGTCAAGAGATGCTTCTAGTTAAAATTCATAGCACATAATAGTAGGCTATGTGGAGTATGAAGATCTTCAAGTCCTCGACGACTTCTCTATGGACGAGTTGGACAGAACAACACTTGGAAACTCGTCCAAATCATTAGAAACTAGCATTTCTTCACCTCCTGGATCTAATGAACTAGCCTCAGCATTTTGACCATAACTCTTTGTAGACTTCACAAATGAAGGTCTAAACTATCTTGTTGGAAAGTGTAGAGTCCTCTACACCTTTCCATTGAACTTCCGATCAGCATTCTCATGGAACTCGGCGAAAGACTCAAAGCTCCAAATTTTATCGAATCTGAACACCTAGCGGACAGTTCTGCATACCGTTACGGTTTCGACCATACCTCTTCGCAGAATCGTCGGATAGCTTCGTGCAAAACATTTCCGGAAACCTTGCGACTGGTGCAACAAGTTTGTATTGGGACTTGCTGTCAAATTGTGAGGTTATCCATCTGAAAATCAGTGGCCAAATCAGCTATAAACAACCATGATCTATCAAACTAAATTTTAAAACCTGAACCGATTGTTCCACTTCAAAAATCCGTATCTCTTCAACCTGGAGGGCTATGGAAGCAAGTGAATACTTATTGGAAATCTTTTGGAGTCTTCTATAAGTTTTCTATTGACCTCCAAGCCAAAAGACCTTTGTATGGTGATGAAAATGCACCATAACCACTGCAGCTGCTGTTCTGAAACTGTACAAGACAGCATCTGAACTTTTGTCATATTTCCTTGAAGAAAGCTCTTCTATTCCACTATGATACACTTCTGTAAAGGGGAAGAGCTATTATACAACTTTGTTATTCAGTGTTACCTCAAATTCAGTTTAGAACTAATTAGAAACTGGAGTTGAAGATAGTACATGTATATAGGTGCTATCTGAAACAGCCAGAAAAATTTTGAACTTTGAACAGCCATAACTGTTAAACTAGAAATGCAAACTAGGCATATTTATACATGCCTGGAAAGCTTAAAGAGTCCTCTACCAACTTCCTATTCAACACGAAGGCTAAAACTCGCAATAACCAAGTCTAAATTGAAGTATCGTTTAAGGTGTCGAAACAGTTCAGAATATGGACCGTTACCTATTCAGTTACTGTTTCGATTATAATTCCTAGTAGACTTATCGAATGGCTTCGTATTTTACATTTCTGGGATCCTGAGAATGTATGCAACAAGTTTTCTATGTATTACTTTTGCAAATATTGATGTTTGTATATCTGAAAATTGTGGACAAAATCAGCCTTAAACAAAGGAGATGCTGTCCAAATTTTCAGAAAAACTATCAACTTGCAAATGCCATATCTTCTCAACCAGAAAAGCTACGAGTGCAAGTAAGTACTACTTAGAATGTTTTGGAAGTACTCTACAAGTTCCCTATTCAGCTCAAGACCAAAATCCTTTTCTAGCTGGGTGAAATTTGGATAATCGCAGAGATTGTCCAGGCACACCCAAACTGGACAGCAATCTGTACACCTCTGAATTTAATCCATAACTGGCAGACCCTTGATCCAATGGTGTCACGCGAGTAACCGTTGGAAAGGTTAGAGAGTCAGATACAATTTTTGCAATTGGCTCCAGACCTGAATCGGTCATTTACCTATCCTAAATCAAGTTTGAATGCAGAATGGTCAATCTTAACTGAATTCAAATTCTGAATGCTGAAGTTTTGACCAACTTTAAAAACTCATATCTTTTGAACCAGAACTGATATGAAGACAAGTAAGTACATTATGGAAAGCTTATTACATTGGCTACAACTTTGTACATAAGAATATTTCCATATTTCCATCAGAACAGTCTGAAAACTGTAGATCAAAACTGGTACTTTTTAAGCAGATTCTGCTGAAAGTGCAGAGAAATCTGCTAACTTTAAAATTGCATAACTTGCAAACAAAAGATGATCTTGAGGCAAACCAATATTTTTTGGAAAGGCTTGAAGTGTACTTTAACTTTGTTGTTCATCTCAAGATCTGATTTTGCCATTTACTTGGCCAAAATCGAAGTTGCGTCCAAGCTGTTCATCCTCCACCAGGATTTAATCGGGTGATGACCCTTTAGGGTGATTATGGATTTGGTTCTCGAGTTCAACTAGAGAAGTTTCATAACATCCCAGGTGTTGACCCAACAATATTTGCCATTAGAGTTGAGTATTACACTAAGTCAAATCCCTTTTTGCTCGGATGCAAATGCTAGTGTTTTAACTATGCAACCTTGCACCTCACACTTAATTTATGCATTGAGCATGTATGACACTTCCCTTAGTTGGACGACCCTCCCCATAAAGATTGCTTGAAGTAAGTTTCTTGCTCACCTATCTTAAATCTTAAGGGGGAAGGAGTTCATCTAGTAATCGAAGTGTTACGTTCACCTAGGTGTCATACCAAGGTACATCGACACCGAACCAACGTGCTGGAAGCAATGCTCAAGTAAGTAGGACCGAGTACAACATTGACTCACTGAGTCAATGAGAAGCTTAAGTAACGGATCACCTCGAACCCCGTTTCTTGTGGAACTCGATCATCGAGTTAAAGAAGTCAGTTGATTCTTCACGCTAAACCACTCCCTTGCTTCCGTCTCTGAGACGAGAAGCCATATGTGAGTAGTATGAGCTGGAGATTCTTTAGAAAGAACGTGGATCACTAACCAAGGTCGTGCCTAGCACAATACCTTGTCAACCACTTCGTGCAACCTACGGAAGTGATGAGAACCTTACTCTTCAAAGGTTACTCTCTTTGCAACTTCTGAAGGTAACCCTACCGCACCTTTTAAGGGGTAGACATAGTACTTTAAGAAAACTACGAGATGAAAAACCTGACCCTTTGTTAAGGAACCACAACTACCTGTAAGTTGTGATTAACAAGCTTTAGGGAACTTCCGATCAACAAGAAGTTCAATCACTTTGTTCCATTTTGTACACTCCGTTGCCTTGAAATGAACCTCACCATTCCTTGCTAATACTTTTACCTTGAAACCATCGAACTTGGTCGAGATATGAAAGTAGCAAGTCTTGTCTAGCGCCTTTCATGACCAAGTTTATTCAATCCTCCTGTAATTGGGATACTTCTGACTGTGTTTGGATTGTCTTACCTATTTTTGCTCAAAGCATAATAATGAATGCATCATACCATCTACATTTCTAGCTGGCCAACATTGCATCATTAATGCATAACATTATTCCACTTGTGATGCATCATGAAACGTAATTACCAATGAGTTTTGAGCAAGAATATATGACCCCATTCAAATACCTACGTTGTGTCTCACAATTTTAGTTTTGATCAACTTTATCATTCGCAACGCCTTCGACTTGTTTCATTATCTTGAGTGGCACAAGGGAAACCACTTAACACCTTGTGACCAAAACACAGTTGAGCCTTTGTCCTTGACTCGTTGAAACTCAAATCAACCTGAGTCCTGGAAACAGATTGTTTCTAGTTGCGAGGAGCTTCCTATGGACTTCTCGACCTCGCTAGAACCTTAAAATCTTTCTATTCGCGATGTAATTTTTGATTACCAAACTTTGGAACTGTTTGACTTGTACTGCCTGATGGCATTGTTTCAGCTACAAAACCAAAGCAGAAAAGTCTTCATAAGAGAAACATCTAGAGTTAAGGACACTTAACTATCATAGAACTCTAAGTACCTCCTCAATAAAGAAGGTTACTTCATTTTGACGGAAAGAAGAAGGCCTGAACACCTCAACATAACTTTTTAAGACCCAAGTTTTACGATGTGATATTGTCATGTCGAGCCTCCTGTCAAGGTTATCAACCTAAAGACTGGAGTCACTTGAAACAAAATTTGGAAGATGCCTGAAGATAATCACTATTTCATAGAACCCAAGTCTTTAAGGGCATTGTCATTTTCCTTAGTCAATGACCCTCTTTTGCGGATCGTTCCCTCATCGTTCCTGTTATTCTACTTGTTAGAATCTCGGGACGAGATTCCTTTAAGGGGGAAGGATTGTAAAAGCCCGTTTTTCAGAAGAACAAAAACGCAAAAATGTGAACTTAAATTTTTTTGAAAATGGACTTGGAAATCCAAACTCACATGAACTATATGAGTTAACCAATGTTCACTAAAAATAAGAATTATTCCAACCCTAAAATGGGACATTCAAAAATATTCAAATCTAAGGCTGTAAATTTTTCCATGACCTTCTAATATTCTAAATAGACTCTCGGTTAAGTTTCAAAATTTTTTAAGCACGTTTTCCATTTATTGGACACATACTGAGAGTTTAATCAACGTCGACTTCAAATTTAAACTTTGTGCTCAACCTTGTCTAAATCAACTCCAAATTTTTCCTGAGGTCCCTTATGGTTCAAAAAGGGTAACTTCAAAGTTTCAGGATTTTTGAACCTAATCTACTATTTATTTTCTTGAGTCAAGTATCACCACTTGAATTCAAATTCAAACCTGAGTTCAAATTCAACTTGCTCAGTTTTGAAATCTGATTGCACCATAAAATTCTCCACATTTTATTTAGTCATTGGGCCAAAGTTGAATATTTTTGAAGCATGTCTGCTAGCTCCATTTGAATTTTAAAAGAGAAGGGAGTGGGACCCACATGTCATACTTATCCTCAGTACTAGGAAAAAGTGGTCCCCACTTGGCAGGTCGGCACCGGCTTCCTCTTTCCTCCCCTGCCTCCACGCAAACGCATGCAGGTGCCACACCGATGGACATCGGCCCTTATACATAGCCGCCCGATTCCTTCCGTCCACGGCGCTCGCCAACTCCTGGCCGCCGCTCGCCGGAGCCGCACCACCCCACCAGCCGCGCGCCTCCTCACCCGACCTGCGCGCTCGCCCCTCCGCTCGTCCGGGTTGTTGTGGACGTCGCTAATACGATCTTCTCGAGATAGCAAAAGCATGCCTTCACGGCAAGGTCTCGCATCATGTTTAAGTCCAGAGAGCTTACCGAGCTCACCTGGACAGGCTTGCGGGAGACACTACATTAGTGTCGTCGTGTAAGCACTTGAACGATGCTCAAGAAGCTTGCCGTAGAAACTACTTTACCTAAAAGTCATTTGAACATTGTCTTGGTACTAATGCTAGGTTAACAGTTCTTGTAATGACTTCTTAAGTCCAAGCCATGTTGGTCTCAATTCAGTCCCAAGTGTCGTTAGGTTCCATCATGGTTCATCCTAAGTCAGGACCCTACGATAGCACTGCTCACTTAACTAGGTTTACTCCTTTATGAGTTAAGTCAGGTTCATTGGTCGACTGCTAAATCGCGACCTTCGTCTTGTACACTCCACTCATACTCAAGCTTTCAATATCCCCCTTGATTCTTAGGTCATCCTTACACTACCAGTCCAACACTTCCACACCAACACCATTCAGCTGTATCGTCCTTGAGTGGCATAGCGTCGAGTGTTGAGTGCCAAGTTGCAATGTGTGTTTACATTGCACCTTCCAATTCACATCTCGATACTACTATGACCACTTGACTCCATCCTTTGTTTATCCACACAACAGAGGCATATCTGTCCTTCCTAGTCAAACTCCTCGTTCTTAAAGTTTACACAACCCTGTAGAGTCTATTATTAAATTACTTAAGTACTTAATCACTTATATGCATATCATGTCGATAGGAACGTGATGATAGGTGATCGACGAGAAGTTTCGCTTGGAGGAGAAGGCCAGGGTGTCCACTTGAAGTCCTTGGCGGAGTCTGCACAGAAGGACCACTAACAATTGACATTTATTCGAGTCGTAAACTAAGGCAAGCCCCGGTTTGCATTTAAGAGCTTTTTAAAGTTTTCCAGTTTTATTCACTTACGTCTCCAGTTGATATTGTGCATTACGTATAAGGTGTTTGATACTCCACTTGCATGGCCAAAAATCCCAGGGATTGGTGGGAACGAGTTACAATTTGACCTGTAGTAACTGCTTTGCTAATGCATAGGAAATTCGGTAGAAGTTGAGTAGTTGGAATCTACTCGCGAGAGATGTAGGACATATCTCACAGGATTGGTTAGATACAAAATGGCAGAATATAATGAAATGGAGACCGGGCAGGGAATGGATAGGAAGCGGCGAGAATTGAGTCTCGGTCGCATAGCCCTGCCTGTGTCGATTAAGGCCCGTCTGTGTGCGGCCCCGCTGAACAAGCTTGACTTGTACCGGCAACATAATGGACATATGGAATCCAATAAACTGATGTAACTTGATAAATGGGGTGTCGAGGCCCACTAACTCACCATCGATAGGGGTGGGCTGAGGACAGTAAGGTGTAAATCGGTCGGCGGACACATGAGGTGTTCCGTGCGGAGACCTTCTGTTTGCGAAGGTGAGATGGGTTCGACGTTCGGGTTTCTTGTGAAAGGTGGTCATATACGCCTAGTACTGAAGTGTTATGTAGGTACAGGTGTGCTCGCTGACACTTCCGAACAACGTATGTGTCGTGTTGTCCGGGTGTGTCCTGATTGCAATCACTGTCCCTCATAGTAATAGAGTACCACTTGTTCACTGTGTCGTGACGTAGTAAATACTAAAGAACCCAGAAAATAGCATTGTATTGAATTATAATTACTTTGCAACCTTGTATGATTTAGAGATAGTATAATTAAAAGTTTACAGTTTCCCCATACTTTAGCTGTAATAGCATTATGTGCTCTGGGCATGTCATATCACCGGTAAAGCGTTTCTTGTTTGATTGTGGAGCCCATGATGTGCCGTGCTCGGTGAATGTCATTTGCTACATAAAACCTGATTATAAGGATCCACTTGTAGGCTAGTCATTTATGTTTCACCTCACCTATGTTTTAGTGTTCCCCTTGCATGTGTCTAGTGAGACGGGTTAGTCTTGCTGAGCCTTATGCTCACGTTTGCGCTTTAACGATTTTTGCAGGTATTAGTTTTATTTCTGCTGTTCAGGTTGTACGTGAGACTCGAGGTGTCGAGATAAATCTCATGTGAACCACACCGCTGCTGAATGTTCTTCTTGTTGCTAGTGAGAATCGTCCTAGGGCATGGACGTCTTCTCTCCTGCTTAGTTAGGTGAGATTATGAGTATGTATTTTCCGCTGCGTGTGTACTTCTATTGTACACTCTTTTGTAAACTCTTCTTATTATAAAATGAAAACTTTATATGTTTTGGTATCCTTTTTGTGTGTGCTATTAGGTGCCGCATCGCACGACACCACCCATTGAGATCCTCAGATGTGTGGACTCCAGCCCCCACACAAAACTAGTTAATAAGTTTCTTTTAACGTTTATTAATCAGTTACAATGGTTATTAACATGTCTACACGGGTTTGGAACTGTTTCGAAACAATTTAGATTTAATTCAATAGGAAATAGATTGCAAAAATTGGACAAGTCCGCATGAGGCCGGACTAGTCCGCACTGTGCAGGAACAACATATTAGGTTTTTCTAGATCAACGTGAATTTGGAGATTTGGGGTTGAACTCACGTAAGGAAATGGAAGTAGAAGGTATACCAGGTGTCCAAGATTCCAAAGAATCAAAGGTTTTGGAGGCAACACTTGGATCTTGACGATCTAGGGTTGATGAAGAACTTGATGGTGAATTATTGATGAAGAACGCGATGTTGATAGAGATCTTGATCCTCTTTCGTTTCCTCTTCTTCTTCTTCTTGCTCTAGATCTACTTCTCCCTCCTTGGTGGCGGTTATCCACGAGCTAGGGTTTGGGTGTGGTGGAAAAGTGGCAAATAGATGTTAAGCCAAGGGGTGAAGTTGTTTATATAGAGGTGGAGGCTAGGGTTTGATGGAATTCGAGTTTGAGATGAGTAGGGGTCGGTTTTAGGGACCCACATGGGCTCTAAAAGAGTTAGGAATGATGTCCCTTGGCCCACTTAAGGTAAAACCCGAAAACAAGTCATGAAACAAAAGATCAACTCAGAGTCGCGATTTATCGGACAAGTCCGCAAAGGGCCGGACTAGTCCGAAGTTAGTCAGAGAGATATCAGACAAGTCTGGCCAAAACCGGACAAGTCCGATTTTAGTTAGAGGAAAAACAGACAAGTCCGCTGGAACACCAGACAAGTCCGGACAAGTCCAGAGACTTAGCAAAATTTCCAAGGAATTGGAACACCGGACTAGTCCGCATAGGACCGGACAAGTCCGAAGGTGTCCATAGGCAAAAACAGACCAGTCCGCAGAAAAACGGACAAGTTCGAGCGAGGTCAGAGAGAAATCAGACTAGTCCGCACCAAGACTAGACTAGTTCACACTTCCTAGAATTCTTAAGTGCGGTTTTGTTTCTAATTTATTTTAAACTTGTTCCTTTTTATGTTGATTAATGTTGAACATATTTAATGATGGATGCAGGGCATGATGCATGAAAATGAGGGTGTTACAAACCTACCCCTCTTAAAATGAATCTCGCCCTCGAGATTCGACGCGGAAGAGAAAAGATAGGGAAATTCCTTCTTGAGATCATCCTCCAATTCCTATGGTTCCTCTGATTCTGTGTGATGCTTCCACTAAACTTTACACCATCTAAAAACCTTGTTCCTTGTGACCCTCTACTTGGTTTCCAAGATTTTGACCGGTTGCTCGACATAAGTCAAATCTTTCTCTAGTTCCAATTCTTACATTGGCACTTGTTCTTCCGATACCCTTAAGCACTTCTTGAGCTAGGAAACGTGAAACACATTATGAACATCTGAAAGATGAGCTGGCATCTCCAACTTATATGCTACTTCTCCTTGTTTGTCCAAAATCTTGAATGGTCCGATGTAGCGAGGTGTTATCTTGCCTCTGATATTAAACCTCTTATGACCTCTCATTGGTGACACCTTGAGGTAAACAAAATCTCCTACTTCAAAGGCTAGTTTCCTTCTCCTATTGTCCACATAGCCTTTTTGCCTTGATTGAGCAGCTCTCAAATTTTCACGAATTACCTGAACTTGTTTTTCAGCTTCTAGCAACACGTCCAGACCAAATTCTTGAGTTTCTCCTGCCTCATTCCAAAATAAAGGTGTCCTACACTTCCTTCCATAAAGCGCTTCATATGGTGACATTTTCAAGCTTGCTTGGTAAATATTTTTGTATGAAAATTCTACATATGGCAAGCTCTTGTCCCAACTTTTCCCATTCTTTAAAGCACAAACTCTTAACATGTCATCTAAAATCTGATTAGTCCTCTCGGTTTGTCCATCCGTTTGATGGTGATATGCTGAGCTGAAATTCAACCTTGTTCCCAATGCTTAATGCAATTTCTGCCAAAACCTAGAGGTAAATTGAGATTCTATCCGATACTATCTTCTTTGGTACCCCATGTCGGCACACAATATGCTCCATATATATTTTGTCCAATTGTGCGGCCGTATACTTGGTCTTGATAGGGATGAAATGAGCCAACTTAGTCAACCGATCCACAATTATCCATATGGAGCCATAACCGGACTGAGTTCGTAGTAATCCGACTATAATGTCCATACCGATCTCTTCCCACTTCCACTCCGAAATCTTTAATAGCTGCAGTAATCCGGCTGTCCTTTGGTGTTCCGCCTTGACTTGTTGGCACGCATCACACAATGCTACATATTCAGCTATGTCCTTTTTCATGCTAGCCCACCAATAACATGTATTCAAATCCTTGTACATCTTCATACAATCGGGGTGAATCGAGTATGGCGAGTCATGTGCCTCCTTTAGTATTGTATCCCGAATATGCTTCACATTAGGCATGACAATCCTTTTTCTGAGCCATAAGGTACCATGTTCATCCTCATCAAACCTGAATTCCCTTCCTTCTTGGGTCCTTTCCTTGATTTCTTGGATTTTCTCATCTTTCGTTTGACCCTCTCGAATTTCTTGCTCCAAAGTCGGATTTAACTCCATCATCCCCATCTCATTTACAAATCCGAGATTCAACCGTTCGAACACCTTACATAACTCGGATGGCAGCTCTCGAGCTACGAGTTGATGACTTACTCTCTTCCTATTCATGGCATCGGCCACTACATTAGCCTTCCTCGAGTGATAATTGAGTCCAAAATCATAATCCTTGATGAGCTCCAACCATCTTCGTTGCCTCAAATTCAGGTCCATTTGTGTGAAAATATACTTAAGACTCTTATGATCCATATAAATTTCACACCTATGTCCAAGGATGTAGTGTCTCTAAATCTTCAATGCGCGCACCACAGCTGCGAGTTCCAAATCGTGGGTCGGATAATTCTGCTCATGCTTCTTCAATTGCCTCGATGCATATGCTACCACTTGACCTTCTTGCATAAGCACGCATCCAAGCCCTTGTCTTGATGCATCACAATAGATATCAAAACTCTTGCTCACGTCCGACAATATCAAAACTGGGGCTGTTGTTAACCTCTTCTTCAACTCCTCAAAAATCTCTTGACAAGCTTGAGTCCATTGAAATGCTTTCCCCTTCATTAGCAACTCCGTCATTGGCTTGGCTATCTTGGAAAAGTCCTTGATGAACCGTCGGTAATATCCAACCATCCAAAGAAAACTCCTTATTTTCTTTACATTTTGCGGTGGTTCCCATTTCAATACGTCCCTCACTTTTCCGGGGTCAACCGATACTCCTCCTTCTGAGATGATATGACCCAAAAATGATACTTCTCTCAACCAAAACTGACACTTGTTGAACTTGGCGTACAGTTGATGCTCCCTTATTTTCTGCAACGTAAGCCTGAAGTGTTCCTCATGCTCCTTCTCATCCTTCGAGTAGATCATAATGACATCAATGAATACCACGACGAACTTATCCAAGTACTCCATGAAAACCTTATTCATGAGGTACATAAAATAGGCAGGTGCATTGGTCAATCCAAATGACATCACGGTGTACTCATAGGATGCATACCGTGTCCTGAAAGCTGTCTTGGGTATGTCCGATGGCCTAATCTTCATTTAAAAGTATCCCGACCTCAAATCAATCTTAGAGAAAACACAAGCACCATTCATCTGATCAACAAATCTTCTATGCGTGGCAAGGTGTACTTGTTCTTAATGGTCATCTCGTTGAGAGCTCGGTAATCCACACACATCCTTTGTGACCCATCCTTCTTGTCCACAAATAGAACGGGCGCTCCCCAAGGTGAAGAATTGAGGCGAAAAAAACCCTTCTCTAGTTGCTCTTGAATTTGCTTCTTGAGCTCTGCTAACTCCTTAGGAGGCATCCTATATAGCCTCTTAGCTATACGTGCAGTTCTAGGTATTAAATCAATAACAAAATCAATGTCTCGATCAGGTGGCATACTTGGCAAATCATCCGGAAACACGTCCAAAAATTCACACACCACCGAAATCTCCTCAATTGCGGCACCGTCCATGTGATTCAGCTCCTATTGCTTTGGTGCGGTTTGGGATGCTTCAAATTCCACGGTGATCCCTTCCTCATTGGTCAACTTCATCGTCTTCATGGCACATTCGATGATTCCATTGTGCTTCCTCAACCAGTCCATACCAAGTATAATGTCCGATCCTTGAGAATCCAAAACAATGAGGTTGGTGGAAAAGTCTACCCCCTTATTCTAAGGCTTACTTTTGGACATACTATATTTGTCCTCATCTCTCCTCCAGGTGACTTAACTAATAGAGTAAACTTCATATGAGAGATAGGCAAACCATACCTGGCAACATATTTCGATGCAATGAATGAATGCGAGGCTCTAGAATCAAATAACATAGTCACCGGGTTGGAGTTTGCGAGAAACATACCAATCACCACATCATCCGCTTGTTGATCATCTTCCGTAGAGACATGGTTCATGTTGCCACGAGCAAAATTCTGCTGTCCACCGTTCCTTTGCGGCTGTCCTCCATTGGGTCTTGGGTTTTGCCTCGGCGCATTGCTTTCTTGACCAAGGCCTGACTTAGGACATTGATGTGAAAAGTGTCCAGCTTCCCCACAAGTATAGCACTTCTTTGCTGCACCAGAATTTGGACGGACTTGATTCTGAACGTTTGCACCAGGAAAGTTGGCACGAGGTGCATAAGACATTGGAGGCCTAGGTGCTTGCATGGCACGACGCTGCTGCACAAACTGAGCTGCACGCGGTGCATATCCAGGGCGATGAGCAGGCGCAAAAGAGCTGAAATAAGGCGCATTGGGTGGCACAAGTCGAGGGCACACATTACTTCCTTGTTGCTGTCCTTGATATGGCGCCTTCCTCTTGTTGTCTAGTTCCATCTCACATGCCTTGTTCTCTACAACAATTGCTTTGTCCACAAGCTTCTGGAAGTTGTCATAATCACAGTTGAGCAATTGTACTTGGATATCATTGTTAAGGCCCCTCATGAACAAGTATTGCTTCTGGCTGTCCCGACTCACATCCTCAGGCGCATACCTTGAGAGTTGAGTGATTTGTTGAGATATTCACTCACGCTTGATCTTCCTTGCCTCAAGTTCTCAAATTCTTGCCTCTTCAAAATCATAACTCCTTCCGGCACATAATGAGAACGAAAAACTTTCCTTGAATTCTGCCCAGGTGATCCTCTCCTGATTCTCATGAGCATTGCAATAAGCATCACACCAATCGGCAGCTGCTCCAACATGTTGATGAGACGCAAATAGCACCTTCTCCCAGTCACTGCATTGGACAATATCTAGCTTCTTCTCCACAGACTTGAGCCAATCATTAGCATCCATAGAGTCAGCAGCTTGAGCAAAGGTTGGCGGTCTAGTCCTCATAAACTCTCCCAACCGGTTATGAGGAGATAGGGGTGGTGGTGGAGGCATGTGGGGCTGATTGTTGATGTTATCATCCTGCAGCTATCCCATAGTCTGTATCATGGTTTGCATGAGCTAGTTTTGCATTGCCAAAAGCTGCTCAATGTTGATAGCTCCATGAGCAGGTCCTTGTCCATTGTTGTTCTGAGGTGCTCCATTGTTCTCCTCCTCATCATTTCCATCCCTCTGGTTGCGAGTTTCACCATCT
Organism: Tuctoria greenei; assembly: GCA_036927565.1. NCBI lineage: Eukaryota > Viridiplantae > Streptophyta > Magnoliopsida > Poales > Poaceae > Tuctoria > Tuctoria greenei. Next base: position 127,802,314 of record JAYESD010000010.1, on the reverse strand, counting down.
GAAGAAAAGCAAGAGATAAGAATTTAGAAGATGTCCCCAACTATATGCATCAAGGGATATGAAATTAAGCAACTAACTACACTAGCCTACATGGACATGGCAATGCTAAAGCATCCCGAAATCCTCTATTAAGTACACAAGCAAACAATATATAGCAACCATCACACCAAACAAAAACACATCGATCCCTGAGTGTTCCTATGTACTCTAAAGTGTCCATTCTATCTAGGCTGCGTCCTATGATCAACCTGTGGCTCTGATACCAATTTGTGACAACCGGTTCTGGAAACGAACCAAGTGAACGCATGTGTGCCCAGGTTCAACACGCATACACAAGTGCGTTCACAAAAGGATTTACATAAAATTACCACAGAACAAGATTAATTGAGAACTTTTATTACACAATTCATAATATCCTCGAATACAAGCTCTAGTGATTATTAATGACAGGTTTGAACTAATACAACAGAAATAAACTAATAAGAAACTAAGCAAAAGGGGATAGTGCAACTCCAACACTCCACAGGCAAAGCTGACGGTAGACACGGCCTAGAACTCCGCATTATTATCGTTATACTCCCAATTCTGACATGCAACTATTGGTGGTGGAATTGCAAGGGTGAGTACATGTCGTACTCAGCAAGTGTAGAAAGTATGACATGTAGCTGATTCAAATGACGAATATAATAATGGCTAAATGTTGAAAAGTACATTAAAACATTTAAAAAGCAGTATATTATATGTATGTGAAGTAAATCCATCATAAACTACAATGAATAACATAATATGAAACCATAATCAATTATCCATCCATATACCAGATTATTACCATCATAATCATCCATGTCCAATTATCATAATTCAATTCATAACTATAACCATGACCATTACCATAACCATAACCAACCAACCATCCCAAATATCAAGTTCCCTCTAATCATGGAAGTTGTCCAGGTGCTCATAACTGGGAGCACAACTATAATGATAGTTTTATTAGACTCTGCAGAGTTTGTACCACTTTACCCACGTGTTTGTGATTTCATCACCTTTCGGTGACTAAGAACCTCCCTTATGCCCATGACCCGTCGGTCACATTACACACTTCCGTTGGTGTGTGGCCAAGAGATCACAAAATAGCCTTTACAATGGGATTACTAGCATATTTAGACCCCACTGAGGTTTCACCAGTGGCAATGCCTCCAACTGAGCACATCTTCAACCAAGGACCCCCTCTTGAGCCATTCGGATCCCAAGGTAGTCCCACCAATCATCAACAAACCCAATCCGACTACCCCTTCCCTGAGCATCCTTAATGGTCCAAACAGCACTAGAAAAGCCCTAATTAATCAGCTACACCACACCCATACTTGGCCTCGTGGTGGCACTGTAGTCCTGACTTATTCTCGCATGAACCGGTCCTTAGATCTAAAGCAAGTAAACCACCATAACATCCAACCCATCCACATACCGAGCTTACTTAGATCACCCATTAGCATATCATATTAACCAGTTCATGTTAATCAATCTCATAAATGCAAAATTAAGTTGAGTGATATAGTTGTCTTCCCATCCCAATTAATTTAGGGAAGTAAAAAGGTTAAAAAGCCCTTACCGACTCTCTACCATGTATTCCTGGTGACAAGGGTGGTTAAACAATGCTAGTAAACTTCCTATCATAGGGTTTCCCATCAAATTGACACAAGCATGCAGTTTTGCAAACAAAACCTTTATTTCAAAACAGGATCAATATGCTTCAAGGACACTTGCCTTACTCTTGGGAATGGTTCGGGTCAAAGCCTTCAAACTCTTGGTGCTGGAGATCCTCCGGGGCACTCTCTAGCACAAATCCGTCTAATGTGCACAATAAACATACAAGATAAGAAACACAATCAAAGAGTGCACACATATTACTCAATATGACATGACATGCATGATTAATACAAATGCGAAGCAAAACTAGTTAATAAGTTGCTTTTAATGTTTATTAATCAATTACAATAGTTATTAACATGTCTACACATGTTTGGAACTGATTCAAAACAATTTAGATTTAATTTAACAAGAAATAGATTGCAAAATCGGACAAGTCCGCACTACGCAGGAACAACAGATTAAGGTTTTCTAGATCGACGTGAATTTGGAGATTTGGGGTTGAATTCATGTAAGGAAAAAGGAAGTAGAAGGTATACCAGGTGTCCAAAATTCCAAAGAATCAAAGGTTTTGGAGGTAACACTTGGATCTTGACGATCTAGGGTTGATGAAGAACTTGATGGTGAATTGTTGATGAAGAACGTGATGTTGATGGAGATCTTGATCCTCTTTCATTTCCTCCTCGTCTTCTTCTTGCTCTAGATCTACTTCTCCCTCCTTGGTGGTGGCTATCCACGAGCTAGGGTTTGGGTGTGGTGGAAAAGTGGCAAATAGATGTCAAGCCAAGGGGTGGGGTTGTTTTTATAGAGGTGGAGGCTAGGGTTTGATGGAATTCGAGTTTGAGATGAGGAGGGCTCGGTTTTAGGGTCCCACATGGGCTCTAAAAGAGTTAGGCACGACCTCCCTAAGCCCACTTAAGGTAAAACCCAAAACAAGTCATGAAACAAAAGATCAACTCGAAGTCGCGATTTATCGGACAAGTCTGCAAAGGGCCGGACTAGTCCGAAGTTAGTAAGAGAGATATCGAACAAGTCTGGCCAAAACCGGACAAGTCCGATTTCTGTGAGAGGAAAAACGGACAAGTCCGCTAGAACACCGGACAAGTCCGGACAATTCTAGGGACTTAGCAAAATTTCCAAGGAATTGGAACACCGGACTAGTCCGCATAGGACCGGACAAGTCTGAAGGTGTCCAGAGGCAAAAATAGACTAGTTCGCAGAAAAACGAACAAGTCTGAGCGAGGTCAGAGAGAAATCGGACTAGTCCGCACCAAGACCGAACTAGTCCGCACTTCCCAGAATTCTTAAGTGCGGTTTTTTTCTAATTCATTTTAAACTTGTTCCTTTTTATGTTGGTTAATGTTAAACATATTTATGATGGATGCATGGCATGATGCATGAAAATGAGAGTGTTACAGGAACCAAGCCGATGGTCCATCGTCGTCATCACGAGGAGGAGGCAGAGGATGATAGCACGAGTGGATGGTCCAACCTCATTAGAACATGGGTACGAGTGTGCAACTTCAGATGTCTTACAATGACAACAATATATGTTATTAAGTTTATAAAAATATTGAATATGTCAAAATTGAAATTTTTTTACCAACTGGGTGTAACGGTCAGAGTGAAGGTTCTGCCGGAGGAGAACGTGGTGGAGGAGGTCCTGTGTACCTCGGCTAGTGCATAGAGGAGTCCTGACGACAAGACCCAGTGCACCACAAGTCTTCATTGCCTCCTTTATCATAGTGTTGACCTTCTTGAGTGTGTGTGCCTAGTCCATAACAGCCATGTGCAACCCATTGTACCATCTGCCAAACATCATACCAGACTCGAAATCTGCATTGCGTAACACGTCATACAATAAAGTAGTAAAGTGTTAATGATTTATGGTTACATTAGTAATTCTAATATAACGAACAATAAGTAATAATTATCTTACCTCTATGAACGTTTCATGATCTTGATGCCTAGGGTACGCGTCCAACGTAGATGGAACGCGCGACTCAGGCTGGACAGGTGGGTAAGTGATCCTAGTCCGTGTGCGAGGTACGTAACACTGCAGGTACTCCACGCACCCTGAGGTCTGATGGGGAATGTATCATCAATCACATCCTCCTGGGTTGCTGCCCACTGTTCCACTGTAGGATCGAAGAGCACGTGAAAAGCTACCAGAGGGGGGGGGTGAATAGTAGATTTAAAAATCTTACGCAGCGGAAACAATAAAACCCTAATCTCTTCGGTAGAAAAACAATCAGTTAAAGAAATCGTGTATGATACTAATCTAAACGTGTTTCACCGTGAAAAAAGTGATATATATCAGAGAGAATCAAGTCACGAAGACAACACAAAAAGAATTACTCAAATCCGTCGAGAACAACTCAAGTTATGATCAAAAGATCAAACACTGGTCAATCTGACCTACCCGAGAAAAAAAAACAATTTCTGGAATGCTGCAAAGAAACTCGTGTAGATCATAGACCACAAATCCAATGACCGTGAAATTTTGACAGATGATAGATAATAAAGTTCTGAAGACAACCCAAGAAGAATCACGTCAATTGGATCAGTAAAACTCGAGTTATGATAAAACCACCGACAAAAGGTAGTGCTGTCCAGAAACTCGACGAGTAAAACTTGTCTGAAACAAGTTGGACGAACAAGACACAAAAGTTCCTTCAAACAATCAATTTTATTCAATAGAACACAAGAGGAACAGCCCCAAAGTCGTCTACCCGAACTTTGGCCTTCCCTTGCTTATATAACCAGCCCTTAGGCCATCCCAATCTCAACTAGGACTCCAATCCTAATCCGATCACAATCGGAACTTTCCATAACTGCTTAGGACTCTTCTATACGCAGATAGAAGCAATCTTAAGACTTCCAAACACCTTAGGAACGTATCCCACATTCCTAAACAACTCAAATTCGTGACACACACGAAATCCTAACATAACCAACTCGATATTTCCATACCGAGCCATAACCGACTCCGCCGCAGCCGAAGTCATCAACCGATACGATCCGATCCTTCCGATCAGATCTTCCTTCATAATCCGTCTCTAGAAGCATATTTCCATTTCATGCACCGCATGCATACGTGCGAACACCTTCCTTCGACCTTCATATGCACTGCCCTTGATTCAATCATCCTGCGCGACCTCCTGACCCGCTCAACCACAGTTCCTCCTGAACTTGGTTGTTGGAACCTCATCTCCTCCTGAGACTAGTCCAATGGATCCCGTCACCAGCCATGACTTGAACTCAAGCAACACCTGCACATGAATAAACAACCAATCTATACGAGCCCAAGTCCTCGACTTGACTCACGTTAGTTCCGAACACAACACCTTACGTGAGAACCTCACATAAGCATGTTGCAAAACCACAGTAGAAACGATATCAACTGTATCATCCAAGACGCACCAAAAACTTAGCAAATGAAAACTAAGCAATCTTTCCAATCAAGTAAAGCAAGTACGAGACATTGCGAATGCAAAGCAGAAGCACTGCGGTCAAGTTCCGGACCTTGCCAGAGCAACCCGGAGCTTGAGCCGGAGCTAACAAGAGCTAGTAGAACCTAGCGCCAGAGCTTACCAAAACTTGTAGATCCTGGATCCGGAGCTTACCAAAACTAGTCGGAACTAGTCAACCCAAAACCCGGAGCTAGACAAAGTACGTCGGAGCTTAGCAAAAGCATGCCGGAGCTATCAAGTATATGCCGGAGCTATCAAAGACATGCTGGAGCTAACAAAGACATGCCGGAGTTAACAAGGACATGTCGGAGCTAAAGATAAAGCTCACCGGAGCTAACCAAAGCTGGTCGGACCTTACCAAGAAGTCGGACCTAGCATCAAACGTAACCGGAGCTACCCAAAGCAAGCCGGACCTATCGTCGGACCTTGCTGTAGCTCGGAGCTAGAGTCGGACCTTGATAAAAAGGTGTTTTGGTGATATTAAAAACTTTTATCATCAAAGCCAAGTGTATTCACTAGAAGCCAATGTATTCAGCACACATAGGTCTTACAATCTCCCCCTTGATGAATGCATTGGCAACACCATTTAAAATTCCGAACATTGGCTTATTCAAATAAAAGTTTTGAAAACAATTTCTCCCCTTTTTGTTTAAATAAAAATAAAATGAGAAGGAAAAAAATATCCCATATTATCTCTCCCCCTTTATTAACTTTCCTTATGCACATATTCTCTTCATGCTTATCTCTTCCTTTTTGAATGTGTGATTAATCTCTCCCCCTTTGACAATGTATTCAGCAAGGTAAAAGAGAAATTTTAATTGTTATGAGATATAAACAAATTATCTCTCCCACTTTAGTTGTTATGAGCATATTATAACATATACATATAAACAAAGCTCACCCAAGTCATACTATCAAGTAACTCACACTATCACATCAATGAGATACATAAAGTAGTGTAAGCCATGCTAGAGATCAAGTGTGATTTTCAATTTTAGCAGGTCATTATCTCACAAACTTAACTATTTCAAAACCTGAAAGCATGACACTTGTTGCTGCTTTTATTATTTTTCAAAGCATAAATTTAGATAATATGATATTTGCAAGAGATTATATGCTCATCTTCCTTATTCTAACCAACCAAGCCAAGCCTATGTCATTTGACAATCAGAAGCTTAAGGACATGGTTTTAGTCATACACAACTTCTTCCAAGTTCATATCTAAGTGCAATGACAAGCCATCTCGAAAGAAGAAGTGCGATGCATGCATATTCTCTTGATCTTTTCTCAATTTATATTTGTTCATAAAAACTCAACATGTGAGTTGATTACTTGATAAATTCTTAATGATTAAAAGCATTTGTGAGCATGCAACAAGTTCAAAACAGCAAGAAAGTTCGACCATGACCAGATTTAGTGTAAGTAATTATTCCAATTACTAGACATGGCAAAAACTACAAAAAGTATAACACGAGTAATGTAGTAAGAACTTTCAGCATGTAAAAGGAATCACAAAGTCATATATGTATGAAATAATATGCTCATATTATTTTAATTTCAGATTCCCACATAGACTTTCAAAAACTCCCCCTCAATTTAAGCCATGAGGATGCATAACCCCTATTTCACTACGAATGTAACAAAAACGAGTGAAATCCAAAGGTTTTGTAAAAATGTCAGCCAATTGTTGTTCGGTATCTACATGGTGAAGCACAATGTTTCCTTTTTCAACATTATCACGGAGAAAGTGATACCTAATGTCAATGTGCTTAGTTCTAGAATGTTGCACGGGGTTTTTAGCAATGCAAATAGCACTAGTGTTATCACAGAACAGTGGAACACTATCTAGATCAACCCCATAGTCCTTAAGTGTTTGAACAATCCAAAGAATTTGTGAACAAGCACTAGCAGCAGCTACATACTCAGATTCGGCTGTGGATTGTGCAACTGAACTTTATTTTCTAGAGGACCAAGCAACAAGAGAATTACCAAGAAAATGACAAGCACCGGAAGTACTTTTCCTATCAATCCTACAACCCCCAAAATCAGCATCCGAAAAAGCTTTCAAAGAAACGATTGAGGAAGAAGGAAGAAAAATGCCAAATTCTTGAGTTCCATGTAAGTACCTGAGAATCCTTTTGACGGCTTGACGATGTGAAACACGTGGGGAAGCTTGAAACCGTGCACAAAGACATACGCTGAATTGTATGTCCGGTCTTGATGCCGTAAGGTACAAAAGTGATCCGATCATACTTCTATAATCTTTTTGATCCACGGATTCACCATCTTCATCAAGTTCAAGTGTTGTTGCTGTTCCCATTGGTGTCCGAAGAGGCTTGCTTTTGTCCATGTTGAAGCGCCTTAGGAGATCTTTGGTATACTTTGTTTGATGCACAAAGGTACCCTCCTTGGTTTGCTTGATTTGCAGCCCCAAAAAGTAAGTGAGTTCACCCATCATACTCATTTCAAATTCGGAACTCATCATTGCTGAAAACTTGGACACAAGATCATGAGAAGCACAACCAAAGATAATATCATCCACATACACTTGAACGAATAATGAGTCATTGCCATGATTAAGCACAAAAATAGTTTTATCAACCTTTCCCATTGTAAACCCCTTTTCAAGTAAGAATGTTTTTAACCTATCATACCATGCTCTAGGGGCTTGTTTGAGACCATATAAGGCTTTGGACAGTTTGTAAACATGATTAGGAAAATCTGGATTTTCAAAACCTGGTGGTTGTTTGACATAAACCTCCTCATCTATGTAGCCATTAAGAAAAGCACTTTTAACATCCATTTGATATAGCTTAAAACCTTTAGATGCTGCGAAAGCTAACAAGATTCTTATGGCTTCTAATCTAGCGACAGGAGCAAAAGTTTCATCAAAATCTAGACCTTCAACTTGAGTGAAACCTTGAGCAACCAACCTAGCCTTATTCCTAATCACAACCCCATCCTCACTTTGTTTATTTTTATATACCCATTTAGTTCCAATTAAAGTGTGGCCTTGAGGTGGAGGTACAAGTTTCCAAACATTATTTCTTTCAAAATTTTCTAACTCTTCTTGCATGGCAATAATCCAAGATTCATTAGTGAGTGCGTGTGATATATCTTTGGGTTCAAAAGAAGCAACAAAAGCAGAATGAGCATGAGAGTTTGGATCGCAAAACCTGGACCGTGTGACTCGTTCATGCAAGCTTCCAATCATCTGTTGTGGGGGATGATCTTTGTAAAAACGTAGGGGAACAGATGTCTCACAAGCTTCTTTTTCATTAGGTTCATTGTAGATTGATGAGCTTGTGATTTGTGGACGATCAGGACCAGCAGAGGTGACAGTCGGAGCTTGTTCAATGTCCGGAGCTGGACACATGTCAACTTCAGAACTACCAGGCAGTATCACCGGCTCTTCTTCATCTTCGAAAATACCCTCCCCCTGAGAATATGAATCTGGTCCTGCAACACCGGAGCTAGTACCTGGGCTAGCTTCATCAAAAGACACTTCACAAGTCTCCACAATTTTGTTAAAGCACACGGTAGCCTCTAGTATGAGATGGATAACCAAGAAACATGCCATCATTGGATCTAGGTTCAAATTTATCAAGATTACCATGTTTCTTAACAAAGCATTTGCAACCAAAGACCCGAAAGTGTGTAACACTAGGCCTATGTCCAAACCGGAGCTCATATGGTGTTTTACCTAGCTTAGCACGCAAGAAAACACGATTTGAGACATAACAAGCAGTTGCTAACGCATCAGCCCAAAATTTCCTAGGGGTTTGATATTCATCAAGCATAGTCCTAGCCATCTCAACTAGGGTTCTGTTCTTTCTTTCTACAACACCGTTTTGTTGAGGTACATATGGTGAAGAAAATTGATGATCTATTCTATTTTCAGCACAAAAGTGATCAAAGAATTGATTTTTAAATTCAGTTCCATTATCACTTCTAATTGCTTTTAATGATCCTGGGTGATCAATTGATAATCTAAGAAATAAAGTTCTAAAGTGACTAAAGACTTCATTCTTAGACGCCATAAAATACACCCAAGAATATCTAGAATAATCATCAACAATAACAAGAGCATACCATTTACCTCCGAAGGATTGAACACGTGAAGGTCCTACGGTGTCAAGATGCAAAAGTTGACATGGTTCATTTGTCATGATCATTGTGAGAGGAGTATGTGAACCTGCAACCATCTTAGCATGTCTACAAGAAGAGCACACAATTTCTTTGTCCCCTTTAAGCTTAGGCAGCCCACGCATGCGATCAAGAGCACTAACACGCGTTAGGTGATCAAAGCCTACGTGACCAAGTCTACGATGCCAAAAATATAAGTCCTTTAAATCATTAGCAACTAGTCACCTATGCTTAGAAGAAGACATATCAAAATCAGCTTTAAAAACTCTTCCAAACCGAGACATGTTAAAAATAAGCTCACTATTTGAATCTACAACTTTGCAGCAGTTTTTATTGAAAGTAATTTCTAGATTTTCATCTTGTGAAACAGAAAGCAAGTTATATTTCAAATTTTTGACAAGTGCCACATCCTTCAAAGTGTAGTGATCATTTACTCTAACCGAACCCTTAGCAATTATAGTAGTTGAAGAATTATCGGCAAAAGTAACATTCTCTACACTTGACACAAAGGTGAGGGAGGAGAACCAATCTTTGTTACCGGTCATGTGGCGTGAGCAACCTGAATCCACAATCCAAATATTCTCCTTCCTCAAGCGTGTAACCTCATCGTCTTCACTGCTGTGTTCTGCATCCTCCTGACTTGATCTTGATCTTGCTTTGCCCATCATGAAGCATATGTTGGCCAGGTCATCATTCTCTTCATCACTTTCAAAATCAATGTCACTTGAACTGAGCTCTTGAAGCGCGGTGATGAAGCTGTTGATCATCTTGCGTCCTATGGTACCCTTCTTCTTCTTGTTGGAGTTTCCAGAGGAGGTCCGGATCTTGCTTTGTTTTTCTTCCCGGGTGGTCGGACCTGAAAGATTAGGGCATTCTGTACGAAAGTGTCCTGTTTTACCACATTCAAAACAGCGTTGAGGTCCGGAGCTTCCTCTCCTTCTAGTTCTCACATTTTGCAATGCTTTTGAGAATCTAGTAGAGATGAGTGCCAACTCCTCTTCTGGAATTTCTTCGATCTGCTCCAGGGTTAGTGAGGACAACAAAGCAAGAGTATTGCAGGATGATGATTGGCCGGAGCTAGACATATCACGTTGTGAGACAAATGCAATAGACTTGTTTGGGTTCTTACGTGCTAGGATGTCAATTTCATGAGTTTTTAGTTTAGAATAGAGTACATCTAATGTAAGAGAACTCATGACAGTTGATTCACGAATGGATGTTACTTTCATCTCCCAAACTGACATGTCTAATGCACTAAGAAGTTGTCTAGCATTCTTAGCATCAGAAAAATTTACATTGACACTACGTAAGTTGCTGAGAATTTTATTGAAACGAGCAAAAAGGTCATCGATAGACTCACCTGGTTGCATCTCAAAACGCATATATTCCTTTTTGAACATATCTTGTTTTACCTCCTTGATTGTGTTGGAGCCTTCATGATAATCACAGAGAGCTCTCCAAACATCGTATGCTGACCGGAGGTGTGCGACACGATCAAAGTCGCTCTGAGTGAGTCCTTGGATGATCAAGTTTCGGGCTTTGTTGTTATTGTCGACGTCCCGGAGGTTCGTAGCCGTGACTTGATCATTGGGTGGCACTTCATAAGGCTTATACACCTTCTCCCATATTGCAAAGCCTTGTGCCTGGATAAAAGCCTCTATGCGTGCCTTCCAAACCTGAAAATCAATACCAGCAAACACACAAGGTTTGACGGAGTACTTCTCCATGATGATTAGTTAAAAACACGTGCAAACCACAAAGATTAGAGCACCGTGGCTCTGATACCAATTGTAGGATCGAAGAGCACGTGAAAAGCTACCAGAGGGGGGGGGGGGGTGAATGGTAGATTTAAAAATCTTACGCAGCGGAAACAATAAAACCCTAATCCCTTCGGTAGAAAAACAATCTGTTAAAGAAATCGTGTATGATACTAATCTAAACGTGTTTCACCGTGACAAAAGTGATATATATCAGAGAGAATCAAGTCACGAAGACAACACAAAAAGAATTACTCAAATCCGTCGAGAACAACTCAAGTTATGATCAAAAGATCAAACATTGGTCAATCTGACCTACCCGAGAAAAAAAAAACAATTTCTGGAATGCTGCAAAGAAACTCATGTAGATCATAGACCACAAATCCAATGACCGTGAAATTTTGACAGATCATAGATAATAAAGTTTTGAAGACAACCCAAGAAGAATCACGTCAATTGGATCAGTAAAACTCGAGTTATGATAAAACCACCGACAAAAGGTAGTGCTGTCCAGAAACTCGACGAGTAAAACTTGTCTGAAACAAGTTGGACGAACAAGACACAAAAGTTCCTTCAAACTATGAATTTTATTCAATAGAACACAAGAGGAACAGCCCCAAAGTCGTCTACCCGAACTTTGGCCTTCCCTTGCTTATATAACCAGCCCTTAGGCCATCCCAATCTCAACTAGGACTCCAATCCTAATCCGATCACAATCGGAACTTTCCATAACTGCTTAGGACTCTTCTATACGCAGATAGAAGCAATCTTAAGACTTCCAAACACCTTAGGAACGTATCCCACATTCCTAAACAACTCAAATTCGTGACACACACGAAATCCTAACATAACCAACTCGATATTTCCATACCGAGCCATAACCGACTCCGCCGCAGCCGAAGTCATCAACCGATACGATCCGATCCTTCCGATCAGATCTTCCTTCCATAATCCGTCTCTAGAAGCATATTTCCATGTCATGCACCGCATGCATACGTGCGAACACCTTCCTTCGACCTTCATATGCACTGCCCTTGATTCAATCATCCTGCGCGACCTCCTGACCCGCTCAACCACAGTTCCTCCTGAACTTGGTTGTTGGAACCTCATCTCCTCCTGAGACTAGTCCAATGGATCCCGTCACCAGCCATGACTTGAACTCAAGCAACACCTGCACATGAATAAACAACCAATCTATACGAGCCCAAGTCCTCGACTTGACTCACGTTAGTTCCGAACACAACACCTTACGTGAGAACCTCACATAAGCATGTTGCAAAACCACAGTAGAAACGATATCAACTGTATCATCCAAGACGCACCAAAAACTTAGCAAATGAAAACTAAGCAATCTTTCCAATCAAGTAAAGCAAGTACGAGACATTGCGAATGCAAAGCAGAAGCACTGCGGTCAAGTTCCGGACCTTGCCAGAGCAACCCGGAGCTTGAGCCGGAGCTAACAAGAGCTAGTAGAACCTAGCGCCGGAGCTTACCAAAACTAGTAGATCCTGGATCCGGAGCTTACCAAAACTAGTCGGAACTAGTCAACCCAAAACCCGGAGCTAGACAAAGTACGTCGGAGCTTAGCAAAAGCATGCCGGAGCTATCAAGTATATGCCGGAGCTATCAAAGACATGCCGGAGCTAACAAAGACATGCCGGAGTTAACAAGGACATGTCGGAGCTAAAGATAAAGCTCACCGGAGCTAACCAAAGCTGGTCGGACCTTACCAAGAAGTCGGACCTAGCATCAAACGTAACCGGAGCTACCCAAAGCAAGCCGGACCTATCGTCGGACCTTGCTGTAGCTCGGAGCTAGAGTCGGACCTTGATAAAAAGGTGTTTTGGTGATATTAAAAACTTTTATCATCAAAGCCAAGTGTATTCACTAGAAGCCAATGTATTCAGCACACATAGGTCTTACATCCACCCACAACGCTATACAAGGCCAGTGAACGGTTTTCGCATGACCCTTACAAGTGTACCTACATAAAAAAATTATGTTAAGAACCATAAAGAAATAGTATCAGCATCTCGAAAACTGACTAGTACAAATTTATTGAATCACATTCGTCTTCGTATGGTTAGCATGCAAATAACAACATATTTATCCTCGTTCGGGCAAAAAAGGCCCTACGTCCAGCGGGAGTCTTCCGTGATCTTTGTTAGCTCAAAAGGTGAGAGAACAAATTACAAGCGGACCTAGCCTGAGTATACAAACTCTAAGAATGTAAGAACATCTACAAAAGTAATGCGTAAAAGTAATTGCACACGGGCATAAGAAAGTAAAACACGAATGCAGGTGCATCAAAGGAAAAGGGTGCAAGAGCATCAAGGGGAAAAGCGTGTAAGTAAATGCGCAAGGAAATGCGGGAAGTAAAATGCGTATAGTAACCGCGAATACAAGTGAATTCGCTCCTCTCGCCGAAGGCCTTGGGGGTTCTTTTATAGGGGGGCGAGGCGACCCTATCTATCTGACATTCCTCATAGTGGGACCAGTTTTACAGTATTCATTCTATGTATCCAGTATGCAAGAAGCTTCCGTCTTGGCTTCTTCGTGATCTCCAAAGAACCGTCTTCAGGGTAAAGTTACCGCCCTTCTGATGATGGATGGGACTGATGATAGACTTATCCTACAACGGGTGACATCGTGGGTGCTTCCCCCCTTGCCCCGCACCCACCGTCCATCATAAATGCCCCCAACTATACGCCTGTCCGCCAGATTTCCCTCCGAGGAAGCGCTTCAACATCATATGTATTTGCAGAGGATTTCTATTGACCTCTCTTGGCACCCCTAGAGGTCCAATGGGTTCCCGGGTGTATGTATGTATGTACTCTGGAAGTTACTGGTGAAGGCGGATTTGAGCTCGACCCAACAGCAAATGGTGTTGGTGGGCTGATATTCAAGCCATGTCCGGGTTGAGTCAGCCTAATATATAGGAGGGTACTGGATGATGAAGAGGTCATCTGTGGTGTGTCACCTGTGCATGCCAGATGGTAATCTTCCAACCATACGTTGAAGCTTGATTCACTGTCGTATATAGCAATGTTGTTCGGTGCGCATAAACATGGTGGGAACACCCTGTCGTGCACACGTCTGCCGAAGGCCCTCGAACTAGGAGCCTCGGGGCTCGAGCTCTTAACTTCATTGCTGTAGTGGTAGCATATTGGGTGAGGCCGATGGCATGGAAGCTCTGACGGGGCTGCGCGACGAACTCACAGGCTCTGCGTCATGCCTCGAAGGTTCGTCAGGGGTCAGAGTTGGTGCTCTGCCTGTAGGTGGAGACACATATCAATGCTGACGATCCAGTCCCTCCCACTTCGCTTACCCTAGCCAGGATGCGGGGTCTTGACGGTCCGACTTCAGCTATGGCACGTTCCTGGCTCTCGCCTCGATCTGGTGCCTCCTACTGTCGGGCGAGGGAAATTTTTGCGTGTTGGTCGGCCACACAGTCCAATAAAAACTAGAGGTTTCGGTAGGCTCACTGGAACTCGCCTCAACGGGTTTGAGCACATCACAGTATGGCGGCTACTGCTACCACATTCTATCTCATCCGCTCGAAGCGCGGGGGATCGCTCATGCCGGTGAGGATGCTGGCATAGACGTGAAATGCTCGGAAGCGAGCTGTGTCTGGATCTGGTCCAGGGTAGAGCCCAGGTTGATATGTGGTCTTTTCCACACACGAACGTGAGGGTCCGTCATGGGTCATGTTGCCTTGTGTCACTGGTGGGTCGACCTGCTCTATGGCGGCCGCTGGCCCCTTTCCGAGCCTGAGGCTCCGTGCCTCCTGCTGCACAAGCATGAGCTGCGACATGGTGTTGGTTGGTTTTGGTTGTGGATGCCTTCACCAGTTTCGGTTACATGGCATTCACAAGAGTGGTTACTTTCCTTGGTAGCATTGTCAAAGTCGGAGACGCAGCCGATGATTTACTTCAGGATTTTTTGAGAGACGACATGTTATGGTCGATTACTCCGACGAAGGAAACCTCCAGAGTGTTGTTGGTGTGGGCATTGTAGACTCTCCGAAGGATGTCGCTGCCGTCAGCGATAAAGTACAGGCTTTCAAAGTGGAAAGCCTAACGTTGGGCAAAGATGGGGTTAGCCCTTGAGCCCCTTGTTTCCGCCGACGGGGAACTCAAAGTCGCCGATGCGAACCTCCTCACTGGGGATGACGATCGAAGTTGTTGGATCCATGATGAAGCTGATGAGGAACACACAACAACGTTCCCCTTCCCGGCACACCAACTATCAGCGTTCCATATACCGACTAGTAAATCGTATTGAAACACATTCATCTCCTTATGTTTAGCTGCAAACACAAGGGATTTATCCTGGTTCGGGCAAGAAAGGCCACGTTTAACGGGTGTCAATCCGTGATCTTTATTAGCTCAAAAGGCGTAGAGAAAATATTACAAGCGAGCCTTGCTCGAGTGAACTATAGGAAAGGTAATGTGTAAGCAAAACACATATGTAAGTGCGTAAGTAAAAAACATATGTAAATGTGTAAGGAAATACGCAAGAAAAGTGAGTACAACATGAATTCGCCCCTCTCGAAGGAGGCTTTGCGGCTCCTTTTATAGAGGGTCGAGGCAATCCTATGTAACCGACTTTCCTCATAGTGGGGTCGGGTTGTACAATGTTCGTTCTAGTCGCGCGGGCTGCCCGGGGTGCATAAGCTTCATCGTCTTAATTTCTTCCTTATCGCCAAGGCTGCATCGCACGTGAGTACTCATTTCTCTACAACAGATGGGATAGATGATAGGTTTATCTTGTAAAGGGTCACATCGCGTGTTATCCCTTCTGCAGAAGATACTGCGCTCACCATCCACCTTAAATGCCACCAACTGCCCGCCTCTCTCGGGCTCGAGCCCGAGAGGAATCGTTCACCCAAACTCTGAGGTCGGTACTCAGGCGGACTAGGTACCCAACCTTAGCAGGCCGAGGCATTGGCGGTGGTATGCTCCTCGTGCTGGAAGGATCATATAGATGATCCCGCTCTATGAGCAGTACGATGATGAAGAACGCAAAGAGGTGCGGAAAGTTCTTCCGAATTAGAAACTCTTCCCAATCTTTCCTCTGTTTGTTTCATCATCAACTCATCTAGGCACTGCCACATGAGTATCAAACTTCCTCTATTGGTTTTGAGAACATAACCACTTGAACGAGTCCATAAGTTGCTTGTTCTTAAAGTGACTATAAAAATTTGCACCCAAGTGTCTCATACACCATCTAAATTGTATATCTGACCAAATAGCCGAAAGACCACGACTAAGAAAATTGTATTTAATATCCATTATAGCCTTAAGCAGTCCAGCATGACGATCATGTATGACACAAATATTTTTGCAGCCTTGAACCATGGCAAACTTCACCCAATATAGAAACCAATACCAACTATCAGTATTCTCACTCTCAACAAATGCAAAGGCAATAGGCAACAATTGATTGTTGCCATCCACTCCTATGGACATAAGAATTTGGCCTTTGTACTTCCCAATTAGGAAAGTACCATCAATGCAATGTATTGGTCTGCAATACTTAATGCTTTAATGCATTGACCAAGAGCAAAGAAGGCACATTGAAGAATGAACTTTCCAGCAAATCGGCTCGGGACATGCAAAGTGTCAACGAATGTACCAATATTTCTGCTTCATATGGCGTCCAACAATATAGGTAGATTTGAATGTGGCCTAGAGGGGGGTGAATAGGCCTTTTTGAATTTTGTCGGAACCTGCAACACTTAACAACCAAATCAAAACTCGAGATATTGGACTAGTCCGGTCAAGTGCGGACTAGTCTGGTGTGCACTGACTAGGTTAATCAAGTTTGATCGATTAATTTGATTCTAGGATGTAGGCAACGGAAATATACTTGTAATTTAAGTGTTACACGACTATGAACTAGGGTATACCACAAATCAATCTTATATTTAATGTTTCAACGTAAAGTAAGCAAGATTGATTGAAACCCTAGATTGATATGATGTATAAGAATGATGAACGCAAAGTAAGAACACAAGCAATTTATCCCGTGGTTCGGTTCCCACAGAGGCAACCTACATCCACGTTGAGGAGTCCACAAAAGGACCGGGTCTTCTCTAACCCTACCCTCGTCGGATCGCCACGAAGGCAAATCCTCTTCACTTATCACAAAGGGTAAATAACCAAATTCAAGGGGCCTTCTCACACGTTGAGGGCTCCCCAAGATTACAACAAGAACTCCACCAAGAACACACTCGAAAGATTACAATGAAAATCACAGGAGTGTGTTAGGGAATCAAACCAAGAACTCAATGAGTGATGAACCGTGTCTCTCCAATGTTCCAAAGTGTATCCTCAAGGGATTGATCTTTGTTGCTTTTGATTTCGTGGAGAGATGTGTTTTTGAGGCTCTTGGGAGGTGTGATGGCGCAGGGGGTCAAGAGTTGATAAAGTTGGGCCGTGCACATCTATTTATATGGGGTTTCTAAAAGTGACCATTAGGGTTTAGAAAGATTGGACTAGTCTGTGCTGGACACCAGACTAGTCCGGTGTGCTGTGTGTAGCAAACTCTAAGTGTCCCAAAATATCGGACTCGTACGGCTAGAAGCGGACTTGTTCGGATTTGTCGGACTAGTCCGATAACCATCGGACTTGTGCAGATCTGTGGAACCCTAAGTGAATTGGGTGACAAGTCCGCACTTGGAGGACTTGTCCGATTTAGGTCAGAGGGTTTTCGGACTAGTCCGTGCCAATATCGGACTTGTCCAATTTTCATCAGAATGATATCGGACTAGTCCGTTGTGTGATCGGACTTGTCCGATTTTTTGCACTTGTGAAGTGTTTTGAGGACTAGTCTGCACTGGGGAGGACTAGTCCAATTCTAGTTAGAGAGATATCGGACTAGTCCATGGTGATATCGGACTTGTCCGATCTTGTGCAGAAAGATATCGGACTAGTCCGGTGTCAGTCGGACTAGTCCGGACTTGTATAAAATTGTGCAATGTGTGTGATTATTTGTGCTTGAGCTCTTGGGGTGTGTTTCCTTAACACACTCCATACACAATGATCTACTACACTTGTTCCTTGAGCTCTTTTCCACATTGCTCCCCATTCTCCCTTCTTTTTGGCTCTTTGCTTATTTTCTTATTAGAACCTGTACTCATCTCAACAAAGTAGTTAGGATCTCATTTGATTGTCATAAATCATCCAAAACCCACAAGGGATTCCTAGATGCACTATCAAGATTATCATAAGATGCTTCGGATGTACCAAATCTCTTTTCTACCACCTTCAATTTGATATTTCAAGCCTTTGAATGACTTGTCATGTACTTAAAATCTTGCTCAATTGTGTTGATAATTGATTTTGACTAAAAAGCAACATTATCTACACTTGAGAATACATGTAATTTGCAATAAACTGAGATTTAAGAGCAATATTGCACTTCTCAAGTTGTTGCAACTTGCAAGTATGATGCTCCACTATAGAAAATTTCCAGTGGGTGCTCCATTTTTGCACATATGCGTGCACACAAAACAGACACCATGGAACTACACAATTGACATCATAAAGTTTTTTATTAGACCTTGAAACTACAAATGATCTCTTAATTAGAAGAGACCAATACATGACAACATCTTTCAAAACTTATTCATCTTTGAAAAGAGATCCCACCACTACTTCATTGTCATTATATTTCCAAGGAACTAAACTGAAAGTGCATCTAGGCACCCCCGTGTGGGTTTTGGTTTATTAATGACATAAAGATAAAAAAGCTAATGTTTTAATTGAGATAAGTGCAGATCAAAGTGGTTGGTGCATACCTCAAGTTCGAAAAAGGAAAAAGGCGACGTGAAGACTCATAGTTTGTAGGGTTTTATCTTGAGTCTAGGAAACACCACACTATCAAGAGGGACACAAAGTTTGGTTGCAACATTGAATCCTAAAGCTCAATCCTTGGGTAGTTTAACAAACTAAAATTAATATAGTAAAATTCACTAAAAAACTCGGACTTGTCCGACTTTATTGCAGACATGTGCGGACCCCGGAGTTGTCCGGAATAACTCACGAACTTCATCTCCCTGTACACTCTGGGGGTAGCTCAGCGAAACCCGAACTTGTTTGGCCCCACTACGGACATGTCCAGGCCCCCGATTCTTCTGGGTTGCACCACAGACATAAAAACTCCCTCTAGAATGTGAGCTACCCTAGGAAATTCGGACATGTCCGGGAAAAACCTAGATATGTCTGGCCCCTGGACTTTTCTTTAGTTCCCTGTAGACTTAATCACTCCGTATGAAACCTAGCTCAACCTAGGAAGTCCGGACATGTTCGGACCTTGTCGTGGATATGTTCGGAATTCAAATTTGACTGTTTGAATTTGATGAGTTGGCTGGGATAACATCCTTTGTGGTGGTCCTGAAACCCAGACATGCCCGGGTTCAATGTCGGATATGTCTGGCCTTTAGTGGTTGGCAACAACTACACTTTTGGAAGAGTATAAAAGTGGGGCTCTCTCCCCCAAATGAGGTTGCACGAAACCCTAGCACCACAATACACTTCTCAGAGCACTCCAAGCACATCTCTTCAAGCCTAAGCACCAAAATTGAATCTTTGTTGGGATTTAGGGTTTGAGAGAAGATTTGTGTGAGAAGTCACTTGGGTGTTGATATTTTGATTGATTCTTCTTAGCAATCTCTATATTGTTTTAGCATATATATTCATCTCTATTTGCTACTAAAATTGCCTAGAATATGTTCTATCACGTTTCACTCCGGATATATCCGAGTTCATCCAAATTGTCCGAGGAAACCCTGGACATGTCCCTATTTAACCCGGACATATGCAACTTTGCTTGACTATTTAATTTAATTAAGCATCTAAAATTTTTATTAGCCTATTCACCCCTCTCTAGGCAATTTTCAATTGGTACGAGAGCAGGTTTCTCCATCAAGACTTTAACCGCTCGAAAGTAAAATGAGGGAAAACAGCGAGAAGAAATTGCCACTCCAAGACACTACCGGGATAGGTAAAAACACCACAAAGGTATATCAAGGATCAAACCTCGACCTCCCAATACCGATGCAAACTAGAAGACAAAGCCAACACCTCATCCCTTTGATGTGTCAAACGAAGATGGATATGAAGAAGTGAAGCATCTTGTAGATCTTCTTCAAAAGGCAAAAGATGAGGCCAAGACGAGGAAGAGACTTGAAAAAGAGAAGAAGCTCAAGAGTAGTCAAGCGAACTATACATGATATCCTTTTAACTATCAGTGTTTAAATTCTCATTCTAACTACTTGTCAATTCCTTTGGACAAACCACCCCACTTGGATGGCACTAACTACACTATGTGGAAGCATAACATGAAGTTGCATCTTATTTCTCTCAATCTCACCCTTTGGCATATTGTTTGCACAGGTATAGATAGCAAGCCAAGGAGATTTGGGACACGCTCAAGATTAATCATGAGGGCAACTGATCCGTGAGGAAAGCTATGATTTAGATGATCGAGGGGGAACTTGGAAGATTTGCCATGGAAGATGGCGAGACCCTTCAAGAGATGTACAACTGGCCCAAGACACTCATCAACAAGAGACGAGCGTACAAATGCAAGAAGTGGATGGATCATGAAGTGGTGAAGGGGATGATTAGGGCATTCATGCCCGACAACGTCATCCTATGCAATCTAATCTGAGAGAGTCCCAACTTCCAGAAGATGACTCCGGATGAGGTGCTAGAAAAAATCATCAACCACAAGATGATGGAGATGGAAGCCCGCCACATCAATGATCTTGCCAAAGTCACATCCTCAAGGAAGAAGAATATTGCTCTCAAAGCATCATCCAAGTCCAAAGGCAAAGAAATACAAGCTTCAAGTGAAGATGAAAATAGTGATGAAGAAATCACGAACATGGATGATGAGGAAATTACCTTCTTCATAAAAAAGTTCAAGAGACTGATGAAGAGAAGAAGAGGGTCCAACTATGAGAACAAGGGCAAGGAGAAGAGCAAGTCAAGGACCAAAAGAGTTTGCTACAATTGTGGCGAGTATAGGCTTCATTGTGAATTGCCCATACGAGAAGGATGAAGACAAGAGGAAGAAGAAGGATGGGAAGCCTCAAAAGAAGAAGATATTCAAGAAGAAGAAAGCACATGGTCAATCACATGTTGTTAAGGAGTGGGACTCCAATGATGAGTCCTCCTCTGAAGATGAAGAAGAGACGACGAGCATTGCCGTCAAGAATCCAACCATAAAGAAGACTCTCTTACCAAACAAGGGAGAATGGAAGACCACAAGCCACACTTGCCTCATGTCAAAACAAGAGAAGAGAAAGGTTAAATCTAAAACCTCCTTGCATTCAATTAAAGATGATGAGTTTGATAGTGCTAGTGAGAATGAATACATGTTTAAAGGCTTGAATAAGAGTGTTATTTCTAGAATGAAAATGCTCTTTGATGAAATATTTGATAAGGAGGAGATTCTCAATGAACAAGAGGAGTTGCTTGTCCTTGAGAGGCAACACAATCTTGATCTTGAGAAACTCATTGAGCTTGGGTGGGAGAAGAACAAGGCACTTGAACTTGAAATTGCCGAGAGCAAGGAGACTTCTTCAAGTCTCAAGAGTTCGAATGTTGTGCTCAAGGATGAAATTGTGAGCTTGAACAAAGTTCACAAGAGTCTTGAATCACAATTTGACACTCTCAAGTCAAGTGTCTCCTCTTCCGCCTCAACAAACTCAAACTAATCAAATGTGGACTCAAATGTTAAAACTTGCAAATGTGCTAATCTTGTGCTTGATTTGAAAAATGAACTTAAAGTGGCAAAGAGAAAGAGCACACCGAAGGGTGGCATCTTGACAAGGAGAAGATCAAGTATGCACGTAGTGCATACTTGATCATAAGATCTCCCTTGATCAAGGATGGCCTTAGTTATTCTAGGGGAGTAAAGAAAAATGCTAGACACCTCAAGAATAACAAGGTGCACATTGCTTTTGTCAAAGAATCTTCATATCAAGTCAAATGAAAATTATGCATCTTCCTCTCTTGAAATTGTTAAATATGACGAAGATTTTAAAAATGCTAAAAATGTCAATTCAACCATGTTTCATGACTTTGATGCATCATATGTGATTATGAAAAGTAAATTTGGTTATGTTATACAAAATATGTTGGACCACTCCACAAGAGCTAAAAATCCTGTATGTGGGTGCCCAAATGCCTTTTCACTAACCTGAAAGGACCCAACTGTTGACGACTGTTATATACCAATTTCACCCATCAATATAACTCAATGATGTGAAGGAAATATCATTTCTTGCACACATCACCTTTCTACTTAACCTTTTTCCACGTGTACTTGGAGAAATTGGTGCATGCAGGTATTCTATACAGAAAGCTTCCACGTGTTGGCTCCTCCTGGCTTGAAGAAGTCAGTGGTGACTGATTCACGCGCTTTTGGTGGCAGGAACCGACCCTTCTCCAAGTTATAAATAGGACCCCTCACCCCTCACTTCAATACGCACACCACTTGAGCATCATTCTATTGTATACACTAGTTCTCTTAGTCCTTAGTGGAGTTAGGCTATAGAGAGGAGAGCCTCTAGTCGCAAGTCCAAATTGGGGAAGGTATGGCTCATGTATCTTTTCTTATCTTTGTGACTTTATGCATAATTAAGATATTATCTTTAGTCTTCTTTTATTCATATACTTGGATGAAGCGTTTCTTGTTTGGTTGTGGATTCCATGTATGTGGTAGGAGTAGTCTTTATGATTATGCCATATCACTCCTAATCTATCATCATAAACTCTACAAATCCCCACTATAGTTTAATTAGTTATGATATGATCATGTTAATATGAATAACTTATGCTATGTCTCAACATTGGTTCAATGATGTTTAGGTTAGTCATTGCCTTAGAGAGGTACTTGTACTCGAGCCTCTAAGGTATTTACTTAGTATGCTAGTATTGTCCTAGGATAGTAAGTAGCATTGGATGTCTCGTAGACCCACAGATTAAAGAGCGAGACAATAGGTGGTGACAACCCTATCTATGCTTTGTAATCCTCCACGTTCGGCTATGCCACAGGCTCTTTGCGGGAGTCGCCTAGTGTTGCTAGGGTTAAACCTGTGCCCGATGTGTTGAACAACTTAGCTTAAGTATTCACCATTGACATGCTCATTAGTATCTAACCTAGTCTATGTATATGTATATTAGAAGCATTGTAGGAGCAACTCTCCAACTCTAGGTCTAGCCTCCATTGGGATCCATTTACCCCTTAGAATAGATTGCTTAGGTGTGTGTCACATTACCCATATATTATCAACTTACCCTTGTCTTGATAATTGATTAGTATCCAATAGCTTGATCATAAGAGTAGTGTTTACTTTACTCCATTGCCTTCCTTTGGAATAAATACAATACCCTTGGGAATACTCTTGGGTGAAATGCTACATGATAGTTTCCGTGCGCTTGCGTACCTCATCTCTTTCGAGAGATGATCTGTGACGTAAGAAACATCAACACCAACCGAGTTTGGGTACCTAAAACAAAAGCCTAAACATGTTTTGTAGGCTTACTTCTCTGGTGGCTCAAAGTGGGTGCTAGATAGTGGATGCACAAATCACATGACTGGAGTGAGAAAGATGTTCGTGGAGTATGATGCAAAAGATGATCCAAGTCAAGGTATCTACTTTGGTGATGATAGCCAAGGTAAGGTACTAGTTATGGGTAAAATTGCTGTTTCCCTGAACAAACTATTTCCCATGTTGTGCATGTTGAATCCTTAGATTATAACCTTTTATTCATATCTCAGCTATGAGAGAAAGGTTATAATTGCTTGTTCACTAATGAGAGCGTGACCGTCACTAGAAGAAGTGATAACTCTATTGCCTTCATGGGTGTGCTCAAGGGCAAGCTTTATCTTGTGGATTTTACCACGAATAATGCCCAACTTAACACATGCTTGATGGAAAAAACCAACATGGGATGGTTGTGGCATTGTAAGCTAGCCCACGTTGGTATGAGGAATATACAAAAACTCCCAAAGGGCAAACACTTTTGTGGGCTTAAGAATGTTATTTTTTAGAAAGATAGGCCTTATAGCGCGTGCCAAGTCGGGAAACAAGTTGGAGCTTCTTACCCTGCCAAGAATGTGATGATGACAACATGCCCATTGGAGATGCTCCACATGGATGTGAAACCCAGTTCCGAGAATGAACCAAGTGAAGCGTATATGTATGCCCAGGATGTTCATCACACATACACGAGTGCATCACAAACGATATTCAGATTATAACGATATCACGAATAGTAAATAGTACCTTATTACAATAATACAAATTGTCTCAAATGATAGTCTCTAATTATCATTGTTGCAGCGGAAAATAACTAAGCAACTATCAGACTTTAGCTCCACAGGCAATCGACGGTAACACGCATGCCTAGTACTCCATGTGATCCTCAGGGAACACCCAAGTGTCTTTTGTGGCTGAATTAATGAGGGAATAGCAAAGGTGAGTACATGTCATACTCAACAAATGTGGGTAAGTATGGCATATAGCTTTAACAAGGATGGAAACAAATGGTTCATTGCATAAAGAAAGTTTCATTCACAAAAGTTAAAATGCGACTTAAGTTTACTAGGTAAGGTCATTGCCAACATGACCCAATAACCAACATATATCAGGTCCAACTCATCATTTACCAATTCCATCAATCAATAATCAGCCAACGTAATCAATCATAACCATTCATATTCATTCATAACCATTCATTTCCAATTAACCATAACCAAGTGTGTATCCCATTTCCAATTCCAGCCATGAACCAACATACTCAGGTCCATAACTCTAATCATGTGAGGGTCCAGGTTGCTCATGACTGGGAGCACGATTACCATGATAGTTTTACACTCTCACAGAGGTTGCACTACTTTACCCACAAGTCTGTGCTTTCATCACCTTTCGGTGACTAAAGAATCTCAATTATGCAGTCTTACACTTCTGTTGATGTGTGGCCAAGAGATCACAAAATAGCCATTATAAAGGGACTACCAACATGTATAGACCCACTGAGATTTCACCGTAGATGATGTATCACAACTGAGCACATCCATCCAAGAGCCCCCTCTTGCGTCGTTCAGATCCTAGGGTAGTCCCGCCACTATCACAAACCAAACCGATTCCCATTCCCCGATCCTCCAAATGATTCGAACGATGCTGGCAATACACCTAATTAATAGGCTAAGCCACTCCCATAATGGCCCTGTGGTGGCACTGTCAAATCCTTGGTGGCCGCTCCACGAACTGGTCCTTAAATCTAAAGCATGCAAAACCACCGTACCATCCAACCTAATCCAGAAAACCGACTTGCTTAGATCCCCAGGTTCCATGTTGCTAAGGGTCATTATCATCATCTTACATAGTTCACGTGTTCAAAAGTTCATAATCAAGTTATTTGGTTCTTCCCACACCAGATTAAGCAATGCGAGGCAAAACTGTAAAATACCCTTCCCGACTCTCTCCATTATATCCCAAGCGACAAGGCAAGACATACAAGTCTTAAGTCTAGTAAATTCCTATTCATGGGTCTTCCCGTGAATTTGACACAAGCATGCAAGTTCGAAATAAAACATTTCAAAAATGTTATTAAAATGTTCAAGGGCACTTGCCTTGCTCCGGTGGCTGGTTTGGATCAAGTGGTTCGAAGTTCTGGGGTTGAAGGTCCTCGTATGTACTCTCTTAAGCGTTTCCTTCTATTTTGCGAAACACACATGCGAAACAAACATTGCAATCAATAAAATGATCACATATTAACCAATATGCCATGATGTGCATGCATGAGGTAATTATGGTGTAATACATGTTATTAAGTCACTATTATTCCTTACTAACTGGGTGCAACTAGGTTCCAAGTGTTCATGTGGGTTTTGGGTCATTTCCAGACAATGTGGCGAAATTTAGGGGTTTCTGGAATTTAGACATTGGACTAGTCCGTATTTGGGTCGGACAAGTCTGCTCTAGTCGGACAAGTCCGCTATCGGATCGGACTAGTCCACAACGGTCCAGAGAGTTGCGAGTTTTTCTGCTAGGGCTTGGCCTGATTCTAGTAGTGGGTCAAAGTCGTCGTGGAAAGTTGGATCTAGGGTAATTACCGTGAGTGCGTTGGTTCAGCAATCGTAGATGGAACATGGCACGTAACTTTGACCTCTAGGTTTGTTGATGACGAAGATGCAACATGATGTAGACGAAGAAGAATGTTGGTGAAGCGTCAATGAAGAAGAACACATCAGTGACAATGATCTTGCTAGCTTCTCCTTCTTCTTCCTTCCTTCCCTCCTTCCTCCTCCTTCCCTTCTTCTCTCTTCCTTGCGGCTAGAGCTTTTTCTTCCGAACTGCAGCTCACAGTGCAATGCAAGGCGTTGGGAGTTTGTCAACGTGGGCAGGGGTTAGAGAAGGGACGTGGTTCCTTATATAGGGAGGAGTGATGGGGTTTGGGGTGGAATCCCAATGGGACTCGGTGGGGACGAGTGGGGACTGTGGTGGGGTCCCACTCGGGCTCTATTGGGGTGGGGCATGACATCTCTAGGTTTATTTCCCTCAAACACTACTAGAGCCATCGTGGTGAAAAATTGGAATCCGAGTCAAAACCCAAGATACCGGACTAGTCTGTTTTATACTGGACAAGTCCGTTTTCGCTCTGGGAGCACATCATACTAGTCCGTGGTTGAACCGGACAAGTCTGCTGTCCTCTAGCGTAAAGGCTCAGACTTTACTGAGGGCTTCCGAACAAGTTCGAAGCGGAACAGTACGCATATCGGCTAGTCTGGACAAAAACAGACAAGTCCATGGCAGGAAAACTCCTGATTTAAGTCTATAAGACCTATGTGCTGAATACATTGGCAATTATGTTAAATGTGTAGGTTTACATGCAAATTTTTGAATATACTCGAATAACACACTTTGAATTGTCCGAACTTTTGCTGCACATGTTTTGAGATTCAGAATGTCCGAACATTTCTTGTATAATGCATAGCAGCTGTTTTGGACTTTCCGATCCTTCTATGTGCTGAAATAATCATGTGGCTGCTATGTTTTTCATTTGCAATATTTCAAAGTTGCTTTACACTTATGGGAAGATTTGCTTAGTATTCTTTTACTAAGTTTTTGATGTGTTTTGGCTGATCATGGTGGACATTATATTGCTATGTTTGCAACATGCTTATGTGAGGTGCTCACATAAGGTGTTGTGGTTATCGACTAATGTGAGTCAAGTGGAGGACTTGTGCTCGGAAAAATTGGTTGTTTGTTCATGTGCAGGTGTTGCTTGAGGTCAAGACATGGCTGGTGACGGGATCCTTGAACTAGTCTTAGGGATAAGAAGAGGTTCAACAACCAAGTTTGGGAGGAATTGTGGTTGAGTTGATCGGGAGGTCATGCAACATGTTTGAGTCAAGAACAATGCATATGAAGGTATTGTGGACGTTGTTGGAAGGTGTTTGCACATGTGCAAAGAGTGCATGGACGTGACAACATGGTTCGAAGGCATGATGAACAGAAGTGGTTGTAAAGAATTGGTGGAAAGGTCCAACCGAGTGGATTATGCCTCAGGCTGCAGCTAAGGTGGTTATAGTTCGTTTATGGAAAGTTTCGAGTTTGTTTTTGTTAGATTTCATATGGTTCACGAAGATTAATTGTTTTAGTAATGTTTAGGACGTTTCTAAGGTGTTTGAAAGTCTTAAGATTGCTTTGATCTTCTTATAGAAGAGTCTTGAGCAGTTATGGAAAGTTTCGGTTAAACTGAGTTGGATTAGAGTCCTAGTTTGGATTGGGTTAGCCTTAGGACTGGTTATAAAAGCAAGAGAGGCTATAGCACGTGGTGTGATGACTTTGGGCTGTTTCTGTTATGTTCTGATCAATAAAATTCATAGTTTAGAGGAGCTTTTGTGCCTTGTTCATCCAACTTGTTTCAAAAAAGTTTTTCTTGTCGAGTTTCTGCACAACACTATATTGCGTTAGTGTTTTTATCATAACCCGAGTTTTACAGATCCAATTGACGTGACTCTTTTTGGGTTGTCTTCACAACTTGATTATCTATCATCTATGAAAATTTCTTGGTCATTTGATTTGTGGTTTCTGATTTACACGAGTTTCTTTGCAGTGTTGGAGATCTGTTTTTACTCAGGTAGAACAGATTGACCTTTGTTCAATATTTCGATCATAACTTGAGTTTTTCTCAATGGTTTTTTGTGATTCTTGTTGTAGTGTCTTTGTGACTTGATTGTCTATAATATCTACTACTTTTGTCACGGTTGAATACATTTAGGTCAGTTGCACACACGGTTTCTTCACATATTGATTTTTGCCGAGGGGTTTTCGTTGCTTCTGCTGAAAAAGTTTTAATCTACCATTCATCCCTCCTCTAGTAGATTTTCACGTGATCTTCAATCCTACAATTGGTATCAGAGCCACAAAGCTCTAATCTTTGTGATTTGCACGTGTTTTGACTAATCAGCATGGAAATACACCGCAAAATCTTGTGTGTTTAGTGACATTGATTTTCAGGTTTGAAAGGCACGTATGAAGGTTTTCATCCATGCGCAAGGCTTTGCAACATGGGAAAAGGTGTACAATGTTGACGTCTATTATATACCAATTTCATCTGTCAATATAACTCTATTATGTGAAGGAAATATCATTTCTTGCACACATCACCTTTCTATTTAACCTATTTCCTCTTGTCCTTGGAGAAATTAGTGCATGCAGGTATTTTATACAGAATTGAAGTGAAACAAGGGGATTGATCCTATAGAATATCATTCCAGCCAATCAAGCATAAACACGTGGCACCACATGGATCAAATGGCCCACAAAAAGAAGTATATGAGGCCATTCAACGGTATAGCACCCATATCAAGGTATGAGACCCACTTGGAAGTTACCCCAAGAAAGCACATACCGTTTTGAGGACTTACCAGGTCGGCCGACCCCTTTAGTCGGCCAACTTGGTCTTTCCTCCAGACTTGGTCAACTTCTACGAGTTGGCTCCTCCCGGCTTGAAGAGGTCATGGGTGACTGATTCACACGCTTTTGGTGGCAGGAACCAACCCTTCTCCAAGCTATAAATAGGACCCCCACACCTCACTTCAACACACACCACTTGAGCATCACTCTGTTGTATACACTAGTTCTCCTAGTTCCTTAGTGGAGGTTAGGCTGTAGAGAGGAGCCTCTAGTACCAAGTCCAAACTGGTAAAGGTATGGCTCATGTATCTTCTCTTGTATTTGTGACTTTGTGCTTTATAATAATACCATTATTAGTCTTTATTTACTTATATACTTGGGCAAAGCGTTCCTTGTTTGGTTGTGGAGTCCATGTATGTGCTAGGTGTAGATGTTGTTATGATCTATACATAATTCCATTATAATGTTACCATAAACATCATACACCACCACTATAGACTAATTAGGTAATAATATGATAATGTTAATATGAATATGTTAGTGCTTGGTCCCAACATTGGTTCAACGATGTTTAGGTTAGTCATTGCCTTAGGGTGGCTTGTGCCGTGACCCCTTAGGTATTTACTTAATATGATAGCATGGTGCTAGGATAGCTAAGTAGCGTTGGATGTCTCGTAGACCCACAGATTGAAGAGGTAGGCAGTAGGTGGTGACAGTCCTATCTGTCCTTTGTAATCCTCCATGTTCGGCTATGCCACAGGCTCTTGGCCGGAGTCGTCCTAGTATTGCTAGGGGTAAACCCGTGCCCAACATGTTGGGCCACTAAGCCCTAGTATTCACCATTAGCATATTCATGTGTACTTTATTAGGCTATGTATATGAGTAATTAGAGCATGGTAGCAGTATCTCCATCTCATAGTCTAACCCTCGCTAGGACAACCTTACCCTTAGAGTAGATTGCTTAGGTGTGTGTCACATTACCCATATTATCAACTTACCCCTGTCTCGATAACTTATTAGTATCCCATAGCTTGATCGGGAATACTCTTGGGTGAAATGCTATACGATAGTTTCTGTGCGCTTGCAGACCTTATCTTTTTTGAGAGATGATATGTGACGTAAGAAATGTCAACAAGCATTTCTGGCGCCGTTGCCGGGGAAGGCAAAGGAAGTGAAGGATAGATATCACTTGTGATTAAGCTATAGGCACTAGTAGTTATTAGACAGGATTACCCTTGTTTGTTTTCTCCTTCTGTGGTCAAAATAGGGTAGTGTTGGCTAATCCATATTATGGGATGACCAACGAGGACGAAAGTGCTCAATTGCAAGATAATTTAAGCCGTACCTCAACAAATGTCCGCTAAGCAACATAATTGCCTTTCGCGGTAGAATTTTAGCTTCCAGTAGGAGCCAAAGTCATCCATCCCCAAGCTTAGGGGAGGATCCAAAAGTTCTTATTGGTTTACCTCCACCATGGGGTAGATAGTTGGCTCCTCATCCAACATTCATGTCATGGGTTGGTCGATCAATTGATGACCACATTTGTGCTGGAGCTGAAGGATTCCTATTCTCATTCATCATGGATGAGAATATGGTCTCTACTCAAGGGGTGGATTGAAGAGTGCTCTAGTTCCTTTAGCTTGGATGCACACCACTTAACAAGGTTGACATGCTAGCTAAGGAACTACACCTCCCATTGAAGTATCATGAAGACCAATTCAATGGAGCAGTGTTTGGAATTATCCAAGTCATGGATATTCACATGATTTGTGACAATCCATGTCAAACATTGGCCACTTAGGGAATCATTTCCCTAATACCCATGAGGATTCTTCCTTTCAAACACAACTCCAATGGCTATCACCTACATGGAGTTCAAGGGTGAATCAACATCACTCATGTAATCAAGGAGGCTATGGGGATTTCAAGGGATTTAATTTCAACTAGCCTACCTTGAAGTATCTTGTCCATGGCCAAGCAAGAAATCAAGACAACATTTACATTAAGCTCTTGGCCAAGGACAAGAAACTTCAAGAGCATTCAAGATCCAAGATATCTCACAATCACTTGTTGGGATCCCTACCCTTCGACCAAGCTCATGCAACCTAGGGCAAGTGACATTGTGGATGAAGCGTTTCTTGTTTGATTGTGGAGTCCACAGGTCATCTTGACCAAGGAAAATTTTGATCCATGATCAAAGTATGGGGTGACCTTAAGGAATATCAAGAAGGTCGAAGTGACACCCCTAAAGAAGGACAAGCCTCACTATGCTCATGAGATAATATCTTCAAGAGGGAAAGGTCGTCACTACATCAACAAGTCTTCATCAAGATGACGAAGAGGCTAGGGCCACCATGTGGCCCACATATCCAACTAACATGCCAAAGGAGAATTGGCATGTCAATCAAGAGAAGTTGTCCACATCTTCAACTCCGGGATTGGACAACAAATCATCGCATTATATAGGACGGAGGTAAGTCCCACTCAACGGACCTCAAAAATTCAGTGAGTCCTTGCCAATAGGTTAATTGGTAGTTATCTCATATTTGTTTTCCTAATTGCATATTTAAATTTCCCATCAATATTTGCATTTGCATTTAGCATGTTTGAATTTACACACTTGCATGTTGGAAAGTAAAATTTCCAAGCATCATAAAAACTAGAATTTTGAATTAGGAAATAAATTTATTTGGATATGAACCTTGGGCGTAACCACTTGAATTCATCTTCCTAATTCAAACCAAAAATATTTCCCTTAATATTCATTGCATTTGCAAGTTGTTTCAAGTTGGGGAAAAATTTGACAAAGGGTGCAACATGCTTTTTAGCTAACATAACCCGTTTTCGAGTTGTTTTGTTTGTTCTTGATCTTAGTGCAGCCAAGACAAAATTTGCAAAGAGGTTGGAAGGCCCCATCAAGCACATATCCCTCCATCGATCTCATTTTGAGTTCATGGTAAAGGAATGCTCAAGATGGTGGTCCAATGGAGGATAAAGATGAAGCTCATTCAACTCCAACCTCAACTTGGTAGGAGATTTTGAATATGAAGTCTACACCAAAATCCATGGTCGTGAGTTTCTCACACAACGACCTTCAACCAAGACTGCTCTTCAATTGAGTTACAAGTTTAAAACTTTGCGTCGTTGGAATTACATTAGGATTGAATGATTTTTACTTACATTGGTAAGGAAGGTTTATACCTTCTCATCATTCAATTCGGATGCATCCTCACGAGAGTAAGTGTTGACATTACTCTTTTTGATTCTTCAAAAACGAATGTCACCTTACTTCGGAATAAATTTAAACAAGTACCTAGAATTTCATAAGCATTGCTAAAATTGGCTTAGACATTTTCTGCCTAGGTAATGCTTATAGAATAACTTAATGGTTGAATTGGTATGTAGCAACCTAGGAATAGTGATGTCCTTAATTTTGATTTGAAACTCATTCATGCATGGATCACTAAATTTAAAATTCCTAGGCAAGGAATTAAAAATGTTCAGGAGGATAAAATTGAGAATCTTGTTTGCCATGATCCACATGATAAATATTTGCTCTTGTAAAAAGCTATGATGGTTAGATATTATACAAGATGAACGGGTCCATATAGTGTATTTATATCACTTGCATTGGTATGAGTAGGAGCTTTAGAAAATGTGCAGATTGATTTATCCATAAAGGCCCACTGCTATCAATGATTTATACATTGTTCATGGATACACTTGAAATTGGACCCAATGCATCTTTGATTTTGTTCTTCCCCGTACGTACAAATGAAGATTCGGTTACCTAACCCGAAAATTCATTTGTACAAGTATTGGGAGCTAAGCATCCCTCTCTATCATAGAGAGGAAATTTGTAGGAGTAAAATAACTATGCATGCATTCAGAAGATCCGATTGTTGGTGAAAGTGCATCTAGGCATCCCTTGTGGGTTTTGGTTGATTTATGACAAACAAATGAGATCCTAACCACATTATTGAGATGAGCGCAAGTTTTAATGAAAGAATGAAGAAAGCATCAAAAAGAAAGGAGAATGAGTATCAATTCGGAAAAGAGCTCAAGAGCTGAATATAATATATCATTGTGTATGGAGTGTGTTGGTGCAACACATCCCAAGAGCTCAAGTACAAAAAATCCTCACACACTTCACATTTCACAGGAAAAATGGACTAGTCCGATATACATCGGACTAGTCCGATATCCTCTGTGTATAGGTTCGGACAAGTCCTGCCAGTGCGGACTTGTCCGCACCGGACTAGTCCAATAATGTCCGGACTAGTCCGATAATGTCTTTGACTAAAAACGAACTAGTCCTCCCTTGTGCGGACTAATCCTCAATTATTCACATTTGCATGAAAACGGACAAGTCCAACCTCTTCACGGACTAGTCCAAAAAACCCTCTGACTAAAATCGGACAAGTCCTCCAAGTGTGGACTTGTCCTATATTCACTAAGGATATCACCACATCGGACTAGTCCGATATCACTACGGACAAGTCCAAAAACCTTTCTGACTAAAATTGGACAAGTCCGCTCCTAGCCGGACAAGTCCGATATTCCTGGACACTTAGGATTTCCTGCACGCCGCACACCGGACTAGTCCGGACTCCACCACAGACTAGTTCGGACCCTCGAAACCCTAACGGTAAATTTTGGGAACACGATATAAATAGTTGTGCACGACCCTACTTTCATATCTCTCGACCCCCTGTGGCGTCACACCCTCCAAGAGCCTAGAAAAGACATCTCTCCATGCAATCCAATGCAAGAAAGATCAAATCCTTGAGGCTTCATCTTGGATCAAAGGAGAGACACGATTCACACGTTTGAGCTCTTGGGTTTGATTTCTAACACACTCCTGTTGTTTCATTGTTGAACTTACGAGTGTGTTCTTGGTGGTGTTTGCTTTGTAATCTTGGGGAGCCCTCAACTTGTGAGAAGACCCCTTGAACTTGGTGATTTACCCCTTGTGATAGTGGAAGAGAATTGGCCTTCATGGCAATTCGACGAGGTTAGGGTCAATGAAGACCCGGTCCTTTCGTGGACACCTCAACGTGGATGTAGGTTGCCTCTGTGTGAACCAAACCACGGGATAAACTCTTGTGTCAAACTTGTTCTTAATTTTCATATTACATTCTAGGGTTTTATCGATCTTGTATAACCTACGTTGAAACTTTGAAACAAGAATTGGTTTACATTATACTTGGCTTCATTGACTCAATACTTGCAAGTTACACACTATATTCCGCTGCGTACTGTGCTTGTATTGAAATCATTGATCGAACTTGATCAATCCAGTCCGCACGCACCGGACTAGTCCGCACTCTACCGGACTAGTCCGATATCTCGGGATTTGATCAGTTTGTGTCCGCACGCACCGGACTAGTCCGCACTCTACTGGACTAGTCCGATATCTCGGGATTTGATCAGTTTGTTAAGTTTTGTAGGTTCCGACTAAAATTCAAAAAGGCCTATTCACCCCCCTCTAGTTCACATTCAATTGGTATCAGAGCAGGACTCTTCGCAAGAGACTAATCGCTCAAAGAGAACATGTCAGACATGAAGGATGTGCACAAGAGTCTCAACCAAGAGAAGGTTGAAGATGAAAAGCTCAAAAATTGGAGAAGCTCCTCGACGCCATCCAGGACTTCGAGGATGACGATGAGGATACGCTTGAACTCAAGGTGCTCTTAAGGAAGAAAGCCCTCTCTAAAGGGAAAGTGAAGGTCGAGGACGAGAAGAAGAAGAAGGGGAGTAGTCACACCAACTACTCCCAATATCCTTTTAACTACTATCGTCTTAATTCTAATAATAACCATTACTTATCTATTCCTCTAGGAAAAGCCCCACACTTCGACGGCAATGACTACTCAATGTGGAGGCAGAACATGAAAATGCACTTAATCTCACTCAATCCCAGTTTATGGCACATTGTGTGTACAGGAATAGATATTTCGGACGATGATGAAGAGCTTACCCCAAGTCAAGAGCAAGCAATTCATCGGAATGCTCAAGCTACAATAGTCATTACATCCTCTCTAAGTCGGGACGAGTTCACCAAGGTGAATGGGCTCGAGATTGCGAAAGAAATCTGGGATACATTGCAAACTTCACATGAAGGCGATCGTCATGTGCGATAAGTGAAGATCAAAATGATCGAAGGTGAATTGGGAAGATTCTCCATAGAAGAAGATGAGTCTCCACAAGACATGTCCAACCGGTTAAAGACGCTCATCAACAAGGTTCGAGCATATAGAAGCAAGAAGTGGAACGATCACGAGGTGGTGAAGCTCATCCTTAGAGCTTTCATGCCTCGCAACGTCACCTTGTGCTCGATGATCAAAGAAAGCCCCGGGTACAAGAAAATGACCCCGGATGAGCTGCTTGGGAAAATCATCAATTTCGAGATGATGGAAAAACAAGCAAAACATGTGAAGGAGATTGCCGACCTCACCTCGGCAAAGAAGAAAGGGGTCACTTTGAAGTCCACTTGCAAACCCTTGTAAAAAGAAGCCCGAGAAGCTCAACAAGAAGAAGACAACGATGACGAGAGAAGCGACATAGATGAGGAGGACATGATCCTCTTTATGAAGAGATTCAAGAAAATGATGAAGAAAAGACAAGGGGGAAAATCAAGTGAAGGAAAATACAAAGAGAAGTCAAGACCAAAGTTGAGGCGGGCGTGCTATAACTGTGGTGAATATGACCACTTTATAGTTGATTGCCCGTATGAAGAAAACAAGAAGAAGACCAAGGAAATGAAGCCTCAACCCAAGAAATTCTTCAACAAAAAGAAGCAAGCTGGACAAGCGCACCTAGGAAAGGAGTGGGACTCAAATGATGAGTCCTCATCCGAAGAGGAAGAGGAGATGGCTAGCATAGCCATCGAGAAGACAACTAGGAAGTCCACCCTCTTCCCAAATCTCAGCGCATGGAAGGGCAACGACACTTGACTCATGGCAAAGGAAGGTAAACGAAAGGTAACAGCCAAATCCTCTTCCTTGCATTCCTATTCTAGTGATAGTGATGTTGCTAGTGATAATGAAGACATGCTCGTTGGCTTAGATAAGAAAGCAGCTGCGAAAATGAAATTTCTACTTGATTAGCTTGTTGAGAAGGAGAAGTTGATCAACCATCAAGAAGATATGATTATCTCCCAAAAGGAGGAATATCTCGAACTTGAAAAGCTTCTTGAACTTGAAAAGGAGCGAGGCAAGTCATTGGAACTTGAGTTAGCCTCAAGCAAGGAAGCTTGCTTGAAGTTAAGCAACTCAAATACTTCCATCAAGGACGAACTTTCTAACCTATCAAAGGTTAAAAAGATCCTTGAGGTACAAGTTGAGTCACTCAAACAAAGTGACCCCTCATCCTCTTCAAGCTCACCTTCTCAACCTCTTAAAACTGAAGCTACTATTATTTGTTCATGTAACACCCTAATTCTTTGCATCATGCATCGCATTGCATATATATTCATGCATTAAAACATTAATAGAGAAAAAGAAAATAAAGATATAAAACATGTATTAAGGGATGAATAT
The DNA here is from genome assembly GCA_036927565.1 of Tuctoria greenei. NCBI lineage: Eukaryota > Viridiplantae > Streptophyta > Magnoliopsida > Poales > Poaceae > Tuctoria > Tuctoria greenei. The sequence continues at coordinate 127,765,800 of JAYESD010000010.1, read as the reverse complement.
AAAAAAATAAAATATGTAGAATAATGTGTATATATTAATATTTAGTTATGAAAGAAAAGAAAAGAAAAAAAAAGAGGGGAGCAGCCCGGCCGGCCGCGCCGGCCCACTCCCGAGCGCGCAGCGCGCCGAACCAGCGCGCGCCTGCCCCGCTGCTCCCGTGCTCGCCCTGGCCCCACCCCGCCGCCTGGCGCCCCCGCGCGACCCCGCCGCCACGCGCCCCGCCACCTGCCCCGCACTCCCACCCACGCGGTCGCGCCCCACCCGCACCGCCCGCTGCCTAGACTCCTGCGCACCCAACCGAACCGCACGCAGCGCGCGACTCCGCGCGCCTGGAGCGAGCCGCACCCGCCTGACACGCCTGCCGCGTGGCCCCGCCGCCTGGCCCACCCCGATCGCGCCCCAGCACGATCGACGCGCCCGACCCCTAACCGAGTCGGCCTCTGGCCACGGTACCGAGTCGGTACCGATTGCGATCGATGTCACGATGCCGCGCCTATATAAACTCCGTAGGTCTTCGTAGGTTTTTCCGATCCCAGGAAAACGCTGCCGCCTTCCAGAGAAGAAAGCCCTAGCCGCCGGTACTAGAAAAAAAGCACCAGAGGGCTGCGCCGCCAGGGAAGAAAAGAGGAGGAAGAGGAAGAAAAAAGAGGAGGGTGCCGTCGTTCGCTGGAGATCATAGTCGCCATCGCGTCGCCGTCGTCGTGCCGCCGGAGGACCTTGCGCATCTACTTCGCCTACGCATCGTCACCATCCCGCGATCTTCGAAGCCATCATCTACGGTAGGCCACGTTCCGATGCGAATTTTAACGAACATATTGAATCTAATAGACGTAGTTTGGTCGTAGTAGCACCGTCTTTTTATTTTCATCAACACTAATCCCTGCTAAAACCCCCGTAAACTCATATGAACACGTATGAACTAGTTGCATCTAATTAATAAACAACCATAGTTAATTAATTATTGAATTGTGCATGCATGCATGTCATTGCATGTTGATTATTTTGTGTGCATCATATTGAATTGTATGTATTTTCTTGTATGTATGATCACGCGTAGAGGAACGTGCTCAAGAGGCCGCATACGAGGATTTCCAAAATCAAGACTTTGAAGCGCTTGAGCAACCCTATCCGCCGGAGCAAGGCAAGTGTCCTTGAAGCATATTGATCCCGTTTTTAAAATAAATGTTTTGTTTACAAAACTGCATGCTGTGTCAATTTGATGGGAATCCTATGGTAGGAAGTTTACTAGATTTGTTTAACCACCCTTGTCACCTGGAATATATGGTAGAGAGTCGGGAAGGGCTTTTTACCTTTTTTGCTTCGCTTAATTAATTGGGATGGCAAACAACACTACACATTTAATTATGCATCAATGATATTCTGGTTAATGTGAACTGGTCAATACGATGGGTGATCTAAGCAAGCCTGGTATGTGGATGGGTTGGATGTTATGGTGGTTTGCTTGCTTTAGATCTAAGGACCGGTTCATGCGAGAATATGCCAGGACTACAGTGTCACCACAAGGCCAAGTATGGGTGCGGCGTAGCTGAATAATTAGGAGCGCTGCTAGTATTGTATGGACCATTGGATGGCGCGGGGAATGGGAGTCGAGGAGGACTGCCCTGGGATCCGCATGGCACACGAGGGGGCCCGTGGGTGGGAGAATGAAGATTCAAGCCTGTCGGTGAAACCTTAGTGGGCCCGTACATACTAGTAGTCCCTTTTGAAAGGCTATTTTGTGATCTCTTGGCCACACACCTACGGAAGTGTGAGACGGCATAATGGAGGCTTCTTAGTCACCGAAAGGTGATGAAATCACGAACATGTGGGTAAAGTGGTACAACCTCTGCAGAGTGTTAAAAACTATCATGGTAGCCGTGCTCCCGGTTAAGAGCACCTGGATGACCTACATGATTAGAATTGGACTTGGAATTTTGGGATGGTTGGTATGGTTTTGGGTTGTCACTTGAGTATTGTCGGTACATGAGAGATTATGAAATTGGCATATGGTATTAATTTTATGGTTGGCTGGTATTAATGGATTGCGATGATAAATGAGAACTATTGGATTTATGGTATGGTAATTACTTGGGTCATGAATGGAAATAAATTCACATAGACATGATAGGCCGCTTTTACATGTTTATGAAATGTACTTTTCTACAATTAGCCAATTTATTCCAATCATTTGTTTAGCCACATGTCATCTATTTCCACACTTGCTGAGTACGACACGTACTCACCCTTGCAATCCCCCCAACAGCTACTGGAGACAATTGGGAGTACCCTGAGGATCACGCGGAGTACTAGGTTGCGTACCGCCGTCAATTGCCTGTGGAATGGAGTCGTGCTGCTTATTTTATTTTCCGCTGCATTATTTAGAGCTTTATCATTTGTGAACTATTGGATTATTTTAATAAAGTACTTATTTAATAGTTAAGACGTGGTTAAATTCTGTATATCGTTTGTGATGCAACCGTATATGTGTGATGAACTTCCTGGGCACACATATGCGTTACGCTTGGTTCATATTCGGAACCGGGTGTCACAAATTGGTATCAGAGCCGCGTTGACCATAGGACGCAAGCCTAGGTAGAATGGACACTTTAGAGCACATAGGAGCACTCAGGAATCGATGTGTTTTTGCTTAATGTGTTGTTTGTTATATATATATTGTTTGCTTGTGTGCTTAATAGAGGATTTTGGGATGCTTTAGCATTGCCATGTCCACCTAGGCTAGTATAGCTAGTTGGTTAGCTTCATGTCCCTTGATGCATATAGTTGGGGACGTTTCTAAATTCTTCTATCTCCATCCTTCTTTCGCCAACAGATGGTGAGAACTTGTAACCAGAGGGATGCCAACGATGAGGAGGAGCGCAACGAAGTACCTCAGAACAACCAGGGACATGCTCAAGGAGCTATCAATATTGAACAACTGTTAGCTATGCAGAACCAGCTCATGCAGAGCATGGTACAGACAATGGGACAGCTGCAAGCTGGCAACAACAATCAGCCTCATATACCGCCACCGCCACCACCCCAGCCACACCACAACCGTTTGGAGAGTTCATGAGGACCAGACCGCCTACCTTTGCACAAGCCACACACCCAATGGAAGCTGATGATTGGATGAAGTCCGTTGAGAAGAAACTTGCTATTGTCCAGTGCACTGATAGGGAGAAGGTTCTCTTTGCATCACATCAACTAGTTGGAGCAGCCGCTGACTGGTGGGAAGCTCTTTGCAACGCTCATGATAATCAGGAGGCAATCACTTGGGCTGAGTTTAAGCAGAGTTTCCGTTCCCACTATGTACCTGAAGGAATTATGATACTGAGAAGACAATATTTTGAAAATCTCAGGCAAGGAAGGATGAGCGTGAGTGAGTATCTCAACAAATTCACTCAATTATCAAGATATGCTCCAGAAGACATCAACACTGATAGTAGGAAGCAATATCTGTTTATGAGGGGTCTCAACAATGAAATTCAAGTCCACTTGCTCAATACTGATTATCCAAACTTCCAAAAGCTGGTTGACAAGGCTATTGTGGTTGAGAACAAGATTCGTGAGATGGAGCAGGACAACAAGATGAAGATGCCACATCATGGAACGCAACAAGGGAGCAATGTTCGCCCCCGCTATGCACCACCTACTGCACCACACTACAACCCATCTGCCCCTGCATACCGCGCTGCTTATCCGCCCCGCCCAAATCAGCCACCGCAGCAACGCCCCGCCATGCAAGCGCCTCGCTATCCTGTGCCACCTGCGCCGCGTCCTAACATGGCGGCGAATTCTCAAAACCAGCTGCGCCCAAACTTCCCTAATGCTACGGGCGGTAAGACATGCTATGTGTGTGGAGAGCCTGGACACTTTGCAAGTCAATGCCCCAGAAGAAACTATGGACCTATGAACAATGCACCAAGGCCAAATTACCCGCGACCAAATGGAGGAGCACCACAAGGCAACTGTGGACAGCAGAATTTTGCTCGTGGCAATGTGAATCATGTCTCTACTGAGGAAGCCCAGCAAGCTGATGACGTCGTGATTGGTATGTTTCTTGCCAACTCCAACCCCGCGACTGTTTTATTTGATTTGGGAGCATCTCATTCATTCATCTCGTCAAAGTATGTTGCCAAGTACAATTTGCCTATATCTCATATGAAGCAAACTATGCTAGTAAGTTCTCCTGGCGGAGATGAAAGCATCTAGGCCCCCCTCATGTAGTATGGTTTTGGTGATTAATGACAACCTTTGAACTCTACTAATGAATTTGTGAATGCAAGGTCCCCATAAACACTAAATAAGATGAAATGATCATTTCATTGGAGACCCATAGATATTCAACTTTCGAGATCAAATTCATGGGATAAAGACAAGACGTGAAGGCTCTATGTCTAAGTCACTCAATCAAAAATTGACATCATACAATGCATAAGAATCATAAGAGAGCCTTGTGGAACAAATGTCTAAGAGGTCATTCGAGAAAGACACAAAAGATTCACTCAAAACAACTCGAAGCAAGCAAAATCAACTCACCGGATCAACCGATGATTTCCAAAATGAACACATCGGTCGAGTTGATTCAACTGAAGAAAAAGACCTCAGACAAATGAACTCACCGGAACATCCGATGTGAAGGGCTCAACAACATCGGTGCATCAATACAGTTTGCAGTACAATTGGAACAAGTGAAGCACCGGATCATCCGATGTGCAGAGTTACACACATCGGTTGATCACTCCAGTAAGCATCAAGATCAAGCAAATTCTGGAGGAAGAGCCACCGGATCATCCGATGAGAAGACTGGGGCAACATCGGTCTAATAACGGTAATATCTGACACAATGACGTCAGCCAAAGTAATTACACCGATGATAACTAGAGGGGAGACATCGGATCATCCGGTGTGCACAGAAAAGTTCTGTCAGCCTACTTTTCCAACGGCTATTTCGGTTAAGCTGGCTATAAAACCCCTCTAACCCAGTCATTTCGACAAGTCTTGATCACCTGAAGCCCACTACACGTCCAAGAGCATTCAAGACCATAGAGCATACATTTCCACATTTTTAGATCATTTGTAATAGGCTAGAGAGAAGCTTGTGTGCGTTCTTTCTCTGTGATTGAACTCTCTAGGCTAGTGAGAAGTTGAAGAAGATCGTTCCGGAGCTTGCCAAGGTGTGTGTGGAAGCCCGGAACATCGAAGGTTGTACAAGGCTTGAGCTCCACCTTGCCGGAGATGGCGAACAGAGAAGATTAGTGAAGACTCCATTGTCTCGGTGACATTGGAAGTGGCAAAACCCTTCGGTGGGTGCCACAACGTGGATGTAGGAAGATCCTTGCGATCTTGCCAAACCACGGGATAAACCTTCGTGTCCCCTAGCGTTTGCATTCCTCTCCCTCTCTTTACATTTTGCAATCTTTACTTCACAAGTTATATCTACGTTGATTGCATAGCTAGAACCGCATTGGGAATTGGGCTTAAGTAGTTCACTTTTAATTGTCTTAAAATTTGAAAGAAAGCCCAATTCACCCCCCTCTTGGGCGTTTCGATCCTTACAATTGGTATCAGAGCAAGGTTGCTCATAGGATCATTCTAGCTTCACCGCTAGAGAGCAAAAATGGCCAAGGTTGGGGGTTCGGTTCCTATCTTCGAGGGCAAGAATTTTGCCTATTGGAAAGCACGCATGCGCGCTTACCTTGAGGCTATTGCCCCGAAGTTTGGGAAGCGACTCATGCGGGATTTGGAGAACTTAACTATGTGGGTGATCAAGTTAAGTGGGATGCTAAGGCTAGGAATGCTATTTATGAATGCATAAGTCAAGATGTCTTCTCTAGAATTGCTAGTAAGGAGAAAGCTTGTGAAATTTGGGCTTGCTTGATAGAAATCCATGAGGGCTCATCTCGTGTAAAGGAACTTAAATATCACATGCTCAAAGCTAAATATGATGAATTTAAGATGCTTCCTCATGAACATGTTAATGAAATGTTTTCACGCTTAAATGTTCTTATTGAGGAAATTAATGCTCTTGACATTGCGTCTCTTGGCAAGGGACTTATTAACCGCAAGATCCTCATGCTCCTTCCCAAGCCGAAGTACAACATCATCAACTCCATGCTCCAAAAGGAATCACTTGACAACATTGAAGTTTCGGAGCTCATTGGAGAAATACACGCTCATGAGATGAGTGTACTTGGGATGATGGAGCAATCATCATCAAAAACAATTGCTCTAAAGGCCTCCACCAAGAAGACAAGCTTCAATAAGAAAAAGGTGGTTGAGCCTAGTTCAAGTGAAGAAGAGCAAGCGTCAAGTGAAGATGACGATGATGAGCTTGCCTTGATGATGAAAAAGTTCTCACGCTTGAACTCCAAGATCACCAAAAAGGGATACACCTTTGATCCCAAAAAGAAGGCATTTCTACCAAGAAGAGACGATCGCAAGATATGCTACAATTGCGGAGATCAAGGCCACATCTCCTATGATTGTCCAAAACCGGACAAAAGGAGAGAGAACTACAAAGGCAAGCAACGCAAGCTTGAAGAAAGTGATGATAATGAAGAAGAAGCCAAGCCCAAACCAAGAGCCTTTGGGAAGAAGAAGCAAGACAAGGGCAAGAAGGCAAGACTCTTCCCAAAGAGGAGAAGTGGTCCACAAAAGGTATTTATGTGTGAGGCAAATGAATGGGTCACCGACGAAGAAACAAGTGATGAAGAGAGTGAAGGAGAAGAAGAAAGCTTGGCCAGCCTTGCCATTGCCAACCATGATGACTCACCTCTTCCTCCACCACCCATGTGCCTCATGGCTAAAGGTAACACCAAGGTATGTGACGACTCTAGTGATGATGAGCTTTCCCCCGATGATTTAACTTCTTTGATTAATGAATATCATGCTATCATTAAGAGAGAGAAGAGTAAGGTTAAAACTCTTGAAGAAATTCGTGCTAAACTTGAGAGTGCTAACCTTGATTTGCTTGACAAGTATGAAAGCATACTCAAAGAGCATGACACACTCAAATCTCATGTCAAGCAAATTGAGGAAGAAAATGCTAAAATCAAGGTAGACAATGATGAGCTCAACATAGCACACCAAACTCTCTTGGAGGAGCATAACAAGCTAACTCATGAATACCAAACACTTAACATTGCTCATGACATGCTTGATCAAGAGTTAAAAGATGCAAAGAAACAAACTCTCAATGATAAGATATCCATTACTTCGCATGTCTCTAATGTCTTGGACAAGTCTTTGTCTTTAAAAGCTAATGCTATGGAGAAGGACTTGTTGGAGGAAATTGAGAGTCTCCGCACTAGTGTGGCTAGACTTTCAAAAGGTGAAGTCAAGCACAAGGAAATCCTCTTCCAAAAAGCGAAATCCTTCAACAAAAGAGGACTTGGATCCTTCCCGGTGCCCAACAAAGGAAAGGTGCCCTCACCGGAGCTTAGAACAAGCTTCATCAAGGAAGTTGGTTCTTATTGCCAACATTGTGAGGTCACCGGTCACCACACAAGGGAGTGTCCTCTTCCTAACCGACCTTCACCTAAATTGCATACTAACTACAAATCTATTTTCAATGATCGCTATTATCTTCTTAGCAAAGTGAATGGCAAGGTGAAAGCTAGGTTCATTGGCAAAGACATGAAGAGCATGAAGGGGAAGCTCCCCAAGCAACTTTGGGTCCCAAAGACACTTGTATCTCACATACAAGGACCTAAGTTGGCTTGGGTGCCTAAAGTCAAAAATTAACTTCATGTGTGTAGGTGAACTACAAAGCCGGAGGAAAGCATTGGGTACTCGATAGCGGGTGCACTCAACACATGACCGGCAATGATGGTATGTTCACCACCATAGAAAACCCCGGTAATCATGAACAAGTCACTTTTGGTGACAATTCTAAGGGTAAGGTAATAGGATTAGGTAAAATTGCTATCTCTAATGATTTATCCATTTCTAATGTGTTGTATGTTAAGTCGCTTAGCTTTAATCTACTTTCCATTGCACAACTTTGTGATCTTGGACTAACATGCACATTTAGCAAAAATGATGTTGTTGTGAGTAGTGAGACAAGCAAAGAGCTAATCTTCAAAGGGTTTCGGCATGGACATCTCTACTTAGTAGATTTCTCCAACAAGAATGCTAGCCTAACCACTTGTCTTTTCACTAAGACAAGCTTGGGTTGGCTATGGCACCGACGCATAGCACACATTGGAATGAGCAAACTCAAGAAGTCATTCAAGCTTGGGATGGTGACCGGCGTGAAGGATGTAACGTTTGAGAAGAACAAGCTTTGTAGCGCGTGTCAAGCCGGGAAGCAAGTTGCTTCACACCACCCAATGAAGACAATGGTGTCAACCTCCAAGCCACTTGAACTACTCCACATGGACCTCTTCGGACCGTCCACATACCAAAGCCTTGGCGGTAACCTCTATTGTCTTGTTATAGTTGATGACTACTCTCGCTATGCTTGGACTCTATTTTTAGGTGACAAGAGTGAAACTCCGGAAGTGTTCAAGACCTTCGCCAACCGTGCACAAAGGGAATTCCAACTTCCCATTATCAAGGTCCGGAGTGACAACGGCACCGAATTCAAGAACTACAACATTGGGGAGTGGTGTGACCGTGAAGGTGTGAAGCATGAATTCTCCGCCACGTACACTCCTCAACAAAACGGTGTTGTTGAGAGGAAGAACAAAACCCTCATCACTCTTGCAAGAGCAATGCTTGATGACTACGGCACGTCGGAGAAGTTTTGGGCCGAAGCAATCAACACGGCGTGCCATGCCGCAAATAGGGTCTATCTTCACCGACTACTCCAAAAGACCCCATATGAGCTCCTCATTGGGAGAAAGCCCAACATCTCCTACTTTAGAGTCTTTGGGTGCAAATGCTACATCTACCGCAAGAAAAGGCTCGTTGAAGAAAGTTGTGATGTTGAGTTTGATGAGACTAATGGCTCCCAAGAGGAGAGTTTTGGTCATGATGAAATAGATGATGAGCCTCTACGAGAAGCCATGAAGAACATGACCATTGGAGACATCAAGCCGGAAGTTGAAGAGGGCCATGATCAAGGGGGAGCTTCAAGTTCCAACAACAACACCTCCATGGCGCCTCAAGTAGGCGAAGAGGAGAAAGATGATCCATTGCCAACTCAAGACTCACAAGCAATACAACATCAAGATGAAGAAGAAGTCCATGATCAAGTCCAACCACAAGAGGAACAACACGCTTCACCACCGCCAAGTGCTTCACAACCACTTATGAGGCATGGACGCATCTCCAAGGCACATCCAATGGACCAAATCATTGGAAGTCCTTCAAGGGGCGTAAGTACTCGTTCCCGCCATGTTGCTTCATTTTGTGAGCACTACTCGTTTGTTTCATGTGTAGAACCCACTCACATTGAGGAAGCACTCCAAGACCCAAATTGGGTGATGGCCATGCAAGAAGAACTCAACAACTTCATCCGCAATGAAGTTTGGGTGTTGGAGGAGCGACCCAAGGACAAGAACGTCATCGGAACAAAGTGGGTGTACCGCAACAAACAAGACGAGAATGGCGTTGTGGTCCGCAACAAGGCAAGACTTGTGGCCAAAGGGTTCTCGCAAGTTGAAGGACTAGACTTTGGGGAGACATTTGCTCCGGTCGCCCGGTTAGAGGCAATTCGTATTCTTCTTGCTTTTGCTTCACATCATAATATTACTCTTTATCAAATGGATGTAAAAAGTGCCTTTATTAATGGCTACATTAATGAGCTTGTTTATGTTGAACAACCTCCCTGGTTTGAAGATCCGAGGAATCCTAACCATGTGTATAGGTTGCACAAGGCGCTCTACGGGCTCAAGCAAGCACCTAGGGCGTGGTATGAACGACTACGGGACTTCCTCATCATGCAAGGATTTAAGATCGGGAGGGTGGATACCACACTCTTCACCAAAGACATCAACGGAGATTTGTTCATTTGTCAAATTAATGTTGATGATATTATTTTTGGTTCAACTAACAAAGCTTTTAGCCATGAGTTTGGCAAAATGATGTCTAGGGAATTCGAGATGTCAATAATTGGAGAGCTCAACTTCTTCCTTGGATTCCAAATCAAGCAACTTCAAGAGGGAACCTTTGTCTACCAAGAGAAATACACCAAGGACCTCTTGAAGAAATTTGAGATGGGAGATTGTAGCTCAAGAAGCACTCCAATGGGAACAAATTGCCATCTCGAAGCGGATAAGGACGGTAAACCTATTGACCAATCTCACTACCGCTCTATGATTGGTTCATTGCTTTATCTTACCACATCTAGGCCCGATATAATGTTTAGTGTATGCTTATGTGCTCGCTTTCAAGCGGCTCCTAAAGAATCGCATAAGAAGGCGGTCTTTAGGATACTTAGGTATCTTAAGCATACCCCTAGTACGGGCTTGTGGTACCCTAAAGGTACAACCTTCCAACTCTTGGGATACTCGGATTCGGACTTTGCCGGATGCCGCGTAGATCGCAAGAGTACCTCCGGTGGGTGCCACTTGCTTGGGCGTTCCCTAGTGTCTTGGTCTAGCAAAAAGCAAAATTCCGTGGCTTTGTCCACTGCGGAAGCGGAGTATATAGCGCCCGGTGCATGTTGTGCCCAAATTCTATATATGAAGCAAACCCTTTTGGACTTTGGAATTAAAATTGGTTGTGTGCCTCTCCTTTGTGACAATGAAAGTGCGGTTAAGATAACTACAAACCCCGTTCAACACTCCCGCACTAAGCACATTGATATTCGCCATCACTTCTTGCGTGATCATGAGGCTAAAGGAGACATCTCTTTGCAAGGTGTTAGATCCGAAGAACAATTGGCGGATATCTTCACTAAACCACTTGATGAGAAAACCTTTTCTAGGCTTAGAAATGAATTAAATGTGCTAGATGCATCTAACGTCATGTAAATTGCCATGTTCATGTAAGGATGCATATCATATAGGTCTTGTCTAACTCCCAAAGGATAGGGGGAAGCTAGAAATAATTTTCTCTGAGGAAGCCTTTGGAAGGTTTAAACTTGGCAAGATAGATTTATTTTATGCCTTGCATGATCTCTGCCATATAGACTTGCACTCATTCTATTTCTTGCACTAATTTGTTTGGCATTGCATACGGTAGATTGTCACAAAGGGGAACCCACCTCGTGAGAAGGAGACTTGTTTGAAATGCAATATCTCAACTCATATAAGGTGGAAAGAACAAAATGTTAGGTGCGTTAATGCCTAGAGGAACATGCTTCATTGAGATAGTAGTCTTCATACTCTACCTCACAAAGCATGGGCCTTACATTTCATTTGGATATTTTCCTCCCATTTTTCTCGGTGTTCCATTTGCTTTAAGGTCTAGCCAAGCTATTGGCATATTAGCTTTTTGAGGGGTAAGGGGTTGCCCAAAAAGTCCTAAGACATGTGTTTCCCATTGGTTGATTGTTTGGTCAAAGGACATGTATGGGATGTTGGTGTTTAGTTTTCATCGGATTATCCGATGCCTAAGTCCTTCCCCCATCGGATCAGTAGGTGTTCAAAATCCAAGTGCCAGATTAGTCAATATTCAAAATCGACCGATGAGTTCAAACAGAAAAACATCGGTCCATCCGATGTTCACAAATCTGAAACCTTGATGAATTCCACCGATGCTTTTTCATCCAACGTCGGACCATCCGGTGTCAACTTCCCTCTTCTGAATATCCTTACTGTGCCATTTGACCGATGATCAAAACCCTAGACGTCGGTCCATCCGGTGTCAATTGCACTTTTCTGGAAAATCTTACTGTGGCATTCGACCGATGTTCACTTCACCTAGCATCGGTCCATCCGGTGTTAAATTTTCGGCTAGGGTTTGGGACCCACTATTTAAACCGGCCGTACCGCTGCCTTTCCTCTCCCCCGATCCCGACGCCACCCGTGCCCACCCGTGCGCCGCCTCTCCCTCGCACCCAGCCGCCGCCGCCGCCATCTCCGGCTGCCGCCGCTCGCAGCGCCGCCGCCTAGGGCCGCCGCCGCCCACAGCGCCGCCGCTGCCTCTCCTCGCCACGCGCCGCCTCCATCGCGCCGCAGACCACCGCGCCACCGCCACCACCCTCGCGCCGCCGCTCGCCGCTCGACGCGCCGCCTCCACCTCCGAAGTCTCCACCACCATCGACCTCGCCGCCGCTTCTCCTCGCCGCCGCCGTTTCCACTTCGCACCCGGTTCCCATTTGCTCTCCGTCGCCTAGGTTTGCTTCGTGCCGTGCGACGTCCATCGTTGTTTTCATCGTCCTTTTTCTTCGTCGCTAACCCTAGATCTCCATTGCATTTAGATGGGTCGCGACCGCAAAGGAAAGGGAAAGGCGATCGCGGAGCCCACCGCAAAGAAGCGCAAACTGTCGAAGGATGAGAAGAAGGCCCTAATGGCCGCTCGCGCCACCGAGGAGCGTGAGCGTGGCCAAGGGGGGTCCCTGAGGATCCGCGAGGCTCGTTCCAGGCAGTCTCCCGTGATCGACGACTCCGAGGCCGAAGAGGAGCCAGTTGAGCCTCTCGTCCACCGGCGCTCAGCCCGGACGCGTGGGGGTCACACCGAGGCTGCTCCTCGTCCAAGACCGACAGCTGCCGACCGTCGTGAGGACAGGGAGGCTGAAAGGGCCATCTACGAGATGGACACGACCGTCTGTGTCGGTGAGGGAGTCCGTCTCACGGACTACCGGAAGATGAAGGCCAAGCAGCTACGCAAGCTTCGTTGGAGCGTGCTGCTTGAGGAGTGGTACCCTCAGCCCCGTGAGGCTCTTGTGGACAGTCGCTTCTGGACTGTCACCCAGGCGTCTCTATACGAGACCTACAGACGTCGGGGGCACAAGCTTTTTCAGCACAACTACCTGGACTGGGGGCAGCTCGCTTTGGCAGCAGAGACTGAGGTCCGTTCATACTTTGAGAGATACAGAGGATTGGTGCAGCTGCTTGCTTATGAGAGGAGTGCATATGTGGAAGATTGGGTCCGTGTCTTCTACGCGACACTGTACATCTCTGAGGGCAGGAGGTCAATCGACTTCATGTTTATGGGTCAGCACTACCACCTCTCAAGACAGACTTTGGGGCAGCTTCTTGGTTTGGACCTGCACGACACCTGCGTGCACGAGAAGGTATATGGGCAGGCAGATCCACCAAGGAGGCCACTTACTGGAGGGGTAGCACCACAGCTTGAGGAGATCCGGTCCCTGTTTGGCCCCACGTTCTCTCCTGACCAGCCGAGAGTTCCAGCTCTTCTGACCCCAGCTGCGCGCATTGTGCACCTCGCCTTGCACCGCACGCTCCTGCCGAGGTTAGGGTACTTGGAGGGGTTCACTAGTTTGCAGCAGACCCTCCTGTTCTACATAATGAACGGGATGGATTTCGATATTGTGGACATCCTCCTGTGCGAGATGGAAGACGTGATCACAGATGGGATAGGCATGATGAGGCAGATGGTCTACGGGCACTGGATCAGTTACATATGCTCCATGATGGTGCCTGAGGGGGATGCAGCACAGGCCAGACTTGCTGACGAGAGTGTGACTCGCTTTGGTCACTACCGTGCCCCGGCTCCTGGAGACCGTCGCCTTGGTCGTCCAGTTGAGCGCCAGGTCAGGGCCCGTCTGTCTGAGGAAGATTGGTCCGACCTAGAGCGGGAGGACGAGAGACTTGCAGAGGCTGAGGCTCAGGGGGAGGACCTGCAGCACATTTGGTCAGAGAGCGACACTGACGACAGTGTCGAGGAGTATTTCCCTCCTCCCCCCTCTCCCCGGCAGCACGACGCGGAGGCTGGAGGTTCTACAGTGCCACCTCCCACTCCACCTCCCGTCACTGAGGCGCAAGTCACGCAGCCGTCTGAGCTGACTTCGCTCCTCCAGCAGATGGTCGAGCAGCAGCGGCTGGACAGGCTGGCCGCCGAGCAGGCCCACGCGGAGCAGGCTGCGCGTCTTCTTGAGCTCCAGCAACAGCAGCAGGAGATGCAGCGTCAGATCGCCCGTGAGAGGCGTGAAGACACTGATCGGTTGACGGGGCTCATCGACCAGATGCACCAGCGCACTCTGGACCAGCAGCAGCAGACGCAGCAGGCGATGATGGGGATCCTGGGGTTGATCACCAACCTCTACACCCAGACCGGGATCGCCCTCCCATCGCAGCTGCCTGGAGTAGCTCCTCCGCCTCCCGTCTTGGCTCCAGCTGCTGCACCAGTGGCTCCAGTTCCCTCCACTCCGATCCCTTCGTTCGGCATGTCCCCGCTATTGGCTCCTGGTGCTCCTCTTCACTCCCTACTGTCGGCCACGTCACTGTTTCTTCAGACGCCGGCCTCCATCACCAGTGTCCCTGCTCCAGCACCTCCTCCTCAGCAGGCACCGACGATGGCACCTTCGGCTCCGGCAGCCCCCTCCCCCGCTACTCTGGCCAGCAGCTCCGACAACAGCGGCGGTGACCAGTTTGTCATCGCGCCCAGCTCTCAGGGTCCGTAGGTGCTCGGATCCCTTTTTGGTGTCTTGATGCCAAAGGGGGAGAAGAGTTAGAGAGTCAGGGGGAGTCCTAGTGTTAGGGGGAGTCGAGTCCAGCTTATCTTTGCTTATCTTTATTGTATTTGCGTATTTGCTACATTTGGTGTGTAATGAACCTATTTCCATGAGTTGTTAATCATTTGAACTCATTTGATGTTTATCTATGTTTATGATCTCTTTGAATTCACACTTGTGTTATTAATTGATGTTTAAAGCTTCAAGTGTAACACCCTGTATTCATTGCATATTTTCTTATGGTTCATTCTATCAAATTCATTTCTATCGCGCTTTGATTATTGTGTTGTCATCAATCACCAAAAAGGGGGAGATTGAAAGCATCTAGGCCCCCCTCATGTAGTATGGTTTTGGTGATTAATGACAACCTTTGAACTCTACTAATGAATTTGTGAATGCAAGGTCCCCATAAACACTAAATAAGATGAAATGATCATTTCATTGGAGACCCATAGATATTCAACTTTCGAGATCAAATTCATGGGATAAAGACAAGACGTGAAGGCTCTATGTCTAAGTCACTCAATCAAAAATTGACATCATACAATGCTTAAGAATCATAAGAGAGCCTTGTGGAACAAATGTCTAAGAGGTCATTCGAGAAAGACACAAAAGATTCACTCAAAACAACTCGAAGCAAGCAAAATCAACTCACCGGATCAACCGATGATTTCCAAAATGAACACATCGGTCGAGTTGATTCAACTGAAGAAAAAGACCTCAGACAAATGAACTCACCGGATCATCCGATGTGAAGGGCTCAACAACATCGGTGCATCAATACAGTTTGCAGTACAATTGGAACAAGTGAAGCACCGGATCATCCGATGTGCAGAGTTACACACATCGGTTGATCACTCCAGTAAGCATCAAGATCAAGCAAATTCTAGAGGAAGAGCCACCGGATCATCCAATGAGAAGACTGGGGCAACATCGGTCTAATAACGGTAATATCTGACACAATGACATCAGCCAAAGTAATTACACCGATGATAACTAGAGGGGAGACATCGGATCATCCGGTGTGCATAGAAAAGTTCTATCAGCCTACTTTTCCAACGGCTATTTCGGTTAAGCTGGCTATAAAACCCCTCTAACCCAGTCATTTCGACAAGTCTTGATCACCTGAAGCCCACTACACGTCAAAGAGCATTCAAGACCATAGAGCATACATTTCCACATTTTTAGATCATTTGTAATAGGCTAGAGAGAAGCTTGTGTGCGTTCTTTCTCTGTGATTGAACTCTCTAGGCTAGTGAGAAGTTGAAGAAGATCGTTCCGGAGCTTGCCAAGGTGTGTGTGGAAGCCCGAAACATCGAAGGTTGTACAAGGCTTGAGCTCCACATTGCCAGAGATGGCGAACGGAGAAGATTAGTGAAGACTCCATTGTCTCGGCGATATTGGAAGTGGCAAAACCCTTCGGTGGGTGCCACAACGTGGATGTAGGAAGATCCTTGCGATCTTGCCGAACCACGGTATAAACCTTCGTGTCCCCTAGCGTTTGCATTCCTCTCCCTCTCTTTACATTTTGCAATCTTTACTTCACAAGTTATATCTATGTTGATTGCATAGCTAGAACCGCATTGGGAATTGGGCTTAAGTAGTTCACTTTTAATTTTCTTAAAATTTGAAAGAATGCCCAATTCACCCCCTCTTGGGCGTTTCGATCCTTATAGGAGAGATGAGGACAAATATAGTATGTCCGAAAGTAAGCATTAAAATAAGGGGGGTAGACTTTCTCGCAAACCTCATAGTCTTGGACTCCCAAGGAATAGACATAATACTTGGAATAGACTGGTTGAGCAAGTATAATGGAGTCATTCAATGTGCCGAGAGGATTGTGCAGTTGACAAGTGAACATGGTACACGCATCGATGTTGAGGCAGCCCAACCTGCAAGAGAGAAAGCGATGCTGAATCACGTGGAAGGAGTGACATTGGAAAGCATTCCGATCGTTCGCGAGTACCCGAATGTGTTTCCAGATGAGTTGCCAAGTATGCCACTTGACCGTAACATAGAATTCGCCATTGAGTTGATACCCGGAACTGCACCTATAGCTAAGAGGCCGTATAGGATGCCTCCTAAGGAATTAGCAGAGCTCAAGAAGCAAATTCAAGAGCAGCTAGAGAAGGGTTTTATACGCCCAAGCTCATCCCCGTGGGGAGCCCCAGTGCTCTTCGTAGATAAGAAGGATGGAACCCAGAGGATGTGTGTGGACTATAGGTCTCTCAATGAAGTGACAATTAAGAACAAGTACTCACTGCCCCGTATAGAGGATTTGTTCGACCAAATGAAGGGTGCCTATATCTTCTCCAAGATCGACTTGCAATCAGGATACTTCCAGATGAAGATTAGACCATCAGATATACCCAAGACATCATTTCGGACACGATATGGATCTTATGAGTACACCGTCATGTCATTTGGATTGACGAACGCACCCGCGTACTTTATGTATCTCATGAATAAGGTCTTCATGGAATATCTGGAATAGTTCGTCGTAGTGTTCATCGATGACATTATGGTATACTCGAGAAGCGAGGAAGAACATGAAGGACACTTGAAGCTTACATTACAGAAGCTATGGGAACACCAATTGTATGCCAAGTTCAGTAAATGTCAATTCTGGTTACGGGAAGTTTCTTTCTTAGGCCATATTATTTCCGAAGGAGGAGTATCAGTTGACCCAGGGAAGGTGAGAGATGTGCTTAAGTGGGAACCGCCACAGAATGTTAAGGAAATTCGGAGTTTCCTTGGAATGGCTGGATATTACCGCCGATTCATCAAGGATTTCTCTAAAATAGCCAAGCCTATGACTGAATTACTCATGAAAGGGAAGGCATTCCGATGGACTCAAGCTTGTCAGGATAGCTTTGAGGAGTTAAAGAAAAGGTTGACAACCGCGCCAGTGTTAGTATTGCCGAACGTGAGCAAGAGTTTTGATATATATTGTGATGCATCAAGACAAGGATTAGGATGTGTGCTCATGCAAGAAGGCCAAGTGGTAGCTTATGCATCGAGGCAACTAAAGAAACATGAGTTGAATTATCCTACACACGACCTTGAACTCGCAGCCGTGGTACACGCCTTGAAGATATGGAGACACTATGTTTTTGGTCACCGATGTGAGATTTGTACGGATCACAAGAGTCTCAAGTACATATTTACACAATCGGATCTGAATATGAGGCAACGCCGATGGTTGGAGCTCATCAAGGATTATGATGTGGGGATTAACTATCACCCAAGGAAGGCCAATGTAGTGGCGATGCTTTGAGCCGAAAAGGAGTAAGCCACCAACTCACAGTCCGGGAGCTGCCATCCGAGTTATGCAAGGAGTTTGAACGGTTGAACCTTGGATTCATAAATGAGATGGGAATGATGGAAGTCAACCCAACATTAGAGCAGGAAATACGGGAAGGACAGACAAAGGACAAGGAAATACAGGAAATCAAGGAAAAGATCCAAGAAGGAAGAGAATTCAGATTTGATGAGGACGAACAGGGTACCTTATGGCTTGGAAAGAGGATTGTGGTACCTAATGTTAGGCATATTCGGGAAACAATATTGAAGGAGGCAAATGACCCACCTTACTCAATTCATCCTGGCTGTACGAAGATGTACAAGGACTTAAAGACATGCTATTGGTGGGCCAACATGAAAAAGGACATAGCCGAATATGTTGCACTTTGCGATGTGTGCCGACGAGTGAAAGCTGAACATCAAAGGCCAGCCGGATTGTTACAACCATTAAAGATCCTGGAGTGGAAGTGGGAAGAGATTGGTATGGACTTTATAGTTGGATTACCGCGAACTCAATCTGGCTATGATTCAATATGGGTTATTGTGGATCGGTTGACAAAATCAGCTCACTTAATCCCTGTCAAGACCACATATACCACCGCGAAGCTAGCAGAATTGTATATGGAGCATATTGTGTGTCGACACGGAGTACCGAAGAAGATAGTCTCGGATAGAGGTTCTCAGTTTACCTCCAGATTTTAGCAGAAATTGCATGAAGCAATGGGAACAAGGTTGAACTTCAGTTCGGCGTATCACCCTCAAACAGATGGACAAACCGAGAGGACCAACCAAATTTTGGAAGACATGTTAAGAGCTTGTGCTTTAAAGCATGGGAAAAGTTGGGATAAAAGTTTGCCGTATGCTGAATTCTCGTACAACAATAGCTACCAAGCAAGTCTGAAAATGTCACCCTACGAAGTATTGTACGGAAGGAAGTGTAGGACTCCCTTGTTTTGGAATGAAACCGGAGAGAATCAAGTGTTTGGTCCCGACGTGTTACAATATGCTGAAAGGCAAGTCCAAATAATACGGGAAAACTTAAAGGCTGCCCAGTCTCGACAGAAAGGTTATGCTGATAATAGGCGAAGGAGTCTGACTTTTGAAGTAGGAGATTTCGTATACCTCAAAGTGTCACCTATCAGAGGTCAGCGACGGTTTAACGTCAAAGGAAAACTGGCACCACGTTACATCGTACCATTCAAGATTTTGGACAAACGAGGAGAAGTGGCATATCGACTTGAGCTGCCAACGTATCTCTCCGATGTACACGACGTGTTTCACGTCTCTCAACTCAAGAAGTGTCTCAGGGTACCGGAAGAACAAGTGCCGATGGACGAGTTAAAACTTCAAGAGGATTTGTCCTATGTCGAGCAACCTATCAAGATCTTGGACATAAAGGAAAGAGTAACGAGAAATGAAAGGATCCGTTGGTGCAAAGTGCAATGGAAACACCATACGGAAGCCGAAGCTACGTGGGAACGTGAAGAAGACTTGAAGGCAGAATTCCCTCGTCTTTTCTCCACGCTATCGAATCTCGAGGGCGAGATTCACTTTAAGGGGGGTAGGTTTGTAACACCCTAATTCTTTGCATCATGCATCGCATTGCATATATATTCATGCATTAAAACATTAATAGAGAAAAAGAAAATAAAGATATAAAACATGTATTAAGGGATGAATATAAAAAAATATAATATGTATAATAATGTGTATATATTAATATTTAGTTATGAAAGAAAAGAAAAGAAAAAAAAAGAGGGGAGCAGCCCGGCCGGCCAGGCTGACCGAGCTGGCCCACTCCCGAGGGCGCAGCGCACCGAACCAGCGCGCGCCTGCCCCGCTGCTCCCGCGCTCGCCCTGGCCCCACCCTGCCGCCTGGCGCCCCCGCGCGACCCCGCCGCCACGCGCCGCGCCACCCGCCCCGCACTCCCACGCGCGCAGTCGCGCCCCACGCGCACCGCCCGGCGCCTGGACACCCGCGCACCCGACCGAACCGCGCGTAGCGCGCGACTCCGCGCGCCTGGCACGAGCCGCGCCCGCCTGACGCGCCTTCTGCATGGCCCCGCCGGCTGGCCCACCCCGATCGCGCCCCAGCGCGACCGACGCGCCCGATCCCGAACTGAGTCGGCCTCTGGCCACGGTACCGAGTCGGTACCGATTGCGATCGATGTCGCGATGCCGCGCCTCTATAAACTCCGTAGGTTTTCCCGATCCCAGGAAAACGCTGCCGCCTTCCAGAGAAGAAAGCCCTAGCCGCCAGTACTAGAAAAAAAGCACCAGAGGGCTGCGCCGCCATGGAAGAAAAGAGGAGGAAGAGGAAGAAAAAAGAGGAGGGTGCCGTCGTCCGCCGGAGATCGTCGTCGCCATCGCGTCGCCGTCGTCGTGCCGCCGGAGGACCTTGCGCATCTACTTCGCCTACGCATCGTCCCCATCCCGCGATCTTTGAAGCCATCGCATCTACGGTAGGCCACGTTCCGATGCGAATTTTAGCGAACATATTGAATCTAATAGACGTAGTTTGATCGTAGTAGCACCGTCTTTTTATTTTCAGCAACATTAATCCCCGCTAAAACCCCCGTAAACTCATATGAACACGTATGAACTAGTTGCATCTAATTAATAAACAACCATAGTTAATTAATTATTGAATTGTGCATGCATGCATGTCATTGCATGTTGATTATTTTGTGTGCATCATATTGAATTGTATGTATTTTCTTGTATGTATGATCACACGTAGAGGAACGTGCTCAAGAGGCCGCATACGAGGATTTCCAAAATCAAGACTTTGAAGCGCTTGAGCAACCCTATCCGCCAGAGCAAGGCAAGTGTCCTTGAAGCATATTGACCCGTTTTTAAAATAAATGTTTTGTTTACAAAACTACATGCTGTGTCAATTTGACGGGAATCCTATGGTAGGAAGTTTACTAGATTTGTTTAACCAGCCTTGTCACCTCGAATATATGGTAGAGAGTCGGGAAGGGCTTTTTACATTTTTGCTTCGCTTAATTAATTGGGATGGCAAACAACACTACACATTTAATTATGCATCAATGATATTCTGGTTAATGTGAACTAGTCAATACGATGGGTGATCTAAGCAAGCCTGGTATGTGGATGGGTTGGATGTTATGGTGGTTTGCTTGCTTTAGATCTAAGGACCGGTTCATGCGAGAATATGCCAGGACTACAGTGCCACCACAAGGCCAAGTATGGGTGCGGCGTAGCTGAATAATTAGGAGCGCTGCTAGTATTGTATGGACCATTGGATGGCGCGGGGAATGGGAGTCGAGGAGGACTGCCCTGGGATCCGCATGGCACACGAGGGGGCTCGTGGGTGGGAGAATGAAGATTCAAGCCTGCTGGTGAAACCTTAGTGGGCCCGTACATACTAGTAGTCCCTTTTGAAAGGCTATTTTGTGATCTCTTGGCCACACACCTACGGAAGTGTGAGACGGCATAATGGAGGCTTCTTAGTCACCGAAAGGTGATGAAATCACGAACATGTGGGTAAAGTGGTACAACCTCTGCAGAGTGTTAAAAACTATCATGATAGTCGTGCTCCCGGTTAAGAGCACCTGGATGACCTACATGATTAGAATTGGACTTGGAATTTTGGATGGTTGGTATGGTTTTGGGTTGTCACTTGAGTATTGTCGGTACATGAGAGATTATGAAATTGGCATATGGTATTAATTTTATGGTTGGCTGGTATTAATGGATTGCGATGATAAATGAGAATTGTTGGATTTATGGTATGATAATTACTTGGGTCATGAAGGGAAATAAATTCACATAGACATGATAGGCCGCTTTTACATGTTTATGAAATGTACTTTTCTACAATTAGCCAATTTATTCCAATCATTTGTTTAGCCACATGTCATCTATTTCCACACTTGCTGAGTACGACACGTACTCACCCTTGCAATCCCCCCCCCCCCCCAACAGCTACTGGAGACAATTGGGAGTACCCTGAGGATCACGCAGAGTACTAGGTTGCGTACCGCCGTCAATTGCCTGTGGAATGGAGTCGTGCTGCTTATTTTATTTTCCGCTGCATTATTTAGAGCTTTATCATTCGTGAACTATTGGATTATTGTAATAAAGTACTTATTTAATAGTTAAGACGTGGTTAAATTCTGTATATCGTTTGTGATGCAACCGTATATGTGTGATGAACTTCCTGGGCACACATATGCGTTACGCTTGATTCATATTCGGAACCGGGTGTCACAGTTCATGTGCTAAAATTGACACTAGCTTGAAAGATAATTCAACCTCTACCAAGGACAAGCATCCTTCCCAAAGTGGCATATTTGACAAGGAGAAGTTTAAATATGCACGTAGTGCATACTTGGCCGCAAGACCTCCTAATGTCAAATATGGCATTGGGTATTCTTATGGTGAAAATCAATATGCTAGAAGCCATAAAAATAACAAGGAAAGAATTGCCTTTGTGAAGGGAAACACCTCTCAAACTAGAAAGCCTAAAGTCAACACATATGAGCACCGGACTAGTCCGGTATCCACACGGACAAGTCCAGTTTCACGGACTAGTCTTGTTCATAAACAACAACAACTATTATTCAGGACTTTCGATGCATCCTATGTTCTAATGAGAAGTAATTTTGGTAAAGTTTATGGTTATTATGTTGGGCCACACCATGGGAACACCAAGTCTCATGTGTGGGTGCCCAAATCTCTTGTAACTAAACTCAAAGGACCCAAGCAAGCTTGGGTACCTAAAACCAAGGCATGATTTGTTTTGTAGGCCTATTCCTGTGGTGGATCGAAATGGGTGCTAGACAGTGGTTGCACCAACCATATGACCGGAGAAAGAAGGATGTTCGTTGAGTATGAAGAAAATGAGGATCCAAGCGAGGGCATCTATTTTGGAGACAACAGTCAAGGAAAGGTGCTTTGTACCGGTAAAATTGCTATATCGTCTCAACATACTCTTTCTCATGTGTTACATGTCGATTCCTTAGATTATAACCTGCTGTCCATATCTCAATTATGTGACAAAGGTTATAATTGCTTATTCACTAATGAGGGTGTGGCCGTCTCTAGAAGGGGTGATGGTTCCATTGCATTCAAGGGTGTGTTAAAGGGAAAGCTTTACCTTGTTGACTTCAACAAAGATAAAGCCGAACTTGACACATGCTTGATTGCAAAGAGCAACATGGGTTGGCTGTGGCATAGACGGCTAGCGCATGTTGCTATGAGGAATCTTCAAAAACTCCTCAAGGGCGATCACATCCGAGGTTTGAAGGATGTTGTTTTTGAGAAAGACAGGCCTTGTAGCGCGTGCCAAGCCGAGAAGCATGTTGGAGCACCTCATCCCGCGAAGAACGTCATGACTACAACAAGACCGCTCGAGCTACTTCACATGGACCTTTTTGGTCCAATTGCTTACATAAGCATAGGCAGTAACAAATATGGCTTAGTAATTGTTGATGACTTTTCGTGCTTCACATGGGTTTTCTTTTTGCATGACAAGACAAAAACTCAAGGAACCCTCAAGAAGTTTCTCAAGCATGCCGAAAACGAGTTCTCATTGTAGGTCAAGAACATACGAAGCGACAACGGTACGGAGTTCAAGAACACTCAAGTTGAGGAGTACCTAGACAAAGAAGGCATAAAGCATGAGTTTTCAGCACCTTATTCCCTTCAACAAAACGGAGTTGCCGAAAGGAAGAACCGAACCCTCATAGAGATGGCGAGAACAATGCTCGATGAATACAAGACCTCGGATCAGTTTTGGGCGGAGGCGGTTAACACGACATGCCACACCATAAATTGACTCTATCTTCATTGACTACTCAAGAAGACATCCTATGAGCTACTCACCGATAACAAGCCAAATATTTCTTATTTTTGAGTTTTCGGTTCTAAATGCTATATTTTGAACAAGAAGCTGAGGACTTCAAAGTTTGCCTCAAAGTCCGATGAAGGTTTTTTGCTTGGCTATGATTCGAACTCCTACGCCTATCGTGTCTTCAACAAGATTTCTGGACTTGTTGAAGTAGCACGTGACGTAGTGTTCGATGAAACCAATGGCTCCCAAAAGGAGCAAGTTGATCCATTTGTGTTAGATAGAGAAGAAGCTCCTTGTCAAGCAATGAGAAGATTGGCGTTGGGCGATGTTCAACCACAAGAGCCACCTTTACATGTGCATGAGGAAGATGAACCACAAGTGGAGGCTAATGATCAAGGGAGAGCTTCCACACAAGATCAACCTCAAGAAGACGAAGATGATCAACAAGTCAATGAGGGCAACCATCTAGGGGAGAAGAAGAAGATCATGAAGATACAAGATCGCAAGTGCCACACCCGAGAGTACACCAATGCGTCCAAAGAGATCACCCAATCGACAACATCATCGGTGACATCCAAAAGGGAGTAACAACTAGATCCCGCATAGCTAAATTTTGTGAGCATTACTCTTTTGTGTCCTTTTTGGAACCACACAGGATTGAGGATGCATTGAAAGATCCGAACTGGGTGGTGGCGATGCAAGAAGAACTGAACAAATTCAAACGGAACGAGGTGTGGGAAATCGTTGAAAGACCTAACGCGAACGTCGTCGGCACCAAATGGGTCTTCCGTAACAAACAAGACGAACACGGGGTGGTGACAAGGAACAAGGCACGACTTGTGGCCAAAGGGTATTCACAAGTCGAAGGTTTGTATTTCGATGAAACCTTTGCTCCTGTAGCTAGACTTGAATCAATTAGAATATTGCTTGCATATTCTACTCACCATGATTTCATGCTCTACCAAATGGATGTTAAAAGCACCTTCCTCAACGGTCCAATCAAGGAGGAGGTGTACGTGGAGCAACCTCTCGGATTTGAAGACAAAGAGTTCCCCGACCACGTCTTTAAACTGCTTAAGGCTCTCTACGGCCTCAAACAAGCTCCTGGAGCTTGGTATGAGTGTCTTAGAGATTTATTAACTGAAAATGGTTTTAATATTGGAAAAGAAGATTATACATTATTTACAAACACTCCGACAATGATCTTTTTATCTGTCAAATCTATGTTGATGACATTATCTTTGGTTCCACTAACAAATCCTTTTGTGAAGAATTTAGTAAGATTATGACAGATAGGTTTGAGATATCTATGATGGGAGAGCTGAAGTACTTCTTGGGATTCCAAGTGAGACAACAAAAGGAAGGGACATTCATAAGCCAAACCAAGTACACTCAAGACATACTCAAGAAGTTTGGGATGGACAAGGCGAAGCCTATCAAGACTCCCATGGCAACTAATGGACACTTGGATCTCAATGAAGATGGACCAAGCTTGGATCAAAAGGTATATAGCTCCATGATTGGATCCCTACTCTACTTATGTGCATCTAGGCATGATATTATGTTGAGTGTATGTTTGTGTGCGAGATTTCAAGCCAATCCTAAGGAGTGTCACTTGACAGTCGTTAAAAGGATCTTGAGATATTTGGTTCATACACCCAACCTAGGCCTTTGGTATCCCAAAGGTTCCAAGTTCAATATCATTGTATACTCTGATGCAGATTATGCCAGATGCAGAGTAGATAGAAAAAGTACCTCCGACACCTGCCAATTCCTAGGTAGATCCCTAGTTTCTTGGTCCTCCAAGAAACAAAATTCCGTTGCCTTATCCACGGCCGAAGTGGAGTATGTTGCACCCGGGAGTTGTTGTGCACAACTCCTTTGGATGCGACAAACTCTAAGATTCCACTCCTTTGTGATAATGAGAGTGCCATTAAAATTGCACATAATCCAGTTGAGCACTCTAGAACCAAACACATAGACATCCGATATCACTTTTTGAGAGACCACTCAATGAAAGGAGACATAGCTATTTCTCATGTCAACACCAAAAAACAACTAGCCGATATATTTACCAAGCCACATGATGAAAAACGTTTTTGTGAGCTCTGAAATGAACTAAATATCCTTGATGCTCAGAATGTGGCTTGAAAACTTGCATACCTGTATGGACTCTTCAAAACATATTGTTTGAGTTGCGAAAATCGTCTTTCTCAATCTTCTCCAAAAACTATTTGAACTACTTGATCTTGATGAATTATGGTCATTGCTTGATTGTTGTATGCTTACTGACCATATTCATCAAGATTACTTGATTGTGTTGGCCCCCATATTTTCTTAATAAGTACCTTTGAATATATACGAATGGGCTAAGCATTGCTGTTCTGGCAATAACAGACTAGTCCGTGGTTACCCGGACTAGTTCGCCCCTGCACACTAGTCCGCAGAGTGTCCGGTAGTCCGTACTAGTCCGGCAGACCACAAACTAGTCCGATTTTTTGACTCCATAACCCTAGCCGCCACCAAAACCTAATCTTCTTCATCCTCACAACTTGCCCCACACTCTCTCTCCTAGGTCGAGTGCTCCCAAGGAGATTTCCTTCGTTCTCCATCGAATCCCTCCAAGTTTGGGTGGAAAACGACCTCCATTGCATAGGTATTGAAAACCACGGACTTGTCCGCTCCTTCAACCCCTCCATCTACAAGAATCGAGGAATTTCGGTAAAATTTCCTCCCAACCCTAGAAATCTTAATTTCCTTTGTTGTTGATCAAATAGCTTAGTTCCTTTCACCTAATACATGCTTCCTTGATGTACTACATTGATGTTAGGCTATTTTCGCATTGAGCAACACCATTGATCGTCTAGTTAGGGTTTGAGGTGATGAACACCAGACTAGTCTGGCTCATGTACGAACAAGTCCAGTCACCCTGACTAGTCCGTACCTGTACACCGGACAAGTTCGATTTTTGACTGAATTCAACCCTAATTTCCCATTCCTCAATGCAATTCCTTGCCATCAATTGTCATCCATACCTTGTGTAATCCATTCTCAGGACAATGTCGAGCTCCAATGACGAGATCTCCGACTTCGAGGCCTAGATGGACCAATAAGTCTTGCTTCTGCCCTCGACGGGCCAAGGAAAGAAGCGCCAAGAGTGCCCATCCGAGCCGACACCTTCTCGACCTCAGACTCGACACTAGGTTCTTGCCAAGAAGCCTGTCTCCAAGGCTTCAACAGGTGTTGGCCCTAGCTCGGCAGCTGTTCGCCAAGCTAAGGGCAAGACAAAGGGATTGCCACGGGCCCAATCGGCCCTCTCAAGATGACAACTCCAAAGCAAGGGACCTGGGATCCCTCCGAGGAAAGGTTGAATGGCAGGGGAAGCGACACGACTTCCAAAGGAAGCGACACGACTTCCAAATTCAGAAATGTGGACTGCTACAACCGGTCCAAGAAGGAAGCCAATGGAAGATTCTGAAGCAACTTCCATGTGGACTTCTATAAGTCCGTGTACCTCACAATGAAGACTCCAGTGGTGCGCAACCAATGGATTTATTGGGCGCACTTTGAAAGGAAGAGTTGCTCAGCCTTTGATGAGGTAGTTCAAGCAGTGGAGAGGCATGCATTGAAGGATCTGTTTGCCTCCAGGAACAATTGGAACGATGAAGTCATTGCTCAGTTCTATGCTACATGCTACTTTGCAAGTGATGAGGAAGAGCGGGTGACTTGGATGACTCATGGATCCAAGTACACCATTACCTATGACGAGTTTGCAAGGCTGCTACATCTTGAGAACTCCAGCAGTGACAACTTGTTCATTCACAACATAGGTGTCCTTGAGAAGGACAAAATGTAGTTCCTTTATGACACCCGCTTGACTTTCAACCCTCCTTCCACCAAGAATATGAAGTCGTTCTTTGTGGTCCTCAATAGGGTCCTGAGGAAGACTATTGCCCCAAAGGATGGGGATGCAGGGAGTGTCCAAGGCTATCTCAGGACACTGATGAAGGTGATAAGCAAAGACATGAAGTTTGATGTCTTTGACTACATATGGAATGACATGGTCAACATCTCCTGCACTCCTAACAGATCCTGTGGCTACGCACCTTACTTTATGTTCATGATTGAGAAGGTCACAGGGATCGAGTTTGTGAAGGATGTGGAGCACACTCCATTGAGGCCCCAGAAGCCTCCCCAAGTCTCTATCCAAGCTGCCCCTTCTCCTGCATCCAGTGGAGAAGCTTTGAGGAGAGCTAGAGGAGATACAAGGGCTGCTCCATCCACTAGGGACCCTCCCCAAAAAAGGTCTCCTAGTGGAATCCTGAAGTACTTGGCATCAACCTTTGCCTCATGCAAGACGGCCGAAGTGAACACTCACAAGCTGAACAAGGTGAGGAAGGCTGATATACGGTATGTCAAAGAAAATGTCAAACACATTTGCCAGAAGCTGGAGATCGAGCCTATTGAATCCCCAGTCATCTCTGACGATTCAGCCTCAGATTTCACCTAGCTCGGGCCTTTGACTCCCTCCGAGCTTGCCTACTTTGGCGTTGGGGGCACCTCGAGTGGATCCGTTCCTCCCTCTCCTCCTCAGCCCGAGAATGAAGATGAATATGATGAGAGGACCGACAGCGAGGATTGAAGATCTTGGATACCTCCTCTCCTTCTTTTTGGTCTTGATGGAAAAGGGGTAGAGATTGAGGGGTAGTCACTAGGTCTTAGCTGTAGGTTGAGAGACGAGAGCTTCATTTATGCATCTTTTTGTCTCTTTTGGGTAGTAAGACTTCATATTATGCTCTTTTTATACTTTTGGTCTTGTGATGCAATGCTATGAACTATTTATGCTCATATTTATGAAATCTGTGATTTTGCTCTGAAATTGACACATATGCTTGTTGTTGATATATTGATGTCAATTATTTCACTGTCATCATGATTACTGCTCACACTCACTTAGTTTTGCATCCCACCATAAAGAGTGCACATATGTCTTATGTTGTCATTGCTAAATGAGTTTCAAGCTCATATGTGCACACTTTATGAAAATCTCAATTTTTTTTATCATACTTTGTGAAATCTCAATTGGTTGTCATCAATCACCAAAAAGGGGGAGATTAAAAGTGCATCTAGGCATCCCTTGTCGGTTTTGGTTGATTTATGACAAACAAATGAGATCCTAATCACATTATTGAGATGATCGCAAGTTTTAATGAATGAATGAAGAATGCGCCAAAAAGAAAGGAGAATGAGGATCAATTCAGAAAAGAGCTCAAGAGCTGAATAGAATATATCATTGTGTATGGAGTGTGTTGTTGTAACACATCCCAAAAGCTCAAGCACAAAAAAAAATCCTCACACACTTCACATTTCACAGGAAAAACAGACTAGTCCGATATACACTGGACTAGTCCGATATAGGTTTAGACAAGTCCTGCCAGTGCGGACTTGTCCGCACCGGACTAGTCCGATAATGCCTCTGACTAAAAACGGACTAGTCCTCCCTTGTGCGGACTAATCCTCAATTATTCACATTTACACGAAAACGGACAAGTCTGAACTCTTCACGGACTAGTCCGAAAAACCCTCTGACTAAAATTGTACAAGTCCTCCAAGTGCAGACTTGTCCTCTATTCACTAAGGGTATCACCACACCGTACTAGTCCGATATCACCACGGACAAGTCCGAAAACCTTTCTGACTAAAATCGGACAAGTCCGCTCCTAGCCGGACAAGTCCGATATTCCTGGACACTTAGGGTTTCCTGCACACCGCACACCGGACTAGTCTGGACTCCACCACGGACTAGTCCGGACCCTCGAAACCCTAACGGTAACTTTTGAGAATATCATATAAATAGATGTGCACGGCCCTACTTTCATATCTCTCGACCCCCTGCGCCGTCACACCCCCAAGAGCCTAGAAAACACATCTCTCCATGCAATCCAACGCAAGAAAGATCAAATACTTGAGGACTCATCTTGGATCAAAGGAGAGACACGATTCACACGTTTGAGCTCTTTGGTTTGATTTCTAACAGACTCCTGTTGTTTCATTGTTGAACTTATGAGTGTGTTCTTGGTGGTGTTTGCTTTGTAATCTTGGGGAGCCCTCAACTTGTGAGAAGGCCCCTTGAACTTGGTGATTTGCCCCTTGTGATAGTGGAAGAGAACTGGCCTTCGTGGCGATTCGACGAGGTTAGGGTCAGTGAAGACCCGGTCCTTTCGTGGGCTCCTCAATGTGGATGTAGGTTGTCTCTGTGGGAACTGAACCACGGGATAAACTCTTGTGTCAAACTTGTTCTTAATTTTCATATTACATTCTAGGGTTTTGTCAATCTTGTATAACCTATGTTATAACTTTGAAACAAGAATTGGTTTGCATTATACTTGGCTTCATTGACTCTGTCAGTTCCCTGGGAACCGTATACCCCTTGAGATTGCAAAAATCTCAAGGGAATGTCATCTACTTAATTTGAAGACCTTCGGAGGCCCACATGTCAGACATAACCAGACCCGCTTCCCCAATATGGTTAGTCCCAGGGTCGCCACTTGTACTATCAAACCGGAGCTACCGCCCACAAGGGGGAAGCTCCGGGCTATGTACCATAATGGCACCCCCGTATCTAACCCCAGACTGAGGGAAGCTCTGAAACTGACACGTGTCAGGTGGCACCGGACCTATCTGTTCCCCACAGTATGTTCCGGAGCTGCCACGTGTCCAACCGTCAGATCTTCAGCCTCTAACCTCCGGAAGACTCCACAACGGCTCCGGATTTTCAAAGGGGAATCAAGGACTTCAAGACCCAATTAAGTGTCATTAATACTATATTAATGACACACGATCGGATGACCTTAATTACCAGTAACGGTGCTGTCAAAGCCCGTAACTCGGTCATTAAGGGCAATTAATCGCATCAAATGTGTATCAATATTAGTAACCACCGGGGCCACATGTCGGGCCAGGCTAACTTGTAACGGCCTGCCCTTGTACTATAAAAGGACAGGCCGACGATACATAGGGGGGGACACGACGCGCTCACTCTACACTCTCAACTTACGTTGAGCTCGTACATTCAATACATCAACAACACACCCCGTGGAGTAGGGTATTACGCTCAGGTGGCCCGAACCACGTAAACCTTCGTGTCTCCTACGTCATTTTACACTTCACCTTCTTGAATCTCCGCGTGCCCACACCGAACTTCAAACTTTGCAAACACCTTAGTAGTGTCGGGAGATCTGCCGGATCAAAACCACCGACAGTTGGCGCGCCAGGTAGGGGCGCCTGAGATTTCAAGAATGGTGAACTCAGCCGCTGGATCATCCAATGGTCATCCCGCTGTTCAAGCTGTTGGGGGCAATCCCTCCAATATGCATCCACCAGCAGGAACCACGATTCCAGCAGGAGTCACACTTCCACCACCGCCGCCTCCTCCAGCAAATCAAGTTGAGCAGCGCGATGGTGCACCAGCGTCAATCACTGCGTCGGCGAATCTTGACAACCCGGAACACGCGCTCCATGTAGCACGTGCTCTCCTTCAACGCCCACCACCTCCGGATGCATCCCGGGATGCACTAGAGCACTGGAGGGCCGATGTGGAACACTTGGTTGCAGCAGCAGCCGACCGCATCAGCAACCAGGGTTCTCCTCCTTCAGGACGAGCTCCGTCGCAGCGATGGACCTTGTCTGGCAGACTTGGTCCGCACGTTTCCAACAGTAGGAGACGTGCTGCGTCACAGTAGGTGATGTCGTTGCCCTTAGGGGCACGACACACTCACACGGTATCAAGGCTTTCAACTCATGACCTTCGGGCGGAACTTGATCACCGATACCGTCAACAAGACGGTCGAGTCCATATTGAGCGTGTTCGTGAAAGACGAGAAGCTCAGGACATTCTTGCTCATGAAGGAGTAGGAGGAGGCTGTTCAGCCCTGGCCATGCATCTGCGTATGGTCAGGTGGCCACAGAAATTCCGGCCTCACCTGCCAGAGAAGTTTGACGGGACCGTTAATCCCGTCAAATTTCTTCAGATTTACTCCACTGCTATCCTGGCAGCTGGAGGAAATGAGGTCGTAATGGCCAATTATTTTCCAATGGCTTTAACTGGGACCGCCCGGTCCTGGTTTATGAGCCTTCCACCCAACTCCGTCAACAGTTGGGAGGAGTTGTGCCGGCAGTTCACCGCCAACTTCGGGAGTTCATACACCTGACCAGCCACCGAACTGGACCTTTTTGCAGTCATGCAAAAAGGAGGAGAATCCCTGCGATCATTCATCCAAAGATTCTCTCAGGTACGAAACACTATACCTTCTATCTCTAGCGCCTCTGTCATTGTGGCATTTAGACAGGGTGTGCAGGATAAGAAGATGTTGGAGAAACTGGCGATCAAGGAGATTACCAGTGTCACGGAACTCTTCAGCTTGGCTGACAAATGTGCCAGAGCTGCCGAGGGCCGTGAAATGCACTCCAAACCACCTCCAGAGGATCACAAAAAATCCTCCAAAGGAGAAGCCGCTACCTCCGGGAGTGGCAAGAAGAAGAAAAAGACCAACGGCAAGAAGAAGCCGTCGACCGGTGCATCTAATGCTGCAGCTGTTGCAGCTCCGGGTGGCCGGGGGCCACGCCCCGAGAAGCGACCTCGACCGTCTTCTGAAGACGGTGGCAAACTCAAGGTGTGGTGTCCAATTCACAAAATGGACTGCCACAGTTTGGAAGACTACCGGGAGGTCCAAAACCTTGCCGAGCGCTACAACAAGCGCCGGGAAGAAGTTCCTTTCCGACAGGGGGAAGGAAAACAAAAAGTTGACGAAGCTCCGACTGAAGAGGAGTTAGGTTTTCAGGATCCTAAAAAGGTCCTGAAGGCCGTTTACACCTCCATCGACAATGATTCTGACGTCTCTAACAACGAGCATCGGAAAACCATGAACACCATTTTTGGTGGATCATGGGACATCACCTCCCGCCGCATCCTCAAGACAATGCGTCGGGACATGGCCGCTGTAGCTCCTACAGCCAGGGCGGAGCCTCATCGGAAGTGGATGGACACAGCCATCACTTTTGATGCTTTGGACTGCCCTAGAAGCATGGTTGGAGGAGGCTAGTTACCTTTGATGGTATCTCCTACCATCAATAACATCCAGCTCCACCATGTTATGGTAGACGGAGGTTCGGGGATCAACATCATAAGCTTCGAAGCTTTTACCAAGCTTCAGCTCCGACCTTCGGATCTTCACCCCTCCCGACCTTTCTCTGGAGTAGGTCCGGGAGCCATTACCCCACTCGGTGCTATTACTCTCCCTGTTACCTTCGGGACCCAGGAGAGGTATCACACAGAGAAGTTGGTCTTTCACGTTGCTCAGATCAACTTACCCTTCAATGCCATCTTGGGTAGGCCTCCCTTGTACAAATTCATGGCAGCTGCTCATTATGGTTACCTGGTGTTAAAGATGCCAACACCAATAGGGGTTCTCCGGATCCGCGGAGATCGCACTGCCGGAGTAACTGCTCTGGAAGAACTCCATGCGCTTACTACGGCGCAAGAGGAGGACTCCAGACAGGAGCAAGCTCCAAAACCCCCGAGCATTCGTCAGCGAGGCTCGACTTCTGCACCTCGTGTGCAGCCAAGCAGCGACACCGACATTCCCGTCAAAGTCGTCCAAATCGGTTCTGATGCCGCTCAGACCACCCGTATATCGGGGGGATTGAACGACAAATAGGAACTCGCGCTCATCGCTTTCCTCCGGGCTAATGTCGACGTGTTTGCCTGGCAACCGTCACAAATGCCTGGGATCCCCAGGGAAGTGATTAAGCACAATCTGAAGATCAACCCCGATGCCCGGCCCGTGCATCAGAAGCCTCGGAAACAATCCGTGGAGCGACAGAACTTCATTCGACAAGAAGTGAAGAAGTTGCTCGTAGATGGATTCATCCGAGAAGTCTTCCATCCAAAATGGCTGGCAAACCTAGTCGTTGTGCCCAAGGCCGGCGGGAAGCTTCGGATGTGTATCGACTACACAACACTAAATAAGGCATGTCCAAAAGATCCATTCCCACTACCTAGAATAGATCAGATAGTGGATTCCACCTCCGGGTGTGAATTACTGTGTTTCCTAGATGCATATTCTGGGTATCATCAAATCAGAATGTCTAGGGAAGATGAAGAGCATACCTCTTTCATCATAGTAGATGGATTGTACTGTTATATTGCCATGCCATTTGGTCTCAAGAATGCAGCTTCCACCTTTGTACGAGCTATGTACAAAACCGTTGAAGAACTCATTATAGACATAGTGGAAGTGTACGTCGATGACATCGTGGTCAAGGTCAAGAACAAGGAGTCACTCCTTGACACCTTGCAGGCTGTCTTCGACAAGCTGCGGGTCACCCGCACAAAGCTAAACCCAGACAAGTGTGTCTTCGGGGTTAGCTCCGGAAAACTTCTTGGTTTCCTGGTAAGTCACCGGGGCATAGAAGCTAATCCGGCGAAGATCAAAGCCATTGAAGACATGCGGCCACCAGCTCGCGTCAAAGATGTCCAAAAGCTGACTGGATGTCTAGCAGCCCTCAGCCGGTTTATTTCAAAACTGGCGGAACGGGCACTTCCCTTCTTCAAGTTATTGAGGAAGTCCGGACCATTCCAATGGTCTGAATAAGCAGAAAAGGCATTCCAGGAGCTAAAACAGCTCCTCACCACCCTACCAACTCTGGTAGCTCCAAACCCTGGTGAGCCTTTGCTCCTTTACATTTCAGCAACTGACGAAGTCGTTAGTATGGTCCTAGTTGCGGAGAGACCAGAACCATCCCATGTTCAGAAATCCAGACCCCTCTGGGAGGGTCCGGAGGTTCCTGAAAGCGAGTCTGGGTCCCAGTTCCCAGACTTGATTCCACAAGAAGTTACTTCAGAAGACCCAGACCCCTCCGGGAGGGTCCAGGTCGCTTCTGAAGAAGCTCCGGGTCCCTCCAGCCAGGATCTGGAGGTCCCTGAAGAAGGTCCGGATCCCTTAGGGAGAATCCGGATCAATGAAGAGGAAGCTCCGGGCCCCTCCGGGAGGGTATGGACCATCCATCGCCCAATGTACTTCATCAGTGAAGTACTTCATGATGCCAAGACTCGATACCTAGAGGTGCATAAGCTACTCTATGCAGTTCTTATTCCCTCCAGGAAGCTTCGCCATTACTTCCAAGCTCACAAGATCTCAGTGGTGGCTTCTTACCCACTTCGAGCAATCTTGCATAATCCCAATTCAACTGGGAATATTGCAAAGTGGGTAGCAGAATTGGCCAAATTCGATCTCGAATTCATTTCAAGGCAAGCAATCAAGATTCAAGTATTAGCAGATTTCGTGGCGGAATGGACTCCCTCTCCATCAAACCCTGGGGGCCCCAGTGAGCAGAAGCCGGAACACAAGGCTCCGGTCTTCACCGAACCTCACTGGACCCTCTACTTCGACGGCTCCATGCAAAAGCAGGGGGCCGGAGCTGGAATCCTTCTCCTCGCACCAACCGGGGAGAAGGTAAAATACATGGTACATCTTGACTTCAAGGCGACCAACAACATGGCGGAGTACGAAGCACTCATCTACGGACTAAAGGTGGCACTGTCATACGGTGTCAAGCAGTTTCTGGTCAAGGGAGATTCACAGCTCATCATTAAAGAAGTGAAGGGTGAATGCTCCTGCAACAATCTCCAGCTAGATGCCTACCTACTTGAAGTCCAGAGGCTTCAGAAGGACTTCGAAGTCCTAGACCTCCACCATGTTCAGCGTGCCCACAACGCTAAAGCTGACGAACTCTCGACGAAAGCATCAACCGGAGCTCCAGCTCCTGACGGAACTTTTGTCTGGAGTTTGTCAAAACCCACAGCTCAGCCTGCCGAACTGAGCGAAGGGGGCGAGATCAGCATCGCGAAGCTGACGGTCCCGATGGTCCTGTTACCATGGCAGCCATCAAGGGTCGTAGGTGCTGCTGGAAGCTTCGAGCAACCCAACACACAAGACTCAAATGCTCAAGTTAGCTCCGATGCATGGATCTTGGAGATCCGGAGCTACTTGAAAGACAACATCCATCCTGACGATGATATATCTGCTGACCGGATAGTCAAATTGGCTAAAAGATACACGTTGGTAGAACGGGATCTCTACCAGCGCGGTGCCAACAACATCCTAATGTGGTGCATCACAAGGGAAGAAGGCCGCGAGCACCTCGCAGAAATCCATGGAGGTGAGTGTGGGAACCATGCGTCTTTCCACACGCTAGTCGGTAAAGCCTTTCGGCATGGCTTATACTAGCCTACAACACTCCAGGATGCAACTGAGCTGGTGAAGAAATGCGAAGCATGCCAATTTCATGCAAAGCAAATTCACACACCAGCTCAACCCCTACAAATGATACCTCCTACATGGCCCTTCGCTGTGTGGGGGATGGACATCTTGGGACCTTTCCCAAGAGCCGTCGGAGGTTACAAGTTCCTGTACGTCGCCATTGACAAGTTCACCAAGTGGCCGGAAGCAACTCCAGTTGTGACAATCAACAAGCAGTCTGGTATCAACTTTTTGCAGTCCATTGTATGCAGATTTGGAGTCCCAAACAAAATCATCACTGATAACGGGACCCAATTCACAAGCTCTGCATTTCAAGGATATTGCGAAGACCTCAGCATTCAAGTTTGCTACGCCTCCGTAGCTCACCCGGCAAGCAATGGCCAAGCCGAGAGAGCAAATGCAGAAATCTTGAAAGGACTCAAAACGCGCACCTATGAGCGCCTGAAAAAACATGGAGCCAACTGGATTGAATAGCTTCCGCCCACTCTATGGGCCAACAGGACAACTCCAAACCGGTCAACTGGACAGACACCCTTCTTCCTGGTGTACGGAGCTGAAGCAATCCTTCCTCCGGAAATCACCTTGGGGTCACTCCGGGTCTGGACCTTCGATGAAGCCACGCAGGACCAGCTCTGGCGTGAAGACCTAGACCTCCTAGAGGAGGGAAGGTGCCAAGCAGCTGTTCGGAATGCCCGATACCGCCAAGCCCTTCGGCGCTATCATCAGCGGCATGTACACAACCGACAGCTCGAGGAAGGCGATCTGGTGCTATGGAGAATACAATCCAGAGAAGGGTTAAACAAACTCTCCCTCAGCTGGGAGGGACCCTTCCGAGTGATTAAAGTATCCCGTCCCGGAAGCGTTCGCTTGGCTACCGAGGATGGGACACCTCTCCCAAATCCTTGGAACATTGAGCACCTCCGTAAGTTCTACACTTAATATCACAGAGGTGAGTCTGTAGTAACTTAAGATGTATGTTATAGAATCATTGTACAGAGTCGGCTAGTTCCTCCGGGAGAACAACCAGACCTTTCCCGGAAGGTCCGCAAAGTTCATGCAACACTTGTCACAGTCTCAGGACTAGAAGTGTGGCTAACTACCCTGGGTCAAACGAGAAATTAAACACGCTTAGCCTGGTTCCGTACCCTAAGAGTGTACTTGTTTCCCCTGTACCCCGGACCTATAATGAAAGACATCTTCATGTGAAACAGACTCCACGTGCATTTATTTTGTACAGGCTCAACATTTTTTATTTTTCTCTTTCTTGTCTATAATAAAGTCGTGCAATTCTTAAGAAATTTTAGTCCGACCGGTTCATGTACAATTCGAGCTGTATTGTCAATTCTTTTGGATTCAAATATTGTTCATGTCTCACTCGCCTGAATGCCGCCAAGCCAATCTAGGGCCGGAGTGTGCTATTGGCTTAGCCTGGTCAAGCACCCTAAGTACGCCACTCTACCTACACCCTGGCAGGCCGAAGTAAGGCGGGTCCAAGTACAATTGGATCTGGAAGAAACGACAACGCATTCGGTTGTATTCAGAATCGCGTTTGACCTAAAACTTTCATGGGAATCGTAAGCCACGATGAAGTTATAGGCAAGGAACGAATTTTACTATTTTTCTCGGCTTTAGTGTGCAGGAAAAATAAAAAATCCACGTTGATGGAGAAAAGCCGGAGCTAACAATGCTCCGATTCCCCCCTAGGTGGCTTGTAATCGATGTTAAACTTTGAAAACGAGCATCATCGGAGCAACCAAGCTTCAGTAAAGCTAGGGGGGCCAGCCGTCAACGCAAAATAAAAGATGGTGAGAAGACCCCACAAGCGGAGTCTGCTGTCGACAAACTGCGCGTTGGTAAAGGTCACTGCCGGAGCTACTAAGCTCTGACACCCCGGAGGGTTAACTATTGATGCTCTACGCGTTCATAAGGACTATTGCCAGAACCACTTAGCTCCAACGGTAGTCAATGCCGGAGCTTCTAAGCTCCGACAACCTCAGGGGGCCTTCACTATCGAAGACTTCAGACCTACACTCTAAAAGTTCAAAGCAAACGAGTCTTCAACATAACACAATATCCTCTTGGTACATGTTCACAATCAAATTGTGTACATCTACCAGGGGGCCAAGTGAAGAAAAAGTGTTGAAGACAAAAAATGAAATTCAATAACAAAATTTGGATTTCATTCATTTGGAGACAAGGGATTACAAAATTGGGGAAGAAAAAGAGAGAATACAAGTGGGAGCTACAGAGATAGTCCTAGACCTTACGGAAGAACTGGGCGACCTTCTGAGCAACCCCCAACACGTTGGCTCGGGTGGCTTCACCTTCTCCTTCGACGGGACCTTCAAGCACCGGGTGCAGAGGGAATTGGGGATCCCGGCTGGTGTAGCACGTCAGCACATACTCTGCGACGTTCTTCGCCAGGGATTGCCCCTCAACCTCCAACTGGTCCGCGATGACGTCGCCCACCTTGGAGAGTTTGCTACCCGTCGAGCTCAACGCTTGCAACGCCAGGTCCGACTCCGGCTCCGGATCATCTGGACACACGGGACTGAAGCTCATTGGTGTCAACGCGTCGTTGGCTTTGCTTAGGAACTCCCAAACCTGTAGGGAGTCTGCAGTCCTCAAGCCCTTCAACTCCTCCAAGGATATTTTGGCCGCCGCCAGTTCAGAATTCTCGCGAGCAAGGCGCTCAACCTCTTTGGCATTTTGCTGAATCTTTTTAGCAACCTGCTTCTCGAGTTTTCCGAGCTCCTCCTCCCGGAGGTAGATCTTGTTCCGGCGGTCAATCAGGTCCTTCTCCCGGCCCCTAACTTTCTTCTCTCTGGCAGCGAGGGCACACTCTTGCTGGTAGAGTTCCTGCCCTCGCACCCAGGCCTTCTCCTCCTCCTCAAGGCAACGCTCCTCCAACTTCTTGGTGCATTCCTCGAGGCCCTTGTCAACCAGAGCCACCTTTTCAGCGAGCTCCTCCTCCCTCCTCAAGACGTCATCCCGCAGCTCTAGGAGTTTTTGCTCTTCATCTTCGAGCCTCTTCTCCCTCTCCTCAAGTGCCTCCCGGCGCTTGATGAGAGTAGTGTTAATGGCTTCAATCCTTTCTTGGCGTTCATCAGCCGCACTATTAGCTGCCTTGGTCTGCTCATAAATGGCAAGGGATTGAGCGTCGAGGGCGCGAGTCAAGCTCTCCCTGTCATCCAATAATTTGCCCCAGTATTCCAGGCGGACCTTCTCCTGCTTGATCCATTCTTTGTCATCTGCCAGCCTCGACTGCGCCAGCTTGGTCTCGAAGTAGAGCCGGTTACGCCACCGCCTAAGGGTTTGGCGCTCCTCTTCAAGAGCCTTGCTATCGTGGTAGAACGCCAGCTGGACTTGACGCAGGCTGGAGCAAGCGTTTGTAGGATCGAAGAGCACGTGAAAAGCTACCAGAGGGGGGGGGTGAATGGTAGATTTAAAAATCTTACGCAGCGGAAACAATAAAACCCTAATCCCTTTGGTAGAAAAACGATCTGTTAAATAAATCGTGTATGAGACTAATCTAAACGTGTTTCACCGTGACAAAAGTGATAGATATCAGAGAGAATCAAGTCACGAAGACAATACAAAAAGAATTACTCAAATCCGTTGAGAACAACTCAAGTTATGATCAAAAGATCAAACACTGGTCAATCTGACCTACTCGAGAAAAACAGTTTCTGGAATGCTGAAAAGAAACTCGTGTAGCACAAAAACCACAAATCCAATGACCGTGAAATTTTGGCAGATGATAGTTAATCAAGTTGTGAAGACAACCGAAAAAGAATCACGTCAATTGGATCAGTAAAACTCGAGTTATGCTAAAACCACCGTCGAAAGGTAGTGCTGTCCAGAAACTCGACGAGTAAAACTTGTCTGGAACAAGTCGGACGAACAAGGCACAAAAGTTCCTTCAAACTATGAATTTTATTCAATAGAACACAAGAGGAACAGCCCCAAAGTCGTCTACCACGAGCTTTGGCCTTCCCTTGCTTATATAACCAGCCCTTAGGCCATCCCAATACAACTAGAACTCTAATCCTAATCCGATCACAATCGGAACTTACCATAACTGCTCAAGATTCTTCTATACGCAGATAGAAGCAATCTTAAGACTTCCAAACACCTTAGGAACGTATCCCACATTCCTAAACAACTCAAATTCGTGATACACACGAAATCCTAACATAACCAACTCGATACTTCCCATACCGAGCCATAACCAACTCTGCCGCAGCCAAAGTCTTCAACCGATACGATCCGATCCTTCCAATCAGATCTTCCTCCCATAATCCGTCTCTAGAAGCATATTGCCACGTCATGCACCGCATGCATACGTGCGAACACCTTCCTTCGACCTTCATATGCACTGCCCTTGATTCAATCATCCTGCGCGACCTCCTGACCCGCTCAACCACAGTTCCTCCCGAACTTGGTTGTTGGAACCTCATCTCCTCCTGAGACTAGTCCAATGGATCCTGTCACCAGCCATGACTTGAAGTCAAGCAACACCTGCACATGAATAAACAAACAATCCATACGAGCCCAAGTCCTCGACTTGACTCACGTTAGTTCCGAACACAACACCTTACGTGAGAACCTCACATAAGCATGTTGCAAAACCACAGTAGAAAACGATATCAACCGTATCATCCAAAACGCACCAAAAACTTAGCAAATGAATACTAAGCAATCTTTCCAATCTTGTAAAGCAAGTACGAAACATTGCAAATAAGCAGTAGAAGCACTTTGGTCAAGTTCCGGACCTTGCCAGAGCAACCCGGAGCTTGAGCCGGAGCTAACAAGAAACACTGCAGTCAGGTTCCGGACCTTGCCAGAGCAACCCGGAGCTTGAGCCGGAGCTAACAAGAGCTAGTGAACCTAGCGCCGGAGCTTACCAAAACTAGTAGATCCTGGATCCGGAGCTTACCAAAACTAGTCGGAACTAGTCAACCCAAAACCGGAGCTAGACAAAGTAATTCGGAGCTTAGCAAAAACATGTCGGAGCTATCAGATATATGCCGGAGCTATCTAAGACATGCCGGAGCTAAACATAAAGCTCACCGGAGCTAACTAAAGCTGGTCAGACCTTACCAAGAAGCCGGACCTAGCATCTAACGTAGCCGGAGCTACCCAAAACAAGCCGGACCTATCGTCGGACCTTGCTGTAACTCGGAGCTAGAGTCGGACCTTGATAAAAAGGTGTTTTGGTGATATTTAAAACTTTTATCATCAAAGCCAAGTGTATTCACTACAAGCCAATGTATTCAGCACACATAGGTCTTACAATCTCCCCCTTGATGAATGCATTGGCAACACCATTTAAAATCCGAACATTGGCTTATTCACATAAAAGTTTTGAAAACAACTTCTCCCCTTTTGTAAAACAAACGTAAATGAAAATCTCTCTCCCTTTTGAAAATGAAAATGTCTCCCCCTTTATTATCTCTCCTTTTTTTTAATGTGTGATTAATCTCTCCCCCTTTGACAATGTATTCAGCAAGGTAAAAGAGAAATTTTAATTGTTATGAGATATAAACAAATTATCTCTCCGTCTTTAGTTGTTATAACATATACTTATAAACAAAGCTCATCCAAGTCATACTATCAAGGAACTTACACTATCACATCAATGAGATACATAATGTAGTGTAAGCCATGCTAGAGAGCAAGTGTGATTTTCAATTTTAGCAGGTCATGATCTCACAAACTTAACTATTTCAAAACCTGAAAGCATGACACAAGTTGCTGTATTTTATTATTTTCAAAGCATAAATCTAGATCATATGATATTTGCAAGAGATTATATGCGCATCTGCCTTATTCTAACCAACCAAGCCAAGCCTATGTCATTTGACAATCAGAAGCTTAAGGACATGGTTTTAGTCATACACAACTTCTTCCAAGTTCATATCTAAGTGCAATGACAAGCCATCTCGAAAGAAGAAGTGCGATGCATGCATATTCTCTTGATCTTTTCTCAATTTATATTTGTTCATAAAAACTCAACATGTGAGTTGATTACTTGATAAATTCTTAATGATTAAAAGCATTTGTGAGCATGTAACAAGTTCAAAACAGCAAGAAAGTTCGACCATGACCAGATTTAGTGTAAGTAATTATTCCAATTACTAGACATGGCAAAAACTACAAAAAGTATAACACGAGTAATGTAGTAAGAACTTTCAGCATGTAGAAGGAATCACAAAGTCATATATGTATGAAATAATATGCTCATATTATCTTAATTTCAGATTCACACATAGACTTCCTAAGTTTCAAAAACTCCCCCTCAATTTAAGCCATGAGGATGCATAACCCCTATTTCACTACGAATGTAACAAAAACGAGTGAAATCCAAAGGTTTTGTAAAAATGTCAGCCAATTGTTGTTCGGTATCTACATGGTGAAGCACAATGTTCCCTTTTTCAACATTATCACGGAGAAAGTGATACCTAATGTCAATGTGCTTAGTTCTAGAATGTTGCACGGGGTTTTTAGCAATGCAAATAGCACTAGTGTTATCACAGAACAGTGGAACACAATTTAGATCAACCCCATAGTCCTTAAGTGTTTGAACAATCCAAAGAATTTGTGAACAAGCACTAGCAGCAGCTACATACTCAGATTCGGCTGTGGATTGTGCAACTGAACTTTGTTTTCTAGAGGACCAAGCAACAAGAGAATTACCAAGAAAATGACAAGCACCGGAAGTACTTTTCCTATCAATCCTACAACCCCCAAAATCAGCATCCGAAAAAGCTTTCAAAGAAACGATTGAGGAAGAAGGAAGAAAAATGCCAAATTCTTGAGTTCCATGTAAGTACCTGAGAATCCTTTTGACGGCTTGACAATGTGAAACACGTGGGGAAGCTTGAAACCGTGCACAAAGACATACGCTGAATTGTATGTCCGGTCTTGATGCCGTAAGGTACAAAAGTGATCCGATCATACTTCTATATTCTTTTTGATCCACGGATTCACCATCTTCATCAAGTTCAAGTGTTGTTGCTGTTCCCATTGGTGTCCGAAGAGGCTTGCTTTTGTCCATGTTGAAGCGTCTTAGGAGATCTCTGGTATACTTTGTTTGATGCACAAAGGTACCCTCCTTGGTTTGCTTGATTTGCAGCCCCAAAAAGTAAGTGAGTTCACCCATCATACTCATTTCAAATTCGGAACTCATCATTGCTGAAAACTTGGACACAAGATCATGAGAAGCACAACCAAAGATAATATCATCCACATACACTTGAACGAATAATGAGTCATTGCCATGATTAAGCACAAAAAGAGTTTTATCAACCTTTCCCATTGTAAACCCCTTTTCAAGTAAGAATGTTTTTAACCTATCATACCATGCTCTAGGGGCTTGTTTGAGACCATATAAGGCTTTGGACAGTTTGTAAACATGATTAGGAAAATCTGGATTTTCAAAACCTGGTGGTTGTTTGACATAAACCTCCTCATCTATGTAGCCATTAAGAAAAGCACTTTTAACATCCATTTGATATAGCTTAAAACCTTTAGATGCTGCGAAAGCTAACAAAATTCTTATGGCTTCTAATCTAGCGACAGGAGCAAAAGTTTCATCAAAATCTAGACCTTCAACTTGAGTGAAACCTTGAGCAACCAACCTAGCCTTATTCCTAATCACAACCCCATCCTCACTTTGTTTATTTTTATATACCCATTTAGTTCCAATTAAAGTGTGGCCTTGAGGTGGAGGTACAAGTTTCCAAACATTATTTCTTTCAAAATTTTCTAACTCTTCTTGCATGGCAATAATCCAAGATTCATTAGTGAGTGCGTGTGATATATCTTTAGGTTCAAAAGAGGCAACAAAAGCAGAATGAGCATGAGAGTTTGGATCGCAAAACCTGGACCGTGTGACTCGTTCATGCAAGCTTCCAATCATCTGTTGTGGGGGATGATCTTTGTAAAAACGTAGGGGAACAGATGTCTCACAAGCTTCTTTTTCATT
The DNA here is from genome assembly GCA_036927565.1 of Tuctoria greenei. Taxonomy (NCBI): domain Eukaryota; kingdom Viridiplantae; phylum Streptophyta; class Magnoliopsida; order Poales; family Poaceae; genus Tuctoria; species Tuctoria greenei. Next base: position 127,721,836 of record JAYESD010000010.1, on the reverse strand, counting down.
AGGTTCATTGTAGATTGATGAGCTTGTGATTTGTGGATGATCAGGACCAGCAGAGGTGACAGCCGGAGCTTGTTCAATGTCCGGAGTTGGACACGTGTCAACTTCGGAACTACCAGGCAGTATCACCGGCTCTTCTTCATCTTCGAAAATACCCTCCCCCTGAGAATATGAATCTGGTCCTGCAACACCGGAGCTAGTACCTGGGCTAGCTTCATCAAAAGACACTTCACAAGTCTCCACAATTTTGTTAGTGTCAAGTAAAAGAACACGGTAGCCTCTAGTATGAGATGGATAACCAAGAAACGTGCCATCATTGGATCTAGGTTCAAATTTATCAAGATTACCATGTTTCTTAACAAAGCATTTGCAACCAAAGACCCGAAAGTGTGTAACACTAGGCCTATGTCCAAACCGGAGCTCATATGGTGTTTTACCTAGCTTAGTACGCAAGAAAACACGATTTGAGACATAACAAGCAGTTGCTAATGCATCAGCCCAAAATTTCCTAGGGGTTTGATATTCATCAAGCATAGTCCTAGCCATCTCAACTAGGGTTCTGTTCTTTCTTTCTACAACACCGTTTTGTTGAGGTACATATGGTGAAGAAAATTGATGATCTATTCTATTTTCATCACAAAAGTGATCAAAGAATTGATTTTTAAATTCAGCTCCATTATCACTTCTAATTGCTTTTAATGATCCTGGGTGATCAATTGATAATCTAAGAAATAAAGTTCTAAAGTGACTAAAGACTTCATTCTTAGACGCCATAAAATACACCCAAGAATATCTAGAATAATCATCAACAATAACAAGAGCATACCATTTACCTCCGAAGGATTGAACACGTGAAGGTCCTACGGTGTCAAGATGCAAAAGTTGACATGGTTCAGTTGTCATGATCATTGTGAGAGGAGTATGTGAACCTGCAACCATCTTAGCATGTCTACAAGAAGAGCACACAATTTCTTTGTCCCCTTTTAGCTTAGGCAGCCCACGTATGCGATCAAGAGTACTAACACGCGTTAGGTGATCAAAGCCTACGTGACCAAGTCTACGATGCCAAAAATATAAGTCATTTGAGTCATTTGCAACTAGACACCTATGCTTAGAAGAAGACATACCAAACTCAGCTTTAAAAACTCTTCCAAACCGAGACATGTTAAAAATAAGCTCACTATTTGAATCTACAACTTTGCAGCAGTTTTTATTGAAAATAATTTCTAGATTTTCATCTAGCAATTGTGAGACAGAAAGCAAGTTATATTTCAAATTTTTGACAAGTGCCACATCCTTCAAAGTGTAGTTATCATTTACTCTAACCGAACCCTTAGCAATTATAGGAGTTGAAGAATTATCGGCAAAAGTAACATTCTCTACACGTGACACAAAGGTGAGGGAGGAGAACCAATCTTTGTTACCGGACATGTGGCGTGAGCAACCTGAATCCACAATCCAAATATTCTCCTTCCTCAAGCGTGTAACCTACATAGAAGCACAATACGTCGATGACTCAATACTGGGGTTAGTCAAAAGGCATTTAGGAATCCAGTACTGAGTCATGCGACGTGCACCAGGAAAAACACGCGAATGCTGAGATAAAACAGCAGGTTTATGAGTCAAAGATTGAGGTTTTCTGTTCTTAATAGTTGATTTAGAAGTTGTTACTTGTTTAGAGTGAAAACCGGTAGCTCCGGATAAAAAAGCAGAAGGTCCGGGGGCAAAAACTGAAGCTCCGGAGGGAACAACAGAAGATCCGGTAACTCTCGGAGCTATCATAACTACCGGAGCTGCCTTTGTAGATTTCTTACCAGAAGGTCCGGAAGCTACCTTTCCAAATTTCTGACTCACTAAAGCAGGTTGTGTTTTTCTAATTGCACGGAAGTTATAAGATCTAGCAATTTTTCTTTCCTTTTTCTGTTGTTTAGCTAGTCTATAACAAAAATCTATGACATGACCATCTCTACCACAGAAGGTACAATGAAATTTAACTTTGTTTTCATGTCTAGATGAGCAAGCAATATTTTTATTTGAAATCGAATGAGGCAACACTCCTGCAGATTTAAAAACCACTTCTTTTTGCTCAGGAACTGTTTGAATCAAACCACTTCCTAATGACCTTACAATTTTAGGTGGATGTGCCTTAGCATGAACATGAGAATCAAAACCTAAACCAGTTTTATCTTTGCTAGACTTGGAAGAATTCAGCAGCAAGTTTAGATTCTTATCCCCATTACAAAACCGACCTAGTGTCCTATTCATGTCATCAAGTTTCTTGGACAAGTCTAGGCAGTTTTCACATGAAGTTTTTCCTTTTAGTTTGCAATTGGAACAAAATTTAACTTCATGAGAACGTAAAGCATTGTTCAACATAGAAATTTCATTCACAGCATCTTGCAGTTTCTTATCAAGATTTTCGCATGCAGAACAATGCAAGTCAATTGTAGAACAAGAAGCATCTTTTAAGTTTTTATCATTAAGTGCAGCAAGCTTTTTGTTCTTTTCAATTTCTTCATCAAGTCTGTCTAGAGTGGAAGAATGTGCACTTCTTAGAGAGGACAATTGTTCATAGATCAAGTCACATGAGGGACATGCATCATCACTAGGAATCAAAGTTTTTAAACGGTTAATTTCAGATTCTAGTGATTCAATTTTAGCAGCACTATCCCTAAGCTTTTTGTCCTTTTTCTTGACAATAATAGTTGCACGAGAAATAGCATCACACATTTCATTGCAGGTAGAACATACCTCATCATCGTCACTGTTGTGTTCTGCTTCCTCCTGACTTGATCTTGATCTTGCTTTGCCCGCCATGAAGCATAAGTTGGCCAAGTCATCATTCTCTTCATCACTTTCAAAATCAATGTCACTTGAACTGAGCTCTTGAAGCGCGGTGATGAAGCTGTTGATCATCTTGCGTCCTATGGTACCCTTCTTTTTCTTGTTGGAATTTCCAGAGGAGGTCCGGACCTTGCTTTGTTTTTCTTCCCGGGTGGTCGGACCTGAAAGGTTAGGGCATTCTGTACGAAAGTGTCCTATTTTACCACATTCAAAGCAGCGTTGAGGTCCGGAGCTTCCTCTCCTTCTAATTCTCACATTTTGCAATGCTTTTGAGAATCTAGTAGAGATGAGTGCCAACTCCTCTTCTGGAATTTCTTCGATCTGCTCCAGGGTTAGTGAGGACAATAAAGCAAGAGTATTGCAAGATGATGATTGGCCGGAGCTAGACATATCACGTTGTGAGACAAATGCAATAGACTTGTTTGGGTTCTTACGTGCTAGGATGTCAATTTCATGAGTTTTTAGTTTAGAATAAAGTACATCTAGTGTAAGAGAACTCATGACAGTTGATTCACGAATGGATGTCACTTTCATCTCCCAAACTGACATGTCTAATGCACTAAGAAGTTGTCTAGCATTTTCAGCATCAGAAAAATTAACATTGACACTACGTAAGTTGCTGAGAATTTTATTGAAACGAGCAAAGAGGTCATCGATAGACTCACCTGGTTGCATCTCAAAACGCATATACTCCTTTTTGAACATATCTTGTTTTACCTCCTTGATTGTGTTGGAGCCTTCATGATAATCACAGAGAGCTCTCCAAACGTCGTATGCTGATCGGAGGTGCGCGACACGATCAAAGTCGCTTTGAGTGAGTCCTTGGATGATCAAGTTTCGGGCTTTGTTGTTGTTGTCGACGTCCCGGAGGTTCGTGGCCGTGACTTGATCATTGGGTGGCACTTCATAAGGCTTATACACCTTCTCCCATATTGCAAAGCCTTGTGCCTGGATAAAAGCCTCCATGCGTGCCTTCCAAACCAGAAAATCAATACCAGCAAACACACAAGGTTTGGCGGAGTACTTCTCCATGATGATTAGTCAAAAACACGTGCAAATCACAAAGATTAGAGCACCGTGGCTCTGATACCAATTGTAGGATCGAAGAGCACGTGAAAAGCTACCAGAGGGGGGGGTGAATGGTAGATTTAAAAATCTTACGCAGCGGAAACAATAAAACCCTAATCCCTTTGGTAGAAAAACGATCTGTTAAATAAATCGTGTATGAGACTAATCTAAACGTGTTTCACCGTGACAAAAGTGATAGATATCAGAGAGAATCAAGTCACGAAGACAATACAAAAAGAATTACTCAAATCCGTTGAGAACAACTCAAGTTATGATCAAAAGATCAAACACTGGTCAATCTGACCTACTCGAGAAAAACAGTTTCTGGAATGCTGAAAAGAAACTCGTGTAGCACAAAAACCACAAATCCAATGACCGTGAAATTTTGGCAGATGATAGTTAATCAAGTTGTGAAGACAACCGAAAAAGAATCACGTCAATTGGATCAGTAAAACTCGAGTTATGCTAAAACCACCGTCGAAAGGTAGTGCTGTCCAGAAACTCGACGAGTAAAACTTGTCTGGAACAAGTCGGACGAACAAGGCACAAAAGTTCCTTCAAACTATGAATTTTATTCAATAGAACACAAGAGGAACAGCCCCAAAGTCGTCTACCACGAGCTTTGGCCTTCCCTTGCTTATATAACCAGCCCTTAGGCCATCCCAATACAACTAGAACTCTAATCCTAATCCGATCACAATCGGAACTTACCATAACTGCTCAAGATTCTTCTATACGCAGATAGAAGCAATCTTAAGACTTCCAAACACCTTAGGAACGTATCCCACATTCCTAAACAACTCAAATTCGTGATACACACGAAATCCTAACATAACCAACTCGATACTTCCCATACCGAGCCATAACCAACTCTGCCGCAGCCAAAGTCTTCAACCGATACGATCCGATCCTTCCAATCAGATCTTCCTCCCATAATCCGTCTCTAGAAGCATATTGCCACGTCATGCACCGCATGCATACGTGCGAACACCTTCCTTCGACCTTCATATGCACTGCCCTTGATTCAATCATCCTGCGCGACCTCCTGACCCGCTCAACCACAGTTCCTCCCGAACTTGGTTGTTGGAACCTCATCTCCTCCTGAGACTAGTCCAATGGATCCTGTCACCAGCCATGACTTGAAGTCAAGCAACACCTGCACATGAATAAACAAACAATCCATACGAGCCCAAGTCCTCGACTTGACTCACGTTAGTTCCGAACACAACACCTTACGTGAGAACCTCACATAAGCATGTTGCAAAACCACAGTAGAAAACGATATCAACCGTATCATCCAAAACGCACCAAAAACTTAGCAAATGAATACTAAGCAATCTTTCCAATCTTGTAAAGCAAGTACGAAACATTGCAAATAAGCAGTAGAAGCACTTTGGTCAAGTTCCGGACCTTGCCAGAGCAACCCGGAGCTTGAGCCGGAGCTAACAAGAAACACTGCAGTCAGGTTCCGGACCTTGCCAGAGCAACCCGGAGCTTGAGCCGGAGCTAACAAGAGCTAGTGAACCTAGCGCCGGAGCTTACCAAAACTAGTAGATCCTGGATCCGGAGCTTACCAAAACTAGTCGGAACTAGTCAACCCAAAACCGGAGCTAGACAAAGTAATTCGGAGCTTAGCAAAAACATGTCGGAGCTATCAGATATATGCCGGAGCTATCTAAGACATGCCGGAGCTAAACATAAAGCTCACCGGAGCTAACTAAAGCTGGTCAGACCTTACCAAGAAGCCGGACCTAGCATCTAACGTAGCCGGAGCTACCCAAAACAAGCCGGACCTATCGTCGGACCTTGCTGTAACTCGGAGCTAGAGTCGGACCTTGATAAAAAGGTGTTTTGGTGATATTTAAAACTTTTATCATCAAAGCCAAGTGTATTCACTACAAGCCAATGTATTCAGCACACATAGGTCTTACAGCGTTGTCAATAGACAACGACAGGGGAATAGGTTCCGGACCTACTGGGGTCTCCTCCGCTGGTTCCAGCGGGTTTTCGCTTACAAAAATTGGGTCCCACTCCACAAGAGTGGTCTCCTGAGCCTCCACGGCACTAGGGCTGTCCTATGGGATAGCCTCAGTTGCCACCGAGGAGGGTCCCGCAGAAGAAGTTCCGACCTCCGGAAGTGGTTCCAAAGATCCTGCTGCCAGGTCTTCATTTGCCCCCTCAGGCAGGGGGCCAGCGACTTCATCTGGGTACTCCGGCTCAGCAGGAGGCACCTCCGCCGACAACACTTCCGGAGCAAGGGCTACTTCCGGCTCCGACCTGGGCCCCTCCTCCACTGATGGCTCGGGTGTTGGCATCTCGACCACCATGGGTTCGAGTGCTGATGCCTCCACAATAAGCGTCCTTGAGGCCGGAGCTTCAACCTCAACCGGCTCAAGCGCCGGAAGGTCTTCAACTACAACCGACTCTAAGGCCGGAGCTTCGAAGGTAGCCGGCTCAACCGCTAGAACATCCTCCACATCCGGCTCACTTACCGGGACTTCAATAACCTCCGGCTCAACCGCCGGGGCTTTGACAATTTCTGGCTCTGGGGCCAGAATTACTGCTTCCTCCAGCTCAACGGCCAAAGCTTCCATCATCTCAGCATCAAGACGGGCTTCAACCTCTGGGGCAGGTGCCGCTGGCGCATCTTCTCCCCCGTGGTCTGGCGCTACCACGGGAGTCTCAGGGGATGAGTCAAGGTCCATGACCACGACAGCTGGCGCCAGAGCTGCCGCAGCTTCAGCCATCACTTGGGGCAGCATCGGGACAGGAGCATGAACTTCTGCCCTCACAACTTCAGCTGCTGTGGCTGAGGGTGGAGCCTCACTCCTATTCTTGGGAACGCTGCAGATGATGGATGAAGAAACTTAAAAAACAGTTACTACAATAAAACAACTTTCTGAGGTAAAGATTAAAAATTACCTCAGTAGGCTTCCGCACCAGCTCGTGCGGAACCTCTTCCCCGGGCGTTTGGGCTAACCATAGCCGCCGCCGGCGTGGAAGCTCCAGAAGGCCCCCCGGAACTCGTTGCAGCCACGAGCATTTCCTTAGTCGAGGCCCCCCTCGACCTGGAAGGACCTCCGGACCTAGAGGCCTCAACTGGCCCTGGTGCTGGAGTCGCATGCCCAGAGCTAGCACCCCGAGAAGACGCCACTGCGGGTACAGTCGCCGCAGTTGTAGAAGACCTCCCCCTCCGGGGAGAAGGAGCTGATGCAGAGGTTGCAGGCCTGACGGACCTTCCATCGGCATGCTTCAGCTTCCTCTTCTGGCTCAAGGGTTCGTCCACTGGCTCCTTGCCCTTGCCGACGACTTCGATCCTTGGCTTCGGGGCAAGGTCGGAGCCACCTTCGGAAGCCTCAGGGATCACCACCCTGGAGGTCGATCTTCTCTCAACGACACCAAGGTCATCAAGCACCGACATCGTCTGCCGGAGCTCCTAACTGAACTCTACTTCCACATTCAGAGGGAGGAAAGCTGGTGGCGGGGTCAAGTCCTCACTCGCAACGTCGATGCCGTGCTGGAACTTCTTGAGATGAAACTCCAAGGTCGCCCCCTCCATGTTGGACTTCAGTCCGGTCACGACCCGATTGTCGTCCATCACGCTGTTGAGGGCCCAAGCGAGTTTTTCTCTCCTCTTCAGTGGTGCCCACCTGTTGACCAGGAAATTGCAAAATACCGCCTGAGGAGTTAATCCTCCCTCCACGCACTGGCGGATCCTGGTCAGAGCAGGGTTGAAGGCATCCGACAGCACCGGAGCTTCACTCCAGACTGCAGTGTCGATGTTGGGGAGGCCTTCGGGCAGCTCCAGCTTCTCGTGCTCCTCCACCCACATGACTATCCAGTCCTTCTTCCAATCATCCCACTTTCCAGAGGGAAATGACCGGAGGTACTTGAATGGGCACTTCTTGCGCTTCACGAAGTAGTAGAAGCCAAGGTACTCATTACTCCTACCCGTGGTATGGACGGTGAAGAAGGTCCGGAAAAGTTCAATGCAGGGGGGATGCCCACCCACATTTCACAGAAGTGGACGAAGACAGACACAAGAAGAATGGAGTGGGGGCCAAGGTGGTACAGCTGCAGACCATAAAAGTCTAGCAGCATCAAGAAAAAGGAGGAAAAAGGTGGGATCAACCCCACCATGGCGTACGAAGAGAAGTACACCATCTCGCCGGCGTGCTCCTTCTCGAATGGGAGCTATCCCCCGGCGTGGACCAGGTGGTTGAAGAAGTCCGGGTACCATCCCATGAGGGCCCGGACCTTCTTCAGATCACCTTCGGTCTTCAAACGGCTCTCGCGGAGACCCAACTCCATCGCGGCACAACGAGGCAAGAGAGGAAAAGCAAGCACAAGTTGGGAGTTTGAGCGCAAGATCAGATGAGAGGCGTAAAGAACCCCAGACGGTGCGCGCTTTCCTTCTTAAGTAAGCCCTCGCAACACTTGGATGGAAACCACAAGGAAGTCGAAGATACTACTAAAAAATTCCACCCTACCGATGACAAAAGGGCCCGGGACCACCCTGACAATCAAGTCGAGGTTCTTACCCAGGCGAACGGTTGTCATCATGAGGCGGGAAGCCCGAAGGCGGCGGCTTGACAAGGCGCGCGGAACCGATACAATTTTCGTATCAGGAACCGGCGACCTTCAATTGCGTGAGATCTGCACACCAAAGATCTCATTTGCCGCACACGGGATATGCCACGCGGCGAGGATTTAACTCCAAACTATCGCCAACGGCACCTTCGAAGACCTTTGAGGACTCTGTTCAAAAGTCAAAGGATGGACCCACCTCCGGCGAAATGACGTCACCCAAGGGGTCTTCCCGAGAGGTGGGCCCAGGGGGCCACTGTCGGTACCCTGGGAACTGTATACCCCTTGAGATTGCAAAGATCTCAAGGGAATGTCATCTACTTGATTTGAAGACCTTCGGAGGCCCACATGTCAGACATAACCAGACCCGCTTCCCCAACATGGTTAGTCCCAGGGTCGCCACGTGTACTATCAAACCGGAGCTACTGCCCACAAGGGGGAAGCTCCGGGCTATGTACCATAAAGGCACCCCCGTATCTAACCCCAGACCGAGGGAAGCTCCAGAACTGACACGTGTCAGGTGGCACTGGACCTATCTATTCCCCATAGTATGCTCCAAAGCTGCCACGTGTCCAACCGTCGGATCTTCAGCCTCTAACCTCCGGAAGACTCCACAACGGCTCTAGATCTTCAAAGGGGAATCAAGGACTTCAAGACCCAATTAAGTGTCATTAATACTATATTAATGACACACGATCAGACGACCTTAATTACCAGTAACGGTGCTGTCAAAGCCCGTAACTCGGTCATTAAGGGCAATTAATCGCATCAAATGTGTATCAATATTAGTAACCGCCGGGGCCACATGTCGGGCCAGGCTAACTTGTAACGGCCTGCCCTTGTACTATAAAAAGACAGGCCGACGATCCATAGGGGGGGACACGACGCACTCACTCTACACTCTCAACTTACATTGAGCTCATACATTCAATGCATCAACAACACACCCCGTGGAGTAGGGTATTACGCTCAGGCGGCCCGAACCACGTAAACCTTTGTGTCTCCTATGTCGTTTTACACTTCATCTTCTTGAATCTCCGCGCGCCCACACCGAACTTCAAACTCCGCAAACACCTTAGTAGTGTCGGGAGATCTGCCGGATCAAAACCACCGACAAACTCAATACTTGCAAGTTACATACTATATTCCACTGCTTACTGTGCTTGTATTGAAATCATTGATCGAACTTGATCAATCCAGTCCGCACGCACCGGACTAGTCCACACTCTACCGGACTAGTCCGATATCTCGGGATTTGATCAGTTTGTTAAGTGTTGCAGGTTCCAATAAAATTCAAAAAGGCCTATTCACCCCTCCTCTAGGTCACATTCAGTTGGAAACCCTAAGAGGATTCCATTTCAATATCTCTTGGCCAAGGAGTAAATGAGGATGGTTGCTACCTATCGAAAATTAAGCCTGAAGGTCAACCATAACTATACGAGGCCGAAGATTTGACATGGAAACCCTCAATGAGCGACCAATGGGCTGCTGCAAATATGTGAGAGCATTATGCTCTCAACTATTCTAAGCTCTCATTCAAGCTCAAGGGAATTGCCACCATCATTGGGAGTAATTTATTCCTTTGTGGCTAAAAGGTATGATGTACCTTAACCAAGGAATCACAAGATCACATCCAATGTATATTGGGTGCAAGTTGTTCCTATGTGGCTAGAAGGTATTTTATACCTTGGCCAAGGAACAACGGATCACACTCAACCCATGTTGAGTGTACGTCATCCCTTTCTGGTTATAGATATATTGTACCTTAGCCAAGGAATAACGTATCATACTCAACACATGTCAGGTACATATCACTCCTTTGTGGCTAAGGGTTATAATTAACTTAGCCAAGGAGTGACAGATCACACCCAATGCATGAGGGGTACAAGTTATTATTTTATGGCAAGAAGGTATGATACACCTTAGCCAAAGAATGACAGAACACACTCAATGCATGTTGAGTGCACGTGATACCTTTGTTCTAAGGTTTATCACTACCTTATCCAAGGAATAACAAGGTACATCCAACCTATGGAAACCTTGAAGTGTGGATGAGCGACATCGACAACACTCTACTCTACCACACTCATGAAACCCATGGAAGGCAATCCAACATCGACACTCAACCCTCCAATGTCAAGGCCATGCTGCAACATGGTTAGGCCAACCTCATGGCCTACATCCGTCATTAGGGTTTCAACCCCAATCGCGAACCTTGAACAAGAACAAGCCTGAGGGAGGACCCCCACTTGAGGTAACTTGTATCACACCCTTGCATATTTATTTTCCATCATCCACCTTGCATATAAAAAAACTTAAAAATAAGTAGAGTAGTTTTTCTTTCAAAATAAAATAAAAGATGTGTGGTAAGAATGATTTAGAACTCACATAGATGAAATGATGAATAGTTGCTCTGTATTAGTTTTCCTAAGTCCCTAGTTTACAACTTACTACTCTTCAAAATATTGCTTTCATTGGCTAGAATTACTTTCGCCTTGATTTAGAAATTTTGGGTAGCAAAAGCTTAATCCAATTCTAAGTTATTATGATATATGATATAGTGATAGGGCTCTTATTCCTAGTTTCAAAGTGAAACTTAGATTTCCAGAAAAATTCTGAAAATATTTAAGTTACTCTCATTTGATTGGAAATACCTACCAAAGCCATATGATATATTACATTGATATACCTTATGCATATGCTATTTGTATTCACATTGAGCTTTGTCAAACTAGTTTAGATCTATGTGAGATTTCATTCATTACTTTTTGAATTCAAGACTTCACTTGCACATGATATACTTCTACACTAGAAGTAAGCAAATTCCCATCATACCACCATTTCACAATAAAAAGAGAAACTCGATACCATTCACGCTTAGTACTCTCTCCAAGTTTATTTCATAAAATGGGAGTAGAAGACATGGCTACAAGAAAAAGAAAAACATGCATGCTTACATCATAAGCATGAGAGAAAAAAAAGAAAAAAGAGAGAGAAAAGTAACCATGTTTCATCCCTGCAAAACAAGAGAGTCCACTAAAAAAAGAGTCATCTCAATTATCCACATCCACTCCATGTCCATCACACATGCTCAAGTATTGAGTCAAATAGTTTTGAATTATTTTCTCCTAAGGCTTGCTCTTTTGACTTAGCAACATTATGTGTTGCAAATATGCCTACTATATTCTCTACCAAGCTCCACATACAAGCCTTATGTAGAGGTAGGATCAATTTAGGAAAAATGCCTTCGTGAGGATATATTTCCACTACACACAAAGGAGAGACTTGAGAGAATCAAATAGAGATACTAAAAATCTAAATTGAACTCTCCGAAATTTGAGTGGAACTTGATTTCTAGGGTATGTGTGCTCCATTGCTGTTCTATCTTTCAACCACCCATGAATAGGAGATGGCATAAGCCCCATAATGACTTATGATCGGTGAAGCACCATGCCAACTTTTGCAATACTAGGCAGATTATTTTGTTGTGCACATGGTACTTTTGAAAAATAGAACATTGTAGCAACTCCTAATCATCAACCTAAAGTCTTGACTTTGCTCGGGGCGAGCAAAGGATAAGCTTGGAGAAGTTTGTTGATGGCTGTTATATACCAATTTCACCCTTCAATATAACTCAATTATGTGAAGGAAATATCATTTCTTGCACACATCACCTTTCTATTTAACCTATTTCCACTTGTCCTTGGAGAAATTAGTACATGCAGGTATTTTATACAGAATTGAAGTGAAACAAGGGGATGGATCCTATATAATATCATCCTGGCCAATCAAGCATCGACACGTGGCACCACATAAAGCACATACCGTTTGGAGGACTTACCAGGTCGGCCGACCCCCCTAGTCGACCGACCTGGTCTTTCCTCCAAACTCGATCAACTTCTACGAGTTGGCTCTTCCCATCTTGAAGAGGTCATGTGTGACTGATTCGCGCACTTTTGGTGGCGGTAACCGACCCTTCTCCAAGCTATAAATAGGACCCCTCACCCCTCACTTCAACACACACCACTTGAGCATCACTCTATTGTATAGACTAGTTCTCCTAGTTCCTTAGTGGAGGTTAGGCTGTAGAGAGGAGCCTCTAGTCCTAAGTCCAAATTGGGAAAGGTATGACTCATGTATCTTCTATTGTATTTGTGACTTTGTGCTTTATAATAATATCATTATTAGTCTTTATTTACTTATATACTTGGGCAAAACATTCCTTGTTTGGTTGTGGAGTCCATGTATGTGCTAGGTGTAGATGTTGTTATGATCTATACATAATTCCATTATCATGTTATCATAAACATCATGCACCACAACTAGTCTAATTAGGTAGTAATATTATAATGTTAATATGAATATGTTAGTGCTTGGTCCCAACATTGGTTCAACGATGTTTAGGTTAGTCATTGCCTCAGGGTGGCTTGTGCCATGACCCCTTGTAACACTCTCATTTCCATGCATCATGCCTTGCATACATTCATATACATGCTAACATTAATCCACATAAAGAGGAATAAGTTTAAAATTGATTTGGAACAAAACCGCACTTAAAACGCAGGAAAGTGCGGACTAGTCCGTTTTTGCTGCGGACTAGTCCGATTTCTCTCTGACTAAAAACGGACATGTCCGTTTTTGCTGCGGATTCGTCCGATTTTTGGCACTGGAAACTTTCGGACTTGTCCGATTTTGTGCGGACTAGTCCGATATTCCAAGAATCCTTGAAAAATTGCTAAGTCCCTGGACTTTTCCGGACTAGTCCGGTGTTCCAGCGGACTTGTCCGTTTTCCTTTCTGTTCAAATTCGGACTTGTCCGATGTTTGGCCAGACTTGTCCGATTTTCTCTCTGGACGACTTCGGACTAGTCCGGTCCTATCCGGACTTGTCCGATATTTCGTGACTCTGAATTTGTCTTTAGTTTTACGACTTGTTTCTTGGGTTTCACGTTAAGTGGGCCTAGGGACGTCGTGCCCAACTCTTTTAGAGCCCATGTGGGACTCTAAACCGGCCTCTACTTATCCCAAACTCGAAATCCATCTAACCCTAGCCTCCACCTCTATATAAACAACCCCACCCCTTGGTTTGACATCTATTTGCCACTTTTCCACCCACCCAAACCCTAGTTCGTGGGGAGCCACCATAAAGGAGGGAGGAGAAGATCCCAAGCAAGAAGAAAGAAGAGGAGGAAACGGAAGAGGATCAAGATCTCCACCGAGTTTCGTCCTTCACCACCAATTCATCTGCAAGTTCATCACCAACCCTAGATCATTAAGATCCAAGTGCTACCTCCAAGTTTCTTGATTCATTGGAGTTCTAAACACCTGGTATACCTTCTATTCTCTTTTCCTTACGTGAATTCAACCCCTAATCTCCAAATTCATGTCGATCTAGAAAACCCTAATCAGCTGATCTCGTCAAGTGCGGACTTGTCCGGTCCCTAGCGGACTAGTCCAATCTTTCTGGTTAAATTGTGTTGAATTGACTCTAAAATTTGATCTAATCAACTCCAAACCTGTATAAACTAGTTAAAAGCTATTAGAACTAGTTAGTTATCATTAAAAGCAATCTAGTAACAAGTTCTACCTTGCATTTGCATTAATCATACATGTCATGATATATTGAGTAATATTTGTGCACTCTTTGATTGTGTTTCTTGTCTTGTATGTTTATTGTGTGGATTAGACGGATTTGTGCTAGAGAGTGCCGCGGAGGATCTTCAACACCAAGAGTTTGAAGGCTTTGATCCTAATCAACAGCAAGAGCAAGGCAAGTGTCCTTGAAGCATATTGATCCTGTTTTTAAAATAAATGTTTTGTTTGCAAACTGCATGCTCGTGTCAATTTGATGGGAATCCTATGGTAGGAAGTTGACTAGATTTGCTAAACCACCCTTGTCACCTGGAATTTATGGTAGAGAGTCGGGAAGGGCTTTTTACCTTTTGCTTCGCTTAATCAACTGGGATGGAAAACAATTGTACCACTCAATTTAATTATGCATGGATGAGATTATGGTTAACATGAACTGGTTAAATATGATATGGTAATGGGTGATCTAAGCAAGCCTGGTATGTGGATGGGTTTGATGTTATGGTGGTTTGCTTGCTTTAGATCTAAGGATCGGTTCATGCGAGAATAAGCTAGGACTACAGTGCCACCACGAAGCCAAGTATGGGTGCTGCGTAGCCGATTAATTAGGGCTTTGCTAGTGCTGTTTGGACCATTGTGGATGCTCGGGGAAGGGGTAGTCAGATTGGGTTTGTTGATGGTTGGTGGGACTACCCTGGGATTCGAATGAATCAAGAGGGGGCCCTTGGTTGAAGATAAGCTCTGCGGGAGACATCACCACCGGTGAAACCTCAGTGGGGTCTAAATAGGCTAGTAATCCCTTTGTAAAGGCTATTTTGTGATCTCTTGGCCATACACCAAAGGAAGTGTAATTAGCATGAGGGAGGGTCTTTAGTCGCCGACGGATGATGAAATCACAAACACGTGGGTAAAGAGGTACAAACTCTGCAGAGTCTAAATAAACTATCATGATAGCAGTGCTCCCGGTTATGAGCACCTAGACAACTTCCATGATTAGAGGGAAATTGGAATTTGGGATGGTTATGGTTTGGTAATGGTTATGGATGGTTATGGATTAATTTCTGGTATTGAATATGGTTATTGACAATGGTGAAATCTGGAATTATTGATGATGGTCTTGAATTCAGATTGGTATTATGGTCTTACTTATGATTATGATGGGTTTACTTCACATACATATAATATATATATTGCTTTTCAAATGTTTTACTGTACTTTTCAGCACTTTGCCATTATTATTGCCGTCATTTGAATCAGCCACATGTCATACTTTCCACACTTGCTGAGTACGACATGTACTCACTCTTGCAATCCCCCCCAACAGTTGTAGGTCAGGATTGGGAGTTTAATGGTGATAATGCGGAGTTCTAGGCCGTGTCTACCATCAGCTTTGCCTGTGGTGTTGGTTGGAGCTGCGCTATCCCTTATGCTTAGTTGCTTAGTTTGCTTAATTAGTTTATTTCCGCTGCATTAGTTGAACTTGTCAATAATATTCATTAGAGCTTGTATTCGAGGATAATCTGGTTTGTGTAATAAAATTTGGTTAATTAATTTTGTTCTGTGGTAATTTTCTGTATACTCTTTTGTGATTGCACTCGTGTATGTGTGTTGAACATCCTGGGCACACATATGCGTTAGCTTGGTTCATTTTTCGGAACCGGGCGTCACAGATTGGTATCAGAGCCACAGGTTGACCGTAGGATGCAGCCTATATAGAATGGACACTTTAGAGCACATAGGAGCACTCAGGAATCGATGTGTTTTTGCTTGGAGTGCTGCTTGCTATATATATTGCTTGCTTGTGTGCTTAATAGAGGATTTTGGGATGCCTTAGCATTGCTATGTCCACCTAGGCTAGTGTAGCTAGCTGTTTAGTTTCATATCCCTTGATGCATATAGTTGGGGACATTCTCTAATTCTTACCTATTGCTTTTCTTCAGATGGTGAGGACTCGCAACCAGAGGGATGGCAATAATGAGGAGGAGGACAATGGAGTACCTCAGAACAACATTGGACAAGGATCTACTCAGGGAGCTATCAACATTGAGAAGCTTTTGGCTACGCAAAACCAGCTCATGCATACCATGATACAAACAATGGGACAGCTGCAGGCTGGCAATATCAACAATCAGCCCCACATGCCTCCACCGCCACCCCCAGCCCCTCATAATCGATTGGGAGAGTTTATGAGGACTAGGCCGCCAACCTTTGCTCAAGCCACCGACCCTATGGATGCGGATGATTGGCTCAAGTCCGTGGAGAAGAAGCTATCTATTGTCCAATGCAGCGACCGAGAGAAGGTGCTATTTGCTTCTCATCAACTAGTTGGAGCAGCTGCGGATTGGTGGGATTCTTATTGCAATGCTCATGAGAACCAAGAGAGAATTACTTGGCTAGAATTCAAGGAGAATTTCTGTTCTCATTATGTGCCCGAGGGTGTTATGATTTTGAAGAGGCAAGAATTTGAGAATTTAAGGCAAGGAAAATCAAGCGTGAGTGAATATCTCAACAAGTTCACACAACTCTCAAGATATGCGCCTGAGGATGTTAGTCGAGACAGCCGGAAGCAATATTTGTTCATGAGAGGCCTCAACAATGAGATCCAAGTGCAACTACTCAACTGCGATTATGCTAATTTTCAGAAGCTCGTGGACAAAGCAATTGTGGTGGAGAACAAGATTCGCGAGATGGAGCAAGAAATCAAGAGGAAGGCGCCATATCAGGGACAACAACAAGGAAGTAATGTGCGCCCTCACTTTGTGCTGCCCAATGCGCCATACTACAACTCCTCTGCTCCTATACAGCGCCCTGGTTATGCACCATGCCTAACTCAGTTTGTGCAGCAGCGCCCATGCAAGCACCTAGGCCTCCGATGCCTTATGCGCCTCGTGCTGATTTTCCTGGAGCCAATGCTCAAAACCAAGCTCGTCCCAACAATTCTGGTGGAGTTAAGAAGTTTTATACTTGTGGAGAAGCTGGACACTTTGCGCATCAATGTCCTAAGTCAGGCCTTGGTCAAGGAAGCAATGCACCGAGGCAAAACCCAAGACCCAATGGAGGAGTGCCACAAGGAAGCCGTGGACAGCAGAATTTTGCTCGTGGCAACGTGAACCATGTCTCTACGGAGGATGCTCAACAAGCGGATGACGTGGTCATTGGTATGTTTCTCGCCAACTCCAACCCCGCGATTATGTTATTTGATTCTGGAGCATCGCATTCATTCATTGCATCGAAGTATGTTGCCAAGTATAGTTTGCCTATCTCTCATATGAAGTTTACCCTGTTGGTTAAGTCTCCTGGAGGAGAGATGAGGACAAATATAGTATGTCCAAAAGTAAGCCTTAGAATAAGGGGGGTAGACTTCTCCACCAACCTCATTGTTTTAGATTCTCAAGGGTTGGACATTATACTTGGTATGGACTGGTTGAGGAAGCACAATGGAGTTATTGAGTGTGCCACAAAGACGGTGAAGTTGACCAACGAAGAAGGGATCACCGTAGAATTTGAAGCATCTCAAACCGCACCGAAGCGATTGGAGTTGAATCATATGGACGGTGCCGCGATTAAGGAGATTCCGGTGGTGTGTGAATTTTTGGATGTTTTTCCGGACGAGTTGCTAGGTATGCCACCTGATCGAGACATTGAGTTTGTTATTGATTTAATACCTGGAACTGCACCTATAGCTAAGAGGCCGTATAGGATGCCTCCTTTGGAATTAGCGGAGCTCAAGAAGCAAATTCAAGAGCAATTAGAGAAGGGTTTTATTCGCCCTAGCTCTTCACCTTGGGGAGTGCCCGTGCTGTTTGTGGACAAGAAGGATGGATCCCAAAGGATGTGCGTGGATTACCGAGCTCTCAATGAGGTAACAATCAAGAACAAGTATACCTTGCCACGTATAAAAGACTTGTTTGATCAGATGAAGGGTGCTTGTGTCTTCTCTAAGATTGATTTGAGGTCGGGATACCTTCAAATGAAGATTAGACCATCGGACATACCCAAGACAACTTTTAGAACACGGTATGGATCTTATGAGTACACCGTGATGTCTTTTGGATTGACAAATGCGCCTGCCTACTTTATGTACCTCATGAATAAAGTCTTCATGGAGTACTTGGATAAGTTCGTTGTTGTGATTATTGATGACATTATGGTCTACTCGAAGGATGAGAAGGAGCATGAGGAACACTTGAGGCTTACGTTGCAGAAATTGAGGGAGCATCGATTGTATGCCAAGTTCAACAAGTGTCAGTTTTGGTTGAGAGAGGTGTCGTTTTTGGGTCATATAATTTCAGGAGGAGGAGTATCGGTTGACCCCGGAAAAGTGAGAGACGTGTTGAAGTGGGAACCGCCGCAAAATGTCAAGGAAATAAGGAGTTTTCTTGGGATGGCTGGATATTACCGTAGATTCATCAAGGACTTTTCCAAGATATCCAAGCCTATGACGGAGTTGCTAATGAAGGGAAAGGCGTTCCAATGGACTGAAGCTTGTCAGAATAGTTTTGAGGAGTTGAAGAAGAGGTTGACAACAGCCCTAGTTTTGGTATTGCCGGATGTAAGCAAGAGTTTCAACATCTATTGTGATGCATCAAGACAAGGACTAGGGTGTGTATTGATGCAAGAAGGTCAAGTGGTTGCCTATGCATCGATACAATTGAAGAAACATGAGCAAAATTACCCCACACATGATCTTGAACTAGCAGCCGTGGTGCACGCATTGAAGATTTGGAGACACTATATTCTTGGACATAGGTGTGAAATTTATACGGATCATAAGAGTTTGAAGTATATTTTCACACAAACGAATCTGAACTTGAGGCAACGGAGATGGTTGGAGCTCATCAAAGATTATGATTTGGGGATCAAATATCATCCGGGAAAAGCCAACGTAGTGGCCGATGCTTTGAGTAGAAAGGGAGTAAGTCATTGACTCACAGTTCGAGAGTTACCATCCGAGTTATGTAAGGAGTTTGAACGGTTGAACCTCGGGTTTGTAAATGAGATGGAGATGATGGAATTAAACCCAACCTTGGAGCAAGAAATTCGAGAGGCCCAAACCGCAGATGAAGAGATCAAGGAAATCAAGGAAAGGACTGAGGAGGGGAGAGAATTCAGATTTGATGAAGACGAATATGGTACCTTATGGCTTGGAAAGAGGATCGTTGCGCCTAATGTAAAGCATATTCGGGAGACAATATTAAAGGAGGCACATGACTCGCCTTACTCGATTCACCCCGGTTGTACGAAGATGTACAAGGACTTGAAGACTTGCTATTGGTGGGATAGCATGAAAAAGGACATGGCCGAATATGTTGCATTGTGTGACGTGTGCCAACGAGTCAAGGCGTAACATCAAAGGGCAGGATTATTGCAGCCATTAAAGATTCCGGAGTGGAAGTGGGAAGAGATTGGTATGGACTTTATAGTTGGGTTATCACATACTCAGTCCGGGTATGACTCAATTTGGGTAATTGTGGATCGCTTAACCAAGTCAGCTCATTTTGTCCCTGTGAAGACCAAATATACAACTGCACAATTGGACGAGATATACATGGAGCATATTGTGTGTCGACACGGAGTCCCTAAGAAGATAGTCTCGGATAGAGGTTCTCAATTTACCTCCAGATTTTGGCAAAAATTGCATGAAGCTTTGGGAACAGGTTGAACTTTAGTTTAGCATATCATCCTCAAACGGATGGACAAACCGAGAGGACCAATCAGATTTTGGAGGACATGTTAAGAGCTTGTGCTTTGAAGCATGGGAAAAGTTGGGACAAAAGCTTGCCATACGCGGAATTTTACAATAGTTACCAAGCAAGCTTGAAAATGTCACCATATGAAGCGCTTTATGGGAGGAAGTGTAGGACACCTTTATTCTGGAATGAGGCAGGAGAAACTCTAGTATTTGGTCCGGGTGTGTTGCAAGAAGCCGAAAAGCAAATCCGAATAATTCGTGAAAACTTGGGGGCTGTCCAATCAAGACAAAAAGGCTATGCGGACAATAGGAGAAGGAAACTAGCCTTTGAAGTGGGAGATTTTGTTTACCTCAAGGTGTCACCAATGAGAGGTCATAAGAGGTTTAACATAAGAGGCAAGCTCGCACCTCGCTATATTGGACCGTTCAAGATTTTGGACAAAAGAGGAGAAGTAGCGTATAAGTTGGAGATGCCAGCTCATCTTTCGTATGTACATGATGTCTTTCATGTTTCCCAGCTCAAGAAGTGTTTGAGAGTACCAGAAGAGCAAGTTCCAATGGAAGAATTGGAACTAGATGAAGATTTGACTTATGCCGAGCAACCGATCAAAATCTTGGAAACCAAGGAGAGAGTCACAAGGAACAAGGTTATTAGATGGTGTAAAGTTCAATGGAAGCACCACACAGAAAAAGAAGCGACGTGGGAATTGGAGAATGATCTCAAGAAGGATTTTCCCTATCTCTTCTCTTCCGCGTCGAATCTCGAGGGCGAGATTCATTTTAAGGGGGGTAGGTTTGTAACACCCTCATTTCCATGCATCATGCCTTGCATACATTCATATACGTGCTTAACATTAATCCACATAAAGAGGAACAAGTTTAAAATTGATTTGGAACAAAACCGCACTTAAAACGCAAGAAAGTGCGGACTAGTCCGTTTTTGCTGCGGACTAGTCCGATTTCTCTCTGACTAAAAACGGACTTGTCCATTTTTGCTGCAGATTCGTCCGATTTTTGGCACTGGAAACTTTCGGACTTGTCCGATTTTGTGCGGACTAGTCCGATATTCCAAGAATCCTTGAAAAATTGCTAAGTCCCTAGACTTTTCCGGACTAGTCCGGTGTTCCAGTGGACTTGTCTGTTTTCCTTTTTGTTCAAATTCGGACATGTCCGATGTTTGGCCAGACTTGTCCGATTTTCTCTCTGGACGACTTCGGACTAGTCCGGTCCTGTCCGGACTTGTCCGATATTTCGTGACTCCGAATTTATCTTTAGTTTTACGACTTGTTTCTTGGGTGTCACGTTAAGTGGCCCTAGGGACGTCGTGCCCAACTCTTTTAGAGCCCATGTGGGACTCTAAACCGGCCTCTACTTATCCCAAACTCGAAATCCATCTAACCCTAGCCTCCACCTCTATATAAACAACCCAACCCCTTGGGTTGACATCTATTTGCCACTTTTCCACCCACCCAAACCCTAGTTCGTGGGGAGCCACCATCAAGGAGGGAGGAGAAGATCCCAATCAAGAAGAAAGAAGAGGAGGAAACGAAAGAGGATCAAGATCTCCACCGAGTTTCGTCCTTCACCACCAATTCATCTCCAAGTTCATCACCAACCCTAGATCATCAAGATCCAAGTGCTACCTCCAAGTTTCTTGATTCATTGGAGTTCTAAACACCTGGTATACCTTCTATTCTCTTTTCCTTACGTGAATTCAACCCATAATCTCCAAATTCACGTCGATCTAGAAAACCCTAATCTGCTGATCTCGTCAAGTGCGGACTTGTCCGGTCCCTAGCGGACTAGTCTGATCTTTCTGGTTAAATTGTCTTGAATTGACTCTAAAATTTGATCTAATCAACTCCAAACCTGTATAAACTAGTTAAAAGCTATTAGAACTAGTTAGTTATCACTAAAAGCAATCTAGTAACAAGTTCTACCTTGCATTTGCATTAATCGTACATGTCATGACATATTGAGTAATATTTGTGCACTCTTTGATTGTGTTTCTTGTCTTGTATGCTTATTGTGTGGATTAGACGGATTTGCGCTAGAGAGTGCCGCAGAGGATCTTCAGCACCAAGAGTTTGAAGGCTTTGATCCTAATCAACAGCAAGAGCAAGGCAAGTGTCCTTGAAGCATATTGATCCTGTTTTTAAAATAAATGTTTTTTGTTTGCAAACTGCATGCTTGTGTCAATTTGATGGAAATCCTATGGTAGGAAGTTGACTAGATTTGCTAAACCACCCTTGTCACCTGAAATTTATGGTAGAGAGTCGGGAAGGGCTTTTTACCTTTTGCTTCGCTTAATCAACTGGGATGGAAAACAACTATACCACTCAATTTAATTATGCATGGATGAGATTATGGTTAACATGAACTGGTTAAATATGATATGGTAATGGGTGATCTAAGCAAGCCTGGTATGTGGATGGGTTGGATGTTATGGTGGTTTGCTTGCTTTAGATTTAAGGACCGGTTCATGCGAGAATAAGCCAGGACTACAGTGCCACCACGAGGCCAAGTATGGGTGCGGCATAGCTGATTAATTAGGGCTTTGCTAGTGCTGTTTGGACCATTGTGGATGCTCAGGGAAGGGGTAGTCGGATTGGGTTTGTTGATGGTTTGTGGGACTACACTGGGATCCGAATGGCTCAAGAGGGGGCCCTTGGTTGAAGATGTGCTCTCCGGGAGACATCGCCACCGGTGAAACCTCAGTGGGGTCTAAATAGGCTAGTAATCCCTTTGTAAAGGCTATTTTGTGATCTCTTGGCCATACACCGAAGGAAGTGTAATTGGCTTGAGGGAGGTTCTTTAGTCGCCGACGGGTGATGAAATCACAAACACGTGGGTAAAGAGGTACAAACTCTGCAGAGTCTAAATAAACTATCATGATAGCCGTGCTCCCGGTTATGAGCACCTGGACAACTTCCATGATTAGAGGGAAATTGGAATTTGGGATGGTTATGGTTTGGTAATGGTTATGGATGGTTATGGATTAATTTCTGGTATTGAATATGGTTATTGACAATGGTGAAATCTGGAATTATTGATGATGGTAGTGAATTCAGATTGGTATTATGGTATTACTTATGATTATGATGGGTTTACTTCACATACATATAATATATATATTGCTTTTCAAATGTTTTACTGTACTTTTCAGCACTTTGCCATTATTATTGCCGTCATTTGAATCAGCCACATGTCATACTTTCCAGACTTGCTGAGTACGACATGTACTCACTCTTGCAATCCCCCCCAACAGTTGTAGGTCAGGATTGGGAGTTTAATGGTGATAATGCGGAGTTCTAGGCCGTGTCTACCGTCAGCTTTGCCTGTGGTGTTGGTTGGAGCTGCACTATCCCTTATGCTTAGTTGCTTAGTTTGCTTAATTAGTTTATTTCCACTGCATTAGTTGAACTTGTCATTAATATTCATTAGAGCTTGTATTCGAGGATAATCTGGTTTGTGTAATAAAATTTGGTTAATTAATTTTGTCCAGTGGTAATTTTCTGTATACTCTTTTGTGATTGCACTCGTGTATGTGTGTTGAACATCCTGGGCACACATATGCGTTAGCTTGGTTCATTTTTCGTAACCGAGCGTCACACCCCTTAGGTATTTACTTAATATGCTAGCATGGTGCTAGGATAGTTAAGTAGCGTTAGATGTCTCGTAGACCCACAGATTGAAGAGGTAGGCAGTAGGTGGTGATAGCCCTATCTGTCCTTTGTAATCCTCCATGTTCGGCTATGCCACAAGCTCTTGGCGGGAGTCATCCTAGTATTGCTTGGGGTAAACCCGTGCCCGATATGTTGGACCACTAAGCCCTAGTATTCACCATTAGCATATTCATGTGTACTTTATTAGGCTATGCATATGAGTAATTAGAGCATAGTAGGAGTATCTCCATCTCGTAGTCTAACCCTCGCTAGGACAACCTTACCCTTAGAGCAGATTGCTTAGGTGTGTGACACACTACCCATATTATCAACTTACCCCTGTCTTGATAACTTATTAGTATCCCATAGTTTGATCATAATAGTAGTGTTTACTTTACTCCATTGCCTTCCTTTGGGATAAATACGATACCCTTGGGAACACTCGTGGGTGAAATGCTACACGATAGTTTCTGTGCGCTTGCGGACCTCATCTCTTTCGAGAGATGATCTGTGACGTAAGAAACGTCAACATACAAGCCTTATGATGTGCCGCCAAAAGATCAAGTCACGGCTACAGACATGAGAGATGTCGACAACAACAACAAGGCGCGAAACTTGATCATACAAGGATTGACTCAAAGTGACTTCGATCGAGTTGCACACCTCCGATCTGCGTACGATGTTTGGAAAGCTCTATGTGATTATCATGAAGGAACCAATACTATCAAGGAGGTAAGACAATACATGTTCAAGAAAGAACACATGCGCTTCGAGATGCAACCTAGTGAGTCAATCATTGACCTCTTTGCTCGCTTTAACAAAATTCTCAACAACTTGCGTAGTGTCAACGTTAATTTTTCAGATGCTAAAAATGCTAGGCAATTACTAAGTGCAATAGACAGGTCAATTTGGGCGATGAAAGTTACATCTATTAGTGTATCCACTGTCATGAGTACACTTAAATTAGATGTGCTATATCCATGTTAAAAAATCATGAAATTGACATATTATCACGTAAGAACCCCAACAAGTCTCTTGCATTTGTTTCACAATGTGACATGCCTAGCTCTAGTCAATCTTAATCATGTGGTACACTTTATTTGCTATCCCCTTTAATCCTTGAATAGAGTGAAGAGTTTCTAGAGGAGGAGTTAACACTTCTTTCTACTCGATTCACAAAAAAATTGCAAAATGTGAGAACTCAAAGAAGAGGAAGTGGTGTTTCTCAACGATGCTTCAATTGTGGTGAGTTTGGACATTTTAGATTTTTGGGTTGTCTTCACAACTTGATTTTCTATCATCTGTGAAAATTCATGGTAATTGGATTTGTGGTTTCTGATCTACATGAGTTTCTTTGCAGTGTTCCAGAACTATTTTTCTCAGGTAGGATAAATTGACCTTTGTTCGATCTTTCGATCGTAACTTGAGTTTATCTTGACAGATTTTTGTGATTCTTGTTGTGATGTCTTTGTGACTTGATTCTCTACAATCTATACTAGTTTTGTCACAGTTGAACACGTTTATATTAGTCGCATACACAATTTCTTTAACAGATCGGTTTTCTACCGAGGGGTGTTTTGTTGCTTCCGCTGAAAAGTTTTAATCTACAATTCACCCCCTTCTGGTAGCTTTACACGTGCTCTTCGATCCTACAATTGTTATCAAATCCACAGTGCTCTAATCTTTGAGATTCGCACGTGCTTTTGACTAATCCTCATGGAGAAATACTCGGCAAAACCTTGTGTGTTTGTTGGTATTGATTTTCAGGTTTGGAAGGCACACATGGAAGCTTTTATCCAGGCGCAAGGCTTCGCGATATGGGAAAAGGTTTACAAACCGACGTGCTGCCGAACGATCAAGTCACAGCTACAAACTTAAGAGATGTCAACAACAACAACAACAAAGCCCGAAACTTGATAATCCAAGGACTAACTCAAAGCGACTTCAACCGTGTTGCACACCTCCGATCGGTGTATGATGTGTGGAGAGCACTTTGTGACTACCATGAAGGATCCAACACGATCAATGAGGTAAAGTAGAATATGTTCAAGAAAGAATACATGAGCTTCGAGATGCAACCTTGTGAGTCCATTGATGACCTTTTTGCTCGCTTTAATAAAATTCGCAGCAACTTGCATAGCATCAATGTTAATTTTTTAAATGCTGAAAATGCTAGGCAATTGTTAAGTGCATTAGATATGCCAATTTAGGAGATGAAAGCCACATCTATTCGTGGATCTACTGTCATGAGTACACTTACATTAGATGTGCTATATTTTAAATTGAAAACTTATGAAATTGACATAATCTCACATAAGAACCCCAACAAGTCTCTTGCATTTGTTTCTCAACGTGATATTCCTAGCTCCGACCAATCTTCATGTAGCAATACACTTGCTTTGCTGTCTTCACTAACCCTGGAACAGATTGAAGAATTTCCAGAAGAGGAGCTAGCACTCATCTCTACTCGGTTCTCAAAGGCATTGGAAAATGTGAGAACTAGAAGGAGAGGAAGCTCCATACCTCAACGATGCTTTGAATGTGGTAAGGCAGGACACTTTCATACAGATTGCCCTAAGCTTTCAGGTCCTTCTACCCGTGATGAAAAGCAGAATAAAGTCAAGTCCTCTTCTGGCAACATCAACAAGAATCTAAACTTGCTACTGAATTCATCCAAATCCTGCAATGATAAAACTGGTTTAGGTTTTGATTCTCATGCTCATTCTCATGCTAAAGCACATCCACCTAAAAGTGTAAAGTCATTAGGAAGTGATTTGATTAAAACAGTTCCTAAACAAAAAGAGGTGGTTTTTCAAATCTGCAGGAGTGTTGTCATGTTCAGGTTCAAATAGACATACTGCATGCTCATCTAGACATGAACACAAAGTTAAATTTCATTGTAACTATTGTGGTAGAGATGGTCATGTCATAGATTTTTGTTATAGACTAGGTAAACAATATAAAAAGGAAAGAATGCAAGCTAGATCTGAATGTGGCCTAGAGGGGGGTGAATAGGCCTTTTGTATTTCGTGCACACTTAATAGAGTTGTCAAAAACTTAATTGACCGGACTAGTCTGGGTATGTGGGCGGACTAGTCCGGTGTGCTGAAATTTGTAAGTTGATTAAGTGTTATTTGGGAAACTAGGTTCTTCTAGCAGCGGAAATGAAAACAACAGATTCTTTGATTTAAGATTATTGTATGAATGCACGTGGAAACTTATAAGCAACTTAATTGATGTTTAGTAATCAAGTGATCTAGTGAATGAAAAGTAAGTAAATGAGGCACAAGAGACAAGAGAATTTTTACCGACGTTCGATCTCACCACGAGATCTACGTCCTCGTTGAGGAAGCTCACACAGAGTCGGGTCTCCAACCCTTTCCCTCTTCATGTAACCACAAAGGCCGACTTGATTCCACTATCACGGGTAATCACCAAGTTTGTGGGGCAACCTCACACGTTTAGGGCTCCCACGAGAATTACAATGAAAGAGGCGATCAAATACACTTGAAAGTATTACAATGCAGAGTATAAGTGTAGAAAGATCAAACCCCAAGAGCTCGCAACAAAGGAACGACGATATCCCAATCCCGAATCCAAGTGTTCAAATGATTTGACTCCTTTTTGCACCTTAGATGTGTGGGGAGATGTGTTTTGGGCTCTTGGGACAAAGTGGCAGCACTAGGGTTTGTGTTTGCAGCAATATTCGACGTGTGTATTGTTTGGAAGGCCGTGGATTCTCTATTTATATGGTTTCCAAAAAGTTACCATTGAAAAACCCTAACACCGGACTAGTCCGGTGCAAGTCCGGACTTGTCCGATCACAGTGTATCTTGAAGTCCAGAAAGTCTGGCAGACTAGTCCAGCCAAGCTCGGACTAGTTTGGTGCGGTGTGAAGGTGGACTCCAGAAAGTTCAACGGACTAGTCCGCGGACTAGTCCGATCTCCACAGATGGGAGACTCCAGAAAGTTCAACGGACTAGTCCGGTGGACACACGGACTAGTCCGGTCTCCCAATATGAGGGACTCCAGAAAGTTCAACAGACTAGTCCGGTGGACACACTAATGAGTAGGTTTAGGCCCGATCTTCCGAAAGGTATGTCGATTGGGGTGGAGAACTCGACGTTGATGATCCGCGGCACTCGAGCGGTACGAGTACCCCTGCAATCACTACACCACGGCTCCGTTGGTTATCAACCGTGCTGCACACGCTTGACCTCGCCAAGAAGGCTAATCCCTGCAAGTGCAACCGAGAACACGAGCAAGAACGTAGAAGACACGATCTGAAATCGCGAAGTTGGGGTCTCACAAACCGTAGAACGGCGATATTATTGATCTAAGCAAAACCCACCGAATATGACCGGTGGCTGCAGTATTTATAGGCTAGGGTTCGACCAAAACACGATTAGACGCGTCCCTAATGGACTCTTACGGGATACAAGGCCCAAAGGCCCGATTCGGTGGCGCAGCACCGGATAGAAATCTGGACTCGACTTGTTTCGACGATTTCCAATGACTCCGTAGGAATTTTGAGGTGGGACCAAAACCATTGGAAAGTTTATCTTCTCCTCTTTCCGTGCATATATAGAACGTCAAAAACGGAGTCCGTATGCCTCCTGGGCGTCTGTTTTAAGGTGGACTGCTCCTGGACTCCGAGTTGAACTCGAGTCCGAGTTGTAAACTGTTTCCATCAATTTGTGGACGTCCCAGCTGGTTCTCCACGCTCCCAAGGCCTCCTTCCTTCACTTGTTGATCTTCTCCATTATTCCTAATAACAATTAAATCATCACATAGCAATCTATTCTCAAACTCACATGCAAAAGAAGTTAGGAACGAATTCACCTGCTGATTTAATAACCGTGCTCGTGCTCTTGTCATTTGTCCTTGCAGTTCAATGTGCGTCTCCGCTGTTGTGATGTCCTCATCATCCTCCCCCTCTTGAATTGGAGTCGTCCTCGACTCAAGTTCATCTTCTTCTCCCAAGTACGGTCGCAAATCTGAAATGTTAAATGTAGGACTAACCCCAAAGTCGGGAGGCAATTCAAGCTTATGTGCATTATCATTAATCTTGTCAATGATCTTAAAAGGACCAGCAGCTCGTGGCATAAGTTTAGATTTTCTCAAGTCGGAAAATCGCTCTTTTCTCAAATGTAACCACACCAAATCACCCGATTCAAGTTTTACTTCTTTTCTACCTTTACTACCTGCAATCCTATACTTATCATTCATCATTTCAATATTTTTCTTTGTAGTTTCATGCATCTTAAGAATTAATTCAGATCGTTGTGTAGCATCCAAATTTATAGTTTCAGAAGGAGGCAAAGGTAGTAAATCAATAGGAGCACGGGGATTGAAACCATACACTACCTGGAATGGACTTACCTTTGTTGTGGAGTGAACGAATCTGTTGTACGCAAATTCTATATGTGGTAAACACTCCTCCCACAACTTCAAATTTGTTTTCAAGACAGCCCGCAACATAGTGGATAAAGTACGATTAACTACCTCGGTCTGTCCATCCGTTTGTGGGTGACATGTAGTTGAAAGCAGCAACTTGGTTCCCAATTTATACCACAAAGTTCTCCAAAAATGACTTAAAATTTTTGCATCACGATCAGAAACAATGGTATTTGGCACACCATGTAAACGAACAATTTCCGTCATAAATAAATCAGCAATGTGTGAGGCATTATCATTCTTATGACAAGGTATAAAGTGTGCCATTTTGGAAAAACGATCAACAACTACAAAAATACTATCCCTCCCCCTCTTAGTCCTAGGCAATCCCAAAACAAACTCTATAGAAATATCCTCCCAAGGTACACTAGGAACAGGAAGAGGCATATAAAGACCATGTGGGTTAAGGCGAGACTTAGCTTTGTTGCAAGTAGTGCATCGTGACACGTAGCGCTCGACATCACGCCTCATCTTTGGCCAAAAGAAGTGTGTGGACAGCACATCTTCAGTTTTCTTCACTCCAAAATGTCCCATCAAACCTCCTCCATGTGCTTCCTGCAAAAGCAATAGACGAACGGAGCTAGCTAGAATGCATAGCTTGTTAGCACGATAGAGTAGACCCTCTCGCAGCACATATTTATTCCAAGTTCTTCCTTCTCTACAATTTTCAAAAGCATCTTTGAAGTCCAAATCAGTAGGATATAATGCTTTAATTGTTTCCAAACCAAAGATTTTATAATCAAGTTGGGACAGCATGGTATAACGCCTAGATAATGCATCGGCAATGATATTTTCCTTCCCTTTCTTATTCTTAATGATGTATGGAAACGACTCTATGAACTCAATCCATTTAGCATGTCGTTTATTCAGATTGGTTTGACACTTAAGATACTTCAATGATTCATGATTGGAATGTATGACAAACTCCTTAGATCAAAGATAATGTTGCCAAGTTTGTAATACACACACTAAGGCATACAATTCCTTATCATAAGTAGAATAATTCAGAGAAGGACCATGAAGTTTTTCACTGAAGAAAGCAACGGGTTTACCTCCTTGTATGAGAATGCCTCCAATACGAATGCCGCTTGCATCGCATTCTAGCTCAAAGGTCTTGTCAAAATCAGGAAGTTGTAGCAACGGTGCTTGTGTAAGCTTCGATTTGAGAGCATCAAAAGCTTGCTGCTGCTGTTGGCCCCATCGAAATGGAACTCCCTTCTTCGTTAGCTCATGTAGAGGTGCTGCAATGGTGCTAAAATCCCGCACAAAGTGACGATAAAAATCTGCAAGACCAAGAAAACTACGAACCTGTGTGACGGTTGTTGGGGCTGGCCAGCTGGTGATTGCTTCAATTTTGGCCTCATCCATCTCAATTCCCTGCGAGGAAACGACATAGCCAAGAAACGAGACTCGATTGGTGCAAAAGACGCACTTTTCGAGGTTACCAAACAAACGTGCATCTCTCAAAACAGTAAAAACAGCACGTAAATGATCAAGATGTTCATCATATGACTTGCTGTAAATGAGGATATCATCGAAGTAAACCACCACAAATTGTCCAATGAAAGCACGTAAAACCTCGTTCATTAATCGCATAAAGGTGCTGGGTGCATTAGTTAAACCAAAAGGCATGACTAACCACTCATAAAGTCCAAACTTTGTTTTAAATGCAGTTTTCCATTCATCTCCTAGTGCCATTCTAATTTGGTGGTAACCACTACGCAAGTCAATTTTTGTGAAGATGATAGCACCACTCAATTCATCAAGCATGTCATCTAATCGAGGAATAGGATAACGATATCGAATGGTGATGTTATTAATCGCTCGACAATCAACACACATGCGCCAACTACCATCTTTCTTAGGAACCAAAAGAACAGGAACGGAACAAGGGCTAAGGCTTTCACGAATATACCCGCGGTCCAAAAGATCTTGGACTTGTCGCTGAATTTCCTTAGTTTCTTGTGGATTCGTCCTGTATGCTGCACGATTTGGCAAACTTGCTCCTGGAATCAAATCGATCTTGTGTTCAATGCCTCTCATCGGTGGTAAACCAGAGGGTATCTCGAAGGGAAACACATCCTCAAACTCATGCAAAAGGTTAGCAACAGCAGGGGGCAATGCAATAGACAATTAATGAAGTGAAAACATGGCTTCTTTGCAAACTAAAGCATAGCACATCCCCTTAGCATCGAATATATCAGCAAGTTCAGATTTAGTTGCGAGCAACGATGGTGATTTTAACTTAATAACTTGCTGTTTTTCAGATTCTAATTTTGTTACTTTGCCCTCACGAATTTTACTCTTCTCAAAATGCACAATTTCAGCAGGAGTCATGGGGAGCAAAGTGATTTTCTTTCCCTTATGCATGAGAGTATATTTATTGGTTCTACCATGATGAATAGCATCTGTATCAAATTCCCAAGGACGACCCAATAAAAGAGAACAAGCATCCATAGGAACAACATCAAAATCAGAAAAATCATGGTATGAACCAATTGAAAAATGTATTCTTGCTGTTTGTGTTACTCGAACCTTACCGCTGTTGTTGAACCATTGAATGTGGTACGGATGAGGGTGTGCTCTTGTTGTCAAACCAAGTTTCTTGACAACATCCGTATTCACCAAGTTATTGCAGCTACCTCCATCAATTATAGTGTGTACACGGCAGTCCTTGACGACGAGAAACATGTGGAAGAGGTTGTGTCGTTGTAGCTTGTCGTCGGTCTCCACTTTGGAGCTCAAGGCACGCTGCACAATGATGCTCCTATAGTTCTCCGTCGCCGCTGTACCAAGTACCTCTTCTTCGGTGTGTTCGTCATTTGGATCTGTAAAGTCGGTACCAAGAGAATTTTCATCTTCAACATCCGAAGTACTATCATACCCGCCATCGTCGCGTGCTATGTATGCCCGTTTGCTCGGGCAATCTCTCATCATATGACCAAGTCCCTGGCAGCGGTGTCACTTAATGTCAGAAGTACGACTCGTAGAAGGAGTGGATGACGAAGGCTTGAATGATGTCGCCTTGCTGCCTTCCGGCACGCGAGAAGGTGGAGCAGCAGGTATAGTTCGTTGGCCGCCATTGGGTGGTGTAGTCGCTGCACGGGGGGTCGAAGATGGTGCTGTTTTGGATGGTGTAGTCGCTGCACGCGGCGTGAAGTTGCTCCTCGTGCGTTGTTGCTGTTGTTGTCGGACCTGCAATTCTTTTTCTGCCAACATAGCAAGCTGAAACAATCTGTTAACAGTATCATATTCCTTGTAATCAACAATGTCCTGAATTTCACGCCTCAGCCCCCCATAAAAACGAGCTATTTTATCATCTATGTCCTCTACTACCCCACAACGCAGCATACCCTTTTGTAACTCTTGATAATACTCCTCTATGGACATGTTACCTTGGTCTAAACGCTGCAATTTTTTGCGAAGGTCCCGCTGAAAAGATGGAGGAACAAATCGAACACGCATAGCTTCCTTTAATCTATCCCATGTTGGAGGATCAGTTCTAGTTTTAACAAGTTCATTCCACCATATGATAGCAAAGTCCTTAAACTCACTAGTGGCTTGACGAACTCTATGTTGTTCAGGAACAAGATGGGAATTAAATTTTTGCTCTACTGTCATCTCCCAATCAAGATAAGCCTCAACATCATAAGCACCAGAAAAAGAGGGTATAGTAAATTTCACTTCAGCAAAAGGATCATCAGGAGGGCGATTATAATTGTTATGATTATTACCTCCCATACCTCGACAATAAAGTGGCAGTCTTGGCTGATTATTGTGATCTTCCAATTCATCATAAGCATTGTCTTCTTGTCTTCCAGCGAGAGGCAACCGAGCCTCAAAAGTATTCATCCGAAGAGCAAGGTCATCCAGTTGGCGAGTCAAGTTCGCCAATGACTCCTCCATTGCTGCGTTGTATTTGGCGAACATATCCGTCATGGTCTTCATCATATCACGTAACTCAGCATGTTGAACACATTCGTCATTATTGTCTTCTCCTGCCATTGTTAGTAGAAAACAAAAGACAACAAAAAAATATGTTATCCCTGTCAACTGCAGTGACAATGTGGAAGGTGGAAGAAAACAATCTCTCTCGCTCAAGCGTCTTACCACGCTCTTACAAGTGTTCTTACCGACACAGCAGGTGGTGTGGACGGTGAAATGAACAAATGAAGCGTGGGTGATTGCAAAGGTACCTGTTATGCTCAAGAGAAAGGTGGAGCTTGGATGGCACAATATGGTGGCTAATAAGCAGAAAATCGTTAACAGCTAAACAAAGTTGAATAAGTATTCAGTGTAGGGAACTGTTGCTGGTCAACCGAGTGTCCTAGATCCTAGCACAACACAAGGAAGTATCAAGGCAAAAGAAAGACAGAATGATATAACCAACAAAACAGCACCAAGTGATAGGCCAATTGCTTTAATATGCGTGCTCTTCACTATTTTTTTCTTTTTTGGTAATATTTTTTTGATATTTTTTCTTTACTCAGGAGCACGAAGATATTAAGCACAAAAATTTTCAGTTCAATTGGATGTAATATGCGGCCTACAGAAAATCAAGAAGATTCTTTAAAATTCGTGCTGAAACTTCAGAGGCCGGATAGCCTATCTTCCGAGGGGAATTTGGGCAATCTAATTTCGCCGAACGCGGCTACGCGGCGGAAAATCAGATGCGAAATTTCGCGTAGATGAATTTGAAAAAAAAATTCGCCCAATTTCGAGTCCATATGCGAAAGTTATGGCCGTTTTAAGGTAGGTTGTCCGAGTTACGATTTTTTGGATATTGATTCCAACTCGGTTTGAGAACAGAACTCACAATCGGATACGAAAACGATCGGAAATTTGCACAGCAACTAATGGGGTGGTGTGTGATGATTCAAGGATGAATGGCACAAAGGTTTGTCACCTAATCTAGGGCTGGCGATGCGGGAGTTCACGCAAGGCGGCTAGCTAGGGCAAACCGATGAACGTGGCGGATCGGTTTGTTATTTAGGGATTGTGGAATAGGTGTCGAATAGCAAGAAAACAAGGACGAAACACGATAACTAGGACCCAAAAACACAAAGCTAAACCAGCAACAAGACTCAACCACACGAATGCAAACTCAACAATGCAAACTGAAAAACGAAACTGCAGACACTATAGTCTGGGAAGTGGTAAAAATGATCTAATTTTTTTTATGGCTTTTCTGTGGACTCTAGGTATGAAACAAAAATCGATCTAATGGAAGGAAGGAAAACAAAGATACCTCACGGGCAACCTGGAAATCTGATACCAATTGATGAGTAGGTTTAGGCCCGATCTTTCGAAAGGTATGTCGATTGGGGTAGAGAACTCGGCGTTGATGATCCGCGGCACTCGAGCGGTACGAGTACCCCTGCAATCACTACACCACGGATCCGTTGGTTATGAACCGTGCTGCACACGCTTGACATCGCCAAGAAGGCTAATCCCTGCAAGTGCAACCGAGAACACGAGCAAGAACGTAGAAGACACGATCTGAAATCGCAAAGTTGGGGTCTCACAAACCGTAGAACGGCAATATTATTGATCTAAGCAAAACCCACCGAATATGACCGGCGGCTGAAGTATTTATAGGCTAGGGTTCGACCAAAACACGATTAGACGCGTCCCTAATGGACTCTTACGGGATACAAGGCCCAAAGGCCCGATTCGGTGGCGCAGCACCGGATAGAAATCTGGACTCGACTTGTTTCGAAGATTCCCAATGACTCCTGAGGAATTTTGAGGTGGGACCAGAACCATTGGAAAGTTTATCTTCTCCTCTTTCCGTGCATATGTAGAACGTCGAAAACAGAGTCCGTATGCCTCCTGGGCGTCTGTTTTAAGGTGGACTACTCCTGGACTCCGAGTTGAACTCGAGTCCGAGTTGTAAACTGTTTCCATCAACTTGTGGACGTCCCAGCTGGTTATCCACGCTCCCAAGGCCTCCTTCCTTCACTTGTTGATCTTCTCCATTATTCCTAATAACAATTAAATCATCACATATCAATCTATTCTCAAACTCACATGCAAAAGAAGTTAGGAACGAATTCACCTGCTGATTTAATAACCGTGCTCGTGCTCTTGTGATTGGTCCTTGCAGTTCAATGTGCGTCTCCGCTGTTGTGATGTCCTCATCACACACGGACTAGTCTGGTCTCCTGAGAGGGGAGACTGTAGAAAGTGTAACGGACTAGTCCGGTCCATGATCGGACTAGTCCGGTGCATTGTGAAAGTTAGGTTAATTTTAAACCCTTACCCTAGCGCAAAGTTGTGAGCTCTTGGAGTGTGTCTTTCATACACTCCCTATACATTTAAAATCTAATTTGATCTTCCAAGCTCCATCAAAGTATCCCTCTTTGGACACCACTCCATTTTTTCACCTTTTTGTGTGCACCGAGCTGTTTCACTTGTTTTTCCTGCAATCATCTCAATAGTTTCATTAGGATCTCATATATTTGTCATCAATTAGCCAAAACCCACAAGGGATATCCTAGATGCACTTACAATCTCCCCCATTTTGGTGATTGATGACAACCATTTGAGATATCACAAATGAGAGTAAAATTTTGATTTTCATAAGGTGTGCACATATGAGAATAACGATAAATCCACAAAAAGCTTCTCACATATGCACACACCTTATGGTGGGGTGCCTAACAGGTGTGTGATCAACAAAGTGTGATGAAATAAAGATAATCAATAATGAGCATAGAGATGATCATTCAAGCAACAATAAGCATCACACATAAGAAAAGAAATAGTGCATTACAAGGTTTTAAAAATAAGTACATGTCCTCGATCACAAAAGCATAAGAAGCACTACTACTGGAGATAGTCACAAACTACTAGTCTCAATCTCTCCCTCTATGGCATCAAGGCACCAAAAAGGGAAAAATTGAGGGGAATCACTCATCGCCGCTCTCTTCTTCAGTTTCGGTCCGGTCTTCATCTTCACCATCATCATCATTCGTTGGAGCAGGATCTTCCTCGGAGTCCTCGAAGGCGGGCGGGGATCCAACCGGCTCAATCTCCAGCTTGTCACAGATAGCTTTGATGTTGGCATTGACATATTGTTGATGTTCCTTCTGCCTGACTTCAATCTTGCGGCAGCAGGCAAAGATAGATGTGAGCATTTTGAGGATACCACCGAAGGGTTCATGGACAGGTGCAGAGCCAGGAGGAGCAGCTGCAGATCTTGTGGCATTAACATCTCGTGATTGTTTAGACCTCCTCTCAGCTTCGGGGGAGGCAGGAGCAGCTGGTGCCGAGGGAAGGGTGTACTCGGTGGGCTTTTATGGATTCAACCCCGTATGTGAGACATCCTTGACAAACTCAAGACCCGTCACTTTCTCAATCATGAACATGATGTACGGGGCATACCCACAAGACCTATTTGGCGTGATTGAGATGTTCACAATGTCATTGTAGATGTACTCAAAGACATTGAATGGTCTCCTTCCACTAATGACCTTCATTAGGGTCCTCAAGGTTCCTTGGATAGTCCCCGCATCTCCATCTTTTGGGGCTATCGTCTTCCTCAAGATTCTGTTGAGGACCACAAAGAAGGGCTTCAAGTATTAGATGTTGGTAGGAGTATAGGGCATCCTTGTGTCATAGAGGAACTTGAGATCATCCTTTTCCAAGGGTTGCAAATTGTGGATGACAAGATCAAGATCCAGAGTATGTTCAAGGTGAAGAATCCTTGCAAACTCATCATAAGTAATACTATACTTGGAACCATGGGTCATCCAAGTAAGACTGTCTCCATCACCCCGAGCAAAGTAGAGCGTAGAGTAGAATTGGGTGATGATCTCATTGTTCCAGTCATTCTCAAAGGAAAACAGTTCCTTCAGACTGTGCCTCTCTTGGGCCTCAACCACCTCACGGAAGGCAGGATATTTCTTTGACTGCATGTACCCAATGTTCACCCATTGACTCTTCACAACGGGATTCTTCATCTTCATGTACACATGCTCGTAGTAGTCGGCATGGAAGTTGCTCCAGAATCTTGGGTCTAAGCATTGTTGAGGTTGATTATACACATTAATCTTCCTGAAGCTATCGTCAATCTCACCCACTTTTCCGGTGAAATCCTCACTGGAATGCTGCCTGTTGCGGTGACTTGGGTTTTTCATCTTCAGGGGCCCAATGGGACCACTAGCAAGCCCCTTCTCTTTGTTGAGAGCCCTCTTTGGCCCTAAGGAGCTCTCGGCAGCTTTTCCTTGGGCCTTCTTGACAACCACCTTCCTCTTCTTAGGCAAATTGTCGTCGGAGGGTGGAGAGTGCACATTGACATCATGTCTTTTCTTCATGTACCTCTCCTTGGCTCTCCTCGCTTTTTCACGTTCAACTTCTTCATCAACGTGGAAAGAGCTGTCATATGAGCTTGAAGACATCGTGTCTAATAAGGAGTTCATGGATTAGATAATAATGAACCAAGGATCAAGGTCAAATTAGGGATTCAGATGTCAGAGACCGGACTTCTCCGGGTTCAGAGTGCGGACTTGTCTGGCGTACCGGACTTGTCCGTATCTGAGCACCGGACTAGTCCAGCCCAGCAAGAAGCCTAATGATTTCCTCAAATTCCAAAACTTCTATCCAAGGATACAAAAAGACATGAAGGTGGTAGGAATACATCTAGGAAGCCAATGTACAACCTTGGAATCAAAGGAAACGAGTTAGAATGAGAAAAGTTGAGATTTTGGTTTGAGGGAGAATTTTACCGAGATTTGAAGATTCGAGTTGAAGAAGCTTGAATCTGTCCAGAGGGGAGGATCAACTCGTCAAGTAGAGGATTCCCCACAAAGGAAACTTGATTTTTGAGGGCTCAACTCGAAGGTCTCTTCGGGGGGCTAGGGTTTAGGAGGTAAGAGGAGAGGTGAGGGAGAGCAAGTGGAGGGAGGTTTGAAAATTTGATTTGGGCCGGCCAGCTGCTTATATACGCGTCCGACCGGACTAGTCCGATCAGGGGACGAACTAGTCCGGTGCCCCTGGAAAACCTAGGAAAGAGAGACTGTACGGACTAGTCCGGTGGCAAACCTGACTAGTTCGGTGCCCCTGGAAAACCTAAGTATTTTGAAATAATTAATAGTGATCCAAGGACAAGTTTTGCAAGTAATCTTGGTAATTATGACCAGAAGGCAATCAACAATGAAAAGTGGTCATAAACTCCAATATTTCTTCATTAAAAATAGTTTTCTTAGAAGAAAAAGAGGTGAGGAGCAGTTTTTAACAATAAAATGCGATGTTTGAAGTTTCAATCAGGTATGAAACATTTCAAGCAACATTACGAGAGTCAAGAATATTAAGTTCATTTCTAAGCTCACAAAACCTTTTCTCATCTAATGGTTTGGTGAAAATATCTGCAAGTTGTTTTTCAGTCCTAACATGTGAAATAGCAATGTCACCTTTTAACGAATGATCTCTATGAAAATGATGACAGATATCTATGTGCTTAGTTCTTGAGTGCTCTACAGGGTTGTGTGCAATTTTTATAGCACTTTCATTATCACATAGAAGCGGGATATGGGTAAGATTGTAGCCGTAGTCCCTAAGAGTCTATCGCATCCAAATAGTTGTGCGCAACAACTACCGACTGCAACATACTCTGCTTCCGCTGTGGAAAGAGCAATGGAGTTTTGCTTTTTAGATGACCAAGAAACTAGGGACCTACCAAGAAACTCATAAGTCCCTGACGCGCTCTTTCTATCGACTTTGCATCCTGCATAGTCGGCGTCGGAATAGCCTATCAAGTTAAATTTGGATCCTTTGGGATGCCAAAGGCCCAAGTTGGGTGTGTGCACAAGATACCTTAGGATTCTTTTTACTGCAATTAAGTGACACTCTTTAGGTGCGGCTTGAAACCTTGCACACAAGCAAACACTAAGCATAATATCTGGCCTAGATGCACATAGATAAAGTAAGGAGCCAATCATGGACCGATATACCTTCTGGTCCACATTTGGACCGTCTTCATTGAGGTCGAGATGTCCATTAATGGCCATGGGTGTCTTGATGGGCTTGGCTTTGTCCATATTGAATTTCTTGAGAATGTCCTGTGTACATTTGGTTTGACTTATAAATGTACCTTCTCTTAGTTGCTTCACTTGGAATCCCAAGAAGAACTTCAATTCGCCCATCATTGACATCTCGAACCTATCTGTCATAATTTTGCTAAATTCTTCACAGAAACATTTGTTAGTGGATCCAAAAATAATGTCATCAACATAAATTTGACATATGAATAGATGACCATCACAATGTTTAGTAAAAAGTGTATAGTCAGCTTTACCAATTTTGAATCCATTTTGAGTCAGAAAATATCTAAGGCACTCGTACCAAGCTCGAGGAGCTTGTTTGAGACCATAGAGAGCCTTACACAGTTTGTAGACATGATCGGGATACTCTTGGTCTTCGAATCCTGGTGGCTGCTCCACATAAACTTCCTCCTTGATTGGACCATTTAGGAAATCGCTTTTGATGTCCATTTGATACAGCTTAAAATTATGGTGAGTAGCATATGCCAATAAAATATGAATGGACTGAAGTCTAGCTACAGGAGCGAAT
The DNA here is from genome assembly GCA_036927565.1 of Tuctoria greenei. NCBI lineage: Eukaryota > Viridiplantae > Streptophyta > Magnoliopsida > Poales > Poaceae > Tuctoria > Tuctoria greenei. Next base: position 127,682,366 of record JAYESD010000010.1, on the reverse strand, counting down.
GTTTCATCGAAGTCCAAACCTTTGACCTGAGAATAACCTTTGGCCACCAATCTCGCTTTATTTCTTGTTACTACTCCATGTTCATCTTGCTTGTTCTGAAAGGCCCATTTGGTTCCAACGATGTTCGCCTTTGGTCTCTCCACCAGCTCCCACACTACATTTCTCTTGAAGTTGTTCAACTCCTCTTGCATCGCCATCACCCAGTATGGATCCCTTAAGGCTTCTTCTACCCTGTATGGTTCCAGAACAGACACAAAAGAATAGTATTCACAGAAATTTGCAACTCGAGATCTAGTAGTTACTCCCTTAGCAATATCTCCAATGATATTATTGACAGGATGGTCTCTTTGCATGCTCTGATGTACTCTTGGGTGTGGAACTTGTGTAGTTGCTTGTTCTTCATTATCTTCATGTTCATTGTCTCCCCCTAGATCATTGCTCCCATGATTATCTTGATATTCTTGATTTTCCTCATCTTGATCTTGTGAAAGAGTTCCCCCTTGATCATTGCCTCCGTGTTGCTGTTCATCTTGTGCATTTGAGTCGAAAGTTCGCTCTTGTGGTAAGATATCACCAAGTCCCATTTTCTTTAGTGCTTCATATGGAGCTTCCTCTTTATCTAGCACACACTTATCAACTTGCTCCACTTGTGAGCCGTTAGATTCATCGAACACTACGTCACATGCTACTTCAACAAGGTCGGACACCTTGTTGAAGACACGATAGGCGTAGGCATTCAATTCATAACCGAGCAAGAACCCTTCATCGGACTTCGAAGCGAACTTCAAGGCCCTCGATTTCTTGTTAAGAATAAAACGTTTACAAACAAAGACTTTGAAATAGGAAACATTAGACTTTTTACCGGTAAGGAGCTCATATGGAGTTTTCTTCAGTAGTCAGTGGAGGTACAGCTGATTCGTGGCATGACAAGCGGTGTTCACCGCTTCTGCCCAAAATCGATCTGATGTCTTGTATTCATCCAACATAGTTCTTTCCATTTCGATCAATGTTCTGTTCTTCCTTTCGGCCTCTCCATTTTGTTGAGGGGAGTAGGGTGCCGAGAACTCATGCTTTATCCCTTCTTCATCGAGAAACTCTTCAATTTGGAGGTTCTTGAATTCTGTCCCGTTGTCACTTCTGATGTTCTTTATGGTTGATGAGAAATCGTTCTGAGCTCTTTTCAAGAATTTCTTGAGGATTCCCTGAGTTTCTGATTTATCATACAAGAAAAATACCTAGGTAAATCTTAAAAAATCATCAACAATTACTAAACCGTATTTGTTACCGCCGATGCTGATGTACGAAATTGGACCAAAGAGATCCATGTGGAGGAGTTCCAGTGGTCTTGCGATAGTCATCACATTCTTGGCAGGGTGTGGTGCTCCGACTTGTTTTCCTGCTTGACAAGCACTGCACGACCTGTCTTTTTCAAAAACCACATCCTTAAGACCACGGATGTGACCAACTTTTAGAAGTTTCTGCAGATTTCTACCATGGGCAAGGAGTTTACCATGGGGTATGATAGGTTAAAAACATTTTTACTTGAAAAGGAGTTTACCATGGGCAAGGTTGATAAACTCTTTTTGTGTTTAAGCATGGCAATGACTCATTATTTGTTCATGTGTATGTGGATGGTATTATCTTTGGTTGTGCCTCCATGATCTCGTGTCCAAGTTTTTAGCAATGATGAGTTCAGAATTTGAAATGAGTATGATGGGTGAACTCACTTACTTTTTGGGACTGCAAATCAAGCAAACCAAGGAAGGTACCTTTGTGCATCAAACGAAGTATACAAGGGACCTTCTCAAGTGCTTCAACATGGACAAAAGCAAGCCTCTTCGGACACCAATGGGAACAACATCAACACTTGAACTTGATGAAGATGGTGAACACATTGATCAAAAAGAATATAGAAGCATGATCGGATCACTTTTGTACCTCATGTCATCAAGACCGAACATACAATTCAGCGTATGTCTTTGTGCATGGTTTCAAGCTTCCCCACGTGTTTCACATCGTCAAGCCATCAAAAGGATTCTCAGGTACTTACATAGAACTCAAGAATTTGGCATTTTTCTTCCTCCTTCCTCAACTGTTACTTTGAAAGCTTTTTTGGATGCTAATTCTGGGGGTTGTATGATTGATAGGAAAAGTAATACCAGTGCTTGTCATTTTCTTGGTAATTCACTTGTTGCTTGGTCCTAAAACAAAAGTCAGCGGCATAATACACAACCGAATCTGAATATGTAGCTGATGCTAGTGCTTGCTCACAAATTCTTTGGATTGTTCAAACACTTAGGGACTATGGGGTTGATCTAGATAGTGTTCCATTATTTTGTGATAACTCTAGTGCCATTTGCATTGCGAAAAACCCCGTGCAACATTCTAGAACTAATCACATTGACATTAGGTATCACTTTCTCCATGGTAATGTTGAAAAAGGAAAAATTGTGCTTCACCATGTAGATATCGAACAACAATTGGCTGACATTTTCACAAAACCTTTGGATTTCACTCGTTTTTGTTACATTCGTAGTGAAATGGGGGTTATGCATCCTCATGGCTTAAATTGAGGGAGAGTTTTGAATCTTGGGAAGTCTATGTGTGAATCTGAACTTAAAATAATATGAGCATAGTATTTCATACATATAGGACTTTGTGATTCCTATTACATGTTGAAAGTTCTTACTACATTACTCATGTTATACATTTTTTAGTTTTTGCCATGACTAGTAATTGGAATAATTACTTACAGTAAATCTGGTCTTGATCAAACTTTCTTGCTGTTTTGAACTTGTTGTATGATCACAATTGCTTTTAATCATAATGAATTAATCAAGTAGTCAACTCACATGTTGAGTTTTATGAACAAATATAAATTGAGAAAATATCAAGAGAATATGCATGCATCGTACTTCTTCTTTTGAGATGGCTTATCATTGCACTTAGATATGTACTTGGAAGATGTTGTGTATGACTAAAACAATGCCCTTAAGCTTCTGATTGTCAAATGACGTAGGCTTGGCTTGGTTGGTTAGAGTAAGACAGATGTGGCGTATAATCTCTTGCAAGTGTCATATGTTAAAAATTTGTTATTAAAAGAAAATAAAATGCAGCAACAAGTGTCATGCTTTCAGGTTTTGAAATAGTTAAGTTTGTGAGATCATGACTTGCTTATATTGAAAATTACATTTGATCTCTAGCATGGCTGACACTATTTTATGTATCTCATTGTTGTGATAGTGTAAGTTACTTGATAGTATGACTTGGATGAGCTTTGTTTTATATGTATATATTATAATATGCTCATAACAAATTAAAATTTCTCTTTTGTACCTTGCTGAATACATTGTCAAAGGAGGAGAAGTATGCAAGGGGGAGAAATTTAATTCTATCTCATTTGATTTTCAAAATAAAAGAGGGAGAAATTTAATTCTATCTCATTTGATTTTCAAAAAGGGGGAGAAATTATTTTCAAAATTTTTCATGCCAATGTTCGGATTTTAAGTGGTGTTGCCAATGCATTCATCAAGGGGGATATTGTGAGACCTATATGTACTGAATACATTGTCTTGTGCTAAATACATTGGCTATGGCGATAAAAGTTTTGAATACTACCAAAACACTTTTATCATCAAGGTGCGACTCTTGGTTCGAGCTCCAGCAAGGTCCGAAGATAGGTCCGACTTGTTTTGGGTAGCTCCGGCAAGGTCCGATTTAAGGTCCAACTTGCTTTGGCTAGGTCCGACTTCTTTGTCTAGGTCCGACGAGCATTGGTTAGCTCTGGCGCTAGGTCCGACTAGCTTTGGTAAGTTTCGGCGCTAGGTCTTGCTAGCTTTGGTAAGCTCCGGTTCAAGGTCTGGTTAGTTTTGGCAAGGTCCGGAGCTAGATTGCAATGGTTCTGCTTTTACTTTGAAATATTTCAAACTTGTTTTACATCTATGGAAAGTTTGCTTAGTATTCTTTTACTAATTCTTTGGTGTGTTTTGGTGGTAATTGCTGTTATCAATTTGCTATGATTTGCAACATGCTTATGTGAGGTTCTCACGTAAGGTGTTGTGGTTTCGGAACTAACGAGAGTCAAGTCGAGGACTTGTGCTCGGAAGTACCAGTTGTTTATTCATGTGCAGGTGTTGCCTGATTTCAAGACATGGCTGGTGATGGGATCCATTGAACTAGTCTTAGGGAGAAGATGAGGTTCAACAACCAAGTTTGGGAGGAATTGTGGTTGAGTTGATCGGAAGGTCATGCAAAATGTTTGAATCAAGAACAATGCATATGAAGGTATCGTGGACGTCATTGGAAGATGTTTGCACGTGTGCAAGGAGTGCATGGACATGGCTACATGGTTCCAAGGCATGATGAAGAGATGTGGACGTAAAAAATTGGTCGGAAAGGTCCAACCGACTAGGTTATGGACTCAGGCTGCGGCTGAGTCGTGTTTGACTCAAATATGGAAAGTTTTTAGTTGGTTATGATAGGATTTCGTGTGGGTCACGAGTTTGAGTTTTTTTAAGAATGTGAGATACGTTTCCAAGGTGTTTGGAAGTCTTAAGATTGCTTCTATCTGCGTATATAAGAGTCTTGAGTAGTTATAGAAAGTTTCGATTCATGAATTCAGTAGGATTAGAGTCCTAGTTAGGTTTGGGTTGGCCTAAGGGCTGGTTATATAAGCAAGGGAGGCCAGATCTTGTGGTGCACGACTTTGGGGCTGTTCCTTATAAGTTTTGATCAATAAAATTTGTAGTCTAAAGGAGCTTTTGTGCCTTGTTTGCCCGACTTGTTTTCTTCAAGTCTTTCTCGTCGAGTTTCTGCACAACACTACCTTGCTTCGGTGGTTTTATCATATCTCAAGTTTTACAGATTCGATTGTCATGATTCTTTTTGGGTTGTCTTAAAAACTTGATTTCATATCATATGTGAAAATTCATGGTAATTGTACTTGTGGTTTCTGATCTACACGAGTTTCTTTGCAGTGTTCCAGAACTGTTTTTCTCGGGTAGGACAAATTGACCTTTATTCGATCTATCGATCGTAACTTGAGTTTCTCTCGAAGGATTTTAATGATTCTTGTTGTGATGTCTTCGTGACTTGATTCTCTACAATCTATACTAGTTTTTTCACAGTTGAACACATTTAGATTAGTCGCACACATGGTTTCTTTAACAGACCGGTTTTCTGCTGAGGGGCGTTTTGTTGCTTCCACTGAAAAGTTTTAATCTACCATTCACCCCCCCTCGGGTAGCTTTACACATGCTCTTTGATCCTGCATAGTACAAATTGCCCTAACCTTTTAGGTTCAAGAAAAATTCAAGTCCTCCTCTACAAACACCAACAAGAAGAAGGGTTTTACAAATCGCCAATTGGTAAACAAGTTTGTCTCCGCACTTCAAGAACTTGGATCAAGCGATTTGGATATTGGAAGTGACGAAGATGAAGAAAATTTGGCAAATATGTGCTTCATGGCGGGCAACTCAAGATCAAGTATGGAGGAGGCATAACACAACAACGACAATGAAGAGGTATGTCCCACTTGCAAAGAAATGTGTGGTGCTATTTCTTGTGCCACTGTTATACTTAAGAAAAAGGACAAAAAACTTATGGACAATGCTGTTAAAATTGAATCACTAGAATATGAAATTAATTGTTTAAAAACTTTGATTCTTAGTGATGATTCTTGTTCCTCATGTGAGCTTATATATGAACAATTGTCCTCTAAGTGCGCACACCTCCACACTTGATAAACTTGATCTTGAAATTGAAAAGAACAAAAAGCTTGCTGCACTTAATGATAAAAACTTAAAAGATGCTTGCTGTTCTGCATTTGATTTGCATCGTTCTACATGTGATGATCTTGATAAGAACTACATGATGCTATACATGAGATTTCTGTTTTGAACAATGCTTTACGCTCTCATGAAGTTAAATATTGTTCTAATTGCAAATTAAAAGGAAAAACTTCATGTTAAAATTTCCTAGACTTGTCTAATAAACTTGATGACATGCATAGGACACTAGACCGGTTTTGTAATGCAAATAAGAACCTAAACTTGTTGTTGAATTCTTCCAAGTCTTGTAGTGATAAAACTGGTTTAGGTTTTTATTCTCATGCTCATGCTAATGCTTATCCACCTAAAATTGTAAAGTCGTCAGAAAGTGGTTTAATTCAAACAATTCCTAAACAAAAAGAAGTGGCTTTCAAATCTGCAGAGTGCTGTCTCATTGAGTTTCTAATAAACATGTTGCTTGCTCATCTAGACATGAACACAAAGTTAAATTTCATTGTACCTACTGTGGTAGAGATGCTCATATCATAGATTTTTTTCATAGACTAGCTAAACAACAGAAAAAGGAAAGGATGCATGCTAGATCTCATAACTCTCATGCAAAATTTGTTGTACACGCTGAATCAAAAGTTAGAAACATGCAACCTGCTGTAATGAGTGAAAAACATGCAAAGTTTGCTCCCAAACCTACTCTTTTTCTTACTAAACATGTAACACCTAGGAGGTCAGTAGTTGGGTACAAGAATTCTAAAACTTTGGCTCATAAACCTGCTGTTTTATCTCAGCTTTCGCGTGTTATTCCTGCTGAACATCGTGTGACTCGTTATAGGATTCCTAAATGCCTTTTGACTAACCCCAGTATTGAGTCATCGACATATTGTGCTTCTATGTAGGTCACAAGCTTGAGGAGGGAGAACATTTGGATTGTGGATTCAGGTTGCTCACGCCAAAGATTGGTTCTCCCCCCTCTCTTTTGTGTCACATGTAGAGAATGTTACTTTTGTCGATAATTCTTCAACTCCTATAATTGCTAAGGGTTCGTTTAGAGTAAATAATTACTACAATTTGAAGGATGTGACACTTTTTAAAATTTTTAAATACAACTTGCTTTCTGTTTCACAATCGCTAGATGAAAATCTGGAAATTATTTTCACTAAATATTGCTGCAAGGTTGTAGATTCAAATAGTGAACTCATTTTTAACATGTCTCGGTTTGGAAGATTTTTTAAAGCTGATTTTGATATGTCATCTTCTAAGCATAGGTGTCTAGTTGCTAATGATACGAAAGAATTATATGTAGACTTGGTCACACACTTTCTAGAATTCTTAAGTGCGGTTTTGCTTTAAATTCATTTTGAACTTGTTCCTTTTTATGTTGCTTAATGTTAAACTTGTATATGAACTTATGCAATGCATGATACATGAAAATGAGGGTGTTACATGAATGGGATGGATATATGTGGACTCCATGGCTTTCTCTCTTTAAGGATGAAACATGGCTACTCTCTTTTTCTTTTGAATTCCGTAGCCATGTCTTCTACTCCTTTTTTATTTTTCTAGAGAGATTTTGATGACCAAAATGTATGGAGTTTTCTTTATTGGATGGATGAATGGTGGATGCAAAATCTCAATGTGAGAAAATTTTCCATGAATAGGGTGCACAGGAATTTCTAAGTCAAAAGGTTCATGCATGTCACTCAATTGGGTCATGAGTTTGATAAAGTTCAATGAAAGGCAAAGTGGTATATGCATGTGGTTTTCAAGACCTTGTATCATATGGCCGTGGTGGGTATGTAAATCTCCAATGAAAGAGTTAGGCAAAGTTCAAGACTCCAAATTGTATAATCATCTAAAATCAATTTCAAGCAAGGAGATATCTCGTCAAGTAACTTATTTACCACATCACACTAGTCAAATACTTAGATGACACATTTTCCTCTTATGCTTGTGGGAATCATAAACAGGGCAATAAATTGAAATTGGCCTTCTCGCCTCTCTGTTGCTCTGTTTCGACGTGTTGAGTCGTATAATCGATTGCGACATGTTTTGAGATGCAACAATATTTTTACACTCGGGATTTCACAAAATTGGGGTACCTCCCCCACACTTGTTCCCTGAATTCTTTATTCACACAAAATAGACTAAAGATGGAACCTTATCGGGTTAGAAGAACCAGTAAGTTCCTTTTATTGAACTCAAATATGAGGATGCTTACATTATTCAACCTAAATTTAATAAAATAAAATTTTTGGAATAAAACTAAATGAAACTAGTAAGCATCCTATGCGGTCGGGACATCTACACTAAGGAGCGTTGTAGATGTCGGGCTTCCCAACGGCATTGCATATGCGACGCATCTTGGCGCTCATGCCACGGCGAACACCATCAATCTCCTCTTTGAGGGTTATGAGATCATCCTTCAGTTCTGCCCTCTCAATGCGCCCTTTAACTACTAAGTCTGATAGCTTCTTGTTCTCCAAACGGAGAGAAGCTAACTCCTTAGAAAGTTGTGCCACTTTAGGGGCACGAGGAGATTTCCCGTCGCTATCCTCAAATTGGCCAGGTGGCCCTCTGATAGCAGGTGGCGAGAGGTGACGCCTAATCTTTGAGGGTGACGAGCCCGTCGATTCCTCCATCGCCAAATTACCCACTTGCTTGAAAAAGCCTTTTGCATAGCCTCCATCAGGCTGGCGCACCCCATGGATAATGAGGCGGTCTCTCACACGCTCAGGCGAGGTACGCGTAGGTGACTTGTAGTGGTGGCTCACTATGTCACCATCTTTGGTCTTCAGAGTGTACATGAACTCCTCGCCAGGCTGCAGTGTTGGGAGAGACTCGTCTTTTCAGGAAAAAGACGAGTCTTGACTGACATAAGGCCAGTCAGAGTCTAACGACGTGCAGGTGTCATCGACTTCATGGGCGTCCTCCGAGGGGAGAGCAACCGTGCAACACCATGTGGTGTGGTGCTACGCCCACGAAGAGTCTTCGTCGGCAGCGAGATCATGGCGAGGGGCATGGCATCCAATGCCATGAAGGACTCCAAAGCGAGGGGGAACTTGTCATTGGCCAGCGTGACGTCTCCGCTCAGGTTGAAGGTTGAGCTAGAGTGGGGATGAGGCACAATTTTCTTGTCGGCCATGACTTGGAACAGGATATGAATTTTTCTATATGGTTCAAGGTTCCCCTCTCTGTTCCCGTCAATAAATAAGCGAGGGAAGTACGATAGCGCCGAGAATCTTGTTGAGATACGTCGGGAGAGTTTGCACGCAAAAATAGAAGGCTGACGGTGCAAGGAGGAGGTCGGCCGACCCTAGGGTTTGGCTGACCGCTTCCTGGCTCTGTACAGGCCAAGTTTTCGTGGGTTGGCTTAATGGGCCCCATAGATGAATAATTGGATGGGCCCATTAATTGGACGCAGAGAATTTAGACAGAATTTAAAGAAACAACATGAAAATCAATAAGATTTAGCACGTCGATTTATTTTTCTATCTCATCCACTTGGGATTCAATAAATAATTTGAGTCGGTGCCCATTTACTTTAAATAGATGATCATCATCACCTTGGAGTGTGATTGCTCCATGGGATGAGATTTCTACCACAGTGAAGAGTCCTTCCCATTTACTTCTGAGCTTCCCACGTCCAAAGAGTTTAACCCTAGAGTTAAATAGTAGGACTATGTGTCCAGGTTTGAACTCTTTAGGCGTAATCCTCTTATCGTGCCATCTTTTAGTTCTTTCCTTGTTGATTTTGGCACTATGGTACGCATTATATCTCCACTCTTCAAACTTGGAGAGTTGCTTCAATTGGTTCTTTCCTACTTCGTGAAGGTCCATGTTCCACCGCTTGATGGCCCAATAGGATCTATGTTCTAACTCTACAGGGAGATGACAAGTCTTCCCATAGACAAGTTGGAACAGAGACATGCCGGTGGGAGTTTTGTAAGCAATACGGTATGCCCACAATGCGTTGGGTAGCTTATGCTTCCATCCCATTCCCATTCCCATTTCCAAGACGGTCTTTTGCAGACTATTCTTAATTTTCTTATTGGATGTTTCTGCTTGACCACTTGTTCATGGGTGGTATGGGGTGACAATGTTATGCTGGACACTAAGCTCCCTCAAAAAGTTACAGAAGATCTTATCTATGAATGAGACCCTCCATCACTTATGAGCATACGAGGAGTGCCAAAGCATGGGAAAATGATCTCATGGAACATTTTCCTAGCTTGCTTGGAATCAGCATTTTTGCATGGCAAGGCTTCTACCCATTTCGACACATAATCTACGACCACCATGATATACTCACAATCATAGGACCTAGGGAAAGGTCCCATGAGATCAATACCCCACATCGAATAATTCCACTTAGAGGTTATATGTTAGGGGCATTGCATTGCGAGTGGCGAATCCTCCATGCTTCTGGCATTTCCAACATCTAAGAATGAATTCTTTTGTGTCTTCATACATAGAAGACCAATAGAATCCACTCTGCCAGATCTTTGTCTGGGTAAGGTAAACACCGTAATGGTCACCATAGGGGCTAGCATGGCAATTTTCAATAATCTTGGTGCTTTCGATTGATGGGACACACCTTTTAAGAAGGCCATCGGCATAAACTCGATAGAGATATGGTCATCCCAAAGGTGTCTACGACTCTCACAGATGAGTTTCTTTTTGTTTTCCCCAGGAGGTACGTATCCCGTGACCATGAAGTTCACAATATCAACATACCAAGGGTGAGAGTCAGTCATTGAGAAGCATATCATATCGTAGGAAGTCATTGATAGGAATGTCCATGGTTTGGGTGACTTCTGTACGTGAGAGATGATCTACCATGGAATTCTCTACTTCCTTCTTATCCTTGATTTCTAAGTCAAACTCTTGCGGTAGAAGAATCCAATGGACTAGCCTTGGTTTAGCATCCTTTTTGGTGAGCAGATACTTCAAGGCAGCATGGTCTGTGTAGACTATGACCTTGGCTCCAACCAAATAGGACCTAAACTTGTCGATAACAAAAACTACCGCCAAGAGCTCTTTTTCAGTTGTGGCATAATTGAGTTGAGCTCCTGTTAGAGTTTTACTAGCGTAGGATATTGCATGATGATCTTTATCTTTGGTTTGGCCTAGGACCACACCAACAGCAAAATCACTAGCATCACACATGATTTTGAATTGCAGCATCCAGTGGGGAGGTTGAATGATTGGAGCTGAGATGAGTGCCTTTTTGAGTGTTTCAAATGATTTAAGGCATTCATCATCGAAATCAAAGGGAGCTTCCTTAGCTTATAGGTTAGTGAGGGGTCTAGCGAATTTTGAGAAGTCTTTTACGATCGCCGATAGAACCCCACATGTCCTAAAAAGCTGGGGATTCCCTTAACAATGATAGGAGGTGGAAGTTTTTCAATGACTTCAATCTTTGCTTTGTCCACCTCTATCCCTCTTTCGGACACTAAGTGTCCAAGAACGATGCCTTCATGAACCACGAAATGACACTTTTACCAATTAAGTACTACGTCCTTCTCTTGGCATCTTCAAAATACCTTGTCTAAATTTTCCAGACAATGATCAAAAGTTTTCCCATGAAAACTTCCATGATCTCCTCAATCATGTCGGAAAAGATAGACATCATGCATCTTTGAAAAGAGGCAGGAGAATTGCACAGTCCAAAGGTGTTAGACCTATGTGTACTGAATACATTGGCTTTGATGATGAAAGTTTTGAATACTACCAAAACACCTTTTTAACAAGGTCTGACTCTAGGTCCGAGCTCCAGCAAGGTCCAACAATTGGTCCGAGATGTTTTTGGGTAGCTTCAGTGAGTTTTGTCTTTAGCTCTAACATATCTTTGATAGCTCCTGCATGTCTTTGTTAAGCTCCGACTTGCTTTTTCTAGCTCCGGCTTTTGGGTTGACTAGTTCCGACTAGTTTTGGAAAGCTCCAGCACTAGGTCTTGCTAGCTTTGGTAAGCTCCGGCGCTAGGTCCTGCTAACTTTGGTAAGCTCTGGCGCTAGGTTCTGCTAGCTTTGGTAAGCTCCGATTCAAGGTCCGGTTAGCTTTGGCAAGGTTTGGAGTTTGATCGCAGTGGTTCTGCTTTTAACTTACAATGTTTCAAACTTGCTTTATATTGATGGAAAGTTTGCTTAGTATTCTTTTACTAAGTTTTTGGTGTGTTTTGGTGGTTATGGTTGATATCATTTTGCTATGGTTTGCAACATGCTTATGTGAGGTGCTCACGTCAAGGACTTGTGCTCGGAAGTATCGGTTGTTTGTTCATGTGCAGGTGTTGCTTGAGTTCAAGTCATGGCTGGTGCCAGGATCAATTGGACTAGTCTTAGGGAGGAGATGAGGTTCCAATAACCAAGTTCGGGAGGAATTGTGGTTGAGCTGATAAGGAGGTCACCTAGGGTGATTGAATCAAGGGCAGTGCATATGAAGGAAACTTGATGTTGAAGGAAGGTGCTCGCACGTATTCATGCGATGCATGATGTGGAAACATGGTTCTAAAGACAGGATTATGGAAGGAAAGATCTGGTTGGAAGGATCGGATCGTATTGGATAATGACTTCGGCTGCGGCAGAGTTAGTTATGGATCGGATATGGAAAGTATCGAGTTGGTTATGATAGTTTTCATGTGGGACACGAAGTTAGGTTGCTTTAGTAATGTGGACTATGTTCCTGAGTTTGTTAGGAAGTCTTGAGATTGTTTCTATCTACGAATAGGAAGATCTTGAGGAGTTGTGGTTAGTTGCGATTCGTGATCAGAGTAGGATGAGAATCCTAGTTTGAAGTGAGTTGGCATTCGGGCTGGTTATAAATGCAAGGGAAGTCAGAGCTCGTGGTAGACGACTTTGGGGTTGTTCCTCTTGTTTTTTGATCAATAAAATTCATAGTTGAAGGAACTTTTGTGCCTTGTTCGTCCGACTTGTTGTCTACAAGTTTTTCTCATCGAGTTTCTGCACAGCACTAACTTTCTTCGGTGGTTTTATCATACCTCGAGTTTTACAGATCCAATTGACATGATTCTTTTTATGTTGTCTTCACACCTTGATTTTCTATCATCTGTAAAAATTTCACGGTCGTTAGATTTGTGGTTTTGGATCTACACAAGTTTCTTTTGCAGTATTGCAGAAATGTTATTTACTTGGTAGAACAGATTGACCTTTGTTCGATCTTTTGATAGTAACTTGTGTTTTTCTTGACGGATTTCCGTGATTCTTGTTGTAATGTCTTCATGACTTGATTATATACAATATCTACCACTTTTTCCATGGTTGAACACGTTTAGATTAGTCACACACACGATTTCATTAACAGATTGTTTTTCTGCTGAGGGGTTTTTGTAACTTCCGCTCAAAAAGTTTAAATCTACCACTCACCCCCCTCTGGTAGCTTTTCACGTGCTCTTCGATCCTAAAATTGGTATCAGAGCTACGGTGCTCTAATATATTTGATTTGCACGTGTTTTGACTAATCATCATGTATAAATACTCCGCCAAACCTTGTGTGTTTAGTGGTATTGATTTTCAGGTTTGGAAGGCACGCATGGAGGCCATCATCCAGGCGTAAGGCTTCGCGATATGGGAAAATGTATACAAACCTTATGAAGTGCCACCAAACGATCATGTTACCACTATGAATCTACGGGACATTGACAACAACAAGGCATGCAACTTGATCATTCAGGGACTCAGTCAAAGCGACTTTGATCGTGTCGCGCACCTCCGATCAGCATATGATGTTTGGAGAGCTCTTTGTGATTATCACGAAGGCTCCAACACAATCAAAGAGGTAAAACAAGATATGTTCAAAAAGGAATACATGCGCTTCAAGATGCAACCTGGTGAGTCCACTGATCAACTTTTTGTCCGATTTAATAAAATTCTCGGTAATCTACGTAGTGCAAATGTAAACTTTTCTGATGCTGAGAATGCTAGGCAACTCCTTACTGCATTAGACATGACAATATGAGAGATGAAAGTAACATCCATTCGCTAATCAACTATCATGAGTATTCTTACTTTAGATGTGCTTTACTCTAAACAAAAAACTCATGAAATTGACATTTTATCACGAAAGAATTCAAATAAGTCTATTGCATTCGTTTCACAACGTGATATGCTTAGCTCTGACCAATCAACATCTTGCAATACTCTTGCTTTGCTGTCCTCACTAACCCTAGAATAGATTGAAGAATTTCCAGAAGAGGAGCTAGCACTCATCTCTACTCGGTTCTCAAAAGCATTGAAAAATGTGAGAACTAGAAGGAGAGGAAGCTCCGGACCTCAAAGATGCTTTGAATGTGGTAAGACAGGACACTTTCGTACAGAATGTCCTAACCTTTCAGGTCCTGCTACCCGTGAAGAGAAGTAGAACAAAGTCAAGACCACCTTTGGAAACTCAAACAAGAAAAAGAAGGGTTCCATAGGACGCAAGATGATAAACAACTTCATCACCACACTTCAAGAGATCAGTTCATGTGATGTTGACATTGGAAATGATGAAGATGATGACAACCTAGCCAACTTATGCTTCATGGCGGGCAAAACAAGATCAAGATCAAGTCAGGAGGATGCAAAACACAACTGTGACGAAGATGAGGTATGTTCTACCTGTAATGAAATGTGTGATGCAATTTCTTGTGCAACTATTATTGTCAAGAAAAAGGACAAAAATCTTAGGGATAATGCTGCTAAAATTGAATCACTGGAATCTAAAATCAACTGTTTAAAACTTTGATTCCTAGTGATGATGCATGTCCCTCATGTGACTTAATCTATGAACAATTGTCCAATTAAGAAGTGCAAACTCCTCCACTCTAGATAGACTTGATGAAGAAATTGAAAAGAACAAAAAGCTTTCTAATTTTAATGTTAAAAGCTTAAAAGATGCTTCTTGTTCTACAGATGATCTGCATTGTTCTGCATGTGACAATCTTGATAAGAAATTAAAAGATGCAATGAATGAAATTTCCATTCTGAACAAAGATTTACATTCTCATGAAGTTAAATATTGTTCCAATTACAAACTAAAAGGAAAAACTTCATGTCAAAACTGCCTAGTTTTATCTAAAGAACTTGACAATAAAAATAAGATACTAGAGCAGTTTTACAATGGGAACAAGAATCTAAACTTGCTGTTAAATTCTTCTAAACCTTACAATGATAAACTGGCTTAGGTTTTGATTCCCATGCTTATTCTAAAACACATCCACCTCACGTTGTAAGATCATTTGGAAGATGTTTAATCAAAACTGTCCCGAAACAAAAGGATGTGATTTTTAAATCTGTAGGAGTGCTTTCTAATTCTGTTTCTAATACTGGATGCTCATCTAGACATGATTACAAAATGAAATTTCATTGTACTTATTATGATAAAGATGGTCATGTCATAGATTTCTGTTTTAGACTAGCTAAACAAATTAAAAAGGATAAAGTGTCTGCTAGATCTCATAACTTTCATGCTAGATCTGCTATGCATGCTAAACCTAAAATTAGAAACATGCAACCTGCTTTAGTGAGTAAAAAATTTGAAAAAGTAGCTTTCAAAACTTCTGGTAAGAAATCTGCAAAGGCAGCTCCAGTAGTTCCAATAGCTCCGAGAGCTCCCGAACCTTCTCTTGTTCCCTTTGGAACTTTAGTCTTTGCATCCGGAGCTTCAACTTTCTCCTTTGGAACTACTGCTCTTAACTCCGGAGCTACTGGTTTTCGTGCTAAACGAGTAACAACTTTTAAATCAGTAGTTAAGAACAGAAAACCTCAAACCTTAACTCATAAATCTGCTGTTTTGTCACAGCCTTCGCGTGTTGTTCCTACTGGACGTCGCATGGCTCAGTACTGGATTCCCAAATGCTTATTGACTAACACCAGTACTGAGTCAACAACGTATTGTCCTTCTGTGTACGTTTCACGCTTGAGGAAGGAGAACATATGGATTGTAAATTCAGGATGCTCACGCCACATGACCATTCACAGAGAATGGTTCTCCTCCCTCTCTTTTGTGTCACGTGTAGAAAATGTTACTTTCGCCGATAATTCTTCGACTCCTATTATTTCTAAAGGATCGGTTAGAGTAAATAACCACTACACTTTAAAAGATGTGGCACTTGTTAAAAATTTGAAATACAACTTGCTCTCTGTTTTTCAATTGCTTGATGAAAATTTGGAAATAATTTTATCTAAAAATTGCTGCAAGGTTGTAGATTCAAATAGTGATCTTTTGTTTAACATGTCTTGTTTTGGAAGAGTTTTTAAAGCTGATTTTGATATGTCAACTTCTAAGCATAGGTGTCTAGTTTCCAATGATTCAAAAGATTTATTTTTCTGGCATCGTAGACTTGGTCACACAGGTTTTGATCGCATCACTCGTGTTAGTGCTCTTAGTTGCATACGTGGTTTTCCTAAACTCAAAGGAGACAAAGATATTATATGCTCTTTGTGTAGACATCCTAAGATGGTTGCAGTTTCACATGCTCCTCTCTCGATGACCATGATAACTGAACCTGCTCAACTTTTGCACCTCGACACCCGTTGGTCCGACACGTGTGCAATCCTTTGGAGGTAAATTGTACGTGCTTGTAATTGTTGATGACTATTCCAGATACTCTTGGGTTTGTTTTATGGCATCTAAGAACGAAGCTTTTACTCATTTTAGGACTTTATTTCTTAGACTATTAATTGATCACCCAAGATCATTAAAAGCAATCAGAAGTGATAATGGAACTGAATTTAAAAATCAATCATTCAATCACTTTTGTACTGAACATGGAATAGAACATCAATTTTCTTCACCATATGTTCCTCAACAAAACAGTGTTGTAGAAAGGAAAAACAGAACCTTGGTTGAGATCGCTAGGACCATGCTTGATGAATATCAAAATCCTAGAAAATTTTGGGCAGATGCAATTGCAACAACTTGTTATGTTTCAAACCATATTTTCTTGCGTACTAGACTAGGTAAAACACCTTATGAACTTTGGTTTGGACATAGGCCCTGTGTTTCGCACTTTAGGGTTTTTGGTTGCAAATGCTTTGTTAATAAACATGGAAATCTTGATAAATTTGAATCTAGATCTGAAGATGGCATGTTTCTTGGTTATCCATCTCACACTAGAGGTTACCGTGTGCTTTTATTGGAAACTAACAAAATTATAGAGACATGTGAAGTTTGTTTTGATGAAGCTAGCCCAGGTACTAGCACCGGTACTATAGGATCAGATACATATCCATAGGGGGAGGGTATTTTCGAAGAAGAAGAAGAGTCGGTGATACTGCCTGATAATTCCGAAGATGACACGGGTCCAACTCCAAACTTTGAACAAGCTCCGACTACCACCTCTGCCGGTCCTGATCGTCCACAAGCCACAAGCTCATTAATCTGCAATGAACCTAATGAAGAAGAAGCTTGTGAGACATCTGTTCCCTTATGGATTTACAAGAATCATCCCACGCAACAGATAATTGTAAGCTTGCATGAACAAGTTACAAGATCCAGGTTTACCGACCCCAATTCTCATGCTCATTCTTCTTTTGTTGCTGCTTTTGAACCCAAGGATATATCACACACACTCACTAATGAATCTTGGCTTATTGCCATGCAAGAAGACTTAGAAAACTTTGAAAGAAATAATGTTTGGAAACTTGTACCTCCACCTCATAACCACACCTTAATCGAAACTAAATGGGTGTTTAAAAACAAACTAAGTGAGGATGGTGTGTTATTTAGAAATAAAGCTAACTTGGTTGCTCAAGGTTTCACACAAATTGAAGGCTTAGATTTTGAATAAACTTTTGCTCCTGTTGCTAGATTAGAAGCCATAAGAATTTTATTAGCCTTTGCCGCATCAAAAGGCTTCAAGTTATATCATATGGATGTAAAAAGTGCTTTTCTTAATGGCTACATAGATGAGGAGGTTTATGTTAAGCAACCACCTAGTTTTGAAAATCCAAAATTTCCTAATCATGTTTTCAAACTAACTAAAGCCCTGTATGGTCTAAAACAAGCTCCTAGAGCATGGTACAATAGGTTAAAAAACTTTGTTAATTGAAAAAGGTTTTACCATGGGCAAGGTAGATAAAACTCTTTTTGTACTTAGGCATGGAAATGACTCACTATTCGTTCAAGTGTACGTGGATGATATTATCTTTGGTTGTGCTTCTCATGATCTTGTGTCCAAGTTTTCAGTGATGATGAGTTCAGAATTTGAAATGAGTATTATGGGTGAACTCACTTACTTCTTGCGACTGCAAATTAAGCAAACCAAGGAAGGTACCTTTGTGCATCAAACGAAGTATACAAGAGACCTTCTCAAGCGCTTTAACATGGACAAAAGCAAGCCCCTTCTGACACCAATGGGTACAGCAACGACACTTGAAATTGATGAAGATGGTGAACCCGTGGATCAAAAGGAATATAGAAGCATGATCGGATCATTTTTGTACCTCACAAAATCAAGATCGGACATACAATTCAGCGTATGTCTTTGTGCACGGTCGCAAGCTTCCCCACGTGCTTCACATCGTCAAGCCGTCAAAAGGATTCTCAGGTACTTACATGGAACTCAAGAATTTGGCATTTTTCTTCTGTCTTCCTCAACCATTTTATTGAGAGTTTTTTCCGATGCTGATATTGGGGGTTGTAGGATTGATAGAAAAAGTACTTCGGGTGCTTGTCATTTTCTTGGTAATTCACTTGTTGTTTGGTCCTCTAGAAAACAAAGTTTAGTTGTACAATCCCTAGCCAAATCTGAATATGTAGCTGCTGCTAGCGCTTGTTCACAAATTCTTTGGATTGTTCAAACACTAAAGGACCATGGGGTTGATCTAGATAGTGTTCCGCTGTTTTGTGATAACACTAGTACCATTTGCATTGCTAAAAACCCCGTGTAACATTCGAGAACAAAGCACATTGACATTAGGTATCACTTTCTCCGTGATAACGTTGAAGAAGGAAACATTGTGCTTCACCATGTAGATACCAAACAATAATTGGCTGACATTTTTACAGAACCTTTGGATTTCACTCGTTTTTGTTTCATTCGAAGTGAAATAGGGGTTTTTCATCCCCATGGCTTATATTGAGGGGGAGTTTTGAAACATGGGAAGTATATGTGTGAATCCAAAATTAAAATAAAAGGAGCATAGTATTTCAATACATATATGACTTTGTGATTCCTTTTCATGCTGAAAGTTCTTACTACATTACTCTTGTTATACATTTTGTAGTTTTTGTCATGACTAGTAATTAGAATAATCACTTACACTCAATCTGGTCATGATCGAACTTTCTTGCTGTTTTGAACTTGTTGCATGCTCACAGGTTCTTTTAATCATAAAAAATTAATCATGTAATCAACTCACATGTTAAGTTTTTTTTATAGTCAAATATAAATTGAGAAAAGATCTATAGAATATGCATGCATCGCACTTCTTCTTTTGAGATGGTTTATCATTGCACTCAGATATGAACTTGGAAGAAGTTGTGTATGACTAAAACCATGTCCTTAAGCTTCTGATTTTCAAATGACATAGGCTTGGCTTGGTTGGTTAGAATAAGGCAGATGCACACATGATCTCTCGCAAATGTTATGTGATCAAAATTTTGTGCCTTAAATGATGATCAAAATTGCAACAACAGTGTCATGCTTTCATGTCTTGAAGTAGTTAAGTTTGTGAGATCATGACTTGCTTAAATTGAAAATCACATTTCATCTCTAGCATTGCTTACACTACTTTATGGATCTCATTGTTATAGTGTAAGTTACTTGATAGTATGACTTGGATGAGCTTTGTTTTATATGTATATGTTCTAATGTGTTCATAACAATTGAAATTTCTCTTTTGAACCTTGCTAAATACATTGTCAAAGGGGGGTAAATTGATCACACATTGCACATATTCACAAGTGTTTTTGGCATGATTTCTTCTCAGGGGAAGAAGTATGCAAGGGGAAGGGATGAAATTTATTTTATTTCTATCTCATTTGGTTTACAAAAAAGGGGGGGAGAAATTATTTTTCAAAACTTTTCATTTGAATAAGAAAATGTTCGGATTTTAAGTGGTGTTGCCAATGCATTCATCAAGGGGGATATTGTGAGACCTATGTGTGCTGAATACATTGGCTTTGACGACAAAAGTTTTGAATACTACCAAAACACCTTTTTAACAAGGCCTGACTCTATGTGCGAGATCTAGCAAGGTACAACGATTGGTCCAACATGTTTTTGGGTAGCTCCGATGAGTTTTGTCTTTAGCTCCGACATATCTTTGATAGCTTCGACATTTCTTTATTAAGCTCTGACTTGCTTTTTCTAGCTCCGAATTTTGGGTTGACTAGTTCCGACTAGTTTTGGAAAGCTCCAGCGCTAGGTCCTGCTAGCTTTGGTAAGCTCCGGCACTAGGTCCTGCTAACTATGGTAAGCTCCGACGCTAGGTCCTGTTAGCTTTGGTAAGCTCCGGTTAGCTTTGGCAAGGTTCGGAGCTTGATCACAGTGGTTCTGCTTTTTACTTGTAATGTTTCAAACTTGCTTAACATTGATGAAAAGTTTGCTTAGTATTCTTTTACTAAGTTTTTGGTGTGTTTTGGTGGTTATGGTTGATATTATTTTGCTATGGTTTGCAACATGCTTATGTGAGGTGCTCACGTAAGGTGTTGTGTTTTTGGAACTAATGAGAGTCAAGTCGAGGACTTGTGCTCGGAAGTATCGGTTGTTTGTTCATGTGCAGGTGTTGCTTGAGTTCAAGTCATGGCTGGTGACATGATCAATTGGACTAGTCTCAGGGAGGACATGAGGTTCCAACAACCAAGTTCAGGAGGAATTGTGGTTGAGCTGATCAGGAGGTCACATAGGGTGATTGAATCAAGGGTAGTGCATATGAAGGAAACTTGATGTTGGAGGAAGGTGTTCGCACGTATGCATGCGATGCATGACGTGGCAACATGGTTCTAAAAACAGGATTATGGAAGGAAAGATCTGGTTGGAAGGATTGGATCATATCGGATAATGACTTCGGCTGCGGTGGAGTCGGTTATGGATCAGATATGGAAAGTATCGAGTTGGTTATGATAGTTCTCGTGTGGGACATGAAGTTAGGTTGTTTTAGGAATGTGGGATATGTTCCTGAGTTTGTTTGGAAGTCTTGATATTGTTTCTATTTCCGAATAGGAAGATCTTGAGCAGTTATGGTTAGTTGCAATTCGTGATCAGAGTAGGATTAGAATCCTAGTTTGAGTTGAGTTGGCCTTCAGGCTGGTTATAAAAGCAAGGGAAGCCAAAGCTCGTGGTAGACGACTTTGGGGCTGTTAATCTTGTATTTTGATCAATAAAATTCATAGTTGAAGGAACTTTTGTGCCTTGTTCGTCTGACTTGTTGTCTACAAGTTTTTCTCGTCGAGTTTCTGCACAACACTAACTTTCTTCGGTGGTTTTATCATACCTTGATTTTTACAGATCCAATTGACATGATTCTTTTTATGTTGTCTTCAAAACTTGATTTTCTATCATCTGTAAAAATTTCACGGTCATTAGATTTCTGGTTTTGGATCTACACAAGTTTCCTTGCAGTATTGCAGAACTGTTTTTTACTTGGTAGAACAGATTGACCTTTGTTTGATATTTTGATCGTAACATTAGTTTTTATTGATGGATTTCCGTGATTCTTGTTGTCGTGTCTTATTGACTTGATTATATACAATATCTACTAATTTTGTCATGGTTGAACACGTTTAGATTAGTCACACACACGATTTCTTTAACAGATCGTTTTTCTGCCGAGGGGTTTTTGTTACTTCCGCTAAAAAAGTTTAAATCTACCATTCACACCCCCTCTGGTAGATTTTCACGTGCTCTTCAGTCCTACAAAAGGAAATACGCCGGTAGGATAAGTTCCATAGGGACATGTGAATGTGGTCTTACTTTGATTGTTGGGGTGGATTGTGATTTGGTGATAGCCCGAATACCCATCAAGGAAACAAAAGTAGGAGTATTTTGCCAACTGCTCTAACATCTCATTGATGAAAGCAACGGAAAATGATCCTTCCTTGTAGCCTCTTGAGTTTCCGATAATCAACGAACATCCTCCAACCCGTGACGGTTTGTTGAGAAATTAATCCATTGTTCTTATTTTGAACGACTGTCATACCTCCCTTCTTGGGCACTACTTGAACTGGGCTTACCCATTCACTATGAGGGACGGGGTAGATGATCCCGACATGCTAAAGTTTCAAGACATCCTTCTTGACAACTTCTCAAATCGCATTATTCAATCGCCTTTGAGGTTCCCTTGAGGGAACACTCTTAGGGTCAATGCAAATGCGATGGGTGCATAGCGCAGGGCTAATCCCCTTAAGACCCTCTAGTGAATAGCCAAAAGCAGCCCTATGCTTTTCTAACATGGCAATAGAGTTGAGTGTCTCATCATCCGAAAGCTTGTCACTTATGATGACAGGGGCTTCCAAATCACCATTTATAAAAGCATATCATAGGCCTGGAGGTAGAATTTTTAACTCCACATGAGTTTTTGGGAATAACTCTTCTTTTGGTAATTCAGTTGCCTCCTGAAATTCATCCTCCTCTTGGATGAAATCTTCTTCTCCTTCCAATTTAGGGGGAGCTAAGAATTGAAGAGTTCTAACCTCCTCTAAAGGCTCATCTTGGATGGAGACTCTGCGGATGTGTTCTTAGAACACAGGATAGGAATAGAAAACTTTATCTCTCCAAGGTTGACATTGAGGTTTCCTTCCAAAGGAATTTCCGTGAGAAATTTCTCAATGGGAATCCCAATCATAATGTCGAAATCTTGGATTTCAAACACATGGAAATCTAGGATTTCCTCAATATCATTGTGTCTTACAGACACTTGTTGCAAAACCCCGCATCCTTCAAGGATGTTTCTGAAAGAGTCTCAGAAGGATTTACACGTTGGTGCCAACGACACATCGCCAAGAATGGCGAGAGCACAAAAATCGGAAATGAGATTTGCTCCAACAGTGGGGTTGTATGGGACCTTCATTGGTGTTCCTCTAATAAAGCTTAGAATAGTTGCCAAAGGTGAGGGCATCTAAAGAATTTCAGTTGACTGCTCAACTTCCGCAGTCCATTCCCTACTTAGAATAGAGGTTAACTCCTTGACCGTCTGTTGGATGAACACTCCATCAGGTGGGTCAAGTGGAGTTAAAGGCAATGATGGTTTCCTATGGCAACAATACTTCATGGTATTTCAAAAATCTTCAAATATCTCTTCCTCGAAGTAGAGGGGAAACTCCGAAGTTTGAATTTCTTCTTCCTTCGTAGTTTCGGGTTCGGGTGAGGATTCCTTCGACAAGGTGTGGGATAAGCAAGAGATGGGTTCTTCCTTGTCCATGGATTCATCCTCGGATCTTGGCACTACTTCCTCTTGAGGGGGCTCATTAAGACCCATAACGAAGGAAAAATTTTCTAGAATTCGGTCTAGAAGATCCTTGCCTTCTTTCGGCGTCCTATGGAGGAAATATCCTCCAGCCGTAATGTCAAGATGTAGGGCAGACTCTTTGTTCAACCCCATGTAGAAGTGTTGCAAAAGCAACGGATTAGGGATGGACAAATCTGGACCGGAATTTCGTAAAGGAAAAAATCTATCCCAGGCTGCACCTATAGATTCCTTCTTGATCTGCTGGAAGCATAGTACTTCCTTCCGTAAGGACACAATTCAAGCAATTGGAAAGGAAACAAGAGAAAATCTGTCTCGTAAATCATTCCAATTTTCATTTGTCTTCCCAACGTTATGGTCGTACTATTTGGCTTTTTCCTTGAGGGAAAAAGGAATCAACTTCCATTTGAGAGTTTCTTGTGTCATACCCTTGCTTAGAAAGCATGAACATAATTGTTCAAACTCTCTTAGATGGTGGTAAGGGTTTTCACAATCTATTCCTAAGAAGGATTGCTCCCGAACCATGGCTATAAAGCCAGGGCGAAGTTCATAGCTGGTAGAACAGATGGGTTCCGCCGAAGGTGGTGGCTCACGGAACTTGCCCCTTGGGGCAGAATATGAAAGAATGGTGGGCTGCTCCATATAGGTGGTGGTGGTAAGAAAAGGAAAGATAAGAAGATAGATACGAGGTTGAACAAGGTTTGAAGATTAACATCAACCGTTACCCAGCAACAGCGCCAAAAATGCTTGTTGAAGTTTTTTACGTCATAGATAAAAATCCGTAAGCGCACGGAAAATATCGTGTAGAACTTCCCCTTAAGAGAGTATTCCCAAGGGTATTGAATCCAAGGAACGTGTGTGTAATCTGAACAACTAATTCACCCAAGGACGCAAAGTTGTTTGGTAGGTAAGGAAGAGAGAGGAATTCAAAGTACTGATTCTAATCCAAAGGAATTTGCAGTAGTTGCTTGCTTCGGGCACGGGTTTACCCCTAGCAACACTAGGAGACTCCTGCGAAGAGCCTATGGCATAGCCGAACATGGAGGATTACAAAGGACAGATAGGGCTATCACTACCTACTGCCTACCGCTTAAATCCGTGGGTCTACGAGATATTCACTGGTGATTTCTAACCTACGCACCACGCTTACGTTCTAAATCACAACTCTAGTTGATTCGAACACAAAGCTACAACTAGAGACTAATAAATTAAAGCAATGAACCCACAAGGAACTACGTGTGCAAACTACTATGAATTGAGAATCCAACTTGAATTGAATTCACAATGGGTTACTTGATTTGAATAACACCTTTGTAGGGGTACAAGTGTAGAAGAGGGACTTGACAAGCCCAAGCCTCCTTCTCCCAAACTCTTCACCGCACTCTCTGAGTGTAGCCTAGAGGGGGGGAGGGTGAATAGGCTTTTTGAATTTTTGTCGATCCCTGAAACACTTAACAGATTTATCAAATACAGGGAGATCAAACTAGTCCAGTACTGTGCTGACTAGTCCAGTATACCTGGACTAGAAAGATCAAGATTGATTGATAAATTCAATCCTAGTACTCTATGCAGCGGAAATTAATTAGTAAATTAGATGTATTACCACAATGAAACAATGTATGATAAGGATCAACTTTAGTTTCAATGTTTCAAATGGAATTACACAAGATTATGTAAACCCTAGAATGTGATGAACAATAAAACAAAAGTGCGCGAGACAATATTTTATCCTGTGGTTCGATTCCCACAGAGGAAACCTACATCCACGTTGACGAGTCCACGGAGGACCGGGTCTTAACCAACCGTACCCTCGTCGAATCACCACAGAGGCCAATTCCCTTCCACTAATCACAAAGGGGCAAATAACTCGTTCAAGGGGCCTTCTCACAAGTCGAGGGCTCCCCAAGAATTACAATAAAGAAACACCACCAAACACACTCGAAAGATATACAATAAACAACAAGAGTGTGCGAGAGATCAAACCCAAGAGCTCAAGATGTGTAGAAGAAGTCTCTTCTTTGATCAATTGCTAATCCTCAAAGTTTTGATGTTTTTGGGGTTAGAATGTGTGGAGAGATGTGTATTTTGGGCTCTTGGAAGGTGTGACAGCGCAGGGGGTCGAGAGTTATTGATGTATGGCCGTACACCTCTATTTATACTAGGGTTTCTAAAAGTTACGGTTAGGGTTTGCGATGTCCGGACTAGTCCATGGTGGATTCCAGACTAGTCTGGTGTGCGGCGTGTGAAAAACCCTAAGTGTTGAGATATACCGGACTAGTCCGTGATTGGTATAGACTAATCCGTTTTCAGTTAGAAACTTTTCAGACTAGTCCGGTTGATATCGGACTAGTCCGGTGTGGTGAACACCGTGAAGAACTGATGACAAGTCTGCACTTGGAGGGACTTGTCCGATTTTAGTCAGAGAGTTTTGGACTAGTCCCACTGATATCGGACTTGTCCGGTGTAGTGAAAATTTGTTGGGCTAAGCACAAGTCCGAACTTGGAGGACTTGTCCGATTTTAGTCAGAGGATTATCGGACTAGTCCGATGGATATCGGACTTGTCTGTTTTTGTGCAAATGTGAAGTGCTGGGGACTAGCCTGCACTAGGGGGGACTAGTCCGATCTTAGTTAGAGAGATATCGGACTAGTCCAGTTTTCCTGTGAATTGTGCAGTGAGTTGAATTACTTGTACTTGAGCTCTTGGGGTGTGTGTTTATCCAACACAATCCATACAAAATAATCTAATCTTGTCAGCTCTTGAGCTCTTTTCACTTTAGATCCTCATTCTCCTTCCTTTTTGTGCTTTCTTCCTAATTTCTTTAAAACCTGCGCTCATCTCAAAAATTTTGTTAGGATATCATTTGTTTGTCATAAATCAACCAAAACCCACAAGGGATGCCTATATGCTCTTTCAATCTCCCCCTTTTGGTGATTGATGACAACCAATTGATATTTACACTAATATGATAAAAATTCAGATTTTCATAAAGTGTGCACATATGAGCTTTGAGAAAAATAGGCAATGTAGACATAAGACATATGTGCATTCTTTATGGTGTGGTGCAAGACTATGTGTGTGAGCAATAATATTGATGTGGGTATCATGAGAGACATAATCATAATAACATCAAGAATCTCAAGCATACATAGCAGTTTTAATCTCAAGCATACATAGTAGTTTTAAACATATACCATTGATCATAAGGATAACATAGTCATCATTTCACACCACATGTCCAAAAGCATGAGAGAGCATCATGCAAGTTTTACAATACCAAAAGCAATACAGAGTCGCAACAAAGATGCAAATAGAGATCTCTCTCTCTCAGACTAAAGATACAACCTAAGACCCCCTCAATCTTCCCCCTTTGGCATCAAAACACCAAAAATAAGGAGAGGGGGGATCTACTTGGAGTCGCCGACTCACTCCACTCTGTCAGTCCTTTCGTCATCTTCATCATCAGGTTGAGGAGGAGGAGGAGAGGAACCACTCGTCGTGCCCCGAACGCCAAAGTAAGCAAGCTCGAAAGGTGAAAGAGGTGGAAGCCCCAAGAAGTCAGAGGCAGAGTCCTCTGAGATGGCTAGAGACCCAATAGGATCAATCTCCAGTTTTTTCCAAATGGCTTTGATATTGTCCTTCATGTACCACATTTCATCTTTTATTGCCTTTTTCATCTTATGGACCTTCACATCAGTTTTGCGGCAATAACCAAAGATAGCAACTAGGTACTTCTTGATCCCACTGGCAGATCCTTTGTTAGAAGGAGGGGCCCTTGAGCTAGATGGAGGTCTTGCCTCTCCTTGGGCTATCCTAGGAGTCTCTTCACTTGAAACAGGGGATGGAGCAGTTGGAAGAACAACTTGAGGTGGCTTCTGAGGCCTCAAAGCTGTATGCTCAACATCCTTCACAAATTCTATGCCTATGACCTTCTCTATCATAAAAATGATATATGGTGCATAGCCACAGGAGCGATTAGGGGTGCATGAGATGTTTAACATGTTGTTCCATATGTAGTCAAAGATGTGAAACTTCCTCTTCTTGCTAATCACTTTCATCAAGGTTCTCAAGTAACCTTGGACACACCCTGCATCTCCATCCTTTGGAGCAACAGTCTTTCGGAGCACTCTATTGAGAACCATTAAGAAGGGCTTCATGTTCTTGGTTGAGGGAGGATTGTATTTGAGGTGAGTGTCATAGAGAAAGTCTATCTTGTCCTTCTCTTGGACACCAAGAATGTGAATCACAATTGCATTGTTGTTGGTGTCATGTAGATGCAGTAGCCTGGCAAACTCATCATATGTGACTGTGTACTTGGATCCATGAGTCATCCAAGTTACCCTCTCTTCTTCATCACTGGCAAAATAACAAGTTTCATAGAACTGAGCAATGACTTCATCATTCCAGTTGTATCTGAAAGCAAACAAGTTCGTTAAACCATGCCACTCTGCAGCCTCTACCACTTCATCAAAAGCACCACAACTTTTTCTTTCAGAATGGCTCCAGTCAATCCATTGGCTATAGACTACTGGAGTCTTCATCTGAAGGTACACGGAACTATAGTAGTCTGCATGAAAGTGACTCCAAAGTCTTGGGTCAGCTGCCTTCTTGCCACTGCTATATGCATCGATCTTCCTGAGCTTCCATGCCACATAACTTCCTTTTCCATTAAACTTCTCTTCTAAGGGGTTTCTGTTCCCCTGTCTTGGAGCAGTCATCTCCAAGGGACCAATTGGACCGGAAGCAAGTCCTTTTCTTTGCCCTTGGTTTTGCGTGGATCCGCCGAGCTAGGACCAGTCGCATCTTTCCCTCCGGAGGCATGTTTCTTAGCTGGAACCTTCCGCCACACCCTAGGTAGAGTGTGAGTGGGCTCGGCAGCACACTCATGTCTTTTGTTGGCGCGAGACTATGAGACACACGACAACACATCTTGATCCATCTCGGCCTCAAAGTCGGAGATGTTTTCATCCGACATGATTCTGACAAGGAAGATATAGAGGATATGGATGAGCAAAGATGACAAGGAATTGCATTGAATTGATATAGGTTAGAGTTTGATCATGGCATACCAAACTTGTCTGTTGTTCAGGGCCGGACTAGTCCAGAGTACCGTACTTGTCCGCCCTGAGAGCAAACTAGTCCGTTATGCGGCTGTTCAAAACCTAACTTGAAGAAATTTAGATTACTCGATGCAAAAGTGTTCTAGGGTAAATCGAATACATCACTAGAGCATGTATGGGCCAGAAGTGCTATGATTTTTGAGCAAGAACAAATAAAATCGAAGATTCTAGGGTTTGGAGATGAATTTACCAAATCCTTCGATTTGAGGCGTTGGGGAGGTTGTTGATGCGGACTAGTCTGTGGTCTTCGATCCCCTTGCAATGGAGATCAAATCCCACAAAAACATGAGTGGATTTGATGGATATTTTGTGAAATCACCTTGGGAGCACTCGAGTGAAGAGAGAAAACATGAGAGTAGTTGTGAGGAGGAAGAAGATTAGGGTTGCGCCGGCCCTAGGGTTATAGAGTCAAAAAATCGGACTAGTCTGTGATCGGACCGGACTAGTCCAGACTACCGGAAAACTCAACAGACAAGTCTGAAATGTGCGGACTAGTCCGGGGTAACCACGGACTAGTTCGTGGTCATCTGGACAGAAAAATATAGGCCTTTCGTACATATTCAAAGGTGCTTAAAATGAAAAATAGGGGGCAAAAACACACAAATAATCTTTATGAATATGATCAGTAAACATACAACAATCAAGCTATTACCATAATTAACAAAGATCAAGTAATTAACATAGTTTTTCGGAGAAAAATGGAGAGAGAGGTGATTTTTCAACACAATCAACATAATTTTGAAGATGGCATACCGGTATGCAAGTTTTCAAGCCACGTTCCGAGCATCAAGGATATTTAGTTCATTTCGGAGCTCACAAAAGCGTTTTTCATCAAGTTGCTTGGTAAAAATATCGGCTAGTTGTTTTTTAGTGTTGACATGGGAAATGACTATGTCTCCTTTCATTGAGTGATCTCTCAAAAAGTGATGCCGGATGTCTATGTGTTTGGTTCTAGATTGCTCAACGAGGTTATGGGAAATTTTAATAGCACTCTCATTATCACAAAGGAGTGGAATACGGCCCATATTGTAACTGTAATCCCTTAGAGTTTGTCGCATCCAAAGGAGTTGTGCATAACAACTCCCAGCTGCAACATACTCCGCTTCGGCCGTGGATAAGGCAATGGAATTTTGTTTCTTGGAGGACCAAGAAACTAGGGATCTACCTAGGAATTGACAAGTACTGGAGGTACTTTTTCTATCTACCTTGCATCCGACATAATCTGTATCGGAGTATCCAATGAGATTGAATTTTGAACCTTTGGGATACCAAAGGCCTAGGTTGGATGTATGAACTAAATATCGCAAGATTCTTTTTACGGCTGTCAAATGACATTCCTTAGGATTGGCTTGAAACCTTGCAAACAAACATACACTCACATAATGTCTGGCCTCGATGCACATAGATATAGTAAAGAGCCAATCATGGAACGATATACCTTTTGGTCCATATTTGGTCCGTCTTCATTGAGATCCAAGTGTCCATTTTTTGCCATGGGATTCTTTATGGGCTTTGTTTTGTCCATTGCAAACTTTTGAGAATGTCTTGAGTCTACTTTGTTTGGCTTATGAACGTCCCATCCTTTTGTTGCTTCACTTGGAATCCCAAAATGTATCTCAACTCTCCCATCATGGACATCTCGAATCTATTTGTCATAATCTTACTAAATTCTTGACAAAAGGATTTGTTAGTTGAACCAAATATAATATCATTAACATAGATTTGGCAAACAAAGAGATCATCATCAAAGTGTTTAGTAAACAAGTTGTAATCAGCTTTACCGATCTTGAAGCCATTTTCAATCAAAAAATCTCTAAGGCACTCATACCAAGCTCTAGGAGCTTGTTTGAGGCCATAGAGAGCCTTATGTAGCTTGTACACATAGTTGGGGTACTCTTGATCTTCAAAACCGGGTGGTTGCTCCGCATACACCTCCACCTTGATCGGTCCGTTGAGGAAGGTGCTTTTCACGTGCATTTGATAAAGCTTGAAATCATGGTGAGTAGCATATGCAAGTAATTTACGAATCAATTCAAGCCTAGCTACGGGAGCAAAAGTCTCGTCGAAATCCAAACCTTCGACTTGTGAGTACCCTTTGGCCACAAGTCGTTCCTTGTTCCTTATTACCACTCCATGTTCGTCTTGCTTTTTGCGGAAGGCCCATTTAGTGCCGACGACGTTGGACTTGGGTCTTTCAACAAGTTCCCACAATTCATTCTTTTTGAAGTTGTTCAACTCTTCTTGCATCGCCATGACCCAATCCGGATCTTTTAATGCATCTTCAACCCTGTATGGTTCCAAAGAGGATACAAAAGAATAGTTTTCACAAAAATTAGCTATGTGAGATCGAGTTATTACTCCCTTTTGGATGTCACTGTTTATATTGTCGACGGGGTGATCTCTTTGGATGCTTTGGTGTACTCTTGGATGTGGCACTTGTGGTCTTTAATCTTCATTATCGTCTTCTTCTCCCCCTAGATAGTTGCCCTCATTGATGTTTTGATCACCTTGATCATCTTGATGTTGATCTTGTGTGGAAGCTCCCCCTTGATCATTTTCCTCCACTAGTGGTTTATGTTCTTCATTCGAATTTGGAGGTGGCACCTATGGTCAAACATTGCCCAACGCCATTCTTCTCAATGCTTGACATGGAGCTTCTTCTTGATCTAGCACACATTGATCAACTTGCCCTTCTTGAGAGCTGTTAGTTTCATCGAACACTACATCACGTGCTACTTCAACAAATCCGGAGGCCTTGTTGAAGACACGATAGGCATAGGAGTTCGAATCATAGCCAAGTAGGAAACCTTCATCGGACTTCGAAGCGAACTTTGAAGCCCTAGGTTTCTTGTTGAGAATATAGCATTTTGAACCAAAAACTGGAAAGTAAGAAATGTTTGGTTTGTTATCGGTGAGTAGTTCATACGAGGTTTTCTTGAGTAAACGATGAAGATACATTAGGTTTATGGTGTGACAGGCGGTGTTAACCGCTTCAGACCAAAACATGTCCGAAGTCTTGTATTCATCGAGCAATGTCCTCTCCATCTCAATGAGTGTTCGGTTCTTTCCTTTCGGCTACTCCATTTTGTTGAGGAGAGTATGGTGCTGAAAACTCATACTTTTTCCCTTCTTCGTATAGATACTCCTCAACTTGGGTATTCTTGAATTCTGTCCCATTGTCACTTCGTATGTTCTTGATCTTCAATGAGAATTCATTTTGGCCACGCTTGATGAACTTCTTGAGGGTTCCTTGAGTTTCTGTCTTATCATGCAAAAAGAAAACCCACATGAAGCGTGAAAAATCATCGATAATGACTAAACCATACTTATTACCGCTGATCTTATGTAAGTAATTGGACCGAATAGATCCATGTGGAGGAGCTCAAGCGGTCTTGTTGTAGTCATGACACTCTTCGCGGGATGGGGTGCCCCTACTTGCTTCCCGGCTTGGCACACTCTACAAGGTCTGCCTTTCTCAAAAACAACATCCTTTAAACCACAGATGTGATTGCCTTTTAGAAGTTTTTGAAGATTCCTCAAACCAACATGTGCTAGCCGTCTATGCCACAGCCAACCCATGTTGGTCTTTGCAATCAAGCATGTGTCAAGTTCGGCTTTATCTTTGTTGAAGTCAACTAGACAAAGTTTTCCCTTTAACACACCTTTGAATGCAACCGAGCTATCATTCCTTCTAGAGACAATGACACCCCCATTAGTGAATAAACAATTATAACCCTTGCCACATAATTGAGATATGGAAAAAAGGTTATAATCCAAGGAGTCAACGTGTAATACATGAGAAAGAGTATTTTGTGATGAAATTGCAATTTTACCAGTACCAAGCACCCTTCCTTGACTATTATCACCAAAGTAAATGTCTTCGCTTGGATCTTCATTTTCTTCATATCCCACAAACATTCTTCTCTGTCCGGTCATGTGATTGGTGCATCCACTATATAGCACCCAATTTTCTCCACCGGATCAATAAGCCCGCAAAAAACAAATTATGCCTCTGTCTTAGGTACCCAAGCTTGCTTGGGTCCTTTGAGGTTAGTCACAAGTGATTTGGGCACCCACACATGAGACTTGAGTTCCCATGGCGTGGCCCGACCTATTTAGCATAAACTCTACCAAGATTACTTTTCATGAGAACATATGAAGCATCAAATGTTCTAAATTAAATTTTTTGTTCATATGAGTTAACAATGTTCATTTTATCAAGGTTATCTTGTTTTCCAACTTGAGATGGCGTTCCTTGTTATTCTTGTGGTTTCTAGCATTTTGCTTTTCACCATAAGAATATCCAATGCCATATTTGACATTAGGAGGTCTTGTGACCGAGTATGCACTGTGTGCATACTTGACCTTCTCCTTGTCAAATATGCCACTTTGAGAAGAATACTTGTCCTTTGTCAAGTTTGGCTTTTCCTTCAAGTTAGTGTTATTTTTAGCACATGTACAAGCAATGACAGTTTCAGATTTTATATGTTGAGAAGGTGAGCTTGAAGAGGATGAAGAACCACTTTGCTTGAGTGACTCAACTTGTACCTCAAGGATCTTGTTAATCTTGGTTAAGTTAGCAAGTTCATTCTTGATAGCTACGGTTGAGTCTTTTAGCTTCAAACAAGCTTCCATGCTTGATGCTAACTCAAGTTCCAGTGAATTACTTCGCTCCTTTTCAAGCTCAAGGAGCTTTTTTATCTTAAGATATTCTTCCTTTTGGAGGATGATCATATCTTCTTGAAGATCAACTAGCTCCTCCTTATCAACAAGCTTATCCATTAGAAATTTTATCTTAGCAGCAGTTTTCTTGTCTAAACCCCTAAGCATATCTTCATCATCAATAGAATTATCACTATCACTAGGAAAAGAATGTGAAGAGGAAGATTTAGTTGTTACCTTTCTTTTACCTTCCTTGGCCATTAGACATGTGTTGTCATTGTCCTTTCATGCGCCCATGGTTGGGAAGAGAGTGGATTTCTTGGTAGTCTTCTTGATGGCTATGGTGGCCATCTCCCCTTCTTCTTCGGATGAGGATTCATCATTGGAGTCTCACTCCTTTCTCAATGCGCTTGGCCATATTGCTTCTTCTTCTTGAACATCTTCTTTGGTTGAGGCTTGTTGTCCTTAGTCTTCCTCTTATTTTCCTCATGTGGATAATCAACTATGAAATGGTTGTACTCTCCACAGTTATAGAATGCACGCCTCATTTTGGGTCTTTGTTTGTCCCTTTGTCTTCCTTCATTTGAGCTACCACATTTTCTTCTTCTCATCATTTTCTTGAACTTCTTCATGAACAAGATCATGTCTTCTTCATCGATATCACTGCTTTCATCATCCCTGTCGTCTTCTCCATGAGCTTCTCGAGCTTCTTTTGATGCGGGTTTGCAAGTTGATTTCAAAGCAACTCCTTTCTTATTTGCTGAGGTAAGATCAACAATTTCCTTGACATGCTTGGCTTGCTTCTCCATCATTTCAAAGTTGATGATCTTGCCAAGAAGTTAGTCCGGGGTCATTTTCCGATACCCAGGGCTTTCTCTGATCATAGAGCATAGGGTCATATTACGAGGCATTCCGATACCTCATGATCATTCCACTTTTTGCTTCCATAAGCTCGGACTTTGTTGATGAGATTCTTGAGTCTATTGTACATGTCTTGTGGTGATTCATCTTCTTCTATAGCGAATCTTCCCAATTCGCCTTCAATCATCTCGATCTTGGCTTCGCGTACATGGCGATCACCTTCATGTGCATTTTGTAGTGTGTCCCATATCTCCTTGTCGATTTTGAGTCCATCCACCTTGGTGAACCCATCTCTGCATAGTGATGAAGTAATCACAGCTGTAGCTTGAGCATTCCGATCAATGACTTGTTCTTGGCTTGGAGTCAGCTCTTCATCATCATCCGGGATATCTATCCCTGTACACACTACATGCCAAAGACTTGGGTTAAGTGAGATGAGATGCATTTTCATGTTTTGTCTCCACATTGAATAGTCATTGCCATCAAAGTAAGGTGCTTTCCCTAGAGGAAATGATAAGTAATGACTATTGTTAGAATTCAAACGGTCATAGTTAAAAGGATATCGGGAGTAGTCGGTGTGACTACTCCAATTCTTATTTTCATCGTCGATCTTCTTCTTCCCTTTTGGGGAGAGAGCCTTCTTCCGTAGAAGAGCCTTGAGTTGAAGCATCTCCTCCTCATCATCCTCACAATCTTGGATGGCGTTGAGGAGCTTCTCCATCTTTTGTGTCTTTTCATCATCACCCTTCTCGTTGTTGAAGTTCTTGTTTACATCCTTGATGTCCAACATCGTCTCTTCGAGCGGTCAGTCTCTTTTGAAGA
This sequence comes from Tuctoria greenei, assembly GCA_036927565.1. Classification (NCBI taxonomy): domain Eukaryota; kingdom Viridiplantae; phylum Streptophyta; class Magnoliopsida; order Poales; family Poaceae; genus Tuctoria; species Tuctoria greenei. The sequence goes on along the minus strand of JAYESD010000010.1, from coordinate 127,647,713 downwards.
GTTTGGCTCTAATACCAAATTGAATGTAGCCTAGAGGGGGGGGGGTGAATAGGTTTTTTGAATTTTTGCCAATCCCTAAAACAGTTAACAGATTTATCAAATACAGGGAGATCGGACTAGTCCGGTACTGTACGGACTAGTCCAGTATACGTGGACTAGAAAGATCAAGATTGATCGATAAATTCACTTCTAATACTCTATGCAGCAGAAATTAATTAACAAATTAGATGCATTACCACAATGAAATAGTGTATGACAAAGATCAACTTTAGTTTCAATGTTTCAACGTGAATTACACAAGATCATGTAAACCCTAGAATGTGATGAACAATAAAACAAAAGTGCGCGAGAAAAGATTTTATCCCGTGGTTCGATTCCCACAAGGGAAACATGCATCCACGTTGAGGAGTCCACGGAGGACCGGGTCTTCACCAACCCTACCCTCGTCGAATGACCACGAAGGCCGATTCTCTTCCTCTAATCACCAAGTGGCAAATAACTCGTTCAAGGGGCTTTGCGTGACACCCGGTTCCGAAAATGAACCAAGTGAACACATATGTGTGTCCAGGGCGTTCAACACACATACACAAGTGCAATCACAAAAGAGTATACAGAAAAATCACCACAGAACATGATTAATTAAGCACTTTTATTACACAACTCATAATATCCTCGAATACAAGCTCTAATGGTTTATAATGACAAGTTTGAACTAATGCAGCAGAAATAGACTAAACTGAGCAACTAAGCAGCTAAGCAAAAGGGATAGCGCAACTCCAATCACACCACAAGCAAAGCTGACTGTAGACACGGCCTAGAACTCCACATTATCATCGTTAAACTCCCAATCCTAACCTGCAGCTGTTGGTGGGGGATTGCAAGGGTGAGTACATGTCGTACACAGCAAGTCTGGAAAGTATGACATGTAGCTGATTCAAATGATGAATATATAGGCTAAGTGCTGAAAAGTACATTAAAACATTTGAAAAGCAATATATTATATGTATGTGAAATAATTCACTCATAAACCATGTAATCATCATAATACCAGTCCATAATTCATTACCATAATCCATATTCACGATTTCTCATTACCAATAACCATATTCAATACCATAATTAATCTATAACCAACCATAACCATATTATTAATCATAACCATTACCAAACCATAACCAACCAACCATCCCAAAAACCATCCACATACCAAGTTCCCTCTAATCATGTAGGCCATCCAGGCGCTCATAACCGGGAGCACGGTTATCATGATAGTTTTAAAGACTCTGTAGAGTTTGTACAACATTACCCACGTGTTTGTGATTTCATCACCCATCGATGACTAAAGGAACCTCCCTTATGCCAATTACACTTCCTTTGGTGTATGGCTAAGAGATCACAAAATATCCTTTACAAAGGGATTACTAGCCTATTTAGACCCCACCGAGGTTTTACCGGTGGCCATGTCTCCTACAAAGCACATCTTCAACTAAGGGCCCCCTCTTGAGCCATTCGGATCCCAGGGTAGTCCCACCAATCATCAACAAACCCAATTCGACTACCCCTTCCCCGAGCATCCTTAATGATAAAAATAGCACTGGCAAAGCCCTAATTAATCAGCTATGCCACACCCATACTTGGCCTCGTGGTGGCACTGTTGTCCTGGCTTATTCTCGCATGAACCGGTCCTTAGATCTAAAGCAAGCAAACCACCATAACATTCAACCCATCCACATACCAGCTTGCTTAGATCACCCATTACCATATCACATTAATCAGTTCATGTTAATCATAATCTCATAAATGCATAATTAAGTGTGTAGTGTTTTTTTTCGATCCCAATCAATTAAGCGTAGCAAAAGGTAAATAGTCCATCTCGACTCTCTACCATAAATTCCACGTCACAAGGGTGGTTAAACAAATCTAGTAAACTTCCTATCATAGGATTCCCATAAAACTGACACATGCATGCAGTTTTGCAATCAAAACATTTATTTTAAAACAGGATCAATATGCTTCAAGGACACTTGCCTTACTCTTGGGCTTGGTTCGGGTCAAAGCCTTCAAACTCTTGGTGTTGTAGATCCTCCGCGGCACTCTCTAGCGCAAATCCGTCTAATCCGCACAATAAACATACAAATATGAAACACAACCAAAGAGTGCACAAATATTACTCAATATTGCATGATACGCATGATTAATGCAAATGCAAGGTGGAACTTGTTAATGAGTTGCTTTTAATGATCATTAACTAACCCTAATAGATCTTAACAAGTTTATACAGGTTTGGAGTTGATTTGATCAAATTTTGGAATTAATTTGACACAATTTAACCAGGAAAATCAGACTAGTCTGCTAGGGACCGGACAAGTGCACACTGCGCAAGATCAGCATATTAGGGTTTTCTAGATCGACGTGAATTTGGAGATTTGGGGTTGAATTCATGTAAGGAAAAGAGAATAGAAGGTATACCAGGTATCTAGAACTTAAAGAATCAAGGATCTTGGAGGTAACACTTGGATCTTGACGATCTAGGGTTGATGAAGAGCTTGATGGTGATTTGTTGATGAAGAACGCGAAGTTGATGGAGATCTTGATCCTCTTTTGTTTCCTCCTCTTCTTCTTCATGTTCTAGATCTCCTTCTCCCTCCTTGGTGGCGGCTAATCACGAACTAGGGTTTGGGCGTGGAGGAAAAGTGGCAAATAGATGTCAAGCCAAGGGGTGATGTTGTTTATATAGAGGTGGAGGCTAGGGTTAGATGGATTTTGAGTTTGGGGGTGAGTAAAGGTTGGTTTAGAGTCCCACATGGGCTCTAAAGGAGTTAGGCTTGACGTACCTAGGCCCATTTAACTTAAAACCCAAGAAACAAGTCGTGAAACAAAAGATCAACTTGGAGTCGCGATTTATCAAACAAGTCCGAAAAGGACCAGACTAATCCGAAGTTGTCCAAGAGAGAAATCGGACAAGTTCGAACTTATTCAGAGGGGAAAAACAGACAAGTCCGACTTCAGTCAGAGGGGAAAACGGACAAGTCCGCTGGAATACCGGACAAGTCTAGGGACATAGTGAAAATATCAAGCAATTGGAACACCGAACTAGTCCGTACAGGATCGGACAAGTCCGACATTGTCTAGATGGAAAAACATACTAGTTTGCAGCAAAATGGACAAGTCCATTTGAATTCAGAGAGAAATCGGACTAGTCCGCATAAAAAACGGACTAGTCCGCACTTCCCAGAATTCTTAAATGCGGTTTTGTTCCAAATCAATTTTAAACTTATTCCTTTTTATGTGGATTAATTTTAGACACATATATGAATGTATGCAGGGCATTATGCATGAAAATGAGGGTGTTACACCTTGTCACAAGTTGAGTGATCTCCAAGAATTACAATGAAGAAACACCAGCAAACACACTCAATAGATATACAATAAACAATAAGAGTGTGTGAGAGATCAAACCCAAGAGCTCAATATGTGTAGAACAAGTCTCTCCTTTGATCAATTGCTAATCCTTAAAGATTTGATCTTTTTGGGGTTAGAATGTGTGGAGAGATGTGTATTTTTGGCTCTTGGAAGGTGTGACGGCACAGGGGGTCGAGATTTATTGATGTATGGTTGTACACCTCTATTTATACTAGGTTTTACAAAAGTTATCGTTAGAGTTTGCGATGTCCAGACTCGTCCGTGGTGGACTCCAGACTAGTTCAGTGTGCGGCGCATGGAAAAACCTAAGTGTTGAGATATACCAGACTAGTCCGTTACTGGTCCGGACTCGTCCGTGGTGGACTCCAGACTAGTCCAGTGTGCGGCGCATGGAAAACCCTAAGTGTTGAGATATACCAGACTAGTCCGTTACTGCTCCGGACTATTCCGCTTTTAGTCAGAAACTTTTCGGACTAGTCCGGTTGATATAGGTGAACACCGTGAAGAACCGATGACAAGTCTGCACTTCGAGGGACTTGTCCGATTTTAGTCAAAGAGTTTTCGGACTAGTCCGGCTGATATCGGACTTGTACGGTGTAGTGAAAAATTGTGGGGCTAAGGACAAGTCCAAATTTGGAGGACTTGTCCGATTTTAGTGAGAGGATTATCGGACTAGTACGATGGATACCAGACTTGTCCATTTTGTTCAAATGTGAAGTGTTGAGGACTAGTCCACACTAGGGGGGACTAGTCCGATTTTAGTGAGAGAGATATCGGACTAGTCTGGTGTATATTGGACTAGTCCGGTTTTCTTGTGAATTGTGTAGTGAGTTGAATTACTTTCACTTGAGCTCTTGGGGTTTGTTTCTTCAACACACTCGATACAAAATAATCTAATCTTTTCAGCTCTTGAGCTCTTTTCACTTTAGATCCTCATTCTCCTTCCCTTTTGCGCTTTGTTCCTAATTTCTTTAAAACTTGCGCTCATCTCAACAATTTTGTTAGGATCTCATTTGTTTGTCATAAATCAACCAAAACCCACAAGGGAGTCCTAGATGCACTTTCACTCTCCTTCTACTTGGCAGCCTCTAGAACTACTCTAAACCTTTGATGTGATATTCTATTCTCAACTTTTTGTGTGTGTGTGAAGTGAAGTGTGAGGTTCTATTTATAGGGGGAGAAAGGTCGGTTCCCACCACCAAATGCGCGAGAATTAGTCACCCATGACCTCTTCAAGTCGAGAGGAGCCAACACGTGGCGTTTGATCGCGAAAGGCACCAAGACCTAGTCGACCGACTAGGGGGATCGACCGACCTGGTCTTAGCCCCGTTGGGGCTGTGCTTCCTCCAGGTCCCTGTCAGATGGGTCTCATCCCCTTATATGGGTCCTACACCGTTGGATGGCCTCAAATACTTCTATTCATTGGCCATTTGATCCATGTGGTGACACGTGGCATCTCTTTATTGTCGCAATCCAATTTTATGGATTACTCCCTGCATGTCTTGGTATTTTGGGTCTAAATTCACTCGTATACAAAAAACACCAACACTTGTGGAATTAGTTAGTTTTTAACCCTACCACTACGTTGTGTTTCTCTTTTGTGCACATTATGAGGTGAATTTACAGTCTAAATATGGCATTTAAGGACTGCCAACAAAGGTCGAGTAGTAGCTTACGCATCCAGACAATTGAAGAAACATCAGAAAAATTATCCTATGCATGATCTTGTGCTTGCAGCCGTAGTGCATGCGTTGAAGATTTGGAGACGTTACGTTCTTGGCCATATATGCAAGATTTATACGGATCATAAAAGTCTCAAGTACATATTCACGCAAACGGATCTGAATCTAAGGCAACAAAGATGGTTGGAACTCATTCAGGATTATGATGTAGGAATCAATTATCATCCAGAGAAAGTCAACGTAGTAGCTGATGCTTTGAGTCGAAAAGGAGCAAGCCACCACTCACCATTAGGGAATTGCCATCCGAACTATGCAAGGAGTTTGAACGGTTAAATATTGGATTTGTGAATGAGATGGGGGCAATGGAAGTGAATCCAGCCCTGGTACAAGAGATAAGAGAAGGTCAAACAAGGATAATGAAATCCAGGAAATCAAGGAAAGGACCCAAGAAGGAAGAGAATTCAGATTCTATGAGGATGAACATGGTACTCTATGACTTGGAAAACGGATTGTTGTGGCTAATGATAAGAGTCTCCAATAGTTGATATTAAAGGAAGCACATGAATCACTTTACTACATCCATCCCGGCTGTACGAAGATGTACAAGGACCTGAAGACACGTTATTAGTGGTGTGAGACCTTTGTGTGCTGAATACAATGGCTTTGACAATAAAAGTTTTGAATGTTGCCATACATCTTTTTAGCAAGGTCCGACTCTAGCTCCGAGCTTCTGCAAGGTCTGACAATAGGTTCGACTTGCTTTTTCAAGGTTCGACATGTTTTTGGGAAGCTCCGGTGAGCTTTGTCTTTAGCTCCGACATGTTTTTGATAGTTTCTGCATGTCGTTGTTAAGCTCTGATATGTTTTGATAGGTCCGACATATGTTGGTTAGCTCTGACATGTTTTTCTAGCTCCGACTTTTGGGTTGACTAGTTATGGTAAGCTCTGGCACTAGGTTGTACTGGTTTTGGTAAGCTCCAGCGTTAGGTTGTACTAGCTTTGATAGCTCCGGCTAAAGCTCCGGTTAGTTTTGGCAAGATTTGGAGCTTGATCGCAATGTCCCTGCTTTTATCTTGCAATGTTTCGAACTTGCTTTACACATATGGAAAGGTTTCTTAGTATTCTTTTACTAAGTTTTTGGTGGTTAAAGATGATATCGTTTTGCTATGGTTTGCAACATGCTTATGTGAGGTGCTCACATAAGGTGTTGCGGTTTCAGAACTAATGAGAGTCAAGTCGAGGACTTGTGCTCAGAAGTATTTGTTGTCTGTTCATGTGCAGGTGTTGCTTGAGTTCAAGACATGGCTGTTGACGGGATCCATTGAACTAGTTTAGGGAGAAGATGAGGTTCAACAACCAAGTTTGGGAAGAATTGTGGTTGAGTTGATCAGGAGGTCGCGCATCATGTATGAATCAAGAACAATACATATGAAGGTATTGTGGACGTCGTTGGAAGATGTCTGCATGTATGCAAGGAGTGCATGGATGTGGCTACATGGTTCCGCGGCATGATGAAGAGATGTGGACGTAAAGAATTGGTCGGAAAGGTCCAACCGACTAGGTTATGGACTCAAGCTGTGGCTGAGTCATGTTTGACTCAAATATGAAAAGATTTGAGTTGGTTATGATAGGATTTCATGTGAGTCACGAATTTGAGTTGTTTTGTAATGTGTGATAAGTTCCTAAGGTGTTTGGAAGTCTTAAGATTGCTTCTATCTGCGTATAGAAGAGTCCTAAGCTATTATGGAAAGTTTCGATTCGTGATTTGAGTAGGATTAGAGTCCTAGTTGAGATTGGGTTGGCCTAAGGGCTGGTTATATAAGAAAGGGAGGCCAGAGCTCGTGGGAGATGACTTTGGGGCTGTTCCTCTTGTGTTCTATTGAATAAAATTCGTAGTTGAAAGGACCTTTTGTGCCTTGCTCGTCCGACTTGTTTCAGACAAGTTTTTCTCGTCGAGTTTTCTGCATAGCGCTACCTTTTTTTGGTGGTTTTATCATAACTCGAGTTTTACAGATCCAATTGACGTGATTCTTTTTGTGTTATCTTCACAACTTGATTACCGATCATCTGTAAAAATTTCACGGTCATTGGATTTATGATTTTTTATCTACACGAGTTTCTTTGGAGCATTCCAGAACTGTTTTTCTCGGGTAGGACAGATTGACCTTTGTTCGATCTTTCAATCGTAACTTGAGTTTCTCTTGACGCATTTAAGTGATTCTTGTTGTGTTGTCTTCGTGACTTGATTCTCTCTTATATATATCACTTTTGTCACAGTGAAACATGTTTAGATTAGTCTCACATATGATTTCTTTAACAAATCGTTTTTCTGCCGAAGGGGTTGGGATTTAATTTTTTCCGCTGCGTAAGATTTTTTAAATCTACTATTCACCCTCCTCTGGTAGCTTTTCACGTGCTCTTCGATCCTACAATTGGTATCAAAGCCACGGTGCCCTAATCTTTGTGATTTGCACGCGTTTTTGACTAATCATCATGGAGAAATACTCCACCAAACCTTGTGTGTTTAGCGGTATTGATTTTCAGGTTTGGAAGACACGTATGGAAGCCTTCATCTAGGCTCAAGGCTTCGCAATATGGGAGAAGGTATACAAGCCTTACGAAGTGCCGTCAAATGATAAAGTTACAGCTACAGATCTAAGGGATGTCGAGAACAACAACAAGGCTCGGAACTTGATCATACAAGGATTAACTCAAAGCGACTTCAACCGTGTTGCACACCTCCGATCTGCATACGATGTGGTTAATGCACTTTGTGACTACCACGAAGGATCCAACACGATCAAGGAGGTAAGGAAAGACATGTTCAAGAAAGAATACATGCACTTCGAGATGCAACCCAGTGAGTCTATTGATGAGCTTTTTGCTCGCTTTAATAAAATTCTCAGCAACTTGCGTAGTGTCAATGTTAATTTTTTAGATGCTGAAAATGCTAGGCAATTGTTAAGTGCATTAGATATGTCGATTTGAGAGATGAAAGTCACATCTATTCGTGAATATACTGTCATGAGTACACTTACTTTAGATGTGCTATATTCCAAGTTAAAAACTCATGAAATTGACATAATATCACATAAGAACCCCAACGAGTCTATTGCTTTTGTTTCTCAACGTGACATGCCTAGCTTCGGTCAATCTTCATCTTGTGGTACAATTGCTTCGTTGTCCTCTCTAACCCTTGAATAGATTGAAGAGTTTCCAGAGGAGGAGCTAGTACTTCTCTCTACTAGGTTCTCAAAAGCATTGCAAAATGTGAGAACTAGAAGGAGAGGAAGCTCCGAACCTCAACGATGTTTTGAATGTGGTAGGACAGGACATTTTTGTTCAGATTGCCCTAACCTTTCAAGTCCTACTTCTCGGAATGAAAAGCAAACAAGGACGGAGCACTCCTCTGCAAAAGATACGAAGAAATAGAAGGGTTTTACAGGATGTCAATTTGTGAGCAGTTTTATCTCCGCACTTCAAGAACTTGGCTCAAGCGATGTGGACATTGGAAGTGATGAAGATGAAGATGATTTGGCAAACTTGTGCTTCATGGCGAGCAAGTCAAGATCAAGTATGGAGGAGGCTGAACACAACAGCGACAATGAAGAGCTATGTCCTACTTGCGAAGAAGTGTGTGATGCTATTTCTCGTACCACTATTATAGTTAAGAAAAAGGACAAAAAGCTTAGGGATAGTGCTGTTAAAATTGAATCACTAGAATCTGAAATCAACCGTTTAAAAACTTTGATTCCTAGTGATGATGCATGTCCCTAATATATGAACAATTGTCCTCATTAACAAGTGCGCACACCTCCACACTTGATAAACTTGAGTTAGAAATTGAAAAGAACAGAGAGCTTGCTGCATTTAATGATAAAAACTTGAAAGATGCTAGATGTTCTACAATTGATTTGCATTGTTCTACTTGTGATGATCTTGATAAGAAACTACAAGATGCTATGAATAAAATTTCTATATTAAACAATGCTTTACGTTTGCATGAAGTTAAATATTATTCCAATTGCAAATTAAAAGGAAAACCTTCATGTGAAAATTGCCTTGATCTGTCCAATAAACTTGATGACATGCATAGGACATTAGATCGGTTTTGTAATGGGAATAAGAACCTAAACTTGCTGTTGAATTCTTCCAATTCTTGCAATGATAAAACTGGTTTAGGTTTTTATTTTCATGCTCATGCTAGGGCACATCCACCTAAAATTGTAAGAACATTGGGAAGTGGTTTGATTCAAACAGTTCCTAAACAAAAAGAAGTGGTTTTCAAATCTGCAAGAGTGTTGTCTCATTCGGTGTCAAATAAAAATGTTGCTTGCTCATCTAGACATGAACACAGAGTTAAATTTCATTGTACCAACTGTGGTAGAGATGGTCATGTCATAGATTTTTGTTATAGGCTAGCTAAACAACATAAAAAGGAAAGAATAATTGCTAGATCTCATAACTTTCATGCAAAATTTGCTGTACTTGCTAAACCGAATGATAGGAACATACAATCTGCTGTAATGAGTCGAAAACATGCAAAGTTTGCTCCCAAACCTACTGATTTTTGTGCTACACATGTAACATCTCGTAGGAAAGTAGTTGGGTACAAAAATCCTCAAGCTTTGGCTCATAAACCTGCTGTTTTATCTCAGCTTTCGCATGTTATTCCTGCTGGACGTCGTGTGACTCAGTACTGGATTTCTAAATGCCTTTTGACTAACCCCAGTATTGAATCATCGATGTATTGTACTTCTATGTAGGTTACACGCTTGAGGAAGGAGAACATTTAGATTGTGGATTCATGTTGCTCACACCAGAAGACCGGTAACAAAGAATGTTTCTCATCCCTCTCTTTTGTGTCACGTGTAGAGAATGTTACTTTTGCCAATAATTCTTCAACTCCTATAATTTCTAAGGGTTCGGTTATGGTAAATGATCACTACACTTTAGAATATGTGGCACTTGTCAAAAATTTGAAACACAACTTGCTTTCCGTTTCACAATTGCTAGATGAAAATGTGGAAATTATTTTTAATAAAAATTGCTGCAAAGTTGTAAATTCAAATAGTGAGCTTATTTTTAACATGTCTTGGTTTGGAAGAGTTTTTAAAGCTGATTTTGATATGTCTTCCTCTAAGCATAGGTGTCTAGTTGCTAATGATTCAAATGACTTATATTTTTGGCATCGTAGACTTGGTCACGTAGGCTTTGATCATCTAACGTGTGTTAGTGCTCTTGATCGCATACGTGGGCTGCCTAAGCTTAAAGGGGACAAAGAAATTGTGTGCTCTTCTTGTGGAATGCTAAGATGGTTGCAGATTCACATACTCCTCTCACAATGATCATGTGATGAGGACATCACAACAGCGGAGACGCACATTGAACTGCAAAGACCAATCACAAGAGCATGAGCACGGTTAATAAATCAGCAGGTGAATTCGTCCCTAACTTTTTTTTGCATATGAGTTTGAGAATAGATTGCTATTTGATGATTTAATTGTTATTATGAATAATGGAGAAGATCAACAAGTGAAGGAAAGAGGCCTTGGTAGCGTGGAGAACCAGCTGGGACGTCCACAAGTTGATGGAAACAGTTTATAACTCGGACTCGAGTTCAACTCGGAGTCCAGGAGAAGTCCACCTTAAAACGGACGCCCAGGAGGCACACGGACTCCGTTTTTGACGTTCTACATATGCACGGAAAGACGAGAAGATAAATTTTCCAATGGTTCTGGTCCCACCTCAAAATTCCACCGGAGTCACATTGGGAATCTTCGAAACATGTCGAGTCCAGATTTCTGTCCGGTGCTGCGCCACCGAATCGGGCCTTTGGGCCTTGTATCCCATAAGAGTCCATTAGGGACGCGTATAATTCTGTTTTTGTCGAACCCTAGCCTATAAATACTGCAGCCGCCGGTCATATTCAGTGGGTTTTGCTTAGATCAATAATATCGCCGTTCTACGGTTTGCGAGACCCCAACTTTGCAATTTCAGATCCTGTCTTCGACGTTCTTGCTCGTGTTCTCGGTTGCACTTGCAGGGATTAGCCTTCTTGGCGAGGTCAAGCGTGTGCAGCACGCTTGATAACCAACGGAGCTGTGGTGTAGTGATTGCAGGGGTACTCGAACCGCTCGAGTGTCGCGGATCATCAACGTCAAGTTCTCCACCCCAATCGACATACCTTTCGGAAGATCGAGCCTAAACCTACTCATCAATTGGTATCAGATTTCCAGGTTGCCTGTGAGGTATCTTTGTTTTCCTTCCATTAGATCGATTTATTTTCGTACCTAGAGTCCACAGAAAAGCCACAAAAAAATTAGATCGTTTTTACCGCTTCCCGGACTATAGTTCCTGCAGTTTGCATTCGTGTGGTCGAGTCTTGTTGCTGGTTTAGCTTTGTGTTTTGTGTCCTTGTTATCGTGTTTCATCCTTGTTTTCTTGCTGTTCGACACCTATTCTACAATCCCTAAATAACAAACCGATCCACCACGTTCATCGGTTTGCCCTAGCTAGCCGCCTTGCGTGAACTCCCGCATCGCCAACCCTAGATTAGGTGGCAAACCCTTGTGCCACTCATCCTTAAATAATCACACACCACCCCATTAGTTGCTGTGCAAATTCCCGATCGTTTTCATATCCGATTGTGAGTTCTGTTCTCAAACCGAGTTGGAATCAACATCCAAAAATTGTAACTCGGACAACCTACCTTAAAACGGCCATAACTTTCGCATACGAACTCGAAATCGGGTGATTTTTTTCAAATTCATCTACACGAACTTTCGAATCTGATTTTCCTCTGTGTAGCAGCGTTCGGCGAAGTTAGATTGCCCAAATTCCCCTCGGAAGATAGGCTATCCGGCCTCTGAAGTTTCAGCACGAATTTTAAAGAATCTTCTTGATTTTCTATAGGCCGCATATTACATCCAATTGAGCTGCAAATTTGTGTGGTTCATATCTTCGTGCTCCTGAGTAAAGAAAAAATATCAAAAAATATTACAAAAAAATAGTGAAGAGCACACATATTAAAGCAATTGGCCTATACTACTTGTGCTGTGATTGTTGGTTATATCATTCTGTCTTCCTTTTGCCTTGCTACTTCCTTGTGTTGTGCTAGGCCCTAGAGCACTTGGTTGACCGGCAACAGTTTCCTACATTGAATACTTATTCAACTTTGTTTACCTGTTATCGATTTTCTACTTGTTAGCCACCATATTGTGCCATCCAAGCTCCACCTTTCTTTTGAGCATAACAGGTACCTTTACAACCACCCTACGCTTCATTGGTTCATCTCACCGTCCACACCACCTTCTGTGTCGGTAAGAACACTTGTTAGAGCGTGGTAAGACGCTTGAGCGAGAGAGATTGTTTTCTTCCACCTTTCACATTGTCACTATAGTTGATAGGGATAACATATTTTTTCTTGTCTTTTGTTTCCTACTAACAATGGCAGGAGAAGACAATGATGACGAATGTGTTCAACATGCTGAGTTACGTGATATGATGAAGACCATGACATATATGTTCACCAAATACAACGCAGCAACAGAGGAGTCATTGGCGAACTTGACTCGCCAACTTGATGACCTTGCTCTTCGAATGAATACTTTTGAGGCTCGGTTGCCTCTCGCTAGAAGACAAGAAGACAATGCTTATGATGAACTGGAAGATCACAATAATCAGCCAAGACTGCCACTTTATCGTCGAGGTATGAGAGGTAATAATCATAACAATTATAATCGTCCTCCTGATGATCCTTTTGCTAAAGTGAAATTTACTATACTCTCTTTTTCTGGTGCTTATGATGCTGAGGCTTATCTCGATTGGGAGATGACAGTAGAGAAAAAATTTAATTCCCATCTTGTTCCTGAACAACATAGAGCTCGTCAAGCAACTAGTGAGTTTAAGGACTTTGCTATCATATGGTGGAATGAACTTGTTAAAACTGATCCTCCAACATGGGATAGATTAAAGTAAGCTATGCGTGTTCGATTTGCTCCTTTATCTTTTCAGCGGGACCTTCGCAAAAAATTGCAGCGCTTAGACCAAGGTAACATGTTTGTAGAAGAGTATTATCAAGAGTTACAAAAGGGTATGCTGCATTGTGGGGTAGTAGAGGACATGGATGATAAAATAGCTCATTTTTATGGGGGGTTGAGGCGTGAAATTCAGGACATTGTTGATTACAAGGAATATGATACTGTTAACAGATTGTTTTAGCTTGCTTTGTTGGCAGAAAAAGAATTGCAGGGCCGACAACAACATCAACAACGCACGAGGAGCAACTTCACGCCGCCTGCAGCGACTACACCAACCAAAACAACACCAGCTTCGACCCCCCGTGCAGCGACTACACCATCCAATGGTGGCCAACGAACTATACCTGTTGCTCCACCTTCTCGCGTGGCGGAAGGCAGCAAAGCGACATCATTCAAGCCTTCGTCGTCCACACCTTATACGGGTCGTACTTCCGACATTAAGTGTCACCGCTGCCAGGGACTTGGTCATATGATGAGAGATTGCCCGAGCAAATGGGCATGCATAGCACGCAACGATGGTGGGTATGATAGTACTTCAGATGTTGAAGATGAATAATCTCTTGCTACTGACTTTACAAATCCAAACGACGAACACACCGAAGAAGAGGTACTTGGTACAACGGCGACGGAGAACTATAGGAGCATCATTGTGCAGCGTGCCTTGAGCTCCAAAGTGGAGACCGATGACAAGCTACAACGACACAACCTCTTCCACATGTTTCTCGTCGTCAAGGACTGCCGTGTACACACTATAATTGATGGAGGTAGCTGCAATAACTTGGTGAACACGGACGTCGTCAAGAAACTCGATTTGACAACAAGAGCACACCCTCATCCGTACCACATTCAATGGTTCAACAATAGCGTTAAGGTTCCGGTAACACAAACAGCGAGAATACATTTTTCAATTGGTTCATACCATGATTTTGCTGATTTTGATGTTGTTCCTATGGATGCTTGTTCTCTTTTATTTGGCCGTCCTTGTGAATTTGATACAGATGCTATTCATCATGGTAGAACCAATAAATATACTCTCATGCATAAGGGAAACAAAATCACTTTGCTCCCCATGACTCCTACTGAAATTGTGCATTTTGAGAAGAGTAAAATTCGTGATGGAAAAGCAACAAAATTAGAATCTGAAAAACAGCAAGTTATTAAGTTGAAATCACCATCCTTGCTTGCAACTAAATCTGACCTTGCTAATTTATTCGATGCTAAGGGGATGTGCTATGCTTTAGTTTGCAAAGAAGCCATGTTTTCACTTCATGAATTGTCTATTGCATTGCCCCCTTCTGTTGCTAACCTTTTGCAGGAGTTTGAGGATGTGTTTCCCTCCGAGATACCCCCTGGTTTACCACTGATGAGAGGCATTGAACACAAGATCGATTTGATTCCAGGAGCAAGTTTGCTAAATCATGCAGCATACAGGGCGAATCCAAAGGAAACTAAGGAAATTCAGCGACAAGTCCAAGATCTTTTGGACGACAGGTACATTCGTGAAAGCCTTAGCCCTTGTTCCGTTCCTATTCTTTTGGTTCCTAAGAAAGATGGTAGTTGGCACATGTGTGTTGATTGTCGAGCGATTAATAATATCACCATTCAATATCATTATCCTATTCCTCGCTTAGATGACATGCTTGATGAATTGAGTGGTGCTATCATCTTCACAAAAATTGACTTGCGTAGTGGTTACCACCAAATTAGAATGGCACTAGGAGATGAATGGAAAACTGCATTTAAAACCAAGTTTGGACTTTATGAGTGGTTAGTCATGCCTTTTGGTTTAACTAATGCACCCAAAACCTTTATGCGATTAATGAACAAGGTTTTACGTGCTTTCATTGGACAATTTGTGGTGGTTTACTTTGATGATATCCTCATTTACAGCAAGTCATATGATGAACATCTTGATCATTTACGTGCTGTTTTTACTGTTTTGATAGATGCATGTTTGTTTAGTAACCTCGAAAAGTGCGTCTTTTGCACCGATCGAATCTTGTTTCTTGGCTATGTCGTTTCCTCGTAGGGAATGGAGATGGATGAGGCAAAAATTGAAGCAATCACCAGCTGGCCATTCCCAACAACCGTCACACAGGTTCGTAGTTTTCTTGGTCTTGCAGGTTTTTATCGATGCTTTGTGCGGGATTTCAGCACCATTGCATCACCTCTACATGAGCTAACGAAGAAGGGAGTGCCATTTCAATGGGGCGAACAGAAGCAACAAGTTTGATGCTCTCAAATCGAAGCTTACACAAGCACCATTGCTACAACTTCCTGATTTTGACAAGACCTTTGAGCTAGAATGCGATGCAAGCGGCATTGGTATTGGAGGCGTTCTCATACAAGGAGGTAAACCCGTTGCTTTCTTTAGTGAAAAACTTCATGGTCCTTCTCTGATTTATTCTACTTATGATAAGGAATTGTATGCCTTAGTGCGTGTATTACAAACTTGGCAACATTATCTTTGGTGTAAGGAGTTTGTCATACATTCCGATCATGAATCATTGAAGTATCTTAAGTGTCAAACAAATCTGAATAAACGACATAAATGGATTGAGTTCATAGAGTCATTTCTAGACATCATTAAGCATAAAAAAGGGAAGGAAAATATCATTGCCGATTCATTATCTAGGCGTTATACCATGCTGTCCCAACTTGATCATAAAATCTTTGGTTTGGAAACAATAAAAGAATTATATCCTACTGATTTAGACTTCAAAGATGCTTTTGAAAATTGTAGAGAAGGAAGAACTTGGAATAAATATGTGCTGCGAGAGGGTCTCCTCTATCGTGCTAACAAGCTATGCGTTCCAGCTAGCTCCGTTCGTCTATTACTTTTGCAGGAAGCACATGGAGAAGGTTTGATGGGACATATCTGAGTGAAGAAAACTAAAGACGTGCTGTCCAAACACTTTTGGCCAAAGATGAGGCGTGATGTCGAGCGCTACGTGTCATGATGCACTACTTGCAACAAAGCTAAGTCTCGCCTTAACCCACATGGTCTTTATATGCCTCTTCCTGTTCCTAGTGTACCTTGGGAGGATACTTCTATGAACTTTGTTTTGGGATTGCCTAGGAATAAGAGGGGGAGGGATAGTATTTTTGTAGTTGTTGATCGTTTTTCTAAAATGGCACACTTTATATCTTGTCATAAGAATGATAATGTCTCACACATTGCTGATTTATTTATAACGGAAATTGTTCGTTTACATGGTGTGCCAAATACCATTGTTTCTGATCGTGATGCAAAAATTTTAAGTCATTTTTGGAGAACTTTGTGGTATAAATTGGGAACCAAGTTGCTATTTTCAACTACATGTCACCCACAAACGGATGGACAAACCGAGGTAGTTAATCGTACTTTATCCTCTATGTTGCGGGCTGTCTTGAAAACAAATTTGAAGTTGTGGGAGGAGTGTTTACCACATATAGAATTTGCTTACAACAGATCCGTTCACTCCACGACAAAGGTAAGTCCATTCCAGGTAGTGTATGGTTTCAATCCCCGTGCTCCTATTGATTTACTACCTTTGCCTCCTTCTGAAACTATAAATTTCGATGCTACACAACGATCTGAATTCATTCTTAAGATACATGAAACTACAAAGAGAAATATTGAAATGATGTATGAGAAGTATAGGATTGTAGGTAGTAAAGGTAGAAAAGAAGTAAAACTCGAACCGGGTGATTTGGTGTGGTTACATTTGAGAAAAGACCGATTTCCCGACATGAGAAAATCTAAACTTATGCCACGAGCTGCTGGTCCTTTTAAGATCGTTGAAAAGATTAATGATAATGCATATAAGCTTGAATTGCCTCCCAATTTTTGGGTTTGTCATACATTTAACATTTAAGATTTGCGACCGTACTTGGGAGAAGAAGATGAACCTGAGTCGAGGACGACTCTAATTTAAGAGGGGGAGGATGATGAGGACATCACAACAGCAGAGACGCACATTGAACTGCAAGGACCAATCACAAGAGCACGGTTAATAAATCAGTAGGTGAATTCGTTCCTAACTTCTTTTGCATGTGAGTTTGAGAATAGATTGCTATGTGATGATCTAATTGTTATTAGGAATAATGGAGAAGATCAACAAGTGAAGGAAAGTGGCCTTGGGAGTGTGGAGAACCAGCTGGGACGTCCACAAGTTGATGGAAACAGTTTACAACTCGAACTCGAGTTCAACTCGGAGTCCAGGAGCAATCCACCTTAAAACGAACGCCCAGGAGGCATACGGACTCCGTTTTCAACGTTCTACATATGCACGGAAATAGGAGAAGATAAACTTTCCAATGGTTCTGGTACCACCTCAAAATTCCTCCTAAGTCATTGGGAATCGTCAAAACAAGTCGAGTCCAGATTTCTGTCCGGTGCTGCACCACCGAATCGGGCCTTTGGGCCCTATATCCCGTAAGAGTCCATTTGTGCCGCGGATCATCAGCGTCGAGTTCTCCACCCCAATCGACATACCTTTTGGAAGATCGGGCCTAAACCTACTCATCATCATGACAACTGAACCGGGTCAACTTTTGCACCTTGACACCATAGGACCTTCACACGTTCAATCCTTCGGAGGTAAATGGTATGTTCTTGTGATTGTTGATGATTATTCAGGATATCTTGGGTTTACTTTATGGAATCTAAGAATGAAGCTTTTAGTCACTTTAGAACTTTATTTCTTAGATTATCAATTGATCACCCAGGATCTTTAAAAGCAATTAGAAGTGATAACAGAACCGAATTTAAAAATCAATCTTTTGATCACTTTTGTGCTGAAAATGGAATAGATCATCAATTTTCATCACCATATATACCTCAACAAAATGGTGTTGTAGAAAGAAAGAACAGAATCTTAGTTGAGATGGCTAGAACTATGCTTGATGAATATCAATCTCCTAGGAAATTTTGGGTTGATGCGATTGCAACTGCTTGTTATGTCTCAAATCGTGTTTTCTTGCGCGCTAAGCTAGGTAAAACACCATATGATTTCCGGTTTGGACATAGGCCTAGTGTTACACACTTTCGGGTCTTTAGTTGCAAATGCTTTGTTAAGAAACATGGTAATCTTGATAAATTTGAACCTAGATCTGTTGATGGCATGTTTCTTTGGTTATCCATCTCATACTAGAGGCTACCGTGTGCTTTTACTTGACACTAACAAAATTGTGGAGACTTGTGAGGTGTCTTTTGATGAAGCTAGCCCATGTAATAGCTCAAACATTGCAGGTACAGATCCATATCTGCAGGGGGATAGCATTTTCGTTGAAGATGAGGAAGAGGTGGAGCTGCTGCCTGAAAATTTAGCGGCTAATGACATTATTCCAGCTCCTGATATTGATTCACAGCCAGCACCGACGACCACCATTGCTGGTCCAGATCCTCCTCAAGTCACAAGCTCATCGATTTGTGATGAACATGAAGAATAAGAAGTTTGTGAAGTGTCCACTCCCTTCCGGGTTCTCAAAAGTCATCCTCCACAACAAATTATTAAAAGCTTGCACGAACGAGTCACACGGTCCAGGTTTTGCGATCCAAACTCTCATGCTCATTCTGCTTTTGTTTCTTATTTTGAACCCAAAGATATATCACACGCACTCACTAATAAATCTTGGATTATTGCTATGCAAGAAGAGTTAGAAAATTTTGAAAGAAATAATGTTTGGAAACTTGTACCTCCACCTCAAGACCACACTTTAATTGGAACAAAATGGGTGTTTAGAAATAAACAAAGTGAGGATGGGGTTGTGGTTAGGAATAAGGCTAGGTTGGTTGCTCAAGGTTTCACTCAAGTTGAAGGTCTAGATTTTGATGAAACTTTTGCTCCTGTTGCTAGATTAGAAGCCATAAGCTGCATCTAAAGGTTTTAAGCTTTATCAAATGGATGTTAAAAGTTCTTTTCTTAATGGCTACATAGATGAGGAGGTTTATGTCAAACAACCACTGGGTTTTGAAAATCTAAATTTTCCTAATCATGTTTACAAACTGTCCAAAGCCTTGTACGGTCTCAAACAAGCCCCTAGAGCATGGTATGATAGGTTAAAAATACTATTACTTGAAAAGGGGTTTACCATGGGCAAGGTTGATAAAACCCTTTTTGTTCTTAAGCATAGCAATGACTCATTATTCGTTCAAGTGTATGTGGATGATATTATCTTTGGTTGTGCTTCTCATGATCTTGTGTCCAAGTTTTCAGCTATGATGAGTTTAGAATTTGAGATGAGTATGATGGGAGAACTCACGTACTTTTTGGGGCTGCAAATCAAGCAAACCAAGGAGGGTTCCTTTGTGCATCAAACGAAGTATACAAAAGACATCCTAAGGCGCTTCAACATGGACAAAAGCAAGCCTCTTTGGACACCAATCGGAACAGCAACAACACTTGAACTTGATGAATATGGTGAACCTGTGGATCAAAAAGAATATAGAAGCATGATTGGATCACTTTTGTACCTCATGGTATCAAGATCGGACATACAATTCAGCGTATGTCGTTGTGCACGGTTTCAAGCCTCCCCACGTGCTTCACATTGTCAAGCAGTCAAAAGAATTCTTAGGTACTTACATGGAACTCAAGAATTTGACATTTTTCTTCCTTCTTCCTCAACCGTTACTTTGGAAGTTTTTTCGGATGCTGATTTTGGGTGTTGTAGGATTGATAGGAAAAGTACTTCTGGTGCTTGTCATTTTCTTGGTAATTCACTTGTTGCTTGGTCCTCTAGAAAACAATACTCAGTTGCACAATCCACAATTGAATCTAAATATGTAGCTGCTGCTAGTGCTTGCTCACAAATTCTTTGGATTGTTCAAAACTTAAGGATTTTGGGGTCAATCTACATAGTGTTCCACTGTTTTGTGATAACACTAGTGCCATTTGCATTGCTAAAAACCCCGTGCAACATTCTAGAACTAAGCACATTGAAATTAGGTATCACTTTCTCCGTGATAATGTTAAAAAAGGAAACATTGTGCTTCACCATGTAGATACCGAACAACAATTGGCTGACATTTTTACAAAACCTTTGGATTTCACTTGTTTTTGTTTCATTCATAGTGAAATAGGGGTTATGCATCCTCATGGCTTACATTGAGGGGGAGTTTTGAAATTTGAGAAGTCTATGTGTGAATCTGAAATTAAAATAATATGAGCATAGTATTTCATACATATATGACTCTGTGATTCCTTTTACATACTGAAAGTTCTTACTACATTACTCGTGTTATACATTTTGTAGTTTTTGCCATGTCTAGTAATTGAAATTATTACTTTCACTAAATCTGGTCATGGTTAAACTTTCTTGCTTTTTTGAACTTGTTGCATGCTCACAAATGCTTTTAATCATAAAGAATTAATCAAGTAATCAACTCACATGTTGAGTTTTTATGAACTAATATAAATTTAGAAAAGATCAAGAGAATATGCATGCATCACACTTCTTATTTTGAGATGGCTTACCATTACACTTAGATATGAACTTGGAAGAAGTTGTGTATGACTAAAATCATGTCCTTAAGCTTCTGATTATCAAATGGCATAGGCTTGGATTGGTTGGTTAGGATAAGGCAGCTGCGACATATAATCTCTTGCAAATGTCATATGTTAAAAGTTTGTGCTTTAAATAATAAAATGCAGCAACAAGTGTCATGTTTTCAGGTTTTGAAATAGTTAAGTTTGTGAGATCATGACTTGTTTAAATTGAAAATTACATTTGATCTCTAGCATGGCTTACACTACTTTATGTATCTCATTGATGTCATAGTGTAAGTTACTTGATAGTATAACTTGGATGAGCTTTGTTTATATGTATATGTTATAATATGCTCATAACAATTAAAATTCTCTTTTCAACCTTGCTGAATACATTGTCAAAGGGGGAGAGACAATATGGTGAATTTTTAAAGATAAGTATGCAAGGGGGAGAAATATGTATAGGGGGAGAAATTTATTTCTATCTCAATTGATTTTCAAATAGGGGGAGAAATTGTTCTCAAAACTTTTCATGCCAATGTTCGGATTTTAAATGGTGTTGCCAATGCATTCATCAAGGGGGAGATTGTGAGATCTTTGTGTGCTGAATATATTGGTATAACATCTTTTTAGCAAGGTCTGACTCTAGCCCCGAGCTTCTGCAAGGTCCGAAAATAGGTCCAACTTGCTTTGTCAAGGTTTGACATGTTTTTGGGAAGCTCTGGTGAGCTTTGTCTTTAGCTCCGGCATGTCTTTGATAGTTCCGGCATGTCGTGTTTAAGCTCCGATATGTTTTGATAGGTACGACTTATGTTGGTTAGCTCTGACATGTTTTTCTAGCTTCGACTTTTGGGTTGACTAGTTCCGACAAGCTTTGGCAAGCTCTGGCGCTAGGTTGTACTGGCTTTGGTAAGCTCCGACGCTAGGTTCTACTAGTTTTGATAGCTCCGGCTCAAGCTTCGGTTAGTTTTGGCAAGATTCGGAGCTTGATCGCAATGTTCCTACTTTTATCTTGCAATGTTTCGAACTTGCTTTACACTTATGTAAAGGTTGCTTAGTATTCTTTTACTAAGTTTTTGGTGTGTTTTGGTGGTTAAGGCTGATATCATTTTGCTATGGTTTGCAGCATGCTTATGTGAGGTGCTCACAGAAGGTGTTGCGGTTTTGGAACTAATGAGAGTCAAGTCGAGGAATTGTGCTTGAAAGTATTGGTTGTTTGTTCATGTGCAGGTTTTGCTTGAGTTCTAGACATGGCTGGTGACGGGATCCATTGAACTAGTCTTATGGAGAAGATGAGGTTCAACAACCAAGTTCGGGAGGAATTGTGGTTCAGTTGATCGGGAGGTCGCGCAACATGTATGAATCAAGAACAATGCATATGAAGGTATCGTGGACGTCGTTGGAAGATGTTTGCACGTATGCAAGGAGTGCATGGATGTGGCTACATGGTTCCGAGGCGTGATGAAGAGATGTGGACATAAAGAATTGGTCGGAAAGGTCCATCCGACTAGGTTATGGACTCAAGCTGTGGCTGAGTCGTGTTTAACTCAAATATGGAAACATTTGAGTTGGTTATGATAGGATTTAGTGTGAGTCACGAATTTGAGTTGTTTAGGAATGTGAGATACATTCCTAAGGTGTTTGGAAGTCTTAAGATTCCTTCTATCTGCGTATAGAAGAGTCCTAAGCAGTTATGGAAAGTTTCATTCTGTGATTTGAGTAAGATTAGAGTTCTAGTTGAGATTGGGTTGTCCTAAGGGCTGGTTATATAAGCAAGGGAGGCCAGAGCTCGTGAGAGATGACTTTGGGGCTGTTCCTTTTGTGTACTATTGAATAAAATTCGTAGTTGGAAGGAACTTTTGTGCCTTGTTCGTCTGACTTGTTCCAGACAAGTTTTTCTCATCGAGTTTTCTGCATAGAGCTACCTTTCTTCGGTGGTTTTATCATAACTCTAGTTTTACAGATCCAATTGACGTGATTCTTTTTGGGTTATATTCACAACTTGATTACCTATCATCTTTCAAAATTTCACGGTCCTTGGATTTGTGATTTTTGATCTGCACGAGTTTCTTTGCAGCATTCCAGAACTGTTTTTCTCGGGTAGGACAGATTGACCTTTGTTCGATCTTTCAATCGTAACTTGAGCTTCTCTCGACGGATTTAGTTGTGTTGTCTTCATGAATTGATTCTCTTTGATATCAATCACTTTTGTCACGGTGAAACACGTTTAGATTAGTCTCACACACGATTTCTTTAACAGATCGTTTTTCAGTTGAAGGGGTTGGGATTTAATTGTTTCCGATGCGTAAGATTTTTTAAATCTATCATTCACCCCCCCTCTGGTAGCTTTTCATGTGCTCTTCAATCCTACAGGTGGGATGGTATGAAGAAGGACATATCTAAATATGTCACATTATGTAATGTATGCCAACGAGTCAAGGCTGAACATCAAAGACTAGTAGGATTATTGCAGCCGCTGAAAATTCCAGAATGGAAGTGGGAGAGGTTGGTATGGATTTCATAGTTGGTTTACCTCGCACTTCAGCTGATTATGATTCAATATGGGTCATTGTGGATCGATTGCTGAAATCGGCGCATTTCATTCCTGTCAAGACTACCTATAGTGGAGCGAAGTTGGCAGAATTATACATGGGAACAATAGTGTGTTTACACGAAGTGCTGAAGAAAATAGTGTATGATAGAGGTTCTCAGTTTACCTCAAGGTTCTGGCAAAAGCTGCAAGAATCTATGGGGACTCAATTGAATTTCAGTTCTACCTATCACCCTCAAACGGATGGACAGACTGGGAGGACAAATCAGATATTGGACGATATGCTAAGAGCTTGTGCGCTTAAGTATGGAGGAAGCTGGAACAAGAGCTTGCAATATGCTGAGTTTTCCTACAAAAATAGTTATCAAGCAAGCTTGAACATGTGAGCATTGTATGGGAGAAAGTGTAGAACACCATTGTTTTGGAACGAGACAGGGGAGACTCAAGTGTTTGGACCTGATGTAATACAAGATGCCAAAAAGCAAGTCCAGACAATCCGCAAAAATTTGAGTGCTGCTCAGTCGAGACAAAAGGGTTACGCAGATAATAGATGAAGAAGCTTATCTTTTGATGCGGGAGACTTCGTGTATCTCAAAGTGTCACCCATGCGAGGTCACAAGCGATTTAACGTCAAAGGAAAGTTGGCACCTCGCTATATCGTGTCTTTTGATTTTGGACAAACGGAGGGAAGTAGCATATAAGTTGCAGATGCCAGTGCATCTTTCTGAAGTCCATGATGTGTTTCATGTTTCTCAGCTCAAGAAGTGCTTGAGAGTTCTGGAAGAGAAAGTGCCAATGGAAGAATTAGAGCTTGAGGAAGACTTGACCTATGCCGAGCAACCGATCAAAATTTTGGAAACCAAGGTGAGGGTCACAAGAAATAAGGTAATTCGATGGTGCAAAGTGCAATGGAAGCATCATACAGAATTAGAAGCAAAATCATATAGAATCAGAAGCAACTTGGGAGCTAGAAGAAGACCTCAAGAGAGAATTTCCATATCTTTTCTCCCACGTCGAATCTCGAGGGCGATATTCATTTTAAGTGGGATAGGTCTATAACACCCTCATTCTCATGAATAATGCATTGCATACATCCTCATACATGTTTAACTTAAAGCAACCTTAAATGTAACAAGGTTCAAATGAATTTAGGCTTAATCACGAATTCAAGTCTGTCAGGGTACAGACTTGTCCGACCCCAAACCCGGACTAGTCCGGTATCCCCTTTTTGTTTCAGAAATTCAGTTTCTTCAGGACTACGTACTTGTCCGGCACACTGCACGAACTAGTCCGATTTGGCCTCTGATGTTTTCCAGGACTTGTTCGATTTAACGGACTAGTCCGATCTGACCCAGTTTTCAATTTGGAAGACTTTTATTCTGCAACCCCGAACTTGTCCGACCACACATACCGGACTTGTCTAAAAAGCCTTCTATTGCCAAACGAACTTGTCCGGCCATTCAAACCGGACTTGTCCGAAATAGTTTCAATTCCAAAATGGACTTGTCCAGTCCCAACTGCTGACTAGTCCGGCCTGCTGAATTCCACCCGGATTCTATTATCCTTCTACGATTGGTTATTGGGTAATTGTTGTAATTGGGCCCAAGAACTTCGTGCCCAACCTCAGAGGAGCCCAAGTGGACCCTGCCTCATCCCCTACACGTCCCCCACCAAAATCCACTTGGAATTCACCCTAAAACCCTACCTCTCCACCCATATATAAACAGCCCAATACCGCACACCTCTCCATCACCATTGAAAACCCTTGCTGCCGCCTTTGCCTTGCGCCGATGTTAAGAAGAAGTCCAGAAGCAAGGAAGAGGGGGAGAAGAGGGAGAAGGACCAATCAAGATCGATATTCATCAACTTTTCGACAATTGATGTCCTTCATCACCAAAACTTCATCAAGTCATCTTCATCAAGCCCTAAACGTCAAGATTCATGTCTCACATCCAATCCTCAACCTTTGGATCTCTAAATACGTGGTACACCCTCTACATCCAAGTTTCCATGTCAATTCAACCCTAAAACTCCGCTGTCCAGAAAACCCTAACTCTGCAGTTCTGTATAGAGCGGACTAGTCCGGCCCCTATACCGGACTTGTCCGGTGTCTAAATCTGTTAAATGCTGAATTAGATCCAAATTGACTCAAATCAATTCCAAACTCGTTCAAACTTGTTAGAAACTGTTGTAACTAGTTAGTAAACATTAATAGCAACTCATTAACAAGTTTTACTTCACAATTGCATTAATCATGCATATCATGGCATATTGAGTAATATATGAGCATTACTTGATTGAAATGTTTGTTTTGCATGATTGTCGCGCGGAATAGAAGGTCTTGTTGTAGAGAGTGCTTTCGAGGACCTGCAGAACTAGAACTTAGAAGTCTTCAATCCAAACCAAGCACAAGAGCAAGGCAAGTGTCCTTGATCATTTTGATCCAGGTTTTTAAATGTTTTGATTGCAAAATTGCATGCTTGTGTCAAATTGATGGGAAAATACAATTGTAGGAGTTTACTAGTTTTGTATGACCACCCTTATCGCATGAACACATTATAGAGAGTCGAGAAGGGTATTTTATGCTTTTGCTTCGCATTACTCAATTGGGTTTGAGAAACACTCATACTACTTAATTATGAAGTATTGAACACATGAATGATGAGAATTGATAATAATGACCCTTTAGCAACATGGTTCCTAGAAATCTAAACAAGTCGGTTATTTGCAATGGGTTGGATTGTTTCGGTGGTTTTGCTTGCTTTTGATCTAAGGACCGGT
Source organism: Tuctoria greenei (assembly GCA_036927565.1). Taxonomy (NCBI): domain Eukaryota; kingdom Viridiplantae; phylum Streptophyta; class Magnoliopsida; order Poales; family Poaceae; genus Tuctoria; species Tuctoria greenei. Next base: position 127,621,762 of record JAYESD010000010.1, on the reverse strand, counting down.
TCATAGAGCGATCATCCAGGATTTACAGTGCCACCACAGGGCCAAGTATGGGTGCGACTTAGCTGACTAATTAGTATTTTGCTAGTACTATTTGGACCATTAAGAATGTTCGGGGAAGGGGTAGTCAGATTGGTTTGTATAGATTAGTGGGACTACTATGAGGATCAGGTCCGCACATTCCAGGAATCGCAGAGGGTGGTGTCGTGCGATGCGGCACCCAATAGACACACGAAAAGAATACAACGAATACAAAGTTTTATTTATATAAACACCGGAAGTCTTTTAAAATACTTAATGTACAGCGGAATATAATACTCATAGCTAAACTCTCAGCCTAGCTATGCAAAAGTAAAACTGTCCAGCCCGCAGATGTTGCACACTAGCAACACACAAATTTATGGAAGCATGCAGGGCTCCCACTCGGCGGTATACCCTGACGGGGGCATCGCCTTGTCTTCGGGCCCTTCCTCATACATCTCAATTTCATATTTATAAACCATTCTTCAATCAATTCTTTCCCATGTGATAAAATCCTATCTCGCGAGTAGATTCCAACTACTCGACCTCTACCGGATTCCTGAAAACATAAGCATGGCATTTTCTACTCATCAAGCTGTAGACCTACCCAATACTCCATGGGATTTGTGGGTCATGCAGTGGAGTTTCAATCACCTTAGCCCTAATGCACAAAATTCATCCTAGACATAAGTGATACAAATATAAACTTTGAAATAACACTTAAATGCAAACCAGGGCTTGCCTGGCTGCAAGTCAGAGGGGAAGTTAGCTTCTGGGAGGATGCTGTCCAAGGCCTCCGGGTCCTCCTTGATCTCGGTCACTATATGATATGCAATATATAAAGTATATGAGTGATATTGAAACTATATACAAGATATTATAAATACTGATGAGGTATGCAAATTATTTTAATTGGATTTGAGATTTCTACAGTGGATACTAGGTTCTATGTGGAAGATCTGGACCAAAAATTGGAGATGTTCAAGGAAGCTTGTTGTCTCTAAAATTCCAAGAAGTAAAAGCCTTCTCTGAAATTTGATTTTAATTCTGGAGCTTTTTCATGGCTAAAAGTGGACGATCATGGTAGAGGGGGTCTCACTGGTTCTAGAAAAAATTGTTTCATAATTTTCTAAGCTTCCTACAGGGAGAAACTGATTTTACAAGTTTGGGAAAAATGTTGAAAATGTTTCTGGACATTTTCCATTTTTCAATTGACATAGGTGATTTGAACACTGTTTGGTCCAGTAAATGAAGTCCAATGAACTTAAAATTTTTATTAGAGATCAAGTGTATCGTTGAGAGCGTCCTGACCAAAGTTGGAAATTTTAAAATTAACAGAACAAGAGAAAATAATTTCCCAAGCAGTTAAGTCAATAGAATTAATTATGACAATTCTGGGAGTTTTAGGTCCAACAAATTGCACCACTGCAAAGTTGGGATCAAGATGACTCTACAAGAATTTATTGGGAATTATTTTAGCATGTATGCTAGGATTAATTGATTTTCAAATTTGCCCAAATTCTGGAAATAAATTTCCAAAAGGAAAATTGGAATAATCCAGCCGGCCCCACTTCATTTAAATGGGCCAATCGCATCTGGGCCACACCGAGGGCCACAAGGTCAAACCGCACAGCCACAACGGATCTGTGGCACAGGTGATCCCGCGCGATGAAGCAGTCGCTGACATGCGGGGCCTAGGGGTCTTCTTCAACCTCCCGACGCGCCGCTCGGCCGCGGCAGCGCTGCGCCGGCGAGCTCGCCGATTCCCCTTTCCCGGCCCTCCTTCACCCCAAAACTCGCCGCCTAACCATTTTCCAGGGTGCTCAGCATGATGGGGAGGTCGTCGAACGTCGCGGTGGCCGGAAACTCGTGTGTGACGGCGGCGGCGAAGCTAGGGTTTCAGCGATGGTCGAAATCGCTCTGTTATGGCGCAAGCAACTCGGGAAAACGCTGGGAAGGTTTCTAGGAACATGAGGAAGATGATTTGGAGGTGAAAAAGAGTTGGAATAGTCGGCAAGGTCGACTTCGACGGTGACCCGACGCTTTTTCCATGGCGGTAGGGAAAAACACAATAACTCGGCCGTCACTCGATAGTCCCTCTTGATTCTTGGTAGAGACGTGCGTTAAGATATATAGAATAAAATCCTTAATTGGATTGAAGAATCATTGCACGTAGAAACGAAATTAAATCGATGACCTAGGAAGCTCATAATGAACTAGCGTCAGTAAAACTCAATTCATTTGCTCGATACTGAAGGAAACAAGGCACAAGTTTTACCGTGAGAAAGTGCCCGCATTGGCGATCCTTCTTGCTGTTGAAGTAGAGGTGTAATGCGGCTTGTGGAGGGCTGGCGACAGTGACACAGAGGCCATTCCGGCGGCTTCACCGTGAACATCTGCGAAGCTTCAAAATATACCGCATCCAAATGAGAAATCGATGAACTGATTGATGGAGATGATAAAGGAGGAAGTCTTCTTTACTTTTGCTATTGGCACAAAGATGAAAGTCGGTCGGAATCCTTGGCACTATGCAAGAACAGGGGAGGCGGCTATGGCCGTCTGCAGAAGAAAGAAAACAGGGAGAGAGAGAGAAGCACGACGTCATTCCACTCGGGTCAGGGGCTGAAGATATGGACGGGAAAGTGCAGGGGACACGCCATGACACGCTCAAGCTGGCAAGCAGCTCGGTGGAGCATGCATGCCGTGCAGTGTTGCCATGGTGAGCCAAAGCAAAGCACTCCCATAAATGTCTCTATGAAGTGGGTCTCCACTGCCCCGTCAAGTCAATCCTCTCTGGTTAAGGAAATATCCTACCAACTGATGTCCAAAATTCATGAAAATTTCTAGATAGGATCAACTGAATATCTGAGATTTGATTCTGAATTCAAACTTTGAATTGATCAAGTTTCAATGAAAAATTAAATTCAAATTCAAATTCAAATTTGAAAGAATTCAATGTTTCCCCTGAATTATATATCAAATGTGCTTCAAAAATGTTGAAACATTGCAAAGAGACTATTTGGAATATTTGGAATTTAATGGTGAACTCAGAAGTATGGTTGCTTCACAAGACTTTGTAGGTAAAAAGATTACCAAATATAAGATGATAATAATTCCAGAGAGTTTGATTGGAGATACTCCTTGCTTTCCCATGTCGCTCCTTCAGCGGTATGGTTGCTCCACAAGACTTTGTAGAAGTACAAAGTCCAGTTCATGGTGGTGCGAGTCTTTTCATCAATAACCCGGATCGGATACTCAGAATAAGTGAGATCCGGTTGGAGAGCTTCGATGTCTTCGGTGCAGATTTCAGATGAGGATTGAAGACACTTCCGTAGCTGAGAAATGTGGAATACATTATGAATTCCAGAGAGTGACACCGGTAACTCCAAACGATAGGCCACATGTCACCATTTTTCCATGATGACAAATGGACTGATGAACCGTGGAGCAAGTTTTCCCTTCACTCCGAAGCGATGAATCCCATTCATCAGAGAGACACAGAGATAAACGTGGTCTCCGATGTCGAAGTGGAGAGGTCGACGTCTTTTATCTACATAGTTTTTCTGACGAGATTGAGCAGCCTTGAGATTGGTTTGAATTACTCGCACTCGTTCTTCGGCTTCATTTACAAGATCAATTCCGTATATATCTCGCTCACCGGACTCACACCAGTTAAGTGGTGCGCGACATTTCTAACAGTAGAGAGCCTCATACGGTGCCATCTTGATGCTGGCTTGATAGTCATTGTTATAAGAGAATTCCACCAACAGCAAATGATTATCCCAATTTTTATCGTGGTGGATGCCGGAAGCGCGTAGCATATCTTCAAGAACTTGACTCACCAGTTTAGGTTGACTATCGATTTGTGGGTGATATGCGGAGCTTCAGATCAGTTTCGTCCCCAACGATGCGTGCAGCTGCTCCCAGAAATGAGCATCGAACAGCACACTGCGATCTGAAATAATCGTCCGGGGAACTCCGTGCAAGCACATGACTCTTGCAATATACAATTCCGCATATTTCTTGGCAATATACATTGTATGTACAGGGATGAAATGAGCTGATTTGGTTAGTTGATCGACTATCACCCAAATCGAATCATGCTTGTGAAACGTGAGAGGTAATCCGACAATAAAATCCATACTAATGTCCTCCCATTTCCAGGCCGAAATATTCAGTGGTTGCAGCTGTCCGGCTTTCCTCATGTGGTTGGCTTTCACCCGCCGACACGTATGACACTTGGATACGTACTTTGCAATTTCTCTTTTCATCTATGTCCACCAAAATCTGGTTTTCAGATCTTGATACATCTTGTTGCTTCCTGGATGAATAGAATACTTGGACAAGTGAGCTTCATCCAAGATTTTCTTCTGAAGTTCTATGTCATGGGGTACCACGATACGGTCTTTGAACCATAGAGTACCACGTTCATCATTCCGGAAGCACTTCATTTCTCCATTCTTCATTCTCCTCCGAATAAGTGACATACCCACGTATTTCTTTTGAGCTTCCATAATCTCCTCTCATATAGTAGAGATTAGAGCAAGATTATATAATGCTCCATATGGAACCAAGTATAAACTCGGCTCGTCCTCTTCCGTCGGAGTGATGGACAGATTATTGATGTAAGACTTGCGGCTTAGCGCATCGGCAACTACATTCGCCTTGCCGGGATGGTAATGAATTTCAATCTCATAATCTTTGATCAGTTCCAACCACTTTCGCTGTCGCATATTTAGTTCCTTCTGAGTGAAGATATATTTCAGACTCTTGTGATCGGTGTAGAGGTGCACTAAATTTCTGAGTAAATAATGCCTCCACATTTTGAAAGTGAGTACAACGGCAGCGAGCTCAAGGTCATGAGTTGGATAATGTTGCTCATAATTTCGGAGCTGCCGTGATCCATACGCGATCATGCATCCTTCCTGCATTAACACACAGTCGAGACCAATGCCAGACGCATCACAATAAATGTCGAAGGATTTGGTGGTGTCCGGCTGAGCTAACACTGGGGCTGTTGTGAGATGTTTCACCAATGCTTGAAATGCATCCTCACATGCCTTGCTCCAAATATATTTAGTCCCCTTTTTCAGCAGTTCCGTCATTGGCTTAGCGATTTTTGAGAAGCCTGGAATGAACCTCCGATAATATCCCGCTAACCCGAGGAAACTACGAACTTCGTGTACGGATGTTGGGGACTTCCATTTCAGCACTTGCGTTGGCTTGGATCAACAACGATGCCCTCCGCTGAAATAATGTGACCAAGAAATGGTACTTGGCTGATCCAAAATTCACACTTGCTGAATTTCGCATAAAGCTTGTGATCTTGCAATCGTTGCAGCACGATATGCAAGTGTTTGGTGTGTTCTTCCTCGGATTTTGAATACACCATAATTTCATCGATGAAGACCACGACAAACTTGTCCAACTCCAGCATAAACACTGAATTGATCAAATACATGAAGTGAGCCGGCGCGTTGGTAAGTCCGAACGACATGATGAGATATTCATAGAGCCCGTATCTCGTCGAGAATGCCATCTTCGGTATATCCTCCGGTCGGATTTTTATTTGGTGATATCCAGACCGAAGATCCATCTTTGAGAATACTTTAGCACCCACTAATTGATCGAATAAGATATCGATGTGCAGTAGTGGATACTTATTCTTGATCGTCACGGCGTTGAGCGGACGACAGTCCACACATAGACGTAACGTCTTGTCCTTCTTCTTCACAAACAATGCGGAGCAGCCCCAAGGTGATGAACTTGGGCATATGAGACCTTTGTGCAGCAGGTCCTTCAAATGCTCCTTTAATTCCGCCAACTCATTTGGTGCCATCTTGTACGGCCTTCGAGAAATATGCGTGGTTCCCAGAATGAGTTCAATCTTGAACACGTTATCCCTATCCGGTGGCATACCCGGAAGGTCGTCGGTAAACATGTCCGGATACTCATGGACCACACGAATGTCCTCAAGCTTTGCAGCTTCCGTGTTGTAAGTTGCTGGAATTTCTTGGATAAGGCAGTCTGGAATGAGAGCCTGTGGTTCGTATAGTGGAGATTTCAAATGGACCACACGTGAAACAATGTCGAGAACAACACCATGATGGTGCAACCACGACATTCCTAAGATAACATCGAGCTTTTGACCCTCTAATATAATTAGAGAAGTCGGATAAATATTCCCACCCATCTTAAGTTGTGCTTTATGGACTTTCATGTCTGCTGCTATTTTCCCACCCGGAGAGCAAATCAAATATGGAATTTCTTTGAGAGTTATAGGTAATTGATGCTTGACAACATATGATTGGCTAATAAAATTATGGGTGGCACCAGAGTCAAAGAGTATGACTACGGTATTTTGGAGTAGAGAAAACGTACCCGCGAGGACGGGTTCGCCTTCTGGCATGTCTTTGATGGCTATGTGGTGGACGTTGCCGGGTTTTGGTGCTGGTTTCTTGGGCTGGTTGCGGGGCTGAGTTGCACCCTGATATGGTGTTTGCGCGCTGCCTAGTCGCTGTTCTGGACAGTCCCTTGAAAATGCCCAACACGGCCACACGTGTAGCACGTATATTGTGTCGGGTTCCCGCCAAGCTGCGGTCGGAATCCCGGTGCACGTGGTGGTTGTGTATATGCACGCGGGACCATCATTTGCTTCTGCTGCTGCTGCTGCTGCTGTGGAAATGGCGGTTGGAAATGCGGCACGTTGAAAGAATGACCGCAGAATTCCTGCGGTCGCGCCGGTGGCTGCCATCGCTGACCGGATGGTGAGAGATACACCATGCGGTACTTCTGCGGACTACCACCGCTGCTGCTCGACGGTGCACTCCGTTTCCTCTTATCAGAAACAAGCTCGCGATGAGCATCCTCTTGTACAATCGCGACATTGACGATGTCGTTGAAGGTGCCACGATTGCATTGTGCGAGTTGGACTTTCATCTTTGGGTTCAAACCCTGGAAGAAGATATCTCGCTTCCTGTCTTCCGTCCCAACATAATCCGGTGCGTACTGCGCTAGATGGTTGAAAGTGCGGGAGTATTCATGGGCACTCCTCCCGCCTTGCTTTAGCTCCAAAAATTCTTGATGCTTCCTCTTCATTATTCCGGGAGATATATGGTAGGAGCAGAACGCCTCCCGGAATTCGGTCCAGGTGACCGCATGACCAGCCGGCAGTGACTCGATGTAGTTCGCCCAGCAAGCACCGGCGGATCCCTGAAGTTATTGCGCTGCGAACAGCGCCTTCTGTTGTTCGGTGCATCGCAGCAAACCGAACTTTTCCTCGAGGGTGCAGATAAAGTTGTCTGCCTCCAGAGGCTCCTCGGCCTCCGTGAAGACCGGTGGATGCATCCCCAAGAAGTCCGAGTACGAACTCTATTGGGGCTGGCGTCACCCATTGTCTTGTCGCCCCCCTTGACGGGATGAGTTTTGCACCAACATCCGCAGTAACTCGGTTTGCTCGTCGCGTGAGCCAAGTACCGCAGCAAGAATCTCCGTGAGAGTTCATGGAGGTTCAGGTGGTGGTGGTGGTAGAGGAACTTGTTGCTGTGGTGTTGAGGTTTTCTCCTGGGTCGGAGATTCATCCTCACGACCTCGGCTCGAGCCTCCCATCTCGGGCGTAGAAGGCGTACGTACCATTCTGCATCTACATGATTTAAAAATCAGCAACATGTTGGTTTTGTTCATCCATTTTATACCATAGTAGCGCGAGTATTGACAATGTGATGATTGCATAACATTCACGTATATTAATAAAGTACAAACTTTATACAAGATATATTATCCCATGACCAAGTTTACAGTAGTGAACTCCAAAATGATGGACTCCCACCATGGAAGTGAATCTCAACTATACTTGGTCTTTATGAGTCGTCATACACACCTTGTCATCTCCTACACACCCACTACTATTTATAATATGTCACAACCATGGCTACAAAATAAACACGAGCAACCACTAACTATACGTTGCCCCGTGATGGAAGTAGTGCTGCCCCGTCCTAATCCGATACATCCTCCTTGATGTACTCGAGTATCTCATGATCTTCTTCCTCCTCAGGACTTGAAAGGCAGCTGCTCACCCATATTCAGCGGCATGTCATGAGCCGGTGGAAACATGACTGGGTGCGGCAAGTGAGCTTCAGCCTCAATCAAATCATCCTGAAGTTTGCCTGCCTCGAACTCCCAATTTCGAGCTTCTTCGATGTCTTCATCTCGTGCCTCAGTGACTACCAACAGCTGCTCTTCCTGTTGCTGCACCACCAATTGACTCGCCTGCAGTCCATCACGAGCTTGCTGCAGTTCCTTGTGAGTTTGCCTCAGTTCGGTGCGAGCTTTTCGCAGTCTAGTGCGAGTGTGATGCAGCTGATCCTCGCATTGATTCAGCTGGTGATTCGTCGGAGCCAGGAATGGACGTAGGTTCTCATTGATCTAATCAAGAGTGTCACCCTGTTCAATCACTTGCCTCAAGGCTTCGAACTGATCCCGAAGATTTCACCTTGTGTAAGAACCACCATGCTGGATGCAGCGGCATACATCCCAAGTGTTGTCGAGGTTGTGTTGCCATATGGTTGATAGGCCGCAACCTTACGATGTTGCCACTGAACACCAGCAGTACCACAGACCGAGAGAAGAGCAAATTGTGTCCCAGCCATGGCATCTTGATGAAGCTCGCAAAGTTTCATAAGCGCTTCACCCGCTGCAGTGGTCCACGTGTCCTCCAAATGAGCTCCATGGATAGAGACCTAAAAAGGAGCCCATCCATAAAAACGCGGACTCGCCGGGATGTCGACCAGAACAGGACATGACAGTACACCTCAGTCAACCGTCTCTTGACCCCAATAGCATGGCATCTCGATGAAACCAAACCTTTGGAGCACTTCTCGCAGCATGATCAGGAAGCACGGACGGCTAGCGCACGTAAAAAATACCCATCCATCCGGCAACAACATCACGTCTGTCATCTATAAAAGAAGTACTTGAATGAGTCAAATACTCAAATTCAACAAACTTTGTTGATAAACAGATCATGTATGTGAAAATTGAATTATGAAAGAGAATTCAAATTCAAATGCCAAATGAAACATAACACTGGAATTCTGTCTCAATTTCTGTTCATTCTGACCAGTCTGCAGAAATTCGAAATTTTTATCCAGTTAGAGGCACATCCAGGACTTGAGTTCAACTACAAAGTTGTAGTATAATCAAATATCTTTCCATAATGTATTTATTTGCCTCCAGATAATTTCTGTATGAGGAAATATGATTTTTGCAAGTTGACAGTTTTCTGGAAAATTTTTGACAGCTTCTCCTTTAAGGCTGATTTTGTCCATATTTTTCCAGATACAAAACATTAATATATGCAAAAATCATCAACTACAACATTGTTGTACACATCCTCAGGATTATATAAATGCATTACATACAGTCATTCATCGATTCTACGAAGAGATATTGTGGGGACCGGGGTCCACACATCCGAGGATCTCATTGGGTGGTGCCGTGCGATGCGGCACCTAACAGCACACACAAAAAGGATACCAAAACATATAAAGTTTTCATTTCATAATAAGAAGAGTTTACAGAAGAGTGTACAACAGAAGTACACACGCAGCGGAAAATACATACTCATAATCTCACCTAACTAAGCAGGAGAGAAGACGTTCATGCCCTAGGACGCTTCTCACTAGCAACAAGAAGAATATTCAGCAGCGGCGTGGTTCACATGAGATTTATCTCAACACCTCGAGTCTCATGTGCAATCTGAACATCAGAAATAAAACTAATACCTGCAAAAATTGTTAAAGCGCAAACGTGAGCATAAGGCTCAGCAAGACTAACCCGTCTCACTAGACATATGCAGGGTGAATACTAAGCATAGGTTAGGAATAGCATAAATAGACTCGCCTATAAGTGGATCCTTATAATCATGTTTTAAGTAGCAAATGATATTCTTCAAGCACGGCACATCATGGACTCGACAATCAAACAAGAAACGCTTTGCCGATGATATGACATGCCCAAAGCACATAATGCTATTACAGGTAAAGTATGGGGAAACTGCAAACTTTTAATTATACTATCTCTAAGACAAACAAGGTTGCACATCAATTATAATTCAATATATCATATCCTTTTGATTTCTTAAGTATTTACTACGTCATAGCTCAGTGAACAAGTGGTACTCTATTACTGCGAGGGACGGTGATTGCAATCAGGACACACCCGGACAACACGACACATACGTCGTTCGGAAGTGTCAGCGAGTACACCAGTACCTACGTAACACTTCAGTACTAGTCGTATATGGCCGCCTTTCACAAGAAACCCGAACGCCGAGCCCGTCTCACCTCCGCAAACAGAAGGTCTCCGCACGGAAAACCTCATGTGTCCGCCGACCGATTTACACCTTACTGTCCTCAACCCACCCCTATTGACGGTGAGTAATGGGCCTCGACATCCCAGTTATCGAGTTACATCAGTTTACTGGATTCCATATGTCCATTATGTCGCCGGTACAAGTCAAGCTTGTTCGAAGGGGCCGCATAGGGACGGGCCTTAACCGACACAGACGGGGCTACCAATCCATCTCCCAACACCTGCCTTGTCATTACCGACCCAGGCACGATGTGAGCAAACCAACCTACACAAATCCCCGTCCACGTCTCATATTAAAGAGTTAACATTATGGTAACAACTCGCGAGTAGGTTTCCCTCACTCGACTTCTCTCGCAACTAGAATTCAACTACTTGACTTATGATCAATAAAATGTGACCAATCTCGCGAGTAGTATCCAACATACTCGACTTCTACCGATCTTCTAACTAAACATTAAGCATAGCAATATAAATCGAGGGGATCTTATACTACCCATCCACTTCAAGGATTATTTGGTCATGCATGTGGGGTATTCAATCAACATAGACCTAATGCACATATTAAGTCTATTTAATACAGTGTGTATAAAAATAAAACTTTAAAAAGGCACTCAAATGCAAACCGGGGCTTGCCATGTTTGCGACTCTATAACAATGTCAGTTGTTAGGGCTTGGTCTTCCTCCGGAGAACCTGCCATGGAACTTCAGTGGAAACACCTTGGCCTTCTCCTCCAAGCGAAGTTTCTTGTTGATCACCTGTCAGTACGTTCCTATCGACATGATATGCATATAAGTCATTATGTAATTTAATAATAGAATCCACGGGGTTGTGTAAACTTTAAGAACGAGGAGTTTGACTAGGAAGGACAGATATGCCTCGGTTGTGTGGGTAACCAGAGGATGAGTCAAGGTGGACATAGTAGTGTCGGTATGAACTGAAAGGTACAACATAAAGCTACATTGCAACTTAGCATACCACACTTCAAGCTATGCCACGCGAGATTGACAATTCTGAACGGTGAAGAAGTGTTGGCGGATAAGTGTAAGGACGACCCAAAAATCAAGGTAAGATATCGAAATCTTGAGTACGAGTGGAGTGTACAAGACAAAGGACGCGATTTAGTAGTCGACCAATAAACCTGACTTAACTCATAAAGGAGTAAACCTAGTTAAGTGAGCAGTGCTGTCGTAGGGTCCCGACTTAGGATGAACCATGATGGAACCTAACGACACTTGGGACTGAATTGAGACCAACATGGCTTGGACTTAAGAAGTCATTACAAGCACTGTTAACCTAGCATGAGTACCAAGACAACGTTCAAATGACTTTTAGGTAAAGTAGTTTCTACGGCATGCTTCTCGAGCATCGTTCAAGTGCTTACACGACGACACTAATGTAGTGTCTCCCGCAAGCCTGTCCAGGTGAGCTCAGTAAGCTCTTGGGACTTAAACATGATGCGAAACCTTGCCGTGAAGGCATGCTTTACCATCTCGAGAAGATCGTCTTAGCGACGTCCACATCAACCCAGACTCGTCAATGGGGTGAGCAGAACCCCGAACACCACCTTGTGAGTCTTAAGGCTAGTGATGTCGACTCGGTTGTTGATAAGCGACTCGACGAACCTGCCGTCGATGAAGTGGTACACCAAGTTAACCAATCCTGTGATCGGTTAGAGAACATCCTCGACACAACCAAGGAACTCTTATCCAAGGTTCCCCTTGGTCTAGTTCTCCTTGTTGGTCGCAACGTTCTTGCATACCTCTACCCCAGGTCATCGGTGATCACCAACACACCTAGTTTGACCTAGAAGACATTTCATTGAGCACCTTGGCTACACCTAGGACTCGATTGCTCTCACAATGACTAAAACCTAATTTGGCTTGACAACCATCGTTCGACGAGTCGTGCTTGTGTTCCAGCACCACACACATCACAAGCATTCTTCATCTCGATGCCAGGGCACGATGACGGCTCGGAGCATCACGACGACGTCATGTGGTCAACGACGTTGACGCGGCTCATGGTGGAGCATCACGAGAACGCACAGACAAGCCAACGTGATACAAACGACAAAGAAGGTCAACTTGGGGACTCCTATAGGAATGATATTAACGCGGAACATGGACGTACGGCTTGACGAAACATGAGTACCATTAAGGGTCACGACGAACGGACTTCGATGACGTCAAGCACGGCATTTCAGAGCAAGGCTCACCTTGTAGGCATTTCACCGAACATCTTGGGTGTGTACTTGATTTCCGTCACTTCATCACCATTCAAAGAGCATCTCGGCACTTAGGCTTATCAATTTGCCACCCCACAATAGACCTGCATCCATAGACCAGCATTGAATGGCAACACACTTAGTTCCGCCTTGTAACCATTTCATCGAACACCTTGGCTGCAGCAGCGTTCAACTAATCTTTGCACAAATCCGAGCTAACCTTGGACCAGTTGTCGATACCATTGTGCCAAAGGTGTGTTCCTGCATCTCCTTCATCTCACCGGTCACTCCCTTCTCTGGTTGGGTGCAGCCATGGCGCGGAACGGGACGACGATGTCGGGCGTCGACCACCGGTTGAGGTGTTGGACGGAGACGAGGTTCTGTAGCAGGGTGAGGCGTGGGTGAGCGTGGTCATCGCCGTTGTTGGCCTGAGTGTGGGCGCGGCAAGGCAGGGGCGAGGAAGGCGCAGCGCACTGCGGTGGGAAAGGATGCACCAGCGGCGCTAGAGATGAGCAGCCGCAGCGAGCAGCCGGCGGAAGGCAGCGTGCTGCATGAGGACGAGCGCAGCAAGGACACTGGCGAGCAGCACTTGGCAGGGCACGGCGCTCGGCGGCCGTGTGAGCGGGAGCACTGCTACTGGCGTGGGTGCGCACTGGAGCTTGAGCATGGCCTCGGCAGGACGGCGCAACGCGGTGACCAGTGCTGCTGCGGCCGAGCGAGGGGGAAACAAGGTCCGTCGAACAGCAGGGCCGGCCCATGCGTGCGGTGGCGGCATGGAGCAACAGGCAGTCGATACGCGAGCAGCAGCGAAGGCGACGTTGCTGCGTGCGGCCGGAGCAGAGATGCAGAGGTGTGCGGCGGTGGGTGTGGGGGACGTGAACAAAGGCAGAGGAAGCTGGAGCGGCGATCGTGGCTGCCGGGCGCTTGCATTGGGCGCCGCACTCGCGCGCGGTTAGAGTGGCTCGTGGCGGTGCCGGCGGACGGAGCAGGGGTGGGGCGAGCCAGCGGCTGGCGCTGGCGAGGAGGCGGAGCAGTGCGGTGGAGCCACGCGGCGTTGGTAGTGTTTGGGGGCAGCGCTAGTGAGAACGCAGCGGCAGGGAGAGGGCGAGCCGGTGTGGCTGCTTGCGCGGCGCGTCATGGAGGAGCTGGGGCGCGGACCAGGGTGCGCTGTGGCCGGAGGAGAGGAGGCGGCCGGACACGGAGAAGCGGCGCGACGCACGCGGGCTGGCATTGGCGAGCGGGAGTGGGGGCGGCGCCGGCGCTTCAGCGCTCAGGGCGGTGCGGCAGCGGGCGCGGGCATGCCGGAGGGAGTAGCGGCGCTCGTCGGGAGGGAAGAGTGTGCATGGCAGAGAGGGAGTCGGGCGCTGGGATAAGTACCGACGTTTCCATCGCCGTGGCACATGCAGCGCGCCTGCGTGGAGGCAGGGGAGGAGATAGAGGAGGTGCCGACGTGACCTGTGGGGACCACCTGTGGGACCTACCTCACTCCTTATCTTCATTCTAACTGCAATTAAATATCTAACAGGCTCTAAAAGTGTTAAAAGTGGGCAGGGACACTAAACAAAATATGAGGAATTTATTGGGCAAATCAATTTCAGTATTTGGTAAAGTTTCAAACAAATTCAAATTTTGAATTTGAATTCAAGTGGTGATACTTGACTCAAGGAAATATATAGTAGATTAGGTTCAAAAATCCTGAAACTTTGAAGTTACCCTTTTTGAACCATACGGGACTTTAGAAAAAAATTGGAATGGATTTGGACAAAGTTGAGTACAAAGTTTAAATTTGAAGTCTACTCTGATGAAACTCTCGGTACGTGTCCAATAATTGGAGAACGTGCTTCAAAAATTTTGAAACTTTACCAATAGTCTATTTGGAATATTAGAAGGTCATGGAAAAATTTACAGCCGTAGATTTGATTTTTTGTGAATGTCCCATTTTAGGGTTGGAATAATTCCTTTTTCTTTCTCTCTATTTTGTTTTCTTTTTTCCTTTAATTTTTCATTGAAAATGTGAATACTTGGAAATTAAAAATTTTACACCTTAAGTTCCAATACATTAGCAAACATGTTCTATATGTAAAATTTTAACAAGTTCCTATTTTTAGTGAACATTGGTTACTCATATGGTTCATGTGAGTTTGGATTTCCAAGTCCATTTTCAAAATTTTGAAGTTCGTATTTTTGCGTTTTTGTTCTTCCGAAAAGCGGGCTTTTACAATCCTTCCCCCTTAAAGGAATCTCGTCCCGAGATTCTAACAAGTAGAATAACAGAAACGATGAGGGGACTATTCGTAAAAGAGAGTCATTGACTAAGGAAAATGGCAATGCCCTTAAAGACTTGGGTTCTACGAAATAGTGATTATCTTCAGGCATCTTAAGAAATTCTAAAGTCTGCTTCAGGCGATTCCAGTCTTTAGGTTGAAAATCTTGACAAGATGTTCGACATGACAATATCACGTCGTAAAACTCTCACGTCTGTTACTGACCCTTTATTGTTGTACTCTTACAATGACATGACATCTTGTTCTGTCCTAGTCTTGGCTTGAGGAATTTGCACTTGTTCTTTGCTTCTCTAGGTCACCTTGATAGTTTGAAACTATCCTTTCATTGATTCTTGGTTGCTTGCATGGTTTTGCATAGGTCCTTACAACTTAATGTTGTATTTCCCCTTGACCTGAGTTAAGATGGTTTACGAGGTTAAACAACAATCATTAACCTCGTTTGATGTTTAGTCAACCATAGGATCCCTTAGTTGTAGCATAAGAGTAGCAAAACGCTCAACACTCTTATGTGATGAAAACAGCAGGAATACGGAAGATATGGCGACTACAAGATTTTTGGGTAATCAACATCTTCAAACAATAGAAATAGAAGATGGACACCTACACGAGGATTTAAGGATTCAGCATCCTCATATGTTTCAACACAGCAAAGAACTCAATCATATGGTAACTACAAGGTTCTTGGAGTATCAAGGTTACCATATACCAACGCAATATCTTAGATGGACCCAAAGAGTTTCACGAGGTTGACAATTGAACGGTATCCTCGCGAGGAAGGAGATTTCATGGATTTTACAAGGTTGATCATCAAACTGATGACCACTCGATGACGAACGGTATAGTTGCAATAATCAAGGTACTTGAACCTAACAAGTCAAGGATGGAAGTCCAAGTGTTTGTTTAGTTGCAAGTGAGGTTGAGTAATTGGTTTCCCAAGTATTACTCAATGGAAAGGAGATCAACAATGTACGAAGTCAAATGAAGATGGTGAAATGATCGTAGTCATTAGATGCCTTAGAATAGTTTGAATGGGGTACACAATCTTGCTCTAAATTTTTGTATTATCATGCATCCTTCATTGGTGTTACATTGGTAATGATGCTTCATGATGCATCATCTGTTGTATGGTGCAATGAATATGCACATGGTATGGTGCAAATGGTGCATATGTATGGTGCAAATGATGCAGATGTATGGTGCAAATGGTGCAGATGCATGGTGCAATAGCTTTTATAGTTTGAGCAAGACTAAATGAACCACACCCACAAAACTCAAGTACAGTGTGATGATTTGCAAGGATTGGATATCGTGGTCGTGAAAGACACTCTATGAGTAGCGTTACTTTCATGACTCGACCATAGTTAAGGAATTCATAACAGAACGATTGACAAGGAATGTGAGAAATATACCACGTTACCTCGACCTTTCAAAAGCTTGTTCACGTACTACTCAACTTGATTGTATCTTCATTAGGAGAAAAACAACTAACTATATGTCTCTAGTGATGCTTCACTTAACCTTCGCTTCAATCTGGCAAGAGGAACTGATATCCTTCTCGATCACTTTAGTGGAGTCGAAGTTACACTCTTCTTAGAGTAACTCAATCTAGTGGCGGAGGTTGGATCCTCTTGGAGATGTAATCTTAATTGATCGTCTTCTTGTTGACACGACTCGTTGTACCCAAGGTTGATGGTTGAACACCACTATTACTTAAGTGCTCACCTTCCCCGTTAAAGTTTTGAACCAGGATGTCAAAGCTTACTTCAAACAATCCTCATGGAAAGATGAGATGCAACTCGAGTAATTGCGACATGCATTCAACATCACAAGATGTGATGTGGCAAGTCACATAAATCAGACACTAGTATGTATATCCAAGGGAAAAGGGCTTCAAATGAGTTAAACACTCTATTCAACTTGGTAAATACTTGAGTCCTAACTCTTATTTGGTTAGGACACTCCTCGAATTGATATCGAGAGCCGAATGCCTAATAAAAACCAAAAGGTTCAAACTGGCCAGGCTATGGTGACAAACGACCAGCCTGGACGCAAACTTGATTTTTATACAGTAAATGGCAAAATCAGATCTCGAGGTGAATAACAAAGTTAAAGTACACTTCAAGACCTTTCCAAAAAGTATTGGTTTCTCTCTAGATCATCCCCATTTTGCAAGTTATGCTATTTTAAAGTCAGCAGAATTTTTCTGCACTTTCAGCAGAACCTGCTTAAAAAGTAGCACTTTCGATCTAAAGTTTTCAGGCTGTTCTGATGGAAATCTGGAAATATTATTATTGAAAAAGTTGTAGCCAATGTAATAATATTTCCAGAATGCATTTATTTGTATTCATATCAGTCCTGGTTTAAAAGATATGAATTTTTGAAGTTGGGAAAAATTTCAGCATTCAGAATTTGAATTCAGTTCAGATTGATCACTCTGCATTCAAACTTTATTTGGAATAGGTAGATTACCGATTCAGGTCTTGAGCCAATTGCAAAAATTGTAGCTGACTCACTAAACTTTCCAACGGTTACTCGCGCGACACCATTGGATTAAGGGTCTGCGAGTTATGGATTAAATTCCGAGGTGTACAGATTGAAGTCCAGTTTGGGTGTGCCTGGACAGTCTCTGCGATTATCCAAATTTCACCCACTTAGAAAAGTATTTTGGTCTTGAGCTGAATATAGAACTTGTAAAGTACTTCCAAAACTTTCTAAGGAGTACTTATTTGCCCTCGTAGCAATTCTGGTTGAGAAGATATGGCATTTGCAAGTTGAGAGTTTTTCTGAAAATTTGGACAGCACCTCCTTTGTTTAAGGCTGATTTTGTCCACAATTTTCAGATATACAAACATCAACATTTGCAAAAATAGCACATATCAAACTGGTTGCATACATTCTCAGAATTCCAGAAAATAAAATTATGAAGTCTTTCGACAATTCTACAGCGAGTTATGCGAGAAACAGTAACTGTATACATGACTGTCCACTCGCTGTCCAGATTTGATCAAGTTTAGAAATTTGAAATTTTGAGTATGTTAGAGATGGATTCTGCTCTGGAGTTCTATAGAAACGTTGTAGAGGACTCTCTACACTTTCCAACCACATAAAGTAGGCCTGCAGCAGTGATAAGAGAATTGGTCCCGATCTTCCGATAGGTAATGGATAGGTCGATTGATGTGGAGATCTCAACGTTGATGATCCGAGGCTCTCGAGTAGAACACGAACAACCCCTGCAATCACTACACCACCGCTCCGTTGGTTATCAACCGTGCTTCACACGATTGACCTCGCCAAGAAGGCTAATCCCTGCAAGTGCAACCGAGAACACAAGCAAGAACAAGGTAGACACGATCTGAAATCGGGAAGTTGGGGTCTCACAAACCGAAAAACGGCGATATTATTGATCTAAGGAAAACCCAATTGTCTATGGCGGCTAGCATGGAGTATATATAGGTGGGAGGACGTCCAAGGGGGTGTTAGGGTCGTGACCTAACCCTAAGACACGAAAATAATGGACTTAGATTTGATACAAGGCCCAATGGCCCAATACGGTGGCGCAGCACCCTGACAGATTCTGTACTTGATTTTGTTTCGACGATTCCCGTCGACTCCGAAGCGATTTTGACATGGCACCGGCGCCATTGGAAAGGTTATCCTCTCCACTTTCTGTGCATATGTAGAACGTCCAAAACAGAGTTCGTATGCGTCCTGGGCGTCCGTTTTAGTGCGTACTGCTCCTGGACTCCGAGTTGGATACGATATGGAGTTTGGTTCGGTTTCCATCTTCTTTGAACGAATTCTCTGGTCTTCCACGTACCTAATACTCCCTCCATGTACTCCTTGAACCTCTCCATGGATCCTAATTACAAATAAATCATTAAGTAGCAATCTATGCTCAAAAATATATAAGGAAATATATAAGAACGAGTTCACCTCTGAAATTAATTGTTGTGTATGAACTCTATTGATTGCATCTTGTATGTTCAATGGAGTGTTGTTTGTATCCATAGAAGTGATGTCCTCATCATTCTCCCCTTCTTGAATCGGAGTCGTCCTCGACTCAAGTTCATCTCCTCTCATGTTTTGGTCGAAATGTTCAACACCATCAAATCTTCTTGTATGCAAGAATGGAGGAGGCCAAGGTGGTGGACGACATAGTGCGCCATCTTGATCTTGTCCATCAAATAAGAGTGCATATTCACTTGAGCCCGGATCCCAAACAAATAAACATTGTGTCATATTTATAGGTGCAATAATAATGTGCATGATCTCATCAAGCAGTGTCATTCAACCACTTCGACATTTGGCGCGCCAGGTAGGGGGACGTCTGAGATCTCAAGATGGTGAACTCCACCGCAGGATCCTCTAACGGCAACCACACTGAATAGCCTGCTGGAGGCAATCCCTCCAACATGCATCAACCAGCAGGCACTGTTGTCCCGGCGGGCGTCATGCCACCACCGTCACCATCTGTTCCGGCAAATAATGCTGGGCAACAAGATGGGGGATTTGCGTCGAACACCGCATCGACGAACAATAATCCCGAGCACGCGTTTATTGCCGCGCGTACTCTTTTACAACGCCCACCGCCTGGTTGCAGCTGCAGCCGATGGTATCAGCAATCAAGGTCCCCCCCCCCCCTTCGGGCAGGCACCATCACAACGACGGATCTAGTCGAGAAGACTTGGTCCACAAGCCTCGCAGCACAGGAGACATGCTGCGTCCCAACAGATGACTACGCTGCCTTCTAGGGCATGACGCACCCATACAATCACTAGGCTTTCGACTTATGACCTGCGGTCGGAACTTGATCGCCGTTATCGGCAGCAGGACGTCCACGTCCATATCGAGCGTGCTCATGAAAGATGAGAGGCTCGGGACAACCCTGCTCCTCAAGGAGTATGAGGAGGCTGTTCTGCCCTAGCCATGCACTTACGTATGGTCAGATAGCCGCAGAAGTTCCAGCCTCATTTGCCAGATAAATTCGACGGGATTGTCAATCCCGCCGAGTTTCTTCAAATCTACTCCAGTGCTATACTTGTAGTGGGGGGCAATGAGGCCCTGATGGCCAACTACTTCCCAGTGGCTCTAACTGAGACCGCAAGGTCATAATTCATGAGTCTGCTGCCTAACTTCATCAACAGTTGGGCAAAGTTATGCCAACAATTTACTGCCAACTTCGGGAGTTCATACACCTGACCCGGTACTGAACTGTACTTGTTTGTTGTGAAGCAAACAACGTGGGAATCAATGCGATCCTTTATCCAGCGATTTTCTTAGGTATCCCCTCAATCTCGAGCGCTTCTGTTATCGTTGCATTCAGACAGGGCATTCGAGACAAAAAGATGTTGGAGAAGCTGGCGACCAAAGAAGTCACCAGTGTCACAGAACTCTTCAGCTTAGCAGATAAATCTGCCAAAGCTGCGGAGGGCCATGAGATGCACTCCAAACCACCTCCGGATGCCAACAAGAAATCCTCCAAGACTGAAGCCACTACTTCTGGAGGTGGCAAAAAGAAAAAGAAGTCCAACGGCAAAAAGAAGTCGTCGGCCAACACACCTACTGCTGCAGCTACTGCAGCTCTGGGTGGCCGAGGGCCACGTCCCAAAAAAATGACCTCGTCCTTCGTTAGAAGACGACAACAGCTCCAAAGTGTGGTGTCCGATCCACAAGACAGACAAGCACAGTCGGGAAGAATGCTGAGAGGTCTGGAACCTTGTCGAGCGCTACAACAAGCGCCGAGAAGAAGCTCCTTTTCGCCAGCGGGAAGGAAAACAAAAAGTTGACGAAGCTCTGACTGAAGAGGATCTAGGATTTCAGGACCTCAAGAAGATCCTGAAGGCTGTCTACAACACCGTTGATGATGACTCCAACGTCTCTAACAACGAGCGTCAGAAGACCCTGAACACCATTTATGGTGGTTCCTGAGACATTACCTCTCTCCGCATCCTCAAGACAATGCGACAGGACATGATTGCTATAGCTCCACTGCCAGGGCAGAACCTCATCAGAAGTGGATGGACACTCCCCTCACTTTCGATGCTTCGGACTGCCCTCGTAACATGATCAGAGCTGGCAAACTCCCGCTGACTGTGTCACCAACCATTAACAATGTTCAACTCCACCATGTATTGGTGGACGGAGGTGCATGGCTGAACCTCATAAGCTTTGAAGCCTTCATCAAGCTCTAGCTCCGAACTTCAGATCTTCCCCCCTCTCGACCTTTTTCTGGGGTAGGCCTGGGGTCCATTACCCCTCTCGGCTCCATCACACTCGCGGTGACCTTCGGGACTCGAGGGAACTACAGAACCGAGAAGCTGGTCTTCAACGTGGCGCAAATCAGTTTACCATTCAACGCCATACTGGGCAAGCCTGCTTTCTACAAGTTAATGGACGCCACCCACTATGGCTACTTGGTGTTGAAGATGCCAACACCCTCGGGCGTTCTCCGGATTTGCGGGGATCGCACTGCAGGAATCACTGCATTGGAAGAACTCCACGCGCTTGCTAGAGCGCAGGAGGAGGCATCCGGTAAGGAGCTAGCTCCGAAACCTCTGAGCTCTCGTCATCGAGGCTCAACCTCTGCACTTTGTGTGAATCCAAGCGGTGACACCGACGTTACCGTCAAAGTCGTCCAAATCGGTTCCGATGCTGCTCAGACCACCCGTATATCGGGAGGTCTGAACAACAAATAGGAACTCGCACTCATCACATTCCTCCGAGGAATGTCGACATGTTTGCCTGGCAACCATCACAAATGCCTGGGATCCCTAGGGAGGTGATAGAGCACAATTTGAAGATTTATCCTGACGCACGACCTGTACACCAGAAGCCTCGAAAGCAATCAGTTGAGAAGCAAAACTTCATCCGGCAGGAGATTAAGAAGTTGCTCGAAGCTGGTTTCACCCGGGAGGTTTTTCATCCAAAATGGTTGGCAAACCTAGTCGTTGTACCCAAGGGCGGCAGGAAGCTTCATATGTATATCGACTACACCATGTTAAATAAGGCATGCCCAAAAGATCCATTTCCACTACCTAGGATAGATCAGATAGTGGACTCCACCTCCGGGTGCGAGCTGTTGTGTTTCCTAGATGCCTATTCTGGATATCATCAGATCCAAATGTCTAAGGAAGATGAAGAGGATACTGCCTTCATAACAGTAGATGGATTATATTGTTATACTGCCATGCCCTTTGGTCTTAAAAATGCTGCTTCAACATTTGTGCGAGCTGTGTACAAAACATTTGGAGAGCTAATTAGAGACTTAGTGGAGGTGTACGTCGATGACATCGTTGTGAAGATCAAGAACAAGGAGTCACTCCTTGACAATTTACAAGCCGTCTTTGACAAGTTGCGCATCACGCGCACCAAGTTGAACCGAGACAAGTGTATCTTCGGGGTTAGCTCCGGGAAACCCCTTGGTTTCCTGGTGACTAACCAAGGAATAGAAGCAAACCCGGCGAAGATCAAGGCTTTAGAAGACATGCGGCCCCCAGCCCGCATCAAGGACGTCCTGAAGCTAACTGGATGTCTAGCTCCGCTCAGCCAGTTCATCTCAAAACTGGCAGAATGAACGCTGTCCTTCTTCAAACTCTTGAGGAAGTCCAGACCATTTTATTGGTGTGAAGAAGCAGAAAAGGCATTTCAAGAGCTGAAGCAGCTCCTGACCACACTACCAATCCTGGTAGCTCCGAATCCTGGTGAGCCTTTACTGCTCTACATTTCTGCAACTATGGAAGTTGTAAGCATGGTTCTGGTTGCAGAAAGGCCAGAGCCAAATCCAGTTTAGGAGCCTAGACTCCTCCAGGAGGGTCCGGAGCTACCTAAAGGCGAGTACGGGTCCCAGCCCCCAAACACGGATCTTCAAGACAGAGTGCTAGAAGATCAACCTCTCTCATTTGAGGGAGTTTTAACGGCTATTCAAGAAGATCCGGACCCATCCGGGAAGGTCCAGGTTGAACAAGAGGAAGATCCGGACCCCCCCCCCCCCTGGGAGGGTCTAAGAAGCTCAACAAGAAGGCTCGGACCCCTCTGGGAGGGTCCAAGTCGATGGAGGAAGCTCCGGCTCTTCCGCAAGAGTCTGGACAGTCCAGCGTCCAGTGTACTTCATCAGTCAAGTACTCCACGACGCCAAGACACGCTACATTGAGGTACATTAGTTGCTTTATGCAGTTCTTATCGCCTCAAGGAAGCTTCGTCAGTACTTCCATGCCCACAAGATATCAGTGGTAACTTCTTATCCATTGTGAGCAATATTACGTAACCCCGATTCTACTTGGAATATTGCAAACTGGGCAGCGGAGTTGGCCGAGTTCGATCTCGAATCTGTACCACGTCAAGCAATCAAGAGTCAGGATTTGGCTAATTTCGTGGCGGAATGGACTCCCTCTTCATCAAATCCTGGGGGCCCCAGTGAGCAGAAGCCGAAACCTAAGGTCCCGGTATTCACCGAACCTTACTGGACCCTCTACTTCGACGGCTCCATATAGAAGCAGGGGGCTGGAGCTGGAATTCTTCTCCTTGCTCCAACTGGGGAGAAGGTCAAATACATGGTTCACCTTGACTTCAAGGCAACAAAAACATGGTGGAATATGAAGCTCTAATCTATGGGCTCAAGGTGGCACAATCTAAAATAGCTGTTGGTGAAGGGTGATTCGCAACTCGTCATAAAACAAGTCAAAGGTCAATGTTGTTGCAACAATCCCCAACTAGCCGCTTATCTCCTTGAAGTCCAGAAGCTACAGAAGGATTTTGAAGTCTTGGATATCCACCATGTTCAGCGTCTTCACAATGCTGAAGCTGATGAACTCTCGACAAAGGCTTCAACCGGAGCTCCGGGTCCCAACATAATCTTCGTTCGGAGGTTATCAAGACCAACAACTCAGTCTGTCGAACTGAGCGAAGGGGGCAAGACTAGCACCTCGAAGCTGGCGGTCCTGGTGGCCCTGTTACCATGTCGTCCACCAAGGGTCGTAGGTGCTGTTGGAAGCTCCGAGCAACCTGGCACGCATGACTCAGAAGCTCAGGTTAGCTCCGATGCATGGATCTCGGAGATCTCGAGCTACCTGAAAGACAATGTCCTTCCTGAAGACGGTGTATCCGCTGACTGGATCGTTAGGTTGGCTAAAAGATACACACTGGTAGAAGGGGATCTCTACCAGCATGGTGCCAACGGCGTTCTAATGCGGTACATTACAATGGAAGAAGGCCGCGAGCTTCTCGCAGAAATCTATGGAGGCGAGTGTGGGAACCACGCATCTTCCTGCACGTTGGTTGGTAAAGTCTTCCGACATGGCTTTTACTGGCCTACAACACTCCAGGATGCAGTCGAGCTAGTGAAAAAATGTGAAGGGTGCCAGTTCCATGCAAAAAAATTCACACGTCGGCTCAATCACTGCAAATGATACCTCCTACATGGCCTTTCGCTGTGTGGAGTATGGACATCTTGGGACCATTCCCAAAAGTCATCGGAGGTTACAGGTTCCTGTATGTTTCCATAGACAAGCTCACCATGTGGTCGGAAGCAACTCCAGTCGTGACAATCAACAAACAATCAGCAATCAATTTCTTGAAGTCCATAATATGCATATTTTGAGTTCTGAACAAAGTCATAACTGACAATGGAACCCAATTTAGAAGTGTTGCATTCCAAGAATATTGTGAATACCTCGGCATTAAAGTGAGCTACGCCTCAGTAGCTTATCCAGCAAGCAATGGTCAAGCCGAGAGAGAAAATGCAGAAATTTTAAAAGGACTTAAGACGCACACGTATGAGCGCTTGAAAAAGCATGGAGCCAACTGGATCGAAGAGCTTCTGTCCGCACTGTGGGCAAGCAGGACTACACCTAACCGGTCAACTGGAGAGACACCCTTCTTCTTAGTGCATGGAGCTAAAGCAGTCCTTCCTCCGAAGGTCACCATGGGGTCACTCCAGGTCCGGACCTTCGACGAAGCTACGCAGGACCAGCTCTGGCATGAAGACCTTGACCTCGTGGATGAGGGGAGGTGCCAAGAAGCTGTTCCGAATGCATGCTATCGCCAAGCGCTCCGACGCTATCATCAAAGGCATGTGCACAACCAACAACTCGAAGAAGGCAATCTGGTGCTGCGGAAGATACTAACTCGCGAAGGGATGAACAAACTTTCCCCCAGCTGAGAAGGTCCCTTCCTAGTGATCAAAGTATCCCGTCCTGGATGCGTTCGTTTGACAACTGAGGATGGTACCCCACTTCCTAATCCTTGGAACATCGAGCACCTCCGTAAGTTTTATACTTCGAATCACGGAGGTGAGTCTATAATTACATACAATGTTTGTTATAGATTCGATACACAAAACCGGGTTGGTCTTCTGGGAGAACATCTGGACCCCTCCGAGAGGGTCCGGGAAGTTCAAGTAACACTTGATATAGTCACAACACTAAAAGTGTAACTACCTGCCCTGGGCTAGTATAGGATGTATAACACAATTAGCATGGTCCTGTACCCTAAGTGTGTCCTTGTCTCCCTTGTAATATGGACCTATAAAGAAATACATTGTTGTGTAAAAATAGACTCCACGTCCTTTTTTTTTTGTACAAGGCTCGATATATCAAAATATTATTTTTATTCTTCTTGTCTATAATGAAGTTGTGCAATTCTTTTTAAGTTTTAGTCCAAGTTATTTATATGTGTTACAAGTTATATTGTTAGTCTTTTTGGATCTGAACATTGCTGCATAGTCTACTTCCCTGAATGCCAAGCCAACATAGGTCCGGAGTGCGCTATCGACTTAGCCTGGTCCTGCACCCTAAGTACGCCACTCTACCTACACCTCGGCAGGCCTCAGTAGGGTGAGTACTAAAAAAGCACACAGGTCTGGAGAGATTACATCAATATGCTTGTTATCATATTGAATTTCTTCGGATCTAAAACTAAAACAAGAACTATAACTCACAAACAATTTATAGATAGGAGGACAAATTTTACTCTTTTTTCTTGTCTTTAATGTACAGGAAAAACACAGCGATGGTGGATGATGCCAGAGCTATCAAGCTCTGGCAACCTCCAAGGAGGCCCGTCGTCGATGTTATACACGTTGATAGTGGGTGCCGTCGGACCTATCAAGCTCTGACAACACCAGGGGCTCGCCGTCGACGCTCTACGCGTTGATAGTGGGTACCGTCGAAGCTATCCAGCTCCGATAACCCCAGGGGACCCGTCGTCGACGCGAAAAAAGACTTCGTACCTAAAGTCTACAAGCTCGAAGCACTCAAGTCATCAACATACTATTAAAACCTTTTGGTATATGTTCACAATCAAATTGTGCACATCTACCAGGGGGGCAACAAGATAGAGCACAATATATTAAAGACAAAATGAAATTCATGGCAGAAAGAGTGGATTTCATTATTTCAAAGTACTGGATTCAAAATCAGGGTTACAATTAGAGTCAAAAGGAAAAAGTCCTAGCTACTGGAGGACCTAAGTCCGGTGGAAAAATGAAGCAACCTTCTCAGCAGCCTCTTGGACACTAGCTTTGGCGGCATCCTCCTCTTCAGCAATGAGTCCTTCAAAGACTGGATCAAGAGAAAATTGGGGGTCTCGGCTTCTGTAACGCACCAAGACATACTCGGCGACATTTTTTGCCAGAGATTCCCCTCTGTCTCCAGCTGATCAGCAATGACATTACCCATTGCGTCGAGTTTGCTGCCAGCAGAGCCAAGTGTCACTAGCGTCTGGTCTAGCTCCTACGCTGGGTCCTTCGAGCGTATTGGACTGAAACCAAGAGGCACAAGGGCCCTGTCCGCACGTCCCAGAAAATCCCACAGCATCAAGGATTCGATCGCCCTCAAGCTTCGCAGCTCCTCCAGTGACCTCCGGGCCACCGCTAGCTCTGAACTCTCCCGAGTGGGGCGCTCAACCACTTTGGTGTGTTGCTGCATATTCTCAGCAACTTGCTTTTCACGGTCGCTTAGCTCCGTCTCCCTGAGGTGGATGTCGTTCCGCTGTTCCACCATGTCCTTCTCCCCGCCCCTCACTTTCCCTTCTCTGGTGGCAACATCAGCTTCTCATTTTGAGAGATCCTGCCCTAGCTTCCATTACTTCTCCTTTTCTTCCGTGCTCCACAGATCCAACTTCTTAGTGCGATCTACCAAATTTTGCTCAACTAGAGTCAATTTCTGGGTGAGTTCCTCCTCTCTCTTCAAAATATCCTCCTACTGTTCCAGGAGCTTCTCTTCTCTTGTATCAAGGTCTGCTCGACGCTTCAGGAGAACCTCGTTCAATTCACTGAGTCTTTCGTGATGCTCATCAATAGCATCATGCCTTTCCTTGGCTTGCTCAAGGATCTGTCGAGAATTAGCATCGAGCACCGTGATGGCGGCTTCCTTCTCTTCCAATAGCTTGCCCAGTATTCCATCCGGGCCGTTTCACTCTTGACCCACTCCTTCTGATCAGCAAGCCTCGTTTGAGCAAGCCTGGTCTCAAAATGGAGCCTGTTGCGCCAACGCCTCAAGGTGTGGTGCTCCTCCTCTATGACCTTGCTCTCCTGATCGAAGGCGAGCTGAACTTGTCAGAGGCCCGAGCATGCATTGTCTATGGACAACACCAAGGGGATAGGCCGGATCTGCTGGGGTCATCTCTGCCGGTTCCAAAGGATTCTCCATAACAAAAATAGGGTCCCACTCTACAAGTGAGGTACCCTCAGCTCCTGTGGCACTGGGGCCACCCTCTAGAAGCTCTTCGGTTGTAGTAGAGGAAGAACCCACTAGGGAAACTCCTACCTCCGGGGCCGATGCCGAAGGTCCTGCCACAAGAACTTCAATTGCTGGCTCCGCGGGAGAAGAGCCTGCCTCCGCCTCTTCATGGTGCTCTGCCTCGAGCGTGGGCACCTCCAGTGCAGTTACTTCTGGGGTGGTCATCTGGGCTTCACCCGAAGCCATTTCCATCACTGGCTCAAGTGTCGGTACATCAGCCACCTCTGGCTTGGTAGTCGGAGCTTCAATCACCTCCGGTTCAGCGACCGGACCTTCAACAACTTCTGGCCCAAGGGCTGGAGTTTCAACTACATCCGGCTCAGTGATCGGAGCTTAGATCATCTCCGGTTCAATGGTGGGGACTTCAACAACTTCCAGTTCAAGGACCAGAGCTTCTGGCACCACCGGCCCCGCAACAACTCCTGGTGCAGGAACCGGAGCCTCGGTAACCTCTCGCTCAGACGCCGAAGCTTCCGACATATCCAATTGCCGCACTGGAGCCTCAGCCTCCAACGCTGTTGCCGATGGTGCATCTTCAACTTCTTCCCTGTGGTCCGGCGCTACCACGAGAGTCTCTGGTGACGACTCTAAATCCAGATCCACAACAGCTGGCGCCAAAGCTGTCATGACCTTGGCCGCCACTTGAGGAGGCATGAGGTTTGAAGCTAGACTTTCCATCCACACTGCTTCAGCAGTTGTGACAGAGGCTGGAGCTTTAGACCTTGACTTTGACACTCTGTAGTCAAGAAATTGGAAGATTTAAAATATAACAAAAACTAGAGTGGCAAATCAAGGTGAAAAAGCAATGCTTACCTTGGGAAGTTACCGCTCTAATCGGCGCGGAACCTCTTCGCCAGAGGCTCAGAGCTGGAGCTTGCCGTGGTTGTCACGGAGGGAGCTCCTAAATGTTGCTCGGAGCCTGCCGTCATCATTGATGTTGCCCCAGCCGAGGTCTCCCTCGGCCGGGAAGAACCTCTAGACCTAGAGCCCCTCGCTAGCAACGATACCGGAGTCGACTGTCCAGAACTAACGCCTCCTGAGGACGCTTGCACCGAAGGACGTGTAGCCGCAGAAGATCTCCCTCGCCGAGGAGAAGGGGCAGTAGTAGATGGAGCAGGCTTGACAGACCTCCCATCAGCATGCTTCAGTTTTCTCTTCCGGCTAGAAGATTCGACTGGCTCCTTGCCCTTGCCCTTGCCAATGTCTTCAACCCTCTGGCTCGAAGCAGGGGCGGCCACCTCCTCAGAAGATCCGGGGATTACAACACTGGACGTCCGGCGTTTTTCCACCTTACCAAGGTCATCTAGCACTGACATCTTCCTCTGGATCTCCCTGCTGATCTCTAGAATCATGTTTAAAGGCAGGAAAGCAGCTGGCAGAGCTAAAGCATCATCGTCGACAAGACCATGCTGAAATTTTTTGAGATGGAGCTTCAAAGCTTCATCATCCAAGTTGGATTTCAAACCTGTTTCAATCTGGTCGTCATCCATCACGCTGTTGAAAGCCCAGGCGAGCTTCTCCCTCCCTCTCAGCAGAGCCCACCTGTTCACCAAGAAATTCCCGAAGACCATCTGAGGGGTCACTCCACCCTCCACACACTCTTGGATCCTGGCCAGGACAAGTTTGAATGCATCCGACAGCTTCAGAACTACATTCCAGGCGTCGGTGTCAATGTTAGGGAGTCCTTGGGGCAGCTCCAATATGTCATGCTCCTCCACTGCAATGACAACCCAATCCTTCTTCTAGTCGTCCCACCTGCCAGAGGGGAATGACTTCAGGTACTTGAAGGGACAGTTCTTACGCTTCCCAAAATAATAGAAGCCAATCAACTCAGTCCCTTTGCCAGTGGAATGAGCAGTGAAGAAGGTCTGGAATAAGTCGACGCAGGGAGGCACACCCACCCACATCTCGCATAAGTGGACAAAAGTAGGCACGAGCAGAAGGGAGTGCGGGCCAAGGTCATGCAGTTGGAGGCCGTAGAAGTCCAACAGCATCTGGATGAAGCTCGAGAAAGGTGGGATCCGTCCCACCATGGCGTACGCCGAGAAGTACACCATCTCCTCGCGGCGCTCCTTCTTGAAGGGGAGCTTGCCAGCACAGACCAGATGGTTGCAGGAGTCGCTGGACCATCCCACGATGGTCCGGACCTTCATCAGATTGTCCTTGCTCTGGATGTGGCTCTTGGGAGGACCTAACTCCATTGTGGCAAAGTGGAGCAATGGAAAGGAAATCTAGGTAAAGTTTGGGAGGCTCTGAGCTCGAGTCTGATCGAAAGCGTAAAGAGTCCTCAAACCATGCATACTTTCCTTCTTAAGTAAGCCTCTGCGATGCTTGGATGGAAACTGAAATGAGAGCAGGGTCACATTTCAAAAATATACCCCGTCAATGACAAGTGGGCCTAGGGCCACCCCGGACGAAGTGATCGAGGTTCTTACCCCAGGCAAACCGTTGTCATGATGGACTGCAGGAAACCCAAAGGCGACAGATTGACAAGGCGCTCAAAACCAATATAGTTTTCGTATTGGGAACCGAAAGCCTTCAATTCTGTGATATCCGCACTCAAAGATCTCATCTGCCGCATTCAAGACAAGGCACACGGTGATGGTTTAACCCCAAACCATCACCCCAATGGCACAACAGAAGACCTTTAAAGTTGCAGCGCAGGAATCAAGGATGGACCCACCTCCGGTAGAATAATTTAACCCAAAGAGTTTTTATCCCAGAGGTGGGCCCGGGGTCCATTGTCGGTACCCTGCATACCGGGTACCCCATGATAGCGCAAGAAGTGCACGAGAGTTGCACCTGTCAGAGTTGAAGGTTCCCTCAGGCCCCACATGTCACACGGCACTGGACACGCCTTCCTCATATGAGTAGCTCCAGGACTGCCATGTGTAATATAAGATCAGAGCTGAACTCCCAACAAAGGGAAGCTCCATAGTTGACACGTGAATAATAACCACAGACCTAACCCGCAGTAGAGGGAAGCTCTAGTGCCGCCACGTGTATAACAGCTCTGGACCTGTCTCACCGCGAAGGGAAGCTCCGGAGCTGCCACATGTGGATCCTCTGGACCTTGCACCAATGGGAGTATTGGCGGATCTCCAATAGCACGAACATTCAAGGGACAGTTAGAACGACAATTACAAGGTATGATTACGTGTCATTAATGCTATATTAATGATACACGATCAGTGGGCTGTGAATAGGGGTAACGCTACCATTAAGGCACATTATCACACTGTTAACCACTCTTAATACTCATAAACCATGTATTAGGATCTTAATACGCTAGGACCACACGTCGGGCCAGGCAGATGTTGTAATGGTCAGTCCTTAGACTATAAAAGGATTGCGCCGCATGGTACAGGGGCATCGGATCTGATCCAGGCTCACACGCACTCAAGCTATACTGAAACACTCAATACCAAACACAATGAATGTGTCCTAGAGGGGGGTGAATAGGCCTTTTTGATTATTAGTCGGAACCTGCAACACTTAGCAACTTGATCAAATACCACGAAACTAGACTTGTCTGATAGTGTGCGGATTAGTCTAGTGCGTGCAGACTAGATTGACCAAGTTAGATCAATGATCTCAATACAAGCACAATATGCAGCGAAATATGGTAAGTAATTTGAAGATATTGAGTCAATGAAATTAAGTGTAGCACAAACTAACTTTTGGTTTCAATGTTTTAATGTAAGATATGCAAGATCAAGTAAACCCTAGAATGTGATATGAAAAACAAAGAATAAGATTGACACAAGAGTTTATCCTGTGGTTCGGTTCCCACAGAGGCAACCTACATCCACATTGAGGAGCCCACGAAAAGACCGGGTCTTCTCAAACCCTACCCTCGTCAAATTGCCACGGACGCCGATTCTCTTCCACCAATCACAAAGTGTAAATCACCAAGTTCAAGGGGCCTTCTCACAAGTTGAGGGCTCCCCAAGATTACAAATCGAACACCACCAATAACACACTCTTAAGATCAACAATGAAACAACAGGAGTGTGTTAGAAAATCAAACCCAAGAGCTCAAACGTGTGGAATCGTGTCTCTCCATTGATCCAAAGTGAATCCTCAAGGATTTGATCTTTCTTGCATTGGATTGCGTGGAGAGATGTGTTTTCTAAGCTCTTGGAGGTTGTGACGGCGCAGGGGGTCGAGTGAGTTGAAAGTAGGGCCATGCACATCTATGTATATGGAGGTTTCCAAAAGTTACCATTAGGGTTTCGAGAGTCCGGACTAGTCTGTGGTGGAGTCCGGACTAGTCCGATGTGCGGCGTGTAGGAAACCCTAAGTTCTGAGGAATATTGGACTTGTCCGGCCTTGGGCGGACTAGTTCGATTTAGGCTTTGGAAAAGTTCGGACTAGTCCAGTCATTATCGAAGTAGTCCGGCTGTGGTGAACCCCTTAGTGAATTGAGGACAAGTCCGTACTTGGAGGACTTGTCCGATTTTGGTTAGAGAGGTTATCGGACTAGTCCGGATATTATCGGACTTGTCCGATGTCGTGCAAAGTTGTGAAGTGTTGAGGACTAGTCCGCACTGGGGAGGACTAGTACGATCTTAGTCAGAAAGATATTGGACTAGTCCGTGGTGATATCGGACTAGTCTAGTCTGTGTAAACCTGGACTGTGCAGACAAGTCCGCACTGGGAGGACTTGTCCGATTTTGAACAGAGGGATTATCGGACTAGTCCGTGGTATATCGGACTGGTCCGGACCTGTGTAAATTTGTGCATTGAATGAGTTTTCTCGTGCTTGAGCTTTTGGGGTGTGTTTCTCCAACACATTCTATACACATTGATCGAATCTATTCAGCTCTTGAGCTCTTTTCCATATAGATCCTCATTATCCTTTCTTTTTGCGCTTTCTACATAGTTTCATTAAAACCTGCGCCCATCTCAACAATTTTGTTAGGATCTCATTTGTTTGTCATAAATCAACCAAAACCCACAAGGGATGCCTAAATGCACTTTCACACACACCCCGTGGAGTAGGATATTACGCTCAGGCAGCCCGAACCACGTAAATCCCACGTGTCATCATCTTGTTCCTGATCTCCGCGCGCCCAAACCAATACAAGAACCTCCGCGGGCTACATTTAGTAGTACCGGGGGAAGTGTTGTTCAACCACTTTGATAGATATGATCAAGACAGTGACATGATACAGAAACTGTCCAGTCTCTGTCCAGATTTACCAGAGTTTGGAAATTTGAATGTGTCATTAGTTTACAGGGGGATTCTGATCTGGAGTTGAACATAATAGTTAGAGGACTCTCTAAAATTTCCAACCATGTCTGGTAGACCTTCAGATGTCAATTATACAGGAAGTTATGCTATTCCAAACTTAGTTAATTTTTTGTCCAGTTCAAAGTTTGAACCAGGAACTGGGCAATTTAAGTTCAAATGAAGTTTTCAAGTTTTAAATCTTGAAATCTGTCTTGGAGCTTAAAATGAAACTTGTGGATGACTTCCTCAAGTTCCCAAACCATATGTCGCTTATCCAAGCGACCACACGATCAATTGTAAATCTGACCAGCACGCACCAAAATAGATATTACAATTTCAAACTTAGTCCTAAGTTGGAAATTTTTACTTGTTGTCGTGTCACGACACCAGCACGGATAGTGTCGTCGACGTGCCTGACAAAACTCGAATTCAATGTCGGTACTATGCCCTCACCAAAGAAAATTCTAGGACGGTATTCCGGCATACGTCTCAACAGTGGCAGTAATGACGTTCACTCGCAAACGTTTTCTACTCGAGCTACTTAGAACATGGTTAGTGTCCTGAGGCTGCACACAAATGATAGATCAAACATATGGTGCTGTACAGCACAGCCCGCACGGGCGGACAATTCACAGTAATATATATGAAAGTAAAAACATTCGTCCCGTATCATTTCATACGACCCGCCCCAAGCTAAGCCACGTCTCGAGGTACATGACCGGGTTTTCTACCACCCAACGGGGTCCCCTGTCTTTGCATAGTGCTGCACAAGTAGGGGGCGCATCGGGTTATGTCCCAACCGACGGGGGCTCCCACTAACTTTGAAGCACGCTGGGGTAGCACGTGTCATATGTTCTCAGAAACATGAAAAGTTTCAGAGAATCATATTAACATTTCTGTGCCAAGCCACGGAAACAATCACATGGTACCTCTCACATGGTGAGCTTACAACAATTGATATTCTTGCGGTGGTGTACCTTACCTCTTACCTGACGTCGGAGTGTCGCTACAGAATATAGTAACACATAAGTTAGCTTGCCACCTTAAGTAACTAATACTATAATAGACCTATGTGGGCATAGTACTAATCCTCACTCGACTACTCTTAAGTTTTCAAAATAGGCTCTTTTCGAGCGTGCTATTCCCAATGCGGCTGTGATACCAGGCTGTGAGGACTGGGTCTCCATATTCTAGGAATCGCAGAGGGTGGTGCCGTGCGATGCGACACCCAACAGCACACACGGAAAGAATACAACAAAATACAATGTTTTATTTATATAAACAACGGAAGCCTTTTATAATACTTAATATACAGCGGAAGATAATACTCATAGCTAAACTCTCAGCCTAGCTATGCAAAAGTACAACCGTCCAGCCCGCGAACGCTGCACACTAGCAACACACAAATTTATGGCGGTGTACAGGGCTCCCACTCGGCAGTATACCCCGACGGGGGCATCGCCTCGTCTTCGAGCTCTTCCTCATACGTCTCACCTGCAAATAACTTAATATAGCAACCATGAGCACGAAGGCTCAACAGGACTTAACCAACTCACCTAAACATTAAACTCTACATGAAGGGATACTTAACATCGGCATAGGTATTGCAGTAAATGACTCACCTACATGTTGATCCTTAATTTTCAAGTTATTAACAGCAGCTTACAAGTTTAATATAGGTAGATTTAGGGATCATATTTGACAGCAATAAAAGTTTCAAAACAATTATAATTCATTACACCATATTCTCCTGGCTTCTTCAGTATTTACTATGTCACAGCGCAGTGAACAAGCGGTACTCAAATAACCGTGAGGGACGGTGATTGCAATCAGTAGACACCCAATAACACGTCACGTACACCCGTGCCTAAGGAGCGTGTCGTGGTCCTCACCACGTCATACGCAACAACCTTTCACTAGAAACTCAAACGCCGAACCGGTCCCACCATCGCGGGCACAAGGTCCCTGCACGGAGCGTGTCTTTGCCCGCCGGCCGATTTACACCTTGCTGCCCTCAGCTCACCCCTATCGACAGTGGGCTATGCCTCGACATCCAAGTTATCAAGTTACATCGGTTTCCTGGGTTTCATATGCCCAGTATGCATCCGATACAATTTAAACTTGTCCAGCAGGGCCGCACACGAGTCGGTCCTCAATCGACACAAGCAGGGATACGCACGTGAGACCACGTCTCACTACATCCTACCCGCTGCTCAGTTTCAGTTTCATATTTATAAACCATTCTTCGATCAATTCTTTCCCATGTGATAAAATCACATCTCGCGAGTAGATTCCAACTACTCGACATCTACCGGATTCCTGATAACTTAAACATGGCATTTTCTACTCTTGAAGCTGTAGACCTACTCAATACTCCATGAGATTTGTGGGTCATGCAAGTGGAGTTTCAATCACCTTAGCCCTAATGCACAAAATTCATCCTAGACATAAATGATACAAATATAAACTTTGAAATAGCACTTAAATGCAAACTAGGGCTTGCCTGGCTGTGAGTCAGAGGGGAATTTAGCTTCTGGGAGGATGCTGTCCAAGTACTCCGGGTCCTCTTCTATCTTGGTCACCATATGATATGCAATATATAAAGTACATGAGTGATATTGAAACTATATACAAGATCTTATAAATACTGATCAGGTATGCAAATGATTTTAACTGGCTTTGGGATTTTTATAGTGGATACTAGGTTCTATGCGGAAGATTTGGATCAAAAATTGGTGATTTTCAAGGAAGCATGTTGTCTCTAAAATTCCAACAAGTAAAAGCTTTTCTGAAACTTGATTTTAATTCTGGAGCTTTGTCATGGTTAAAAGTGGATGATCATGGTATAGGGGTTCTCACTGGTTCTAGGAATTTTTTTTTCATAATTTCCTAAGATTCCTAGAGGGAGAAACTGATTTTACAAGTTTGGGGAAAATGTTGAAAATATTTCTGGACATTTACCATTTTTCAATTGACATATGTGATTTGAAGTCCAATGAACTTGAAAATTTTACTAGAGATCAAGTGTATTTTTAGGAGTGTCCTGACCAAAATTGGGAATTTTCCAACTAACAGAACAGGAGAAATTAATTTCCCAAGCAGTTAGTTCAAAGGAATTAATTATGAAAATTCTGGGAGTTTCATGTCTAACAAATTGCACCACAGCAAAGTTGGGATCAAGATGAGTCTACCAGAATTTACTGCGAATTATTTGATTAAGTATGCTAGGAGTAATTGATTCTCAAAGTTGCCCAAATTCTGGAAATAAATTTCCAAAAGGAAAATTTGAATAATCCAGCCGACCCCACTTCATTTAAATGGGCCAATCGCATGTGGGCCACACCGAAGGCCATGAGGTTAACCCGCACAGCCACACCATATCTTGGCACAGCTAATCCCGCGCGATGAAGCAGTTGCTGACATGCGGGACCCAGATGTCTTCTTCAACCTCCCGACGCGCCGCTCGACCGCGGCGGCGCTGCGCCGGCAAGCTCACCGATTCCTCTTTCCCGGACCTCCTTCACACCAAAACTCGCTTCCTAACCGTTTTCCATGGTGCTGAGCACGATGGGGAGGTCGTCGAACACTGGCGATGGCCGGAAATTCGTGTGCGACAGCGGCGGTGGAGCTAGGGTTTCGGCGATGGGCGGAATCACTCGGAAATGGTGCAAGCAACTCGCGAAAATGCTGGGAAGGTTCCTTGGAACATGAGGAAGATGATTTAGAGGTGAAAAAGGGTTGGAATAGTTGGCAAGGTCGACTTCGACGGTGACCCGACACTTTTTCCATGGTGATGGGGAAAAACACAATAACTCAGCCATCACTCGATAGTACCTCTTGGTTCTTGGTAGAGACGTGCGTTAGGATGTATTGAATAAAATCCTTAATTGGACTGAAGAATCATTGCACATAGAAAAGGAATTAAATCAGTGACCTAGGAAGCTCAAAATGAACTAGCATTGGTAAAACTCAATTCATTTGCTCGATACTGAAGGAAAGAAGGCACGGGTTTTACTGTGAGAAAGAGCTCACGTTGGTGATCCTTCTTGCTATTGAAGTCGAGGTGTAACGTGGCTTGTGGAGGGCTGGCGACAGTGACGCAGAGGCGGTTCCCGGCGGCTTCACCGTGAACGTCCGCGGCACTTCAAAATATAATGCAACCAAATTAGGAATCGATGAACTGATTGTTGGAGATGATAAATGAGGAAGTCTTCTTTACTTTTGCTGTTGGCACGAAGACAAAAATCGCCCGGAATCCCGGGCTCTATGCAAGAAAAGGGGAGGCGGCTACGGTTGTCGGCGGAAGAAAGAAAACAGGGAGATAGAGAAGCACGACGTCGTTCCACTCGGGTCAAGGGCTGAAGATATGGACGGGAAAGTGCAGGGGACACGCCATGACGCGCTCCAACTAGCAAGCAGCTCGGTGGAGCTTGCATGTCGTGCGGTGTCACCACGGTCAGCCAAAGCAGAGCACTCCCGTAAATGTCTCTATGACTAGTGGGTCCCACTGCCCCTTCAAGTCAATCCTCCCTTGTTAAGGAAATATCCTACCAACTGATGTCCAAAATTCATGAAAATTTCTAGATAGGCTCAACTGAAAATCTGGGATTTGATTCTGAATTCGAAACTTTGAACTGATCAAGTTTCAATGAAAATTCAAATCCAAATTTGATTTTGAAAGAATTCAATGTTTCCACTGGATTATATATCAAATGTGCTTCAAAAATGTTGAAAATTTGCCGAGAGACTATTTGGAATATTTGGAATTTAATGGTGAACTCAGATATTTATTTTTGCAAAGTTTCGACAGGTGCAAGTTTTGAATATTTGAATTCCCTCCATTGAAGTTTGAATTGGTTTGATTTTTCAGTTTCCGTTTTGATTTCTTTTTCCCATTCAAAATTTTAAATTCTCCTATGAACTTTGTGCTTTGAATTTAGGGATTTTACAATTACCCTGGGATCCGAATGGCTCAAGAGGGGCCCTTGGTTGGATGTGCTTAGTGGGAGACATCACCACCGGTGAAACCTTAGTGGGGTCTAAATATGCTAGTAATCACATTGTAAAGACTATTTTGTGATCTCTTGGCCACACACCTAAGGAAGTGTGAGACGACATAACTGAGATTCCTTAGTCATCGAAAGGTGATGGAATTACGAACTTGTGGGTAAAGTGGTACAACCTCTGCAGAGTGTGTTTAAAGCTATCATGATAGCCGTGCTCCCGGTTATGAGCAACCTGGACCCTCACATGATTAGAGTTATGGACCTTGAACATGGTTTAATGGCTGAAATTAAATTGAGAGTTGATATTGGTTAATTAATTGTCTTTATGATGAAATTGAGACATATGAGAAGTTATGAATTGATTATGGATTAGTAATGCTGGTATTGGTTACATCAATTGGAATTAATGTTATCTGGGGACCACACATAATGATCATATAATTGCATTTTCAACTATTTCTAATGTACTTTTATGGAATTAGCCCATTTTATTATCAGTCCTTGTTTAAGCTACATGTCATACTTTCCCACACTTGCTGAGTACGACATGTGCTCACGCTTGCTATTCCCCCAACAAATTCAGATGCATGCGTCAATGAGGAGTATCCGGAGGTTTCTGAGGAGTACTAGGCACGCGTGTTACCGTCAAACTTCCCTGTGGAGTTTGGAGTCTTTAGTGTTTAGTGATTTCCGCTGTTGTTGCTTAGAGCTTGTATTAAAGACTATTTGGTTTGTAACAAGGTACTATTATTAGTAATATTATTCGAGACATGGTTATAATCTGTTTATCATTTGTGAATCACTTGTGTATGTGTCTTAAACATCCTGGGCACAATATGCATCACGCTTGGTTCATTTTCGGAACCTCGTGCCACAATGCCTCACATTTTCTTGGATGGTTGAAAGATAGAACAACAAAAGGAGCATGCATCATCTAATGTTTAAGTTCAACTCAAATTTCCAGAGAATTTCAAATGGTGTTTGAATTTCAGTTGCTCAAATGATGCTCGGTCACTCCTATGTGGAAGTGGTATTTGTATCCTCACCAAGGCAATGCCTTCCTTGTCCTACATCTAAATAAGGCTTGTATGTGGATCTTGGTATGGGTCAAGAGTTGGCATATTTACAACACATATATTGCTAAGTCAAAAGAGTAAGCCTAAGGAGAAAACAAATCATATTTTTGATCAAGATTTGTGCAAGTGTGATAGAATATTTGTGGAGTGGGAATATGAAGATAACTCCTTTATATGCACTCTCTTTTTTCTGAGGATGAAATATGGCTACTTATTTTTTTTTTCTCATGCTCTTGTATATGAACATGCATTTTTTCCTTTTTTTTTTCTTGTAGCCATGTCTTCTACTCCTCTTTGCTTTTCAAATATTTTGGAGAGAACATAATGCATGAAAATCCTGGAGTATCTTGTTGGTGGTGGAATGGTATGATGGAATTTTGCTAACTTCTAGTGTAGAAGTTTAGCATGTGCCCGTGCAATCTTGATCTTACAAGTATGAAAAAATTCTCACATAGGTCTATACTAGTTTGCTAGGCTCAATGTGAAGGCAAATAGCATATGCATAAGGTTTATCTAATATAAATCATCATATGGCTTTGGTAGGAATTTCTATCAAATGAGAAACTCCTATTTAAAATTTTCTCCAAGAAATTAAGTTTCACTTTTAACTGGGGTATTAGCAGCTCTTATCACTATATCATATCCCACAACAACCTAGAATTGGACTTAGCTTTTGCTACCCACAAATTCCAAGTTTAAGGCAAGATTATTCTAAGCCAATAAACGCAATACTTGGAGAATACTAGGTTGTCTGCAAGAGACTAGAGAAAATAAAACAGAGCAACTATTCACCATTTCAACTTATGCAAAGTCAAAATATTATTACTGCACATCTTTTATTTTATTAACCTAATATATACTACATTATTATTTTTAGATGCAATGGTGGTGGAAAGAAAGAAATAAAATAAAGGAATGCAAATGGGGTGTGATACAAGTTACCTCAAGTGGGGGTCCTCCCCCAAGATTGTTCTTTTCAATCTCTGTGATATGGGTTGAACCCTTGATAACGGATATAGGCCATGAGGTCAACCTGTTGTTGATGTAGGGTGGTGTTGACTTTGTTGAACTACTCGTCGATTTTCTGCTGCCATTCATGGGTACCTTGGATGTTGTCTTGAAGTGTGTTGAAGATGTCATTGGTCCTAACTTCAAGATCTCCCATCCTTTGGGTGAGTTCCACCTTTCCTTGGCCAAGGTCATGATAACCTCGAAACGCCTTGTACCCATCAGTGGAGGAGGCAAGCTACTAGAGCTTGAGCTTCCTTCGATGGTTGCCCACTCCTGCCACGACGATCCTCCGACCTCATACGTTTGAGGTTGAGTCCAACCTGGTGCATCACTCGTTGTACTTCCTCTTGGTACAAATAGGCAGGAGGATATCGCGGTGGCATCTCCATGGCTGCTCTACGTGAATGGCTCCTTGTGACCCTGCTAGAGACGTTACTCCTACGAGCCTCTTCGGTAGGCTGAAGAGCAATGGTTAGTACCTGACACTTATATAAATGAAAATCCGAGTCAGGTAACCAAATTTCATTTACACGGCCGGGATATAAAAACACTAAGGATCCATCTAAATCATGTTTAGGAGTGTGTCCTTTTACTATATAATCCTCATCTATTAAGTAGCGGGCTGTTGGAATATATGCAATTAAAGCATTTTCTAGAGCCCCTACTTTCATAGCAATGCGGGTAATTAATGAAGTACATTCAATTGGCCCCATCATTTTAGTGTTTTCTCACCATTATGACATTATAGCTTTAATAGGAGCAATTTTAATATTTTTAACCATGGCATAAAGGGTCCTAATGTCATCATCACACACAATCCTAACATCCCCTCTAGGAAACATAGTCATAGCCACCCATCTATTCATGAAACGTACAATGCGGTTTTGAAAGTGGCTATTCCTACGGTTCTTACACACTACATCACCAGTTAAGTCTTGCCAAGAAATTTGTTTGTTAAGTTTAGGCAAAGCATCTTGTTGAAGTGTAGACTAAGAGACTTCCCCCAATACTACTAAATTGTAGTCCGCAGAGGTTTGTATTCGGTTGGGCACGCATAAGATTAAGAACGAGATGGTGACACAGAGGATTTTTACATGGTTCGGGCCACCTGAGCTTAATACCCTACTCCACGGGGTGGTTGTTGATGAGTTTGTGTGTATATTATGCGTGTAAGCTTGCATTGGCTTAGTTGGCCTTGGTTTCTACTGTGCAGCTTAGCCCTTTTATATGTTAAGGACTGACCATTACATGGTTAGCCTGGCCCGACAGGTGGCCACAGCTGTACTTAATCATCTATACATGATTTACATGTATAAATTGTGATCAATTGTGTGATAACACACCTTAATAGCGGCGTTACCAGATTTGAAGGTCCTTTGATCGTGTGTCATTAATACTGATTTAATGACATGTTAATCAGGTCCTGTACTGGCTGTTTTAATAGCCTCTTGAATGTCCGTGCTGTTGAGATCCAACAGTTTTCCTATTGCAGGCTTAGGTCCGGAGGCTCGACACGTGGCAGCTCCAGAGCTTCTCTCTATGTGGAGGCAGGTGCGGAGCTACTAAACACGTGGCAGAACCGGAGCTTCCTTCTACTGGGGGTTAGGTCTAGGACCATTGTACACGTGCCATGACCAGAGCATTCCTATGTAGGGAGTCAGGTCCTGTCCTGCGATACACGTGGTAGTACTAGAGCTACCCAAACGAGGGAGGCAATACCAATGTCGCGGGACACGTGGAGCGTTTGGAAGTCTTCAACTCGGACAGGTGAAACTTTGTAGCTTTTCTTGTGGTGTCGTGGGGTAACCGGTACATAGGGTATCGACAGTGGCCCCTGGGCCCACCTTTGGGAGAAACCCTTCGGGTGAAGTTATTCTACTAAAGGTGGGGCCATCTTTGATTCCCGCGCTACGGCTTCAAAGCTTCTTGGTGGGTGGTTGAGGCGACGACAAAGAGTTATGCTGCCGCCGCGTGGCCCTTTTTCACTCGGCGCGTGGGATCCTGGCGTGCAGATCTCACACAATTGAAGGTCGTCGGTTCCCAATACAAAATTTGTATCGATTCCCAGCGTAATCTTTGTAGCCTGTCAGGCTGCTGCCCTCGGGCTTCCAACTTCTCATCATTACAACGGTTCGCTTGGGGTAACTTTTTAAACAAAGTGGACCCAGGCCTCCTTGTCATTGATGAGGTCATCTGTGATTCATTTTTGGAGGTAGTTTCCATCCAAGCATTACAGAGGCTTACTTAAGAAGGAAAGCCTGCATGGTTAGAGGGCTCTTTACGCCTTCATTCAAAATTTGTGCTCAGAACCTCTCCACCTTTGCATAGCTTTTCCAACTTTCGCTCCACTTTGCCGCAATGGAGTTAGGTCTTCCCCGCAGTAAGATCAAGAGTGATGAAGATTTGTTGAGGGTACGGACCCACATTGGGTGGTCTAGTGCCTCCTTTGACAATTCGATCCGCTTCTGAATGTGGCCTAGAGGGGGTGAATAGGCTTTGAAAATTTCCTGCACACTTAATGAAATAGTCAAACGCTTGATAGGATGGACTTGTCCGGTTGTATGTGCGGACTAGTCCGGTGTGCTAGGTGTGTGTTGATTTGACTAAGTGTTGATTCAGGATTTAAACTTTTATAGCAGCAAAAATGTGAACAACAGATAAGATCACTTGAATTAACAATTGATATTGTGAAGTTACACATGAGAAGTAATTTGCAATTCAAGTTATAATATTGATCAACTATAAGCCTTAATCAATTAAGATGCAAAGGTAAAGAAGCACGCGAGACACCAATTTTTACCGAGGTTTGATCTCACCAAAGAGATCTACTCCTCGTTGACGAAGCCCACACAGAGCCAGGTCTCTTCAAACCCTTTCCCTCGTCAAGTCACCACACAAGGCCGACTTGATTCCACTATCACGGGTAATCACCGAGTTTGTGGGCCAACCCCACACGTTGAGGGCTCCGACAAGAATTACAATGAAAAGATGATCAAATACACTCGAAAATATTACAAAGAACAGCACAAGTGTAAAGAGATCAAACCCGAAGAGCTCAATGATGTGTGGACAATGATCTGCCAACCCCAAATCTGAGTGTTCAATTGATTTTCACCTTTTTGGACTTTAGATGCGTGGGGAGATGTATTTTTGGGCTCTTGAGACAAGTCGCGGCGCTAGGGTTTGAGTTACTAGCAGTAGAATGCGTGTCTTCTATTTGTGGGGTAGTGGATCTCCTATTTATAAGGTTTCCAAAGAAGTTACCGTTAGAGATCCCGATGAACGGACTAGTCCGTACTGGGGAGAAGACTTGTCTGGTGTGCCGTGTAAAAGTCAGCGTGAAATGTGCAACACACTAGAAACTCTAATTGTGTGAGGTATACCGAACTAGTCCGGTTGGTATCCGAACTTGTCTGGTGCCAAGTGAAATTGAACTCCAGAGAGTTGAACGGACTAGTCCGATCCAATGCCGGACTTGTCCGGTGCTATGTGTTATGAACATCAGTGAGTTCAACAGACTAGTCTTGTCCTGTGGATGGACTTGTCTGGAGTGTAGTGAAAAGGGTTTACAAAGACTTGAACGGACTAGTCCAGTCCAAGATCGGACTTGTCCGGTGCACTGTGTTATTTGGTTCCCGAAGCTATATCGGACTAGTCCAGTTCATGGTCGGACTAGTCCGGTCACAGTGCATTTGGAAAACAGAGAGTTAAACGGACTAGTCTGGTCCATGAACGGACTAGACCGGTGCTCAGTGAATTTTTAGGTGTTTTAATCCCTTAC
Source organism: Tuctoria greenei (assembly GCA_036927565.1). Taxonomy (NCBI): domain Eukaryota; kingdom Viridiplantae; phylum Streptophyta; class Magnoliopsida; order Poales; family Poaceae; genus Tuctoria; species Tuctoria greenei. Next base: position 127,578,016 of record JAYESD010000010.1, on the reverse strand, counting down.
TCATATGCAAAGACTTGACCTCTTGGGATGTGTCTCACACACACATCCTATACATTTAAATCTACTTTGCGCTTCTGTTTTCAGTTGGGCTTTTCTCTTTTGTACACCACTTCATTTTTCACCTTTTTTAGTGCACCAAACTATCTCATTTTGCTTAACCTGCAGTCATCTCAACAAGATCATTAGGATCTCATTTGTTTGTCATCAATCATCCAAAACCCACAAGGGATTGCCTAGATGCACTTTGAATCTCCTCCTTTTTGGTGATTGATGACAACTAATTGAGATTTTAAAATTAAGAGTAAACGATTGATTTTCATAAATTGTGCATATATGAGAATAATGAATGAGTAACAAAAAATATTATCACATATATGCACTCTTTATGGTGGGGTGCCTAACAAGTGTGTGATCAAAAGATGTGATGGGCAATAAATAAGCACTTGACAGTTATAGCAACAATCATCACATTACAATTAACTAAGCATCACACAATAAGTAAAGTAGGCACATCCAAAATAAATTACAATAGATTGAAAATGAGTACATGTCCTAACAATAGATTGAAAATGAGTACATGTCCTTGATCACAAGTCCTTAATGGCTTAGAGGCTACAAACTAGACAACTAGTCTCAGTCTCTCCCCCTTTGGCATCATGGCACCAAAAATGGAAAAAATTGAGTGGAATCACTCATCGTCACCACCTCTCTCACTCTTAGTCCTCTCTTTATCTTCTTCATCATCTTCAGATGCTTGAGGAGGAGGAGGAGTAGAGGCACCAGCCAGTCCAAATGAAGCCAAATCTTGCTCAGTGAGAGGAGGCATTCAGTAATATCTTCTTCTGAGTCCTCTGAAATCTAAGGTGACCCCACTGGCTGAATCTCTAGCTTGTCACGGATGGCTTTGATGTTGGCCTTCACATATCTTTGATGCTTCTTCCTGGCTAGACTCTCTTTATGCTGCTTGATTTCCACTTTGCAACAAGAAGCAAAGATGGACGAGAGCATCTTCAGTATTCCACTGGAAGATACTCTGGAAGGTGGAGGAGCAGGAACAACAGCCTCAGATCTTGTGCCTTCATGAGCCCTCTTAGACCTTCTTTCGTCTGCAGGTGAGGTAGGAGCAGAGGGGGCAGTGTAGATAGTAGGCATCTGAGGCCTAAGTTAGTAGGAGGCACATCCTTGACAAATTCGAGTCCTGTCACCTTCTCAATCATGTACATGATGTAGGGTGCATAGCCACAAAACCTAGTAGGAGTGATAGAGATGTTCACAATGTCATTGTATATGTACTCAAAGACATTGAAAGTCCTTTTCTTGCTAATGACCTTCATCAATGTCATGAGGGTCCCCTGATTGGTCCTGCATCTCCCTCCTTGGGAGCTATGGTCTTCCTCAGGATTCTATTTAAAACGGCAAAGAAAGACTTCAAGTACTTCATAGTTGGAGACTTGAATGGCACCTTAGTATCATAGATAAAGTCAAGCTGGTCTTTCTTCAAAGGCTTTAGGTTATGGATTATGATGTCATTCAACAAAGAATCTTCCAGTTGAAGAATTCTAGCAAAATCATCATATGTGACACTGTATTGTGCTCCATGTGTCATCCAAATCATTATGTCACCATCATCACGGGAAAAGTAAAGTGTGGAGTAGATTTGCGTGATGACCTCAATGTTCCAGTCCCACTGGAAGGAGACTAGATCCTTCGGTCCATGAAGCTCCAAAGCTTCCAAAACCTCTTGATAGGCTTGGCATCTCTTGGACTGGAGGTAAGTGACGTCGATCCATTGACTCTCGATAACTGGGTTCCTCATTTTCAGATACACATGCTCATAGTAGTCATCATAGAAATTGCTCCAGAATCTGGGATCAACTAACTGTTTGGGCTGACCATAGACTTCTACCTTTCTGAACTTGTCAGCTAGCTTAACCCTTTGCCCGTAAAGTCATCATTTGATGGCTTCCTATTGCGGTGAGTAGGTGCTTTCATCTTTAGAGGGCCAATAGGACCACTAACAAGCCCTTTGCCCTTGTTGAGAGTTCATTTTGGCCCCAATGAACTCCTAGCAACATCCTTGCGCATTGGTTTCTTAATCACCACTTTTCTCTTCTTGGGGAGTAACTCATCGGGAGAAGAGGAATGAGCATTGATATCATCCCTTTTCTTCATCACCCTTTCCTTGGCTCTTTACACTGGAGCATGCTCAAACTCTTCATCATAGTGAAAGGAGCTGTCCTCTGAACCTGAAGACATCGTGCCTGACAAGGAGGTTCAAGTATTAGATAAGAATGGATTGGAGACTATGTGCAAATAGGAATTTAGAAGTTCAAATGTCAGGTACCGGACTTGTCTGTTTTCAGAGTGCGGACTTGTTTGGTGTACCGAACTTGTCCATACCTGAACACCGGACTAGTCCGAACTGGCATAAGAATCCCAACTTTCCTATTTGTACCAAATCTAGCTCAAATCGATTCACAAGGACTAGGAAGCTAGAGGAATTCATCTAGAAGAGTGATTCATGTCCTAGGAGACATGTAAACTAAGAAAGAATCAAGGAATGTTGAGAGCTAGGGTTTTATTGAGATTTTACCAAAAAGTTGAAGATTCGCGTCGAAGGAGCGGAGTGGGAGCCGGATTAGTCTGGGGTGGACAAGCTCCGCGCCGAGGGGGAGATTTCCCTTGGAGAAATCCGCGTTTTTTGTGGCTAGATGTGGAAATCACCATTGGAGCTCACGGATGAGGAGAGAGAAAGCAAAGGAGGTTGTGAAGGGTGGAAGATGAGCTCCTGGCGCTGGATTAGGGTTAACCTTGACAAATCCGGGCTAGTCCGGTCTACATCGGACAAGTCCGGTGTGTCAGACTAGGGCTAGACTAGTCTGTGACAACGGTCTAGTCCGGTGCTGGTGCCGGACAAGTCCGGTGTCAGCAGAACAGAACTAAATTGAAACAACTAGATTTTAGTTGTTGATCTAATAGTGATCTAAAGGACATTATTTCACAAATAATCTTGATGAACATGACTAGTAAGCAATCAAAAACCAAACAATGGCCATAGTTCTCCAAGATTTACCATTTAAATGGTTCTCAATAGAAAATCGAGATAAGAGGTAAAAGTTTTGAAAAATGAGTAAACATTAAAATCACAATCAGGTATGCAATGTTTCGAGCCACATTTCTAGAGTCAAGTATATTTAGCTCGTTTATTAGCTCACAAACCTCTTTTCATCTTGTGGCTTCGTGAAAATATTTGCAAGTTGTTTTTGAGTCCTAACATGTGAGATTACTTTGTCACCTTTTAATTAATGATCTCTTATAAAATGGTGGCGAATATCTATGTGCTTAGTTCTTGAGTGCTCTACTAGGTTGTGTGCCTGCAACATACTCCGCTTCGGCTGTTGAAAGAGCAATGGAGTTTTGCTTTTTTGATGACCAAGAAACTAGGGATCTGCCAAGGAATTGACAAGTCCCCGATGTGCTCTTTTTATCAGACTTTGCATCCTGCATAGTTGGCATCGGAATAACCTATCAAATTAAAATTGGATACTTTGGGATACCAAAGGCCCAGGTTGGGTGTGTGCACAAGGTATCTTAGGATTCTTTTTACAGCTATTAAATGACACTCTTTAGGTGCGGCTTGAAACCTTGCACACATACAAACACTAAGCTTAATATTTGGCCTAGATGCACATAAATAGAGTAATGAGCCAATCATAGACACTTTTTGATCCACATTTGGGCAATCTTCGTTGAGGTTGAGATGTCCGTTAGTTGCCATGGGTGTCTTGATGAGTTTGGCCTTGTCCATATTGAACTTCTTGAGGATGTCCTGCGTGTACTTGGTTTGGCTTATGAACGTGCCCTCTGTTAGTTGCTTCACTTGGAATCCCAAGAAAAACTTCAATTTGCCCATCATCGACATCTCGAACCTATCTGTCATAATCTTGCTAAACTCTTCACAAAATGACTTATTAGTAGAACCAAAGATATTATCATCAACATATATTTGACATACAAAAAGATGATCATCAAAGTGTTTTGTGAATAGAGTATAATCAGCTTTTCCAATTTTAAAACCATTTGAGTCAGAAAATCTCTAAGGCACTCGTACCAAGCTCGAGGAGCTTGTTTGAGGCCATAGAGAGCCTTACACGGTTTATAAAATTGTTGGAGTACTCTTGATCTTCAAATCCTGGTGGCTGCTCCATGCACACTTCCTCCTTAATTGGACCATTGAGGAAGGCACTTTTGACGTCCATTTGATACAACTAGAATTTATGGTGAGTAGCATATGCCAATAAAATACGAATGGACTCAAGTCTAGCTACAGGAGCGAAAGTTTTGTCGAAGTCCAAACCTCCGACTTGTGAGTAACCTTTAGCCATAAGTCTCGCTTTAATTCTTGTTACCACTCCATGTTCATCTTGTTTGTTCCGAAAGACCAATTTGGTTCCAACAATGTTCGCCCTTGGTCTTTCCACCTGTCCCCACACTTCATTTCTCTTGAAGTTGTTCAACTCCTCTTGCATTGAAATCACCCAATTTGGATCTTTTAAGGCTTCTTCTATCCTGTATGATTCCAGAAAAGAATCAAAAGAGTAATATTCACAAAAATTTGCTATGCAAGATCTAGTAGTTACTCCCTTAGAAATATCTCCAATGACGTTGTTGACGGGATGATCTCTTTGTGCACTCTGATGTACTCTTGGGTGAGGGACTTGTGAAGTTGTTTGCTCTTCATTGTCTTCATGTTCATTGTCTCCCCCTAAATCATTGCTTCTGAGGTTATATGGATCTTCTTGATCTTCCTGATTTTGATCTTGTGCATGAGCTCCCCCTTGATCATTGCTTCCTTGTTGAGGTTCATCTTGTGCACTTGAGTCTTGTGGTTGCTCTTGAGGTAGAATATCACCAAGTGTCATTTTCCTCAACGCTTCACATGGGGCTTCTTCTTGATCTAGCACACACTTATCAACTTGCTTCACTTGGGAGCCGTTAGTTTCATCGAACACTATGTCATGTGCTACTTCAACAAGGCCAAAGACTTTGTTTAATACACGATAGACGTAGGCATTCGAATCATAACCGAGCAAGAACCCTTCATCAGATTTTGAAGAGAACTTCGAAGTCCTCGGTTTCTTGTTCAGAATAAAACATTTACAACCAAATACTTTAAAATATGAAACATTTAGTTTGTTACCGGTAAGAAGCTCATATGGCGTTTTCTTCAAGAGTCGGTGAAGATACAACCGTTTTGTGGCGTGACAAGTGGTGTTCACCGCTTCAACCCAAAACCGCTCCGATGTCTTGTATTCATCCAACACTGTCCTCGCCATTTCAATTATTGTTCTTTTCTTCCTTTCGGCCACCCCGTTTTGTTGAGGGGAGTAGGGTGCCAAAAATTCGTGCTTTATTCCTTTTCATCAAGGTAATCTTCAAATTGTGTATTCTTGAATTCTGTCGCATTGTCATTTCCAATGTTATTCACAGTTGATGAGAATTCGTTATGAACTCTTTTTAGGAATTTCTTAATGGATTCCATGAGTTTTTGATTTATCATACAAGAAAAATACTCAAGTGAATCTTGAAAAATCATCAACAAGCAATTTCAAAAGGTATTGAAAAGGTAGCTTCCTTTTATGAGATCTAGCAATCATCCTTTCCTTTTCTTGTTGTTTAGCAAGTCTATAACAAAAATTTATGACATGACCATCTCTACCACAGTAGGTACAATGAAATTTAACTTTGTGTTCATGTCTAGATGAGCAATCAACATTTTTATTTGATACCGAATGAGACAACACTCCTGCAGATTTGAAAACCACTTCTTTTTGTTTAGGAACTATTTGAACCAAACCACTTCCTAATGACTTTACAATTTTAGGTGGATGTGCCTTAGCATGAGCATGAGAATCAAAACCTAAACCAGTTTTATCATTGCAAGACTTGGAAGAATTCAGCAGCAAGTTTAGGTTCTTATTCCCATTACAAAACCGATCTAATGTCCTATGCATGTTGTCAAGTTTATTGAACAGATCAAGGCAATTGTCACATGAAGTTTTTCCTTTTAGTTTTCAATTTGAACAAAATTTAACTTCATGAGAACGTAAAGCATTGTTCAATATAGAAATTTCATTCATAGCATCCTGTAGTTTCTTATCAAGATTATCACAAGTAGAACAATGCAAATCAATTGTAGAACAAGAAGCATCTTTCAAGTTTTTATCATTAAGTGCAGCAAGCTCTTTCTTCTTTTCAATTTCTAACTCAAGTTTATCAAGTGTGGAGGTGTGCACACTTCTTAATGAGGACAATTGTTCATATATTAAATCACATGGGGAACATGCATCATCACTAGGAATCAAAGTTTTTAAACGGTTGATTTCAGATTCTAGTGATTCAATTTTAGCAGCACTATCCCTAAGCTTTTTGTCCTTTTTCTTAACAATAATAGTGGCACGAGAAATAGCATCACACATTTCTTCGCAAGTAGGACATACCTCTTCATTGTTGCTGTTGTGTTTTGCCTCCTCCATACTTGATCTTGACTTGCCCGCCATGAAGCACAAGTTTGCCAAATCATCTTCATCTTCATAACTTCCAATGTCCACGTCACTTGAACTGAACTCTTGAAGCGCGGTGATGAAACTGTTGATCATCTTGCGTCCTATGTTACCTTTCTTCTTCTTGTTGGAATTTCCAGAGGAGGTCCGGACCTTGCTTTGTTTTTCTTCCCGGGTGGTCGGACCTGAAAGTTTAGGGTATTCTGTACGAAAGTGTCCTGTTTTACCACATTCAAAACAGCGTTGAGGTCCGGAGCTTCCTCTCCTTCTAGTTCTCACATTTTGCAATGCTTTTGAGAATCTAGTAGAAATGAGTGCCAACTCCTCTTCTAGAAATTCTTCGATCTGCTCCAGGGTTAGTGAGGACAACAAAGCAAGAGTATTGCAGGATGATGATTGGCCGGAGCTAGACATATCACGTTGTGAGACAAATGCAATAGACTTGTTTGGGTTCTTACGTGCTAGGATGTCAATTTCATTAGTTTTTAGTTTAGAATGAAGTACATCTAATGTAAGAGAACTCATGACAGTTGATTCACGAATAGATGTTACTTTCATCTCCCAAATTGACATGTCTAATGCACTAAGAAGTTGTCTAGCATTCTCAGCATCAGAAAAATTAACATTGACACTACGTAAGTTGCTGAGAATTTTATTGAAACGAGCAAAGAGGTCATCGATAGACTCACCTGGTAGCATCTCAAAGCGCATATATTCCTTTTTGAACATATCTTGTTTTACCTCCTTGATTGTGTTGGAGCCTTCATGATAATCACAGAGAGCTCTCCAAACATCGTATGCTGATCGGAGGTGCGCAACACGATCAAAGTCGCTTTGAGTGAGTCCTTGGATGATCAAGTTTCGGGCTTTGTTGTTGTTGTCGACGTCCCGTAGGTTTGTGGCCGTGACTTGATCATTAGGTGGCACTTCATAAGGCTTATACACCTTCTCCCATATTGCAAAGCCTTGTGCCTGGATAAAAGCCTCCATGCGTGCCTTCCAAACCTGAAAATCAATACCAGCAAATACACAAGGTTTGGCGGAGTACTTCTCCATGATGATTAGTCAAAAACACGTGCAAATCTCAAAGATTAGAGCACCGTGGCTCTGATACCAATTGTAGGATCGAAGAGCACGTGAAAAGCTACCAGAGGGGGGTGAATGGTAGATTTAAAAATCTTACGCAACGGAAACAATTAAACCCCAGCCCCTTCAGCAGAAAATCGATCTCTTAAATAAATCGTGTGTGAGACTAATCTAAATGTGTTTCACCGTGACAAAAGTGATGGATATCAGAGAGAATCTAGTCACGAAGACAACACAAAAAGAATCACTCAAATCCGACGAGAAAAACTCAAGTTATGATCGAAAGATCAAACAATGGTCAATCTGTCCTACCCGAGAAAAAAACAGTTCTGGAACGCTGCAAAGAAAGTCGTGTAGATCATAGACCACAAATCCAATGACCCTGAAATTTTTACATATGATAGAAAATCAAGTTGTGAAGACAACCCAAAAAGAATCACGTCAATTGGATCTGTAAAACTCGAGTTATGATAAAACCACCGACGAAAGGTAGTGCTGTCCAGAAACTCGACGAGTAAAACTTGTCTGGAACAAGTCGGATGAACAAGGCACAAAAGTTCCTTCAAACTACGAATTTTATTCAATAGAACACAATAGGAACAGCCCCCAAAGTCGTCTACCACGGTCTTTGGGCTCCCTTGCTTATATAACCAGCCCTTAGTCCAACCCAATATCAACTAGGACTCCAATCCTACTCAGATCACGAATCGTAACTTTCCATAACTGCTCAAGATTCTTCTATACGCAGATAGAAGCAATCTTAAGACTTCCAAACACCTTAGGAACATATACCACATTCCTAAACAACTCAAATTCGTGACACACACGAAATCCTACCATAACCAACTCAAATATTTCCATATTTGAGTCAAACCCGACTCAGCCGCAGCCTGAGTCCATAACCTAGTCGGTTGGACCTTTCCGACCAAATCTTTACGTCCACATCTCTTCATCACATCTCGGAACCATGTAGACACGTCCATGCACTCCTTGCACACGTGCAAACATCTTCCAATGACGTCCAATATACCATCATATGCATTATTCTTGATTCAATCATCCTGCACGACCTCCTGATCAGCTCAACCACAGTTCCTTCCGAACTTGGTTGTTGGAACCTCATCTCCTCCCTGAGACTAGTCCAATGGATACCGTCACCAGCCATGTCTTGAACTCAAGCAACACCTGCGCATGAATAAACAACCAATCCATACGAGCCCAAGTCCTCGACTTGACTCAAGTTAGTTCCGAACACAACACCTTACGTGAGAACCTCACATAAGCATGTTGCAAAACCACAGTAACACAATATCACCCATATCAACCAAAATGCACCAAAATCTTAGCAAATGAATACTAAGAAATCTTTTCAACAATGTAAAGCAAGTACGAAACATTGCAAATGAAAAGCAGAAGCACTACGGTCAAGTTCTGGACCTTGCCAGAGCAACCCAGACCTTGAGCCGGAGCTAACAAAAGCTAGTAGAACCTTGCGCCGGAGCTTACCAAGACTAGTACAATGAAGCACCTGCCGGATCTTACCAAAACTAGTAGATCCTAGCACCAGAGCTTACCAAAAACTAGTCAAAACTAGTCAACCCAAAACCGGAGCTAGACAAAGTACGTCGGAGCTTAGCAAAAGCATTCCGGAGCTATCAAATATATGCCGGAGCTATCAAAGACATGCCGAAGCTAAAGATAAAGCTCATCGGAGCTAACTAAAGCTAGTTGGACCTTACCAAGAAGTCGGTCCTAGCTTCGAACATAGTCGGAGCTACCCAAAACAAGTCGGACCTACCATCGGACCTTGCTGTAGCTCGGAGCTAGAGTCGGACCTTGATAAAAAGGTGTTTTGGTGATATTCAAAGCTTTTATCATCAAAGCCAAGTGTTTTCACTACAAGCCAATGTATTCAGCACATATAGGTCTTACACCCGGCGCAGCCAACCACGGCCTCCCGGCGTGGGCAACGGCAGCCTCCCGGTGCGTGCAACGGCGGCGTCCCGGCGTAGCCAACCGCGGCCTCCTGGCGCGGTCAACGGCAGCCTCCCGGCGCGTCCAATGGCGGCCTCCCGGCGCGTGCAACGGCGACCTCCCGGCGCATGCAACGGCGACCACACGGCGCGGGCTCCGATGCCTTGCGGACCTCCCGGCAATTACGCTCGCGGCGGCCTCCCAACTGCTCCACGGCCATAGCGTGGCAGCCAACCGCGGCCTTCTGGCCCACGGCAAGGGCTCCGGCGGCACCTCCCACCCCCGGCCCACCGTCCTTCCCCACTCATCGCAGCCGCCGATGCTTCGCCACCGAGCATATTGGGTCCTGTATTCATTTTATTGTGACCAGTCTGGAGCTCGTTCGAGCTCGATGTTCATCTTTTGTTCATATGATTGACTGTTTGTCAAAAGCAGATTTAGATTGCCTCTTTTCATGTGTTCAAATCGATGTTTGTGAATATATGAATTACGTCAACTGTTTGTGCTTAATCGATGTTCAGATGTAATTTGTGTAGTGCTCCTGGCAGTTTTTATAAAAAAAATGAACTTAAAATATATCACTGATGTACGGTCTTCTGACATTTATTATTAAAAATGAATTTAAAACTGTATGGGCGTCGGGGCTGAAGCCACCAACGGTCGTAATAGACTTACACCCGTCGTGAATTGATGACGACAGCTATATATTTTTTATACATTAAATATGTTGGGTCTCTGTGATTGACAACTTTAAGCTTTTAAAGACGTTGGGACCGACGACCATACAATTTAAAAACGTCAAATATGATTTGTCGGCTAAGGTCGTCGGTTCACTGACAATTATATTTTACAGCCGTCGGTCACAGTTGCTTATCGATAGCTATATACTTGACATTTCTTTACCCGATTGTTGTAGTGAAGTCCGGTTAGAAACGGACTTGTCCCGCCCTATGTGAAGATAGACTCCAGAAAGTCTGGCGGACTAGTCCAGTTGGAAAATGGACTTGTCCGGCCCTATGTGAAGGTAGACTCCAGAAAGTCTGGCGCACTAGTCTGGTTGGAAAACGGACTTGTCCGGCTCTTTGTGAGGATGGACTCCAGAAAGTCTGGCGGACTAGTCCAGTGCGGACTAGTCCGTTTAGGCAACAGAGAGTTTAGCGGACTAGTCCGGTCCATGATCGGACTAGTCCGATGCATTGTGAGATGTTAGGTTAATTTTAAAACCCTTACCCCTGCGCAAGGTCGTGAGCTCTTGGAGTGTGTCTTTCATACACACCCTATACATTTAAAATCTAATTTGTTCTTCTAAATTCCATCAAAGTATTCCTCTTTGGACACCACTCCATTTTTCACCTTTTTGTGTGCACCGAGCTGTTTCACTTTGTTTGTCCTGCAATCATCTCAATAGTTTCATTAGGATCTCATATGTTCGTCATCAATTAGACAAAACCCACAAGGGATTTCCTAGATGCACTTACAATCTCCCCCTTTCTGGTGATTGATGACAACCATTTGAGATATCACAATTGAGAATATAATTTTGATTTTTGTGAGGTGTGCACATATGAGAATAACGATTAATTCACAAAAAGCTTCTCACATATGCACACACCTTATGGTGGGGTGCCTAACAGGTGTGTGATCAACAAAATGTGATGAACTAAGGATAAACAATAATGAACATAGAAGTAAGCATTAGAGCAACAATAAGCATCACACATAGGAAAAGAAATATTGCATTACAAAGTTTTCAAAAATAGCATGTCCTCGATCACAAAAGCTTAATAACTAATACTAGATGGTATACTAGTATCAATCTCTCCCCTTTGGCATCAAGGCACCAAAAAGGGAAAAATCGAAGGGAATCACTCATCGCTGCTCCCTTCTTTAGTTTCAGTCCGATCTTCATCTTCATCATCATCATCATTAATGGGAGCAGGATCTTCCTCTGAGTCCTCGGAGGCGGGTGGTGATCCAACCGGCTCAATCTCAAGCTTTTCACAGATAGACTTGATATTGGCATTCACATACTGTTGATGTTTCTTCCTTGCCAGTTTTTCTCTACACTGCCTGTCTTCGATCTTGCGGCAGTAGGAAAAAATGGAGGAGAGCATTTTGAAGATGCCACTGGAGGGTTCATGGACAGGAGAAGAGCCAGGAGGAGCAACTGCATCATGAGATTGTTTAGACCTCATCTCTGCTGCCGGGGAGGGAGGAGCAGTTGGTGCTGAGGGAAGGGTGTACTCGGTGGGCTTTTGTGGCTTCAACCTCGTATGAGAAACATCCTTGACAAACTCTAGTCCGGTCACTTTCTCAATCATGAACATGATGTACGGTGCATACCCGCAATACCTATTGGGAGTGATTGAGATGTTCACAATGTCGTTGTAGACGTACTCAAAAATATTAAACGGTCTCCTTCCACTAATGACCTTCATTAGGGTCCTCAAGGTTCCTTAGATAGTCCCCGCATCTCCATCTTTCGGGGCTATTGTCTTCCTCAAGACTCTGTTGAGGACCACAAAGAAGGGCTTTAGATATTTGATGGTGGGAGGAACATAGGGCATCCTTGTGTCATAGAGGAACTTAAGCTCCTCCTTCTCCAAGGGTTTCAGATTGTGGATGACAATCTCATGATCCAGAGTGTGTTCAAGGTGAAGAATCCTACAAATTCATCATAAGTGACACTATACATGGAACCATGAGTCATCCAAGTAAGACTGTCTCCATCATCACGAGCAAAGTAGAGGGTGGAGTAAAATTGGGAAATGACTTCATTGTTCCAGTTATACTCAAAGGAAAGCAGTTCCTTCAGACCGTGCCTCTCCAAAGCCTCAACCACCTCACGAAAAGCAGGATACTTCTTCGACTGTAGGTATCCAACATTCAGCCATTGACTCTCAACTATGCGACAAAGGTTACAACGGTTTATTCACTAATGATGGTGTGACCGTTTTTAGAAGAAGCGATGACTCGATTGCATTCAAGGGAATGTTGAAGGGAAAGCTTTATCTTGTTGACTTCAACAAAGATAAAGCCAAACTCAACACTTGCTTGGTTGCTAAGACCAACATGGGATGGCTGTGGCATAGACGGCTAGCCCATGTTGGGATGAGAAATCTGCAGAAACTTCTAAAAGGTGGTCACATCCGTGGTCTTAAGGATGTGGTTTTTGAAAAAGACAGGCCGTGCAACGCTTGTGAAGCAGGAAAACAAGTCGGAGCACCACACCCCGCCAACAATGTGATGACTACCGCAAGACCGCTGGAATTCTCCACATGGATCTCTTTGGTCCAATTGCGTACATCAGCATCGGCGGTAAAAAATACGGTTTAGTAATTGTTGATGATTTTTCAAGATTTACCTGGGTATTTTTCTTGTATGATAAATCAGAAACTCAGGGAATCCTCAAGAAGTTCTTGAAAAGAGCTCAGAATGAATTCTCATCAACCATAAAGAATACCATAAGTGACAACGGGACAGAATTCAAGAACACCCAAGTTGAAGAATATATCGATGAAGAAGGGATAAAGCATGAGTTCTCGGCACCCTACTCCCCTCAACAAAACGGAGTGGCCGAAAGGAAGAACAGAACATTGATCGAAATGGCAAGAACTATGTTGGATGAATACAAGACATCATATCGATTTTGGGCAGAAGCGGTGAACTCCGCTTGTCATGCCACAAATCGGCTGTACCTTCACCGACTACTGAAGCAAAATCCATATGAAGCACTGACGAAAATGGCACTTGGTGATATCTTACCACAAGAGCGAACATTAGACTCAAATGCACAAGATGAACTTCAACACAGAGGCAATGATCAAGGGGGAGCTCTTGCACAAGATCAAGATGAGGAAGATCAAGAAGATCAAGACAATCATGGAAGCAATGATCTAGGGGGAGAAAATGCACATGAAGATAATGAAGAACAAGCAACTACACAAGTTCCACACCCAAGAGTACATCAGAGCGTGCAAAGAGACCATCCTGTCAACAATATCATTGGAGATATTGCTAAGGGAGTAACTACTAGATCTCGAGTTCCAAATTTCTGTGAATACTATTCTTTTGTGTCTTTTCTGGAACCAAACAAGGTAGAAGAAGCCTTAAGGGATCCAGACTTGGTGATTGCAATGCAAGAGGAGTTGAACAACTTTAAAAGAAATGAAGTGTGGGAGCTGGTGGAGAGACCGAGGGCGAACATCGTTGGAACCAAATGGGTCTTTCGGAACAAGCAAGATGAACATGGAGTAGTAACAAGAAATAAAGCGAGATTGGTGGCCAAAGGTTATTCTCAAGTCGAAGGTTTGGACTTCGATGAAACTTTCACTCCTGTAGCTAGACTTGAGTCCATTCGTATTTTAATGGCATATGCTACTCACCATAATTTTAAGCTATATCAAATGGACGTCAAAAGCGCCTTCCTAAATGGTCCGATAAAGGAGGAAGTTTATGTGGAGCTGCCACCAGGATTCGAAGATCAAAGGTATCCCAACCATGTCTACAGATTGCGTAAGGCTCTCTATGGCCTCAAACAAGCTCCTCGAGCTTGGTATGAGTGCCTTAGAGATTTTCTGACTCAAAATGGATTCAAAATTGGTAAAGCTGACTATACACTCTTCAACAAACATTATGATGATCATCTATTCGAATGTCAAATTTATGTTGATGACATTATCTTTGGATCCACTAACAAGTCTTTCTGTGAAGAATTTAGCAAAATTATGACAGATAGGTTCAAGATGTCAATGATGGGCGAATTGAAGTTCTTCTTGGGATTCCAAGTGAAGCAACTGAGAGAAGGTACATTTATAAGCCAAACCAAACATACATTCTCAAGAAATTCAATATGGACAAAGCCAAGCCCATCAAGACACCCATGCCCATCAACGGACATCTCGACCTCAATGAAGATGGTCCAAATGTGGACCAAAAGGTATATCGGTCCATGATTGGATCCTTACTTTATCTATGTGCATCTAGGCCAGATATTATGCTTAGTGTTTGCTTGTGTGCAAGGTTTCGAGCCGCACCTAAAGAGTGTCACTTAATTGCTGTAAAAAAAATCCTAAGGTACTTTGTGCACACACCCAACTTGGGCCTTTGGTATCCCGAAGGATCCAAGTTTAACTTGATAGGCTATTCCGACGCCAACTATGCAGGATGCAAAGTCGATAGAAAGAGCACGTTAGGGACTTGTCGATTTCTTGGTAGGTTCCTAGTTTCTTGGTCATCTAAAAAGAAAAACTCCATTGCTCTTTCCACAGCGGAAGCAGAGTATGTTGCAGCCGGTAGTTGTTGCGCACAACTACTTTGGATGCGACAGACTCTTAGGGATTACGGCTAAAGTCTAAGTCACATCCCGCTTCTATGTGATAATGAAAGTGCTATAAAAATTGCACACAACCCTGTAGAGCACCCAAGAACTAAGCACATAGATATCTGTCATCACTTTCTTAGATATCATTCGTTAAAAGGTGACATTGCTATTTCACATGTTAGGACTGAAAAACAACTTACGGATATTTTTACCAAACCATTAGATGAGAAAAGGTTTTGAGCTCTTGGAGTGTGTCTTTCATACACACCCTATACATTTAAAATCTAATTTGTTCTTCTAAATTCCATCAAAGTATTCCTCTTTGGACACCACTCCATTTTCACCTTTTTGTGTGCACCGAGCTGTTTCACTTTGTTTGTCCTACAGTCATCTCAATAGTTTCATTAGGATCTCATATGTTCGTCATCAATTAGCCAAAACCCACAAGGGATATCCTAGATGCACTTACAATACTTCATTGTTCCAGTTATACTCAAAGGAAAGCAGTTCCTTTAGATCGTGCCTCTCCAAAGCCTCAACCACCTCACAAAAAGCAGGATACTTCTTCGACTGCAGGTATCCAACATTCAGCCATTGACTCTCCACTACAGGATTATTCCAGGGCACCGGACTAGTCCGCCACCTTGACCGGAATATGTAGCAAGCACATTCACTCAGCTGTAGCGAGCATATATGACATTCTAGAGCAAAATCACAGTTTTCATAAATACTACTCAAAGGATTAACTCATTGCATCACATAACCATAATTAACATAAGATCATTGTGAAAACCTTACAAGCCACAAAAGAGGTAAAAAGAAAAGCATAGAACTCTCTCCTTGCAAACTACAGCTAAGACTAAGACTCCCCCTCAATCTCTCCCCTTTGGCATCAAGACACCAAAAAGAAGGAGAGGAGGGTCCTAGGGTCTTCACTCTTTGATGTTGGTCCTCTCATCGTCGTCTTCATCATCTTCATCTTCAGCTTGATGAGGAGGAGGAGGAGGAGGAGGTGCGGAGGTACTCGAGTCCCCAACGCCAAAGTAGGCAAGCTCGGAGGGGGTCAAGGGCCCGAGCTCAGTGAAGTCCGGGTCGGAGTCTTCAGAAATCACTGGAGATCCAATGGGGTCGATCTCCAGCTTCTGGCAAATTTGCTTCACATTTGCCTTGATGTACCTCATGTCCTCCTTTCTTTTTTGATTGAGCTTGTGGGCCTTCACTTTGGCCTTCTTGCAGGAGGCAAAGATTGCAGCTAGATATTTAAGGATACCACTAGCTGATCCTTTCTAAGGGGCTGCCCTACCAGCAAGTGCACCACTTTCATCTTCTCTTATTTTCGCCAGTGCCTTAGGGCCGGAGGCCGGCGATGGAGCAGCCTGGCCATTTACTTGTTGAGGCTTCTGAGGCCTCAGAGGTTTGTGCTCCACATCTTTGACAAACTCGATCCCTGTGACTTTCTCAATCATGTACATGAGATAAGGGGCATAGCCACATGATCTGTTAGGAGTGCAGGATATGTTCACCATGTCATTCCAAATGTATTCCGCCACATCAAATGGGCGGTTTTTGCTTATGACCCTCATCAGAGTTTTGAGGTATCCTTGAACACTCCCTGCATCCCCATCATTAGGAGCTATTGTCTTCCTCAAGACTCTGTTTAGCACCACAAAGAATGGCTTCATGTTCTTCGTGGAAGGAGGGATGAACTTTGAGTTGGGCTCATAGAGAAACTTCATCTTTTCCTTCTCGATGACACCAACATTGTGAATAATCACATGGTCATTGCTTGAGGTGTCAAGATGCAACATCCTTGCAAATTCTTCATATGTGATAGTGTACTTGGATCCATGAGTCATCCAAGTCACTCTCTCTTGTTCATTGCTTGAAAAGTAACAAGTGGCATAGAACTGAGCCACCACTTCATCATTCCAATTGTACTTGAAGGCAAAGAGGTCCTTCAAGCCATGTCTTTCAGCTGCTACAATCACTTCATCAAATGCAGAGCATCTCTTCTTCTGACGATGTGCCCAGTCAATCCACTGACTGCGCACCACTGGTGTCTTCATCTGTAGGTAAACAACCCTGTAATAGCCAGCATGAAAATTGCTCCAGAATCATCCATCTGCAGCCTGCTTTTGATGACTATAGCAATCAATGCTCCTGAGTTTTGCAGCTGAGTCGCTGCCCTTTCCATTGAACTTCTCTTCAGTGGGGTCCCGGACCCCTTCCCTCGGAGCATGCAGCTTCAACGGGCCAACTCAACCCGTAGCAATCCCTTTGCCCTTGCCCTTTGCTTGGCGGGCACTTGCCGAGCTAAGACCACCACCAGTGGTAGTCCTAGAAGCTGGCACCTTGGAGGCTGGCTTCTTCGCCAGCACTTTCCTCCGAACCTGTGGAGGAGACGGAGCTGGCTCGGTAGGTCTTTCTTTGCGCTTCTTGCCAAGACTCGCTGAGGTTCGAGGTGCTATCTCTTGGTCCATTTCGGCCTCAAAATCAAAAACTTCATCGTTTGAGCTCGACATGACCTGAGAATGAGAGGCTTGATTGAGAATGAATGTTACAGTGCATAGGTGTGAAAGTATAGCAAGGACATGCATTGAGGAATTGACAGTTAGGTTTTGAGATAAGAAAGGTCAGACTTGTACGGTGTCCAGGCACGGACTAGTCCGGGATATCGGACTTGTCCGTGCATGGACTGGACTAGTCCGGTATTCATACTCACAAACCTAGGAAACTAGACAAATGGTGATTCCCAATGCATAACAGGTGTAGCATAAACGTAATACATCAAGGAGGCATGTATATTGTGAAATATGCTAGGCTATTTGATCAACAATGAAGTTATTTGGGATTTCTAGGGTTAGGGTGAAAGGTTACCAAAGAAATCGACTGGAGCTAGAAGAAGAGGACGTTGAAGGCCGAACTAGTCCGAGAGCTTCAGTCCCAATGCAATGTCGATCAAATCCCACCCAAACTTGCGAAGTTTGGATGGAGAAATCAAGAGATCGCCTTGGGGGCTCGAGCACGAAGAGAGAGAGTGCGCGAGGCAAGCGTGGAGGTGAGGGATTTAGGGTTTAGCAGCAGCTAGGGTTATGGACACGAAAAATTGGACAAGTCCAGAGATTACTGGACTAGTCTGAACTTTTCCAGGGGATATATCGGACTAGTCCGTTGTCTACCGGACTAGTTCGGCCTAACCGGCACTCTACAGACTGGTCTGCATGGGCGGACTAGTCCGGGCAACCACGGACTTGTCCATGGTCACCAGGCAAGAATTTGTAGCCCATTCATATATATTTGAAGGTACATATTTAGAGAAAAG
This sequence comes from Tuctoria greenei, assembly GCA_036927565.1. Taxonomy (NCBI): domain Eukaryota; kingdom Viridiplantae; phylum Streptophyta; class Magnoliopsida; order Poales; family Poaceae; genus Tuctoria; species Tuctoria greenei. The sequence goes on along the minus strand of JAYESD010000010.1, from coordinate 127,559,748 downwards.
AGAGGCAAAACACATCAGATAATCTTGATGAATATGATCAGTAAGCATACAACAATCAAGCAATGATCATAATTCACCAATATCTAGTAATTGACATAGTTTTTCGGAGAAAAATGAGAGAGATGATTTTCACAATCCAAAACAACATATTTGAAAAATTCATACAGGTATGCAACATTTCAAGCCACATTCCGAGCATCAAGGATATTCAGTTCATTTCAGAGTTCGCAAAAGTGTTTTTCATCAAGTGGCTTGGTGAATATTTCGGCCAATTGCTTTTGGGTATTGACATGGGAAATAGCTATGTCTCCTTTCATGGCATGATCTCTCAAAAAGTGATGTCTTATATCTATGTGTTTAGTTCTAGAGTGCTCAACTGGGTTGTGGGCAATTTTAATGACACTCTCATTGTCACAAAGGAGTGGAATATGGTTCATAGTGTAACCACAATCCCTTAGAGTTTGTCGCATCCAAAGGAGTTGAGCACAACAACTCCCGGCTGCAACATATTCCGCTCTGGCTGTGGATAGAGCAATGAAATTTTGTTTCTTAGAGGACCAATAAACTAAGGATCTCCCTAGGAATTGGCATGTGCCGGAAGTGCTTTTTCAATCTACTTTGCACTCGGCATAATCTGCATCGGAATAACCGATGAGATTGAATTTTGAGCCTTTGGGTACCAAAGATCAAGGTTGGGTGTATGAACTAAATATCTCAAGATCCTTTTTACGGCTGTCAAGTGGCATTCTTTAGGGTTGGCTTGAAATCTTGCACACAAACATACACTCAACATAATGTCTGGCCTAGATGCACATAAATAGAGTAGAGATCCAATCATGGAGCGATATACATTTTGGTCGACATTAGGTCCATCTTCATTGAGATCCAAGTGGCCATTTGTTGCCATGGGGGTCTTTATTGGCTTTGCCTTGTCCATACCAAACTTCTTAAGTATGTCATGTGTGTACTTGGTTTGGCTTATGAACGTCCCTTCCTTTTGTTGCTGCACTTGGAATCCTAAAAAGTACTTTAACTCTCCCATCATTGACATTTCAAACCTGTCTGTCATGATTTCAAAAATTCTTCAGAAAAAGAATGGTTTGTTAAAAAGGGTCTACTTTGCCAATCTTAAAGCCATTTTCAATTAAGAAATCTCTAAGACACTCATACCAAGCTCTAGGAGCTTGTTTGAGGCCATAGAGAGCCTTACGCAATTTAAAAACGTGGTCGGGGAACTCTTCATCTTCAAATCCGGGTGGTTGCTCCACGTACACCTCTTCCTTGATTGGTCCATTGAGGAAGGCGCTTTTCACATCCATTTGATACAGCTTCGACTTGTGAGTACCTCTTGGCCACAAGTCGTGCCTTGTTCCTTGTCACCACCCCGTGTTCATCTTGTTTGTTGCGGAAGACCCACTTGGTGCCTACAATGTTTGCATTGGGTCTTGCCACAAGTTCCCACACTTCATTCCGCTTGAAGTTGTTCAATTCTTCTTGCATTGCCACCACCCAGTCCGGATCTTTCAATGCATCTTCAACCCTGCGTGGTTCCAAAAGGATACAAACAAATAGTGTTCACAAAAGTTAGCTATGTGACGGTTACTCCCTTTTGGATGTCACCGATGATGTTGTCGATTGGGTGATCCCTTTGGACGCATTGGTGTACTCTTGGGTGTGGCACTTGAGGAGTTGTATCTTCATGATTATCTGCTTCTCCCCTTGAGTCATTGCCTTCGTTGACTTGTTGATTATCTTGGTATCTTTGTGGTTGATCTTGTGTTGAAGCTCCCCCTTGATCGTTGATCTCCTCTTGTGGTTCATCTCCCTCATGTACGTGTGGAGGTGGCTCTTGTGGTCGAACCTCACCTAGAGCCATTCTATTTAATGCTTGACAAGGAGCTTCTTCTTTACCTAATTCACATGGATCAACTTGCTCCTTTTGGGAGCCATTAGTCTCATCGAACACTACGTCACGTGCTATTTCAACAAGTCTGGAGGTCTTGTTGAAAACACGATAGGCGTAAGTGTTCGAATCGTAACCAAGCAAGAAACCTTCATCGGACTTTGAAGCGAACTTTGAAGTCCTAGGCTTCTTGTTTAAGATATAACATGGAGAGCCGAAAACTCGAAAATATGAAATATTTGGTTTGTTATCGGTGAGTAGCTCATAGGATGTCTTCCTCAGTAGTCGATGAAGATAAAGTCAATTTACAGCGTGGCAAGCGGTGTTAATCGCTTCTGCCCAAAATCGATCCGATGTCTTGTACTCATCAAGCATTGTTCTTGCCATCTCTATGAGTGCTCGATTCTTCCTTTCGGCAAATCTGTTTTGTTGTGGGGAATATGGCGCTGAAAATTCGTGCTTGATGCCCTCTTCATAAAGGTACTACTTGTGTGTTCTTGAACTCCGTGCCGTTGTCGCTTTGAATATTCTTGATTGTCAATGAGAATTCATTTTGAGCTCGCTTGAAGAACTTCTTGAGTGTTCCTTGTGTTTCTGACTTATCATGCAAAAGGAAAACCCAAGTGAAGCAAGAAAAGTCATCAACAACTACTAAACCATATTTGTTACCGCCGATGCTTATGTAAGCAATTGGACCAAATAAGTCCATGTGAAGTAGTTCGAGCGGTCTTGTTGAAGTCATGACGTTCATTGCGGGATGAGGTGCTCCAACTTGCTTCCCGGCTTGGCATGCGCTACAAGGCCTGTCTTTCTCAAAACAACATCCTTCAAACCGCGGATGTGATCGCCCTTGAGGAGTTTTTGTAGATTCCTCATACCAATATGCGCCAGCCGTCTATGCCACAGCCAACCCATGTTGGTTTTTGCAATCAAGCATGTGTCAAGTTCGGCTTTATCCTTGTTGAAGTCAACAAGGTAAAGCTTTCCTTTCAACATACCCTTGAATGCAATGGAATCATCACTCCTCCTAGAGACAGTCACACCCTCGTTAGTGAACAAGCAATTATAACCTTTGTCACATAGTTGAGATATGGACAACATGTTATAATCTAAGGATTCAACATGTAAAGCATGAGAAAGTGTATGTTTAGATGATATAGCAATTTTACCGGTACCGAGCACCCTTCCTTGACTGTTATCTCCAAAGTAGATGCCCTCATTTTGGTCATCATTTCCTTCATATTCCACAAACATTCTTCTTTCTCCGGTCATATGGTTGGTGCACCCACTGTCTAGCACCCATTTAGATCCACCGGAGGAATAGGTCTGCAAAAACAAATTATGCTTTGGTTTTAGGTACCCAAGCTTGCTTGGGTCCTTGGAGGTTAGTTAAAATACATTTGGGCACCCACACATGAGATTTAGTGTTCCCATGGCGTGGCCCAACATAATGAGCATAAACATTGCCAAAGTTATTTCTCATTAACACGTAATAGGCATCAAAGGTTTTAAACAATAGCTGTTTATGTACCAGACTGGTCTGGGGGCCCGGACTTGTCCGGAGAACCAGACTTGTCCGGACAACGATCGGACTAGTCCGATGTTCCTGTGCAGGTACAGTCCTAACCTGTGACGTTCCAGTTTGAGAGGGTCTTCCTTTTACAAAGGTAATCCTCTCCTTGTTATTCTTATGACTTCTAGCATGCTGCTTTTCACCATAAGAGTAACCAATGCCATATTTGACGTTTGGAGGTCTTTGGACCAAGTATGCACTACGTGCATAGTTGATCTTCTCCTTGTCAAATATGCTACATTGGGAAGGATGTTTATCCTTTGTGGAGGTTGACTTCTCCTTAAAACTGGTGTCACCTTTCTTACATGTACAAGCATGAGCTAAATAATTTTTGTGCGTTGAGAAGGTGAACTTGAAGAGGAGGAAGGTTCACTCAGCTTGAGTGACTCAACTTGCACTTCAAGGATCTTGTTAACCTTGATCAGGTCAGCAAGTTGGTCCTTGATTGCAACATTTGAGTTGGTTAACTCCAGGCAAGCTTCCTTGCTTGAAGCTAACTCAAGCTCTAGTGAATTGCTTTTCTCCTTTTCAAGTTCTAGAAGTTTGTCAAGTTCGACATACTCCTCCTTTTGGGAGATGATCATGTCCTCTTGACGATGAATTAACCTCAACTTCTCAACAAGTTGATCAAGTAAAAATTTCATTTTTGTTGCGGCTTTTCTATCTAATCCAATAAGCATATCCTCATTATCACTATTTATTTCATCATCACTAGAGTAGGAATGCACGGAAGGGGCTTTGATGGTTACCTTGCATTTACCTTCCTTTGCCATGAGGCAAGTACCATTTCCCTTCCTTGTGCCGAGTGTAGGGAAGAGGGTAGAGTTCTTGGACGTGCTCTCGATAGCTATGCTAGCCATCTCTTCTTCTTCGGATGATGAGGACTCATCATTTGAGTCCCACTCCTTCCCTATGTGAGCTTGTTCGGCTTGTTTCTTCTTCTTGAAAAATTTCTTGGGTTGAGGCTTGGCTTCTTTTGTCTTCTTCTTGTTCTCTTCGTACGGGCTATCAACAATAAAGTGGTTGTACTCACTACAATTATAGCATGCCCGCCTCAACTTTTCCTTTGTTCTGTCTTTGTACTTTCCTTCACTTGATTTTGTACCTTGTCTTTTCTTCATTATTCTCTTGAACTTTTTCATGAATAATATCATGTCATCTTCATCTAGTTCACTACTCTCGTCGTCACTGCCTTCCTCTAGTTGTGCTTCTCTAGCTTCTTTGGATAGGGGCTTGAGGGTGGACTTCAAAGCAACCCCTTTCTGCTTTGCCGAGGTGAGGTCGACAATTTCCTTGACGTGTTTTGCTTGTTTTTCCATCATCTCAAAGTTGATGATCTTTCCAAGCAATTCATCCGGAGTCATCCTTTTGTCTCCGGGGCTTTCTCTAATCATGGAGCATAGTGTGACATTGCAAGGAATAAAAGCTCTAAGGATGAGCTTTACCACCTCGTGGTCATTCCACTTCTTGCTCCCATATGATTGAACCTTGTTGACAAGTGTCTTCAATCGGTTGTACATATCTTGAGGTGACTCATCTTCCTCAATTGCGAATCTTCCTAGTTCGCCTTCGATCATCTCAATCTTTGCTTCACGAACATGTCAGTCACCTTCATGTGTAGTTTGCAGTGTATCCCATATCTCCTTAGCAATCTCGAGTCCATCAAACTTGGTGAACTCGTCCCGACTGAGTGAGGAGGTGATTATTGCTGCGGCTTGAACATTTCTATGAATAGCCTGCTCTTGGCTTGGGGTGAGCTCTTCGTCGTGGTCCGGAATATCTATTCCTATGCATACAACATGCCATAGACTTGGATTGAGGGAAATCGAATGCATTTTCATATTCTGCCTCCACATTGAGTAATCACTTCCGTCAAAGTGTGGGGCTTTTCCAAGTGGGATAGATAAGTAATGACTATTATTGGAATTTAGACGATCATAGTTAAAAGGATATCGGGAGTAGTCGGTGTGACTACTCCCCTTCTTCTTCTCTTCAACTTTCACTTTCCCTTTGGAAAGTGCCTTCTTTCTGAGCAGCGCCTTTAGCTCCAGCGTCTCCTCATCATCGTCCTCGAAGTCTTGAATGGCTTCGAGGTACTTCTCCATCTTTTGGGTCTTGTCGTTGTTAACCTCCTCTTGGTTGTTGGTTTTGCGGATGTCCTTCATCTCCGACATGATCTCTTCGAGTGGTTAGACTCTTTCTTGAAGAACCTCTCTCTGACACCAATTGAATGTGGCCTAGAGGGGGGGTGAATAGGCCTTTTTGAAAATTGTCAGATCCTACAACACTTAACAACCAGTTCAATACCACAAATATCGGACTAGTCCGGTAAAGTGTGAACTAGTCCAGTGTTCACGGACTAAGTTGATCAAATTTGATTGATTAGATTGATTCTACTATGTATGCAGCGGAAGTCTAGAATCAAATGAAGGTTTCAATGTTATATATCAGATAATATCAGGATTAAATCTTATGTTTAACAATTCAACGTGAGATAAGCAATGATTAGTGAAACCCTACGTTATATTGATAAATAAGAACGTTGAACACCAAGAACAAGACACAAGGATTTATCCTGTGGTTCGGCTCCCACAAAGACAACCTATGTCCACGTTGAGGAGTCCACAAAAGGACCGGGTCTTCTCCAACCCTACCCTCGTCGGATCGCCATGAAGGCCAATCCTCTTCCACTAATCACAAAGGGGTGAATAACCGAATTTAAAGGGGCCTTCTCACACGTTGAGAGCTCCCTTGGATTACAACACGAAATACAACCAAAACACACTCAAAGGGTTACAATTAAAAGCAGGAGTGTGTTAGAGAATCAAACCAAGAGCTCAATGTGGCGATGAACGTGTCTCTCCAATGATCTAGAATGAATCCTCAAAGGATTGATCGTTGTTGCACTTAATTTCGTGGAGAGATGTGGTTTTTGAGGCTCTTGGGAGGTGTGACGGCGCTGGGGTTCGAGAGAGGTAAAAATATGGCCGTACAACTCTATTTATATGGGTTTCTAAAAGTGACCGTTAGGGTTTAGAAAGTTCGGACTAGTCCATGGTGGTCACCGGACTAGTCCTGTGTGCTGAGTGTAGCAAACCCTAAGTGTCCCGAAATATCGGACTAGTCCGGCTAGAAGCGGACTTGTCCAATTTTGCTACTGGAAATCTTCGGACTAGTCCGATAGCCATCCGACTTGTCTGGTTATGTGAAACCCTAAGTGTATAGGATGACAAGTCCTCACATGGGGGACTTGTCTGATTCATATCAGAGGGTATTTCGGACTAGTCCGTGTACACATCGGACTTGTCCGATTTGGATCAGAAAGAATATCAGACTAGTCCGGATGTGATCAGACTTGTCCGATTTTGTGTGACTTGTGAAGTGTTTCGAGGACTAGTCCGTGGTGGGGAGGACTAGTCCGATTCTAGTCAGAAAGGATACCGGACTAGTCCGGTGTCTGTCGGACTAGTCCGGTCCTGTGCAACTTTGTGCAATGTGTGTGTTTAAATGTGGTTGAGCTCTTGGGATGTGTTTCCTTAACACACTCCATAAACAATAATCTACTACTCTTCTTCCTTGAGCTCATTTCCACTTTGCTCCTTATTCTTCCTTCTTTTTGGTACTTCGTTCATTTTTCTATCATAAGCCTGCACTCATCTCAACAAAGAGGTTAGGATCCCAATTGCTTGTCATAAATCATCCAAAATCCACAAGGGAGTCCTAGATGCACTTTCAGCCCCTACCTGTCGCGCCAAATGTCGAATTGTAGATTAAGACACTTTCTGCGATACTACTAAAGCATAGTCTGCAGAGGTTCGTATTCGGTTGGGATGCACGTAAGATTATGAACGAGACGGTGACACAGAGGATTTTTACGTGGTTCGGGCTGCTTGAGCGTAATACCCTACTCCACGGGGTGGTTGTTAAGGAGTTTGTCTGTGTATTATGCGTGTAAGCTTGCTTTCGCTTAGTTGGCCATGGTTTCTACCATGCGGCTCAACCCTTTTATATGTTAAGGACTGGTCGCTACATGGTTAGCATGGCCCAATAGGTGTACCTGGCTATAATTAATCATCTATACGTGATCTACATGTATAAATAGTGATTAATTGTGTGATAACGTGCCTTAATAGAAGCGTTACCAGCTTTGAAGGTTCTCTGATCGTGTGTCAATAATACTGAGTTAATGACACTTAATAAGGTCTTGTAGCGACTTTTTTAATAGCCTCTTTATTCTTCATGCTGTTGGAGATCGAGCAGTTTTCCCGTTGCAGGCTTAGGTCCGGAGGCTCGACACATGGCAGCTCGGGAGCTTCCCTCTGTGGGGAGGCAGGTCTGGAGCTACAAAACACGTGGCAGCACCAGAGCTTCCCTCACTGGGGCTTAGGACCGGGACCATTGTATACGTGGCATGACTAGAGCTTCCCTATGTAGGGAGTCAGGTCCGGCCCTGCAATACACGTGGCAGTACCGGAGCTACTAAAACGAGGGAGGCAGTTCCAGTGCCGCTGGACACGTGGAGCCTTCAAGAGTTTTCAACTCAGATAGGTGAAACTCCGTAGCTTTTCTTGTGGTGTTGTGGGGTACCCGATACGCAGGTACCAACACATCTAAATCTATCAAACAACGTCTATGGAAGCCTATGAGTTCACTAAATGCTTTCCATAGGACAAAGTATTTTTTTTCGGAAAAACCTAAAATAGACACCTTCAAATCGTATTTTAAGGTGCATAGGAATTTAATAGTGAGGAGGCGTGAACCTTCATCATCTATTTGAGAAAAATTATCCCATGCTAATGCATGCCAAATGGTAAAGAATTCAGAATCCATACCTATTTTGGAGAGTAGTGCCGGATCATAGGCCTTTGTGTGGGCGTACTCACGATCTCGGAGGATGTTGTAGGATTGTCATTCAACGTCGTGCCTTATTTCTAGGTCGTCGTCATTGAGCAGACGGAGTGGAGCATCATCTTTCTCCATTGGGGAATTGTCTTGCTCAACTCTCCACTGTGGGCTTGGTGTAGACTCGGGAGATAGGTGTGAGCTTGAGGTTCTCCCATGGCATGAGCTTGATGAAGGTCCTTTCCTCTTCCCAAACAACTTCTTCATGCTCTTCATGGTTGCACAACTTGAGAACAAAACAAAATCTAAACGGGTTATGTTAGCAAAAACCAAACAAAAACCCTCGGCCAATTGTTTTGCCAACTTGAGAGCAACATGCAAATGCAAATGAGAATCAAAGCAAATATTTTTAGCTTGAACTTGGAAGAGATGTTGCAACAAAGTGCACAACAATTCTTGAGCAAATGTGAGAGTGAGTTGGGGAGGTGAAAATGAGGTGAAGTGTGAAGCAACACACCCACCCAGGCATGTATTAATAACATAGCACCCCCTAACGGTCATAAGAGGCAAGGTATAGCTATTGGAGGAGAGAGAGAGAGAGAGAGCCAAAATGGCGCTCTCCCATTTCGGTCGTCTAGGGGGGTCGACCGACCTATAGGTGGGGCCCCTTGTCTCCTCTTTTGGCACGTGGTTCCCCAACGGCTATATTTCAAGCCGTTGGGTGAATCAACCACAAATTTGCTCTTAAAAAATGTTTTTCAAATAAAACTTCCCCAAATTCAATATTTTTTAACTTTCTAAAAATGAAAAATAAATCTAAGTTGAGACTACAAAATTCCCAATCATCTAAGAAAAGTCAAAACATGATACAGAAAAATGAAAAAAAAATCTAATTGGAAAAATCCAAATGATGGTGGAAAAATCAAAAAGTGGAATAACTACCAAATTAACCTATTGGCGAGGTCCAATCTGATGAGATGGATTTTCCTCTGTTGTCCTGATGCTCATGTTTCATCCTTCGACCTCGGAGAAGTGGGCACAGCTGGCTCGCTTTGCTTCTTTCGCCACATCTTCCCTGGCGGCTGAGTGGACATGGGCCGTTCAGACGACCCTGGCTTCTCCATCTTTTTGAATAGTCAACGCGGGCAAAAAGATGGAGCCTCCTCATCAATCAATTTCCTCATAAATGCAATGAGTGAGTCCACTTGAGGTGGTGTAACTTCGACTTCCATGATGTGTTTGACATTCGGGCTGTACTCAATTTTGATCATGGAGCATTGCTCCTTCCTTGGCCGAAAGTAAAACTTCTCTTCCTTTCCATTGATATGGAAGCAGATTTCTCTGGCTCCCACATCGATGCGAGCATCCACGGTTCTAAGGAAAGGGTGCCCAAGAATGAGCGGGATTTCTATTGGTGACTGTTATATACCAATTTTACCCGTCAATATAACTCAATTATGTGAAGGAAATATCATTTCTTGCACACAACACCTTTCTATTTAACCTATTTCCACCTATCCTTGGAGAAAATGGTACATGCAAGAGTTTTATGCAGAAATGAAGTGATACAAGGGAATGCATACTATAAAATATCATTCTGGCCAATGAAGCGATGACACGTGGCACCACATGGATCAAATGGCCCACAAATAGAAGTATCCGAGGCCATCCAACGGTGTAGCACCCATATAAAGCAATGGGACCCACCTGGCAGAGACCTGGAGGAAGCACAACTCCAACGGGGCCAGGACCAGGTCGGCCGACACTCCTAGTCGCCCGACTAGGTCTTGCTGCCAAACGCAGTAAAACGCCATGTGTTGGCTTCTCCTGGCTTGAAGAGGTCATGGGTGACTGATTCGTGTGCTTTGGGCGGCGGGAACCGACCCTTCTCCAAGCTATAAATTGGACCCTTCACCCCTCACTTCAACACACACCATTTGAGTATTCTTCCTTTGTATCCACTACTCTCCATTGGTTTAGAGGAGTATAGGCTGTAGAGAGGAGAGCCTCTAGACCATAGTCCAAGTAGGAGAGGAGTAGAAGTAGTCTCTTCCCAATTGGGAAAGTTATGTCTCCCATATTCCTATTTGTATTTGTGACTTTATTCATAATAAAGATGATATCTTCAGTCTTCTTTTGTTCATATACATGGATGAAGCGTTTCTTGTTTGATTGTGGATTCCATGTATGTGGTAGGAATAGTATTTATGATTGTGCTATATCATTCTTATTACATCATCATAAACACTATAAACCTCCACTATAGTATAATTATCTATGATATGATTATGTTAACATGAATCACTTATGCTATGAATTAACATTGGTTCAACAAATTTAGTTCATTGCCTTAGGATGGCTTGTGCCTAGGCTCTTAAGGTAATTACTTAATATGCTGCCATGGTTCTAGGATAGAGAGTAGCATTGAATGTCTTGTAGAACCACGGATTGAAGAGGTAGGTAGTAGGTGGTGACAACCCTATCTATCCTTTGTAATCCTCCACGTTCGGCTACGCCACAAGCTCTTGGCGGGAGTCGCCTAGTGTTGCTAGGGGTAAACCTGTGCCCGATGTGTTAATCTACATACCATGATAATTCGTAATTAAAATGATCATTAGTGACTAACTTAGGCTATGTATATGTACATTAGAAGCATAGTAGGAGTATCTACCTAACTCTTAGCCTAATCCCTCTATTACCTCATTTATCCCCGTAGGATAGAATGCTCTTGTGTGTGTCACACTACCTCAATTACCCTTTATCCATCCTTGCTAAAATCCTACCTAGGCCAACCTAGCCTTTCCACTTGATGACTGTTTTACTTCCATCTAGCCTTCTTTTGGGAGAATATAAATGACACCCTTTGGGAATACTCTTAGAGGGGAAATGCTACATCGATAGTTCTTGTGCGCTTGCAAATTTACATGTATAATATAAAACCTACCAACAAGCATTTCTAGCACCCCTGTTAGGTATGAATTGTTATTAGTGCGTAGGAAATATCAACAAGCATTTCTAGAGCCATTGCCGGGGAAGGCAGCCGAAGTATTGCATGATTGAGTGAATAGTATAGGACCCTAGTCGGTTTTGGTAGGATGACCCTCCTTTGTTTTCGCATTTTATGTGAAAATAGGGCAGTGTATGTCTTGTTTCCGCTTGCCGGAAAAATTTGTTCAAGATTTTGAATCCCTTCTGAGAGATCGACCTTGTGTCGTTACTCTTCAAAAGGTTCGAGAGGCAAAGCAAGCCAGCACAACTGTACCAACAACGAAAACACCAATGGCCCAGAAGACCCTTCGCGAGTTTTCGGCTCCCCCTGCAAACAATGTGTCGGTTGGGCCCACTATTAACATGGGAGACGTGAACTTCGAAATCATGACTTGCCTAATCACTATGGTGCAAGCCAACCCATTTTGTGAGAAGGCTAACGAGAATGTAAGTGCTCACCTGCAATAGTTCCTTGAGATCTGCAACACTTTTAAGATAAAGGATGTATCTCTTGATGCTGTCCATCTTAGGCTGTTTCTATTCTCTCTTCTTGGGAGAGCAAAACAGTTGTTCTACGCAAACTGAAGTACTATAGATACTTGGGAAAAATGTTCTACAACTTTCCTCGCAAAGTTTTTGTCATTGGGCAAAACCAATGCCCTATGTGAAAGAATTTCCAGCTTCCAACAAGATGCCAAGGAATCTATTCCCAAGGCTTGGGAAGGGCTTCAGGAGTACATCCTAGTCTATCCCCACCATGGGATGGATGACTGGCTCATTATCCAAAACCTCTACAATGGGCTGATCCGTTCCGCCCGTGACCATGTTGATGCTGCTGCTGGAGGTTCCTTCTTCTTATTGACGGTGACCAAAGCCAAAGATTTGATTGAGAAGATGGTGTCAAACATGGGTTGGAGCGACGAGCGTCTCCATACCCGCCAGCGAGGCATGCACACCTTGAAGGAGGTGGACAGGATCGCTGCCAGATTGGACCTCCTAATGAAAAATAGTGATGGACATGGCAATGGTGAGGCATGTGGTAATGCCTAATGCCCTGGACTCTCGCATCACTCGTGAAGTCTGTGGCAACACGGGCTTTGGTCAATGGCTTCCCAGAAACCTGTGAGGAAGCCCTATACGTAGCCAACAATGGAAACAACAACGGCTATCGTCCGGGAGGCCAGGGTCGGGCCAACCAATCCCATTCTTTCAAGGAGGTTGTTGACGACTGTTATATACCAGATTCACTCGTCAATATAACTGAATTATGTGAAGTAAATATCATTTCTTGAACACATCACCTTTCTATTTAACCTATTTCCACTTGTACTTGGAGAAATTGGTGCATGCGGGTATTTTATAATGAATTGAAGTGAAACAAGGGGATGGATCCTATAAAATATCATCCCAACCGATCAAGCGCTGACATGTGACACCACAAGGATCAAATGGCCCACAAGCAGAAGTACCCGAGACCCCATATCAAGGGATGAGACCCACCTGGAAGTCACCCAGAGAAAGCACATATCGTTTTGAGGACTTACCAGGTCGGCCGACCCCCCTAGTCAGCTAACCTGGTCTTTCCTACAAACTCGTTCAGCTTGCACGTGTTGGCTCCTTCCGGCTCGAAGAAGTCAGTGGTGACTGATTCGCGCGCTTTTGGTGGCGGGAACCAACCCTTCTCCAAGCTATAAATAGGACCCCTCACCCCTCACTTCAACACACACCACTTGAGAATCACTCTATTTTATGCACTAGATCTCCTAGTTTCTTAGTGGAGGTTAGGTTGTAAAGAGGAGCCTCTAGTCCCAAGTCCAAACTGGGAAAGGTATGGCTCATGTATCTTATGTGGTATTTGTGACTTTGTGCTTTATAGTAATATCGTTATTAGTCATTATTTACATATATACTTGGGAAAAGAGTTCCTTGTTTGGTTGTGGAGTCCGTGTATGTGGCTAGGTGTAGATGTTGTTATAGTCTATACATAATTCCATTATCATGTTATCATAAACATCATACACAACCACTATAGTCTAATTAGGCAATAATATGATAATGTTAATATGAATATGTTAGTGCTTGGTCCCAACGTTGGTTCAACAATGATTTAGTTCATTGCCTTAAGAGGGCTTGTGCCACGACTCTTAAGGTATTTACTTAATATGCTAGCATGGTGCTAGGATAGTTAGGTAGCATTGGATGTCTCGTAGACCCACAGAATGAAGAGGTAGGCAGTAGGTGGTGACAGCCATATCTGTCCTTTGTAATCCTCCACGTTCGGCTAGGCCACAGGCTCTTGGTAGGAGTTGCCTAGATTGTTAGGGGTAAACCTGTGTCCGGTATGTTGGACCACTAAGCCCTAGTATTCACCATTAGCATGTTCATGTGTACTTCATTAGGCTATGTATATGAGTAATTAGATCATAGTAGGAGTATCTCCGTCTCGTAGTCTAACCCTGGCTAGGACAACCTTACCCTTAGAGTAGATTGCTTAGGTGTGTGTCACACTACACATATTATCAACTTACCCCTGTCTTGATAATTTATTAGTATCCCATAACTTGATCATAAGAATAGTGTTTACTTTACTCCATTGCCTTCTTTTGGGATGAATACGATACCCTTGGGAATACTCTTGGGTGAAATGCTACATGACAATTTCCATGCGCTTGTGGACCTCATCTCTTTCTAGAGATGATTTGTGACGTAAGAAACATCAACAAACATTTTTGGCGCCATTGCCGAGGAAGGCAAAGGAAGTGAAGGATAGCTATCACTCGTGATTAAGCTATAGATACTAGTCGTTATTAAACAGGATTACCCTAGTTTGTTTTCTCCATTTGTGGTGAAAATAGGGTAGTGTTGGCTAACCCATTTTATGGGGTGGCCAACGAGGACGCAAGTGCTCAACTGCAAGATAATTGAAGGCGTACCTCAACAAATGTCTGCTAGGCAACACCATTGCCTTCCGCGGAAGAATATCAGCTTCCGGTAGGAGCCAAAGTCATCCATCCCCAAGCTTGGGGGAGGCTCCAAGAGTTCTTCTTGGTTTGCCTCCACCATAGGGTGGATAGTTGGCTCCTCATCCAACATTCATGTCATGGGTTGCTTCATCAATCCATGACCACCTTTGTGCAGGAGCTGAAGGAGTCCATTCTCATTCATCATGGATGAGAACATGGTCTTTACTCAAGGGGTGGATTGAAGAGTGCTCTAGTTATTTTAGCTTGGCATGCACGCCACTTAACAAGGTGGACATGCTATCTAAGGAACTACACCTCCCATTGAAGTATCATGAAGATCAAGCCAATGGAGAAGTGTTTGGATAATCCAATCTATGAATATTCACATGATTTGTGAAAATCCATGTCAACATGGGCCACTTGGGGAATCGTTCCCCAAAGACCGATGGGGATTCTTACTTACAAACACAACTCCAATGGCTATCACCAACCAAAAGGTCAAAGGTGGAATCAACATCACCCATGCAATTAAGGAGGCCATGCGGATTTCAAGGGGTCCAAGTTCAACTAGCCTACCTTGAAGTATCTTCTCCATGGCCAAGCATGAAATCAAGACAACATCCACATGAATCCCTTGGCCAAAGACAAGAAAATTAAAGAGCATTCAAGATCCATTATGTCCCATAATTACTTGTTGGGATTCCTACCCTTCGACCAAGCCCATGCAACCTAGGGCAAGTGATATTGTGGATGATGTGTTTCTTGTTTGGTTGTGGAGTCCACATGTCACCATGCCCAATCAAGCTTTTGATCCATGATCAAAGTATGGGTAAATTCAAAAGAACATCAAGAAGGTCAAAGTGACACCCCTAAAGAAGGAAAAGCCTCACCATGGTCATAAGAAGAAAATCTTCAACAGGGAGAAAGCCGTAACTACATCAACAAGTCTTCATCAATATGATGGAGAGGCTACGACCATCATATGGTTCGCATGTCCAACTGACACGCCAAATGATATTTGGCGTGTCAATCAAGAGAAGTAGACCACATCTTCAACTCTGGGATTGGATAACAAATCATCGAACCAAATAGGACGGAGGTAAGTCCCACTCATCGGACTTCAAAAATTCTGTGAGTCCTTGCGAATAGGTTAATTGGTTGTTATCTCATATTTTCATTCACAATTGCATATTTGAATTTCCCATCAATCTTTGCACTTGCAATTAGCATGTTTGATTTTTCACACTTGCATGTTGGAAAGTAAAATTTCCAACCATCATAAAACTAAAATTTTGAATTAGGAAATAAATTTATTTGGATATGAACTTTGGGCATAACCACTTGAATTCCTCTTCCTAATTCAAACCAAAATATTTCTCTTAATATTCAATGCATTTGCAAGTTCTTTAATGTTGGGAAAAATAATTTGGCAAAGGGGTACAACAAGCTTCTGGGCTAACATAACCCGTGTTCAAGTTGTTTTGTTTGTTCTTGATTTTAGTGCAGCGAGGACAAAATTGTAAAGAGGTTGGAAGGCCCCGTCAAGCGCATATCCCTGCATCGATCCATTTTGAGTTCGTGGTGGAGGAATGCTCAAGATGGTGGCCCAATGGAGAAACAAGATGAAGCTCATTCAACTCCAACCTCAACTTGTCAAGAGATATTGAACATGCAGGCTACACCAAAATTCATGGTCGTGAATTTCTCACACAACGACCTTCAACCCTAACTGCTCTTCAATTGAGGTAGAAGTTCAAATTTCCCGTCATTTGAATTACATTAGGATTGAATGATTTTTTCTTACATTGGTAAGGAAGGTTTACACCTTCTCATCATTCAATTCCTATGCATCCTCACGAGAGAGTAAGTGTTGGCATTTCCCTTTTTGATTCTTCAAAAAGGAATGTCACCTTACTTGGGAATAAATATAAACAAGTACCTAAAATTTCATAAGCATTGCTAAAATTGACTTAGACATTTTCCGCCTAGGTAATGCTTATGGAATAACTTAATGGTTGAATTGGTATGTAGCAACCTAGGAATAGTGATGTACATAATTTTAATTTGAAACTCATTCATGCATGGATCACTAAAGTTCAAGTTCCTAGGCAAGAAATAAAAAAATGTTCAGGAGGATAAAATTGAGAATCTTGTTTGTCATGATCCACATGATAAATATTTGCTCTTATAAAAAGCTAGGATGGTTAGAAATTTTACAAGATGAAGGGATCCATATAGTGTATCACTTTCATTGATATGAGTAGGAGCTTTAGAAAAATGTGCAAATTGATTTATCCATAAAGTCCCACTCTTATCAATGAATCATACATTGTACACGAATACACCTAGAATTGGACCCAATGCATCTTTGATTTTTATCTTCCCCGTATGTACAAATGAAAATTCGGTTACCTAACCTGAAAATTCATTTGTACAAGTATCGGGAGCTAACCATCCCTCTCTATCATAGAGAGGAAGTTTGCAGGAGTAAAATAACTATGTAGGCATTCAAAGATTCGATTGTTGGAAACCCTAAGAGGATTCCATTTCAATATCTCTTGGCCAAGGAGTAAATTGGGATAGTTGCTACCTATTCGAAATTAAGCTCGAAGGTCAACCATAACTATACGAGGCCGGAGATTTGCATGGAAACCCTCCATGAGCGACCAATGTGCTGCTACGAATATGTGAGAGCATTATGCTCTCAACTATTCTAAGCACTCATTCAAGCTCAAGGGAATTTCCACCATCATTGGGTGTAAGTTATTCCTTTTGTGGCTAAAAGGTATGATGTACCCTAACTAAGGAATGACAAGATCACATCCAATGTATATTGGGTGCAAGTTGTTCCTATGTGGCCAAAAGGTATTTTATACCTTAGCCAAGGAACATCGAATCACACTCAACCCATGTCGAGTGCACGTCATCACATTGTGGATATAGGTATGTTGTACCTTAGCCAAAGAATAACGGATTGTACTCAACACATGTTGGGTACATGTCACTCCTTTGTGGATAAAGGTTATCATTAACTTAGCCAAGGAGTGACGGATCACACCCAATGCATGAGGGGTACAAGTTATTCCATTATGGCAAGAAGGTATGATACACCTTAGCCAAAGAATGATGGAACACACCAACGCATGTTGAGTGCATGTCATTCCTTTGTAGTTAAGGGTTATCACTACCTTAGCCATGGAATAACCAAGTACATCCAACCTATGGAAACCTTAAGGTGTGAATGAGCAACATCGACAACACTCTCCTCGACCACACTCGTAGAATCCATGGAAGGCAACCCAACATCGACAGTCAACCCCTCCAATGTCAAAGCCATGCTGCAACGAGGTTAGGACAAGTTCATGGCCTACGTCCATCGTTAGGGTTTTAGCCCCTAGCGCGCACCTTGACCAATAACAAGCTTGGGGGGAACCACACTTGAGGTAACTTGTATCACAACCCTTGCATATTTATTTTCCATCATCCACCATGCATATTAAAAAAACATAAAAATAAGTAGAGTATATTTGCTTTCAAAATAAAATAAAAGATGTGCGGTAAGAATGGTTTGGAATTCACATAGATGAAATGATGAATAGTTGCTCTGTTTTTATTTTCCTAAGTCCCTAGTTTACAACTTACTACTCTCAAAAATATTGCTTTCATTGGCTAGAATTACTTTTTCCTTGATTTAGAAATTGTGTGTATCAACAGCTTAATCCATTATAAGTTGTTGTGGGATATGATATAGTGATAGGGATGCTATTCCTAGTTTGAAAGTGAAACTTAGATTCCTGAAGAAATTGTAAAAAGATTTAAGTTATCCTCATTTGATTGGAAATACCTACCAAAGCCATATGATACATTACATTGATAGACCTTATGCATATGCTATTTGTCTTCACATTGAGCTTTGTCAAACTAGTATAGACCTATGTGATATTTCATTCATTACTTTTTGAATTCAAGACTCCACTTGCATATGCTATACTTCTACACTAGAAGTAAGCGAATTCCCATCATACCACCATTCCACAATAAAAAGAGAAACTCCATATCGTTCATGCTGAGTACTCTCTTCAAATTTATTGCATAAAAAAGGAGTAGAAGCCATGGCTACAAGAAAAAAATGCATGCTTACATCATCAGCATGAGAAAAAAAAAAAAGAAAAGTAGCCATGTTTCATCCATGCAAAATAAAAGAGTCCACACAAAAAGGAGTCATCTCAAATATCCACATCCACTCCATTCTGTCACACATGCACAAGTCTTGCATCAAATTGTTTTGAATTGATTTCTCCTAAGGCTTGCTCTTTT
This sequence comes from Tuctoria greenei, assembly GCA_036927565.1. NCBI lineage: Eukaryota > Viridiplantae > Streptophyta > Magnoliopsida > Poales > Poaceae > Tuctoria > Tuctoria greenei. Next base: position 127,541,162 of record JAYESD010000010.1, on the reverse strand, counting down.
GACTTAGCAATATTATGTGTTGCAAATATGTCTACTATATTCCCTACCAAGCTCCACATACAATCCTTATTTAATGGTAGGATGAGTGTAGGCAAAAATGCCTTGGTGAGGAAATGTTTCCACTAGACACAAATAAGTGATTGAGAGAATCAATTTGAGCTACTTAAAACCTAAATTGAGCTCTCCGGAATTTGAGTGGAACCTGATCTCTAAGGTATGTGTGCTCCATTTGCTGTTCTATCTTTCAACTACCCATGAATAGGAGATGGCATTAGCCCCATAATGACTTAAGATGGGTGCAGTACCATGCTAATATTTGCAATACTAGGTAGAGTATTTTGTTGTGCACATGGTACTTGTGAAAAGTAGAACATAGTAGCAACTCCTGATCATTAACCTAAAGTCATAACTTTGCTTGGGACGAGCAAAGGATAAGCTTGGGGGAGTTTGTTGACGGCTGTTATATACCAATTTCACCCATCAATATAACTCAATTATGTGAAGGAAATATCATTTCTTGCACACATAACCTTTCTATTTAACCTATTTCCACTTGTACTTGGAGAAATTGGTGCATGCAGGTATTTTATACAGAATTGAAGTAAAACAAGGGGATGGATCCTATAAAATATCATCCCAACCAATCAAGCGCCATCATGTGGCACCACATGGATCAAATGGCCCACAAACAGAAGTATCTGAGGCCATCCAATGGTGTAGCACCCATATCAAGGGATGGGACCCACCTGACATCCAAAGAAAGCACAGACCATTTGGAGGACTTACTAGGTCTGTCGACCCCCCTAGTAGGTCGACCAGGTCTTTCCTCCAAACTCGGTCAGCTTCCACATGATGGATGTCTCGTAGACCCACAGATTGAAGAGGTAGGCAGTAGGCGATGATATCCCTATCTGTCCTTTGTAATCCTCCACGTTCGTCTATACCACAGGCTCTTGGCGGGAGTCGCCTAGATTGCTAGGGGTAAACCCGTGCCTGATATGTTGGACCACTAAGCCCTAGTATTCACCATTGGCATATTCATGTGTACTTCATTATGCTATGTATATGAGTAATTAGAGCATAGTAGGAGTATCTCCATCTCGTAGTCTAACCCTCACTAGGACAACATTACCCTTAGAGTAGATTGCTTAGGTGTGTGCCACACCACCCATATTATCAACTTACCCCTTTCTTGATAATTGATTAGTATCCCATAACTTGATCTTAAGAGTAGTGTTTACGTCACTCCATTGCCTTCCTTCGGGATAAATACGATACCCTTGGGAATACTCTTGGGTGAAATGCTACACAATAGTTTTCGTGCGCTTGCGGACCTCATCTCTTTCGAGAGATGATCTGTGATGTAAGAAACATCAACAGAGGGTACAACAACAATGGCAACAATGGAAATCAACCAAACTTGAGAGAACTTGCCATTGGCCAGCTAAAGATCAATGCGGCTATATCCAAGAAGTTGTCGGCCAATGACAAGACCCTAAAGAGCATAGATGCCAAGAATGAAGTACTATCCTCAGCCTTCAAGAATTAATAGAGTTTTAACTAGATTTTGAAACTCAATTGGCTCAACTGGCTGTAGTTGTTCCTCCAATGGAGAAAATGAGTGCGGTGGCTACGAGAGGTGGCAAGACCACTCATGACCCACCGTATCCCACACAAGAGAAGAGGACAACTACAAAGGAGAAGGAGGATGTCCGAGTTGGCATAAATGAACCACTTAGTGAGAGAATGACCAATCACTTTGAGGACACCAACATATTGCCATTCCCTCATAGGCAAAGGAAGCAAACAGTGGATGAGCAATTGAACCGCTTTGTTGAGATCATGCAAAAAATTCACATCTATGTGCCCTTGATTGATGCGATACAAGTACCCACTTATGCTCACTATCTCAAGGACATATTGAATAACAAGCAGCTATTGCCCACCACTGAGATTGTCAAGCTTATGGAAGACTGCGGCGCAACCATCTCAATAGGCTTCCAGAAAAGAAGAAGGACCCTGGATGTCCTTCAATCTCATGGCCAAGGTGGTTTTCGACCAGCTAAACATCACGGAGCTCACTTCAACACCAATGCAGCTCCAACTGGCTGATTCCTCAGTCCGTTATCTGGCGGGGTATTGCTGAAGATGTCTCGATGAAAATCTAGAACTGCTTCATACCCGTGGACTTCATGGTGCTCGACATAGAGGTCGAGAAGGATACGCCGCTCATTCTAGGGCGCCCGTTCCTAAGCACTGCGATGGCTCGTATAGATGTGGGAGCTGGAGAAATCCACTTCCATATCAATTGCAAGGAGGAGAAGTTTAACTTTCACCCAAAGTTGGAGCAATGCTCCATGATTCGTATCAAGTATGGGCTGAATGTTAAGCACATTCAAGAGGTCGAAATCACACCTCCAAAGGTGAACCCACTCTTTGCATTCAAGACGAATTTGATCTATGCGGAAAACCCGTCTTATCGTCTACGACAAGACCCCAAGAAGATGGAGAAGTTTGGGCCTCCCCAAAGGCCCATGTCCACCAAGCTGCCAAAGAAGGAATGGTGAAACAAGCAAGACAAGCTGTCCAAGCCCATCCCTATGGGCCCTGATGTCAAGAAATGAAGAAGGAGGAATGTCCATCTCATCGGACGGTGGTGAGACCTAGCCAATTGGTTAAATTGGTAGTTATCCTTTTCTTTGTTTTTCTTTTCTCTTCATTTGGTTTTCCCCATTTAGTCTGATTTTCCCCCACTGCATATTTGATTTTTCTTAGTAAGTTGAGAATCTTATACTCTCAACTATCATTTTTATTTCTTTATTATTCACAAAAAGAAAAATTGTTGGGTTTTGAAAAGGGAATTTTTATTTGGAAAACAGTTTTTCTGAGCTGCAAAAGTGGTATTTCACCAACGTGCTAATTTCATAGCCGTTGGGGAGCCACCTGCCAAAAGGAGAAACAGGGGGGCCCACGTGTTAGGTCAGCCGACCCCCCTGTTCGGCCGACATGTTGAAAGAGCCATTTTGGCTCTCTCTACTCCAACGGCTACATTTAGTTCCCTAGTAACCGTTGGGGATTGCACACTATAAATGGTGGTCGAGGGGAGCTCTTCTCCTCACACTTCACCTCATTTCATACATCCCCAAAGTCACTCTTACTCAAATTGTTTTTCTTGCTCTTCATTGAAACACTCTTGCTAAAAATCCAACTCAAAAAGATTTTATTTTGTTTGCATTTGCAATTTGCTCCCAAGTTCTTCAAGGGAAAAATTCGTCGGGGTTATGCTTTCACTAGCATCACCTCTTTCGAGTTTTTGCCTTGTTGTGTTCTTGTTTGTTGTGGCCATGAAAGGAATGAAGAGGTTGTTTGGAAAGAGGAAGGAGGATGCAATCTCAAGCCATGGCGGAGATTCAAGTGCACGCCCCTCTTCCGTTGCTACACCAAGTTCATGGAGGAGAAGTGTAGGAGAGGACACTCCCATGAGTGAGAGGAGCAACCCTCACCAACTTCTTCACGACGATGACCTTGACATCCAAAGTGAGGTTGAAGATCAAGCACGCAAGCTCCTCCAAGATTGTGAGTTTTCTCATACGAAAGCTTATGATCCAGATTTGATCTCCAAAATAGGTATGGATTCTGAATTCTTTTCCATTTGGCGTGCATTAGGATGGGAAAACTTTGTTCACATAGAGGAGAAAGGTTCACGCCTTCTCTCCATACAATTCCTTTGCACACTCAAGATAGGATTTGATGGTATTACTTTTAGATTATTTCAAAAAGAATACAACATCCTATGGAAGGAATTAAGTGAAATCCTAGGCTTCCATAAATGTTGTTTGCTAGATTTAGACACTTTGCCTAAGTTTAACAAACAAAGCTTTTGGCAAGATGTAACTGGTGAGGTTAGATGTAGTGCACCTAGGAATAGCCACTTGCAAAACCCTACTTTACGCCTCATGCATAGATGGGTGGCTATTACTATGTTCCCTAGAGGAGATGTACGTATAGTGCGTGTTGATGAGCTAAAAATTATATTTGCCATTATTAAAAAGATAAAAGTTGCTCTAGTTATTGCCATGATGACACAATGGTTAGATTACATTCCAAGGGTAGGGCCAATTGAATGTACTTCATTGATTACTCGTATTGCTACAAGGATAGGAGCACTAGAATATTCTTCATTTGAGTACATTGGAAATGAAAGAGAATTCATTGATGAAGAATATTTAGTGCAAGAACATACCCTTAAGCAAGATCAAGATGGCTCTTCTATATTTTATTATCCCGACTTTGTCAATGAAATTTGGTTACCTAACTCGTATTATCATTTGTACAAATGCCACAGGCTAACCATTGAACTCCTTCCCATCGAGGAAGCCGGAAGAAGTAATGTCTCTGGCAGGTTAACTAGAAGTCGTACAAGGAGAGCGGCCATGCCCCCGACAACCTCCACGGTCCATGAGTACGAAAAGGAAGAGAATCCAACGGGTGATGCACCCGGATGGACTCAACCTCCTTCAATGAGACCGGACGTCTGTCTTGGCATGGATGGCAAGGTGCCACATTGGAAACACCCCTATCCACTTCAAGTTCTAGTAGCTTGCCTATAACATCTATGAGAAGATGTCATTCCACTTCGGCTAGAAGTAATCGTTACTATAGCCAAGGAATGACGGACCTCTCTAGACGTATGGAGGAGCTTGAAGTGAGGACGGGTGACATCTACAACACACTCCAAGGGCATGTCTAAGGTACCCAAGACTGGCAACAACACATGGACGCTCAATTCACTAACTTCAACTCCATGCTACAACAACAACAAGCCGATCTTGCGGCATACTTCTGTTATCAAGGGTTCAACTCTCATCATGGAGGTGACTGAAGAACAAGCTTGGGGGAGGAGGGGAGGACCCCCACTTGAGGTAAACTGTATCAACCCCTTTTGCATATTTATTTTCAACTTACCCATCATCCACCTTGCATTTAAAAAAAATAAAAATAATATATATATATATAGGATAGGTTTTATTTTCAAATAAAATAAAGGATGTGCGGTAATAATGACTTTGAATTCACATACATGAAATGATGAATAGTTGCTTTGTTTTATTTTTCCTAAGTACCTAGTTTACAACTTACTACTTTCAAACATATTGCTCTCATTGGCTAGAATTGCTTTTGCCTTGATTTGGAAATTGTGGATAGCAAAAGCTTAATCCATTCTAAGTTTTTGTGAGATATGATATAGTGATAGGGCTGTTATTGCTAGTTTGATAGTGAAACTTAGATTTTCGAAGAAATTCTAAAAAGATTTAAGTTATCCTCATTGGATTGGAAATACCACCAAAGCCATATGATACATTATATTGATAGACCTTATGCATATGCTATTTGTCTTCACATTGAGTTTGTCAAACTAGTATAGACCTATGTGAGATTTGATTCATTACTTTTTGAATTCAAGACTTCACTTGCACATGATATACATTTACACTAGAAGTAAGCAAAATTTCATCATACCACCTTTACACAATAAAAAGAGAAACTCCATATCATTCATGCTTATTACTCTCTCCAAAGTCCATTGCATAAAAAGGGAGTAGAAGACATGGCTACAAGAAAAAGAAAAAAAAAAGAAAAAATGCATGCTTCCATCATAAGCATGAAAAAAGGAGAGAAATTAGCCATGTTTCATCCTTGCAAAATAAGAGAGTCCACTCAAAAAGTGGTCATCTCAATATCCAAATCCACTCCATTCTATCACACATGCAAAAGTCTTGAGTCAAATTGTTTTGAATAGATTTCTCCTAAGGCTTACTCTTTTGACTTAGCAATATTATGTGTTGCAAATATGCCTAACCAAGCTCCACATACAAGTCTTATGTAGAGGTAGGATGAATTTAGGCAAAATGCCTTGGTGGGGATTTATTTCCACTACACAAAAAGGAGAGACTTGAGAGAATCAAATTGAGATACTTAAAATCTGAACCGATCTCTTCGGAATTTGAGTGGAACTTGACTTCTAGGGTATGTGTGCTCCATTTGCTGTTATATCTTTCAACCACCCATGAATAGGAGATGGCATAAGCCCCATAATGACTTAAGATGGGTGAAGAACCATGCCAATTTCTGCAATACTAGGTAGAATATTTTGTTGTGCACATGGTACTTTTGAAAAGTAGAACATATAGTAGCAACTCCTGATCATCAACCTAAAGTCTTGACTTTGCTCGGGACGAGCAAAGGATAAGCTTGGGGGAGTTTGTTAATGACTGTTATATACAAATTTTACCCGTCAATATAACTCAATTATGTGAAGAAAATATCATTTCTTGCACACATCACCTTCTATTTAAACTATTTCCACTTGTCCTTGGAGAAAATGGTACATGCATGAGTTTTATGCAGAAATGAAGTGAAACAAGGGGATGGATCCTATAAAATATCATTTTGGTCAATCAAGCGACAACACATGGCACCACATGGATCAGATGGCCCACAAAAAGAAGTATATGAGGCCATCCAACGTTGTAGCACCCATATAAAGCACTAGGACCCACCTGGCAGAGACCTGGAGGAAGCACAACGCCAATGGGGCCAGGACCAGGTTGACCGACCCCCCTAGTCGGCCGACTAGGTCTTCCTGCCAAACGCAGTCAAACATCACGTGTTGGCTTCTCCCGGCTTGAAGATGTCATGGGTGAGTGATTCGTGCGCTTTTGGTGGCGGGAACCAACCCTTCTCCAAGCTATAAATAGGACCCTTCACCCCTCACTTCAACACACACCATTTGAGTATTCTTCCTTTGTACCCACTACTTTCCATAAGTTTAGAGGAGTATAGGCTGTAGAGAGGAGAGCCTCTAGTCCATAGTCCAAGTAGGAGAGGAGTAGAAGGAGTCTCTTCCCAATTGGGAAAGGTATGTCTCCCATATTCCTATTTGTGTTTGTGACATTATTCATAATAAAGATGATATCTTTAGTCTTCTTTTGTTCATATACTTGGATGAAGCGTTTCTTGTTTGATTGTGGATTCCATGTATGTGGTAGGAATAGTATTTATGATTGTGCGATATCATTCTTATTACATCATCATAAACACTATAAACCTCCACTATAGTCAAATTAGCTATGATATGATTATGTTAACATGAATCACTTATGTTATGAATTAACATTGGTTCCATGATGATTTAGTTCATTGCCTTAGGATGGCTTGTGCCTAGGCTCTTAAGGTAATTACTTAATATGCTAGTATGGTGCTAGGATAGAGAGTAGCATTGAATGTCTTGTAAAACCAAGGATTGAAGAGGTAGGTAGTAGGTGGTGACAGCCATATCTGTCCTTTGTAATCCTCCACGTCCGGCTATGCCACATGCTCTTGGCGGGAGTCGCCTAGTGTTGCTAGGGGTAAACCCATGCCCAATGTGTTAATCCACATAGCATGAGAATTCATAATTAAAATGATCATTAGTGACTAACTTAGGCTATGCATATGTACATTATAAGCATAGTAGGAGTATCTACGTAACTCTTAGCCTAGTCCCTCTATTACCTCTTTTATCCCCTTAGGATAGAATGCTCTTGTGTGCATCACTCTATCTCAATTACCCTTTATCCATCCTTGCTAAAACCCTACCTAGGCCAACCTAGCCTTTCCACTTGATGTTTGTTTTACTTCCATCTAGCCTTCCTTTGGGAGAATATAAATGACACCCTTTTGGAATACTCTTAGAGGGGAAATGCTACATCAATAGTTTTCGTGCGCTTGCGGATTTACATGTATAATATAAAACTTGCCAACAAGCATTTATAGCATCCCTGCTAGGGATGAATTGTTAGAAGTGTGTAGGAAATATCAACAGTTTACTTCTCAACCTCCATGTCGAGCACCATGAAGTGCACGGGTATGAAGTAGTTCCGGATTTTCGCCAGAACGTCTTCAGCGATACCTGCGGGGTAGCGGACCGATGAATCGACTAGTTGGAGCTGCATTGGTGTTGGAGATAGTGTGGTGAGGTACAGCTTGTCAAATACCACCTTTGGCATGACACTAACACTTGAGCCAAGGTGACAGAGGGCCTTGTCAAAGTGTAATGTGCCAATAGAGCAAGGTATGATGGGATATACAGGGTCCTTCAGCCAGTTGCCTTCCCGTAGAGAAATCATGTTGACATTTTCTACGGGAGGCTCGGGCTGCCCTAGCATCTTGCTATTATCTAATGGTGGGACAGTAGCTGCTAGTTAAGCAAACTGGGTTTCCAATACCTTGTTGAAGCTCAACTGGTTCTTGAAGGCAGAAGCTAAGCCTTCAACCTTGGCATTGTTCTCTAAGGTTGCAAGTTGCTTAGAGGGGGGGATGGTGAATAGGTGAAAAACCTGAAATTTAACTAAATAAAACATAATGATAAAATACGGTGCGGACAATTTCGGCCAGGGGGCGGATTAGTCCGATCACAGTAAGGTAGTGCGCGAAAGGTGAGATTTTTAGGAGTTCTTCAACAATATACTTAATGAACTATGAAGTATAAAAACCTAGCAATCTAGTGGAGTAAATGCACGAAGAGTAAACAACTAGATCTAGGTGGATCGCAAGATTGGAACAAAGAACACGAAGAACCATAAAAGTGACCTAACGAAGAACAAAAGACAAATAAAGAGCACAAGACACACGATTTATCCTATGGTTCAGCTTCACGAAGAAGCCTACATCCGCATTGAGGAGTCCATGAAGGATCAGGTTTCTCTCAACCCTATACTCACCAAGCGACCAAAAAGGCCGGTTTGTTCTTCTACTAAATCACGGGGAAATCACAATGATCCATGGTGCAACTCACAATATGAGGCTCAAACAATGTTACAACACAAAGACATCAGGAATCAACTCAAATAGATGGATCAATATATGATAATCAACCAAGAGCTAAATTCAAAGCACAACCTTTCTCTATTCTCTCCCAAATCACACAACCCCTCAAGACTCACTCTTAGGGCTCAAGGAAGTGAAGAGAAAGGTCTAGGAGGGCTCTTGGAATACTATCGGTGCTAGGGTTCGAGAGAGGGCTATTAAAGCCGGGGGATCCCTTTTTATAGGGGTCCTGACAATTAGCGGTTGCCACCAGAAAAAGTCCGAACTAGTCTGGCCTTGGAGCCCAGACTAGTCCGGTCTGTGGGGACCAGTGATGTAACCCTTGACCAACTGTTGACGTTTCATACATCATAGATAAAAATCAGCAAGCACATAGAAACTGTCGTGTAGCACTTCCCCTTAAAGAGTATTCCCAAGGGTATGGAATCCAAAGAACGTGTGTGCTAATTTTACGAACTAATTCACCCAAGGACACAAAGATGATTTGTAGGCAAGAAACAGAGAGAAACTCAAAGTATTGATTCTAATTCAAAGGAATTTGCCATAGCTGCTTACTTTGGGGTTTACCCCTAGCAACACTTGGAGGACTCACGCCAAGAGCCTATGGCATAGCCGAATGTGGAGGGTTACTAAGGACAAATATGGCTGTCACCACCTACTACCTACCTCTTCAATCATGGGTCTATAAGATATTCATTGGTGATTTCTAACCTAAGCACCACGCTTACATTCTAAATCACTACTCTAGTTGTTTCGAACACAAAGCTACAACTAGAGCCTTTAATAAATTAAAGAAATGAACCCACAAATAACTACTTGTGCAAACTACCTTGAATTGGAAATCAAACTTGAAATAAATTCACAAAGGCTTACTTGATTTTTGAATCAAAAATTTGTAGGGGTACAAGTGTAGAAGAGGGACTTGACAAGCCCAATCCTCCTTCTCCTAGACCCTTCACCACAACCTCCTTCTTCTTGGCAGCCTCTAGGACTACTGTAAAACTTAGGAGTGGTATTCTATTCTAAAATTTTGGTGTGTGTGTGAAGTGAGGTGCTATTTATAGGTGGAGACGGGTCAGTTCCCACCACAATTTGCGCGCGAGTCAATCAACATCATATTTAGGAAGCCGGGAGGATCCAACACGTGGCTGGCTCCAGGACCAAGTCGGCCAACTAGGGGGGTCGGCCGACCTGGTCTTTGCATCGTTTCGCCTGTGCTTTCTCCAGATTATTGCGAGGTGGGTTCCATCCATTGATATGGGTGCTACACTATTGGATGGCCTCAGATACTTCTGTTTGTGGGCCATTTGATCCATGCGATGACATGTGGCATCGCCTGATTTGTCGAAATCCAATTTAATGGATTACTTCCTACATGTCTTGGTATTTTTTGGTATAATTCACCTGGATACAAATAAACACCAAGACTTGTGGAATTGGTTAGTTTTTAACCGTACTACTATGTTGTGTTTCTCTTTTGTGCACATTATGAGGTGAATTGACGGTCTAAATATGGCACTTAAGGACCGTCAACAAACTCCACCGCACTTAGTTCATTGCTCGTCCTCGAGTGAAGGCAAGAAGAATAACTAAGGTGTTGTCATAAATTTGCTATAAGTTAGAAAATGAGAGTACTAGATATTTTATCTCATACCTCAATTCATGAATTCCCTCTTTGGAATGTGGCTACCACATCAATCTTGGGTGTTTGAAGAGTAGAGTGGTTAGAATGTAGTTCCCTTGAATCTTCTCCCGCTGAAATGATCTGATGATTTATATTTGGAAAGTCAAAGAAACAATTGCCTTTACTTCTCATTTGGAATCTCTCGAATCTCTCAAAGTGTTTTGATCCTCACCTTGTCATGTTTTACCAATTTTGTTTCTATACTAAACATGGCTATATCTGGAGCTTAGTAGGGATAAATGTGACACACATTGCTATGCATATATTACTATGTCAAAAACTTGATCCTATGATAGACTTATGCAAAAACAATTTGACAAAGATAATCCTTGTGCACATGAATGGAATGGATAAATATGGACTCCATAGTTTTCTCTCTTTAAGGATGTAACATGGCTACTTTTTATCTTTTTTTTTTTTGCATTCTTCCTCTTTTGAAGAGTAGATGTTTATTTGTAGCAATGTATTCTACTCCTTTTTATTTTTCTATAGAGATTTGCTTAACCATAATATATGGAGTTTCTTTATTGGATGGTTGAATGGTGGATGCAAATACTCAATGTGAGATATTTTGCATGAAAAGGGTGCAACAGAATTTTTAAGTCAAATGTTCATGCATGTCACTCAATTGGGTCACGAGTTTGATAAAGTTCAATGAAAAACAAAGTGACCTATGCATGTGGTTTTCAATAAGTGTATCTTATGTCCTTGGTGGGTATTTTAAATTTCCAGTAAGAGAATTAGGCAATGTTCAAGACTCCAATTTTTTGCAAACATCAAAATCAATTTCAAGCAAAGAGATATCTCCTCGAATAACTCATTTACCATATCACAATAGTCAAATACTTGTATGACGTTTTCTTCCTACTTTGATTGTGTGAATCACAAACAAGGCAATGAATTGAAATATAAAGTATTCAAATTTTTAGTTCAAGCAGATTTTGACTGCCAAGTTTTAATCTCGAATGTTGAGTTGATTCATTTTAAATATTCAGTTTTAAATAGGAAATCAACTTAAACAGCAGGGTAGCACATATATTCAGTGATAAGAGATCCAAACCAAACATGTTGAGCGAAACAGAGCCGTGTCGGGCCCACACCAGGTCGGCCGACCAGGGGGTTTAGCCGACCCCCTTCAAGCCTCTCTGTTTCTTTGTTTTGACGTGTCGAATCGTATGTTCGGTTGCAACGTGTTCCGCGATGCAACACTATTTTTTTACGTTGAGATTTCATGATTTGGGGTGCCTCCCCTACACTTGTTCCCTGGACTCTTTATTCAACAAAAATAAATTAAGGGGGAACTTTATCGGGTTAGATGTACCGGTAAGTTCACTTCATTGAATTCAAAATATTGGGGATTCTTACATTATTCAATCTAAACATGAGAAATAAAAAATTTGAAATAAAACTAAACTTAAACTAGTAAGCATCCTATTCGGTCGGGACATCTAAACTATGGTGCGTTGCAGATGTCGGAATTCCCGATGACATTGCATGTGCGCCGCAGCTTGGCGCTCATGCAACGGCAATTACCATCAATCTCCTCCTTGAGGGAGATGAGCTCATCCTTCAGTTCTGCCCTCTCTATGTGCCCTTCAGCCACTATGTTTGATAGCTTCATGTTATCCAAACGGAGAGAAGCTAACTCCCTCGAAAGCTATGCCACTTTAGGGGCACGAGGAGATTTCCCGATGTTGTCCTCAAATTGGCAAGGTGGCCCTCTGATAGCAGGTGGCGAGAGGTGATGCCTAATTTTGGAGGGTGACGAGTTCGTCGACTCCTCCATCACCAAATTATCAACTTGTTTGAAAAAGCCTTTTACATAGCCTCCTTCAGGCTTGTGCACCCCTTGGAATAATCTTAATTTGCTTATTAGATGTTTCTTCTTGACCACTTGTTTGTGGCTGGTATGGAGTAGCAATGTTATGTTGGACACTAAGCTCCCTCAAAGAGTTCCGGAAGCTCTTATCTATGAAATGATACCCTCCATCACTTATGACCATACGGGGAGTGCCAAAGTGTGGGAAAATGATCTCATTGAACATTTTCCCAGCTTGTTTGGAATCAGCATTTTTGCATGGCAAGGCTTCTACCCATTTTGACACATAACCTACAACCACCAGGATATACTCGCAATCATACCTAGGGAAAGGTCCCATGAAATCAATACCCCACACATCGAATAATTCCACTTGGAGGTTATATGTTAGGGGCATCGCAATGCGAGTGGAGATTCCTCCATGCTTCTGGCATTTCCAACATCTACGAATGAATTCTTTTGTGTCTTCATACATAGAAGTTAAATAGAATCCACTCTGCCAGATCTTTGCCTGGGTACGCTAAACACTGTAATGGCTACCATAAGGGATAGCATGGCATTTATCAATAATGTTGGTGCCTTCCATTGATGGGACGCACCTTCTAAGAAGGCCATCAGTATAAACTTGATAGAGGTATGGGTCATCCCAAAGGTGTCTTCGACTCTCATAGATGAGTTTCTTTTTATTTTCCCCTGGTGGTACGTATCCCGCGACCATGAAGTTCACGATATCCGCATACCAAGGGTGAGTGTCAGTCACCTTGAGAAGCATATCATCTCATAGGAAGTCATTGATAGGAATGTCCATGGTTTGCGTGACTTTCATACGTGAGAGATGATCTGCAAGGGAATTCTCTACTCCTTTCTTATCCTTGATTTCTAAGTCAAACTCTTGGAGTAAAAGAATCCATCGGATTAGCCTTGGTTTAGCATTCTTTTTTTGTGAGCAGGTACTTCAAGGCAGCATGGTCTGTGTAGACTATGACCTTGGCTCCAACCAAATAGGACCTAAACTTACCGATAGCAAAAACTAAAACTAAGAGCTCTTTTTAGTTCTGGCATAATTGAGTTGAGCTCCTTCCAGAGTTTTGCTAGTGTAGTCTATTGCATGATGCTTTTTATCTTTGGTTTGGTCTAGGACCGCACCAACAGTAAAATCACTAGCATCACACATGATTTCGAATGGCAGCATCCAATCAAGATGTTGGATGATTGGAGCTGAGATGAATACCTTTTTTAGTGTATCAAATGATTTAAGGCATTCATCATCAAAATCGAAGGGACTTTCCTTAGCTAGTAAGTTGGTGAGGGGTCTAGCGACTTTTGAGAAATCTTTGATGAATCGCTGATGGGACCCTGCATGACCTAAAAAGCTATGGATTCCCTTAACGTTGATAGGAGGTGGAAGTTTTTCAGTAACTTCAATTTTTTCTTTGTACACCTCTACCCCTCTCTCAAACACTAAGTGTACAAGAACGATGCCTTCACAGACCATGAAATGGCACTTTTCCCAAATAAGTACTAGGTCCTTCTCTTGGCATCTTTGTAAGACCTTGTCTAAGTTTTCAAGACAATGATCAAATTTTTTTCTATAGACGGAGAAATCATCCATGAAAACTTCCATGATCTCCTCAATCATGTCGGAAAAGATAGACATCATGCATCTTTGAAAAGAGGCAGGAGCATTACATAGTCCAAAGGACATACGCCGGTAGGCATAAGTTCCGTAAGGACATGTGAATATGGTCTTACTTTGATCGTCGTGATGGATTGGGATTTGATGATAACCCAAATACCCATCAAAGAAGCAAAAGTAGGAGTGTTTTGCCAACCGTTCTAACATCTCATCGATGAAGGGCAGTGGAAAATGATCCTTCCTTGTAGCCTTGTTAAGTGTTCGGTAATTGATGCAAATCCTCCATCCCGTGACGGTTCGTTGAGGAATTACTTCATTCTTATCATTTTGAACGACTGTCATACCTCCCTTCTTAGGCACTACTTGAATGGGGCTGGACCATTCACTATGAGGAACTGTGTAGACAATCCCGACATGTAGAGGTTTCAAGACTTCTTTCTTGACAACTTCCCGCATCGCATTATTTAATCGCCTTTGAGGTTCCTTTGAGGGTAAACTCTTGGGGTGAATAGGAATGCGATGGGTGCATAACGCTGGACTAATCCTCTTGAGATCCTCTAGTGAATAACCAAAAACAGCTCTATGCTTTTTCTAGCATGGCTATGAGTTTGAGTGTCTCATCATCTGAAAGCTTGTCACTTATGATGACAGGGGCTTCCAAATCACCATTTAGAAAGGCATAACGCAATCCTGGTGCTAGAAATTTTAGCTCAATATGAGGTTTTGGGAATAACTCTTCTTTTGGCAATTCAATTGCCTCCTGAACTTCATTCTCCTCTTGGATGAAATTGTCTTCTCTTTCAATTTCAAGGGGTGCTAAGAATTGAAGAGTCCTAACCTCCTCTATTGGTTCATCTTGGATGGGAGATTCTACAGATGCGTTCTTGGAACGCACGATAGGACTAGAGAATTTTCTCCCTCCAAGTTTGACATTGAGGTTTCCTTCCAAGAGAATTTCCATGAGAAATTTCTCAATGGGAATCCCAATCATAATGTCGAAATCTTGTATTTCGAACACATAGAAGTCTAGAATAGCCTCAATATCTTTATTTCTTACAGACACCTGTTGCAAAACCCCACATCCTTCAAGGATGTTTCCAAAAGAGTCTCATAAGGATTTACACGCTGGTGCCAACAGCACATCGCCCAGAATGGCGAGAGCACACGAATCGGAAATGGGATTTGCTCCAATAGCGGGATTGTATAGGACCCTCATTGGTGTCCCTCTAATGAAACATATAATGGTTGCCAAAAGGTCAGGTCCTCTGAAGAATTTCGGGCGACTGCTCAACTTCTGCAGTCCATTCTCTGCGTAGGATAGAGGTTAATCCTTGACCGTCTGTTGGATGAACAATCCATCTGGTGGACCAGGTGGACCTAGTGGCAATGATGGCTTCCTATGACAACAATACTCCGAGGTATTTCAAAAATCCTCAAATATTACCTCCTCGAAGTAAAAGGGCAACTTTGAAGGTTGAATTTCTTCTCCCTTCGTAGTTTCTAGCTCAGGAGAGGATTCCTCCGGCAAGGTTTGGGATAAGCAAGGAATGGTTACATCCTTGTCCATAGGTTTGTCCTCGGTTCTTGACACGACTTCCTCTTGAGGAGGCTCATTAAAACCCACAACGAAGGAAGAATTTTCTAGAATTCGATCTAGAAGATCCTTCACATTTTCGGGCGTCTTATGGACAAAATATCCTCCAGCCATAATATCAAGGTGTAGGGCAGACTCTTTGTGCAATCCTATGAAGAAGTGTACCGAAAGTAATGGAGCAAGGATGGACAAATCTGGGCCAGAATTTCTAAAAATAGAAAATCTACCCCAAGGTGCACCTATAGAGTCCTTCTCCACTTGTTGGAAGCATAGTACTTCCTTTCGTAAGGAAACAATTCAAGCAATTGGAAAAAAGCAAGACAAAATATGTCTCATAATTCAATCCAATCTCTGTTTGTCTTACCATCGTTGTGTTGTACCATTGTTTGGCTTTTTCTTTGAGGGAAAAAGAAAACAACTTCCATTTGAGAGTTTCCTGTGTCATAACTTTGATTAGAAGGCATGAACACAGTTGTTCGAACTCTTGTAGATGGTGGTAAGGGTTTTCACAATCAGTTCCTAAGAAGGACTATTCTCGAACCATGGCTATAAAGACAGGGTGAAGTTCATAGCTGGTAGAGCAAATGGGTTTCACCGAAGGTGGTGGCTCGCAGAACTTGCCCTTTGGGTCAGAATAAGAAAGAATGGTGGGCTGCTCCATATATGTGGTGGTGGTAATAAAAAGAAATGTAAGATAAGAAGATAGATACGAGGGTGAACAAGGTTCGAAGATTAACAACAACTGTTCCTCAGCAACGGCACCAGAAATGCTTGTTGACATTTCTTACATCACAGATAAAAATCCGCATAGCCGAATATGGAGGATTACTAAGGACAAATAAGGCTGTCACCACCTACTGCCGACCTCTTCAATCTGTGGGTCTATGAGATATTCACTGGTGATTTCTAACCTAAGCACCACACTTACGATCTAAATCACTACTCCAGTTGTTTCGAACACAAAGCTACAACTAGAACCTTTAATAAATTAAAGCAATGAACCCACAAGTAACTACTTGTGCAAACTACCTTGAATTGGAAATGAAACTTGAAAAGAATTCACAAAGGCTTACTTGATTTTTGAATCAAACCTTTGTAGGGGTACAAGTGTAGAAGAGGGACATGACAAGCCCAAGCCTCCTTCTCCTAGACTCTTCACCACACTCTCCTACTACTTGGCTGCCTCTAGGACTACTCTAAACCTTGGAAGTGGTATTCTATTCTCAACGTTTGCTGTGTGTGAGTGTGAAGTGAGGTGTGGGGTGCTATTTATAGGTGGATAAGGGTAGGTTCCTGCCACCAATTGTGCGCGAATCAGTCATCATCGTCTTTAGGGAGGCGGGAGGAGCCAACATGTGGCGATTGACCGAGTTTGGTGCCAGGACCAACTCTGTCGACTAGGGGGGCTCGACCGACCTGATCTTTGCACTGTTTCACGTGTGCTTTTTCTATGTCACTGCTAGGTGGGTCAAATCCATTGATATGGGTGATACACGATTGGATGGCCTCGGATACTACTGTTTGTTTGCCATCTGATCCATGTGATGACATGTGGCGTCGCCTAATTCATCAAAATCCAATTTAATGGATTACTACCTGCATGTCTTTGTATTTTTGGGTATAATTCACCTGCATACAAATAAACACCAACACTTGTAAAATTGGTTAATTTTTAACCCTACCACTATGTTGTGTTTCTCTTTTGTGCACATTATCAGGTGAATTAACAGTCTAAATATGGCACTTAAGGACTTTCAACACCAACCACAAAGTCCCCCACCACCTTTTGATTTCAAACGGTCACAAAACCACGGACTAGTCCAACCTCACACAAAGCCTTTTGTTCTTGTTGAGAATGAACAAGTCTGGTCTATGAGACTAGTCTGACCTTAAAGGGTGGACAAGTCCGGCCATCCAAGACTTAGTCCCAGTAGCCACCTCCAAGTCCCAAACAAACTAGTCTGACCCACAACAGACTAGTCCGAACTCACACATAACCTTTTGTTCCAGCCAGTAACATACTAGTCGGATTGTGCGAACTAGTCCGATCCTTGAGGACTTAGTCCCAGAAGGACTCATACACACTCACCAAGGACTAGTCCGTCCAAAAAAGGACAAGTCCGAACTCACACAATACCTCTTGGTCCGCCTAACATCGGATCAGTCCGATGTGGCCAGACTAGTCCGACCTTCCATCTCGTACAAGTCTGGCCCTGTCCTTAGGGCTGCCTCAACTCATATCTCAAAACTAAACCTATTTAGACTAAGAGCTCTTAGATGATTCTCAACACTTTGACACATTGAACACACTCACACTTTAAGGCTAAACTCGACGCAAATAATTTTAAACCCTAAATTCTACTCTTTGAGTCTTTCCGCCTTTTCCTCCCCTTTTTCCTTTTTGAGTGTATCCAATTTTGTCGATTACCTAATCACCTGTACTTACACTTGCAATGCTCATTAGTCCCTTAAGTTTTGTCATTAATCATCAAAACCCATGGGGATTTAGTGTAGATGCACTTTCAATCTCTCCCTTTTTGGTGATTTGATGACAACACATTGAGGTTTTTTGATAAAAATGTATTTTAGTTTGTTTCCCTAATGCGCAAGTGTATAAAGAGCCGCCCTAAATGTGTGCATGATAGATTTGCAATAAGATTAATGCACAAGAATGAAATCTATGAGAGGTTTATACAATTGTGTGTTATGGTGGGGTGCCTACGTGTGATGAAAGTGTTGAGATGTGATAAATAGAAGTGAAACATGCATCTCAATTGGGATTAAGCATCATCACACATATGGAACAATATCGTGATCGAAGTAGAATGTTATTCAATGAAATCAACACATAGTAGCAAAGACGATCATCCAACATAGCACGAGGCATAAAGTTATTACAACCCAATTAAGAAAATGTAGCAACAAAAGCATTACACCCCAATTTTTTTCAAAATAACATAGACTATGGATCTAGAGGTACTCCCCCCTCAATCTCTCCCCCTTTGGAATCAAGACACCAAAAAGGAAAAGATTGATGGAGAAGAAAGGAGATAGCTTAAGTCTACTCATCGTCGTTTTCACTCTCCTTACCATTGTCTTCATCACTCTAGGTTGCTTCGCCATCTTCCTCTCCATCTTCGTTGTCTTGTTCTTCCTCTTCTTCAACTTCATCAACCGTGGGAGCGGCACTAGAAGGTCCACCCCCACCACCAAGAAGTGAAGCCTCCGCTTTCGTGAAATTCGGAATAGGTGTCAATTCTTCATCCTCGAAAGCCTTTGGGGACATAGCACTATCCCCCTTCTCACACAATGTCTTCAAGTACTTGTCTTGCCTCTTACCCATCATTTCTATACGAACTTCAACTTTACGACATGAGGTGAATAATGACTTCAAGAATTTGAGAATGGCACTTGAAGAGTCACCAGAGGAGGAAGAGCTGGGAGTGGGAGGAGGAGGTGCATTGGAGGCACTCCTCCTAGAGGCTCCGCCAATCTTTGGCACAGGAGGAGGAATTTGAGGGTGGAGTGCTCTACGCTTCACGTCTTTTACAAACTCCAACCTCGAAACTTTCTCAATGAGGCACATTATGAAGGTTGCATACCCACATGAGCGATTGGGAGTGTGGGACATGTTGAAGTTGTCATTGTAGATATAGTCAAAAAAATTGAACTTTTCATCTTCAACAATCAACATCATCAAGTGACGGAGGTTCCCTTGTATCATCCCCGCATCTCCATCCTTAGGTGATAGAGTCTTCCTCTATATGTGATTTAGCACACTAAAGAAAGGGAGAAGGATCTTGGTTGTAGGGGGATTCTAGAAACCAACCTCGTACATGAACCTCCATTTCATCGAAATCCATTGCCTTGAGGTTGTGAATGGTCAACTCATAGTTCAAAAATTCCTCGAGTCCAATAATTCTAGCGAAGTCATAATATAGAACAGAGTATTGGACTCCGTCAGTCAACCATGTGATCTTCCGATCTCCAAATGTGGATAACTAGCACGTGGTGTAGAATTGAGCCACCACATCTGTGTTCTAATTGTATTGGAACCCAAGCAACTCCTTTAGACCATGATGTTCAATAGCTTCTATCACTAGATTGAATGCTTGGTTGTTTTTTCTTCTCTATGTAGGGCAAATCCACCCATTGAGCGTCCGCTACCGGTGTCTTAATCCTCAAGTACACCAACAGGTAGCAGTCGCAATGGAAATCACACCAAAATCGGTGATCCAATGTGGCTTTCTCATACATGTAAGGATCCTTGATGTGGAACCACTTAGTCTTTTCAGACCCTTTGCCTTGGAAAATGTTACTAAAGAGCTCCGGTTGGCGGTTGGGGCCATCCATTTGTAGAGACATCACCAAGGGACAAATAGGGCCTTGTGGAGGACCACTCGACTCCACGAGACGGTCCCATATGACCAAACCCCTACCGGCAAGAGCTTTCTTCCTTGGTGCTGCCTTCTGGGCTAGCACCTTCTTTGTGGGGCCTTTGCTTTGCCCTTGCTTGCACTCCCTTCAATCATGGGGCCTTTGCCATTATCAGCCGATTGGGCCCTTTCCTTTTCTCCCATGGTTACAAGTCTCATCCTTCGGCACACTTGCTCTTCAGCTGCCTGAGCTTGTGTTGCGTCTCTGTCATGCTTCTTTTTTATTCTAGCTTCACGGCGAGGGAGCTCCTAAGCTATAGCCACATTCTCCTCTGAGCGGTGATGATATGCATCTTGGTATGCCGCCTCTTTCCGGATCGGAAAAGGAGAGTCATCGCATCGAGACATGCTAAAAAAACAATTAAGTGAATATATGAGTTGAGAGCAAATGGTTATTGTGATAGAAGTGCAGCAAATTCACTAAGTTAGGGGTTAACCCTAGGTTAGACTGGACTTGTTTGGTCCGTGGCCGGACTAGTCCGGTCAGGAAGAGACTTGTCCATCCTTGTCCGGACCACCCAGTGTTAAACCCTAACTATATGAATTTTCTACAAATCTCAAATGGTGTGTATGATGGATGGAGTTCAGATGGTGTGTACACTTTGGAATGGGCACAAATCGCAAATGTGTTCGTGAACCAAGCATTTCCTAGTGGTGCTCGTTTTGTGAAGTGTCCGTGTAGCAGGTGCCAGAATCGTCGCCATTTGGAGAGGTCTGAAATGATGATGCACCTTTGTAAGCACGGATTTATGCCAGAGTATTTAGTGTGACATGAGCTTGGAGAGATGGATCATGCTAGTGAGTCAGACGGAAACAAGAATGAAGATCTGATGGATGAGATGATGGCAGATGTTGGTCGAGAGTACGAAGAGCAGTCACTGCTAGAGGAGGTGAAGAAGTTTTATAGACTTCTTGCTGCTGCGGATGAAAAAGTGTATGAGGGCACCAATGTGACCGTTCTGCAGGTGGTCACACGACTTATGGGGTTGAAGTCTAAGCTCAATTTTGAGAACCATTGCTACAATGGTATCTTGAAGTTGATCAATGATCTCCTTCCGTCAAAACATAAGATGCCGGAAGACATATATCACTTAAAGAAGATTTTGGAAGGTCTGGGCTTGAGTTATGAGAAAATTGATGCGTGCGAGAATAATTGCATGTTGTTTTGGAAGGAACACTAGAACGATACTCATTGTATGCATTGCAAAGCATCTAGACATGTGAATGTTTTGAATGATGATGGAGTGGAAATAAGTACAAAGGTACCAGTTAAACAGCTTCGGTACATGCCTATCATGTCCAGGCTTAAACGGTTGTTTCTTTCTCAAGAAATAGCAAAGCAGATGAGGTGGCATTCAAAAGGGTTATGTGAGAGTGATGACGAAGATATTATGGTGCATCCTTCTGATGGCTCGACATGGCAAGCTCAAGACCGTTTCGATCCGGAGATTGGTAAAGATCCAAGAAATGTTCGTCTTGGGTTGTCGACAGATGGTTTCACTCCTTTCAGCACAAGTAGCAGTCCATACTCTTGTTGGCTTGTTTTTATCATGCCTTACAATCTCCCTCCAAACATGTCCATGAAAGAAAGATACATATTCCTCGCAGCCATCATTCCTGGTCCTAAACATCCTGGGACAAAAATTAATGTGTTTATTCAACCGTTGATTGAGGAGTTGAAAGAGTTATGGCAAGGTGTCAAGGCATACGACATTCATCTGAAATGTGAATTTACTTTATGTGACCCGTATCTATGGTCTATACATGATTTGTTGGCATATGGCATTTGGGCTGGTTGGTGTGTCCATGGAAAATTGTGTTGCCCCATATGTATGAGCTGACACTGATGCCTTCAGATTGAAGTATGGAAGAAAAGTTAGCTTTTTTGATTGCCATCGATGATTCCTTCCTTCAAATCACCCTTTTAGGAG
Source organism: Tuctoria greenei (assembly GCA_036927565.1). Lineage (NCBI taxonomy): Eukaryota > Viridiplantae > Streptophyta > Magnoliopsida > Poales > Poaceae > Tuctoria > Tuctoria greenei. The sequence continues at coordinate 127,519,194 of JAYESD010000010.1, read as the reverse complement.
TGATACACGATCATTTCGAAAAGGCAAAAGTGTTACAGAAGGACCCCCTCGTCGATTGACAAGCAAAGAAAAAATGGCATGGCATGGAAAGTTAAAATAGCCCGCTGAAGGTGGTTTCGAAGGGTATGGTACAGAACACAACTGGACTCATATTTCTTTTCTTTGGGAGCTACGATATGCAAATGTGTTGCTTTTACAGCACAACATAGATTTGATGCACCAGGAGCGTAATGTCACTAAAAGCATCATAAGCATGTGTTTTGATTTAAATGGTCAAACCAAAGATAATTTGAGTGCGAGGAAAGACTTAGCTGATATTTGCGATCGTCCTAGACTTGAGGTTATAAAAAATGCAAGCGGAAATGAAAGTAGGCCACGAGCTCCATACTGTGTTAGACAAGAAGAAAGAAAGCAAATACTTAGTTGGTTGAAAACACTGAAGTTTCCAGACCGATATGCAGCTAACATAAAACGATGTGTTAATCTCAACACTAGTAACCTGAATGGGTTGAAGAGTCATGATTACCACATTATGATGGAGAGAATTATACGCGTAATGTTCCGTGGCTATTTCAAACCTGGTTTGTGGAAGATGTTTGTTGAACTTAACTACTTTTATAGACATTTTTGTGCTAAGGAAGTGTCAAAAAGGATGATGCCGCGGTGAAAGAAAGAAATTGTTGTGCTTGTATGTAAGATGGAATAAGTGTTCCCGCTTGGATTTATGAATGTTATGCAACATTTGCTGGTGCATTTACCTTATGAAGGATTGGTAGCAGGTCGTGCACAATTCAGGTCGATGAATAGCCAAGAAAGAGAATTGAAGAAACTTAGAGCTACAGTGCGCAACAAGGCATGAGTTGAGAGTTGTATTGCAGAAGCATTTGCAGCTAAAGAGATTACTAAATTCTCTAGCAAATATTTTTCATGTGCCAACAACATGAATGCATCTGTCACACGATATCATAATGTAGTAGAGCAATCTACGAGTGAGCTTAAGATTTTTCAATGGAAGGGTAAAGGTGTTGGGGCTGTCAATTCTCATTATATTTTGGCACAAGAGAGGAACTACACCATGCTTTACATATTTTACAACATGGAGGAGGTGTTACCATATTTTGAAATGTTTGACAAGTTGTATTGGAAATCTTCCCGAAAACCTACACAAAGTCAATTGGATAAGATGCGTCAGCATGGCATAAATGGTGGAAAAAGCTTTGTGGACTGGTTTCTTGAATATGTAATTTCCTCTCCGTTTTTTCTTTCAATATTAGTTCGAATGTTTATCATAAGTTGCTAACTTCGTTTATTTATGTGGTGTATAAAAGATGTCAACATATTTGATGACTTTCAACAAATGTCGCATGGTCAATTGAGAGCAACAAAATTTAGCAGGTACGATATCAACGGATATCATTTTCGGATGGCAAGTTTAGAAGCAAGTCGTCCACTTGCTGCCACTACAAATAGTGAAGTAATGATAACTGCCGCAAAGGGTAGTGGAAAAGTGACAGAATACTATGATGTTCTTAAAAAAATAATAGAGTACACATTTGGCGGTTCAAAACACTTCAACTTGTGATTTTTGACTATGAGTCGTTTGATCCAATATCGGGCACACAAGTTCATGATTTTGGAATGGTGGAGGTCAACCAAAAGTCACGATACACAACCCATAACAACATTGTTGTACTTGTGAATCAAGTGGTACCCGTGTACTATTTAAGTTATCCTCACCCAAGTTTGAAAAATTGGTGGGTTGTGTATATAGTTAACCCTGAAGTGCACCCTCATCATTATGATGAGTATATAGAGATTCAAGAAGATGATGGTATTATCGATCAAGATGAAGTCGAGGAAGCAGAAGACTTTATGATATCTTGTGGGATAGGACTCGCAGAAATAGCTAGTGATACTCTAGAGTTAAGGTCTGAAGAACAAGCTGGCCCTTCAAGAAAACGTGTTCGACAATCACAAAGGATTATGAAAAAGAAGAAAAAGATTATGGAAGAAGAGGAGAGATATGATGAAGAAGAGATGGAAGAGAGTGAAGAGGAAGAGATGGAAGAAGAGGTACGTGAATATCTTAATGCACGCGTGACAGAAGCAGATTCTGATGCTAATGATTTTTTTTATATTGTACGCCTTTTTTAGAAATTTATTATTAATGTGTACATTCTTTATTGATTATCTAATGTTGTATACTAATCATTTCTATAAAAATGTACGCAGATGTTATAGATTTTGCCAAGTTCGGGGAAGAAGAAGAGCAAGAAGGGTAGTGGATCTTCGCCATCCACTCCTAATTCTACTTCGAGCCAACTGGAAAGGTACTTGTTTTTTACATACATTTAAATATTTATATTAACTTTTATTGTTTCTTACTTCTTTACATACTTTTTTATTTATATTTTTAGGGTACTACTTACAGTGGGCAGAGGAAGAGTCAATTTTTGAGTTGTGTGGCAGAGCCGACGTCGAGCGAGCCTGCACGAGGATCGAGTCCAACACAAGTGGCAGATTGTTGCCCAACGTACGAGCAGTTGTACGGGGAGGACCAGAGATTGTCAGGCAGACGTTGGAGTAGGAAGGTTGCTCAGGAGGAGGCTGAGGACGAGGCTCAGGACGAGGCTCTGGAGGATGCTCAGATACTGCGGGATGGTGGACCTCTTCTAATGGTGGTAATGAGGGGGATGATGAGGACCACGGTGAAGAGCCTGAGGATCCCGAGCGAGATGCTAGGATTGCAAGAAGGGCAGGGCTAGAAGAGTTAGGACACCCTGATCGATGCCCCTTTAGGTAATATATCTGATTAATTAATAAGTTCATTATATCTTTTCAATAAACTAATTTTATATACTTTTTATGTACAGGCTGCGGAGGCACCTTTTATGTGGTGTAAGTAAAAGCCTGGACGAGCAGACAATTATAAGGCCAAAGGGTACTAGGTGTTGGGTTGAGCTTGGTTGGAGTGGAAAGGGGCATCGACGAGTTGTTAACACCGGGTTGGGAAATGCCGTCCGGTTTTGCTACCCCGGGATGGTTTTAGTGGATGGTCAAAGGATTGCAGTGCATCATTGGGATCACTATGCGCTTCAAGAGTATGGCAATTTGGGTACATGTCAGGATAGAGTTTGGGAGATCTTCTGGGTAAGTTTGTTTTGATTGTTTCCATTACATTGCATCTTATTTTGTTTGACATTAATTGTTACTTGTATGCACGGTAGGTTGCGTTTGGAGGAGGGTGTGAGTCAAGCATATGCTTGTTCGGCTTTTCATAATGCAGCAAAAAAACGTGGCAAAGACTCCTTCTCTAAGGCACTGATCAAAGCTGTGACCGTCTACTATAAGACGGTGATGTTCCAGCCCATGAGAAACAAAGAAGCAGCCAAAATTCACCTCACTAGGGAGGAGTACTTGTAGAGTCGTGTGGACTGGATTTGTGTGAATATGGAGGCTTGGGAGTGGTTATGCGGGTATTGGGGTTCAGCTGAGTTCAAAAATATTTTTGTTAGGCACCGAAAAAACAGGAAGAGCAAGCCAGGAAAGCACTTCTTCAGGCCAGATGGTTATGTTTGGATGGAACAAAGGATGGTATGAATTCTTACATTCATACTTAGATTGCTTCAATTAATTGTATTGATTAAATTGTTGAATTTTGATATTGCAGACAGCTGAAACTGGTATGCCTCCTACGTTTTTCGAAGTTTATATTAAGGGGCACAAAGGTCCGGACCCAAATCGCCCGAAGGTGTTGTGTGACGAGGCATCAACACAGAAATTAGTGCGTATGTTGATTCTTTATTGCTTTTATTTATCAACTCAATTTATCTTGTATTACATTAATCTGTTAACTAAATGTATCACAACAAAAGTATATTGAGTGTTTTAAGAAGAACCATGGACCTGATTCAGACTATTTGAGAGAGCCGTTGGATGTCGCTGTAGCGTACGATGCCGGCGAAGGTCTACCGCATGGGAGGTATGTGTAAAGATAATGATGATTTGTATGTTAATGAATGTCGATTCTTCACACTTGTATTTTTTGTAGACTTGGGTTGGTCGACGGGTATTTAGAGCGTGAGGATTATGCTAGACGACGAACGTCCAATGTTGGTGGTAGTCGATTTCAATCTTCTACAGAGGCTGAATTACGAGAAGAATTGAGATGCACCAAGGACGATATGCAACAACAACAGCAACAGACACAGTTGCTGCTGCAACAACAACTGCAACAGACACAGATGTTGCAGCAACAGATGCATTATTTGTATATGTCTCAGGTAATATATAATTTTCCTATTTGACCCATGTCGATTTACAAATGATTCTACTCAAGATATCACAACTAATTTACTTGATGCAATTCATGGGTCAAGGTAGCTCTAGTTCTCAATTTGGTCCGCCGCAGCAACCTTACCTCGACATGATGCCTTGACCAATGCAGCCAACATTATAGATTGGCTCCTCCTCACAGGTAAAACTGCTTATCTTATTGACTTGGGTTATATAATGCAATATCGTAACCATTTGTGTTGCAGGGTTCCGAGAGTGGTCAACTGTGTGTTCCACAACCTTACGGATTCATGTCACTGTTGGCTTCTTGATTGCAGCAAAATAATCCAGGTAAACTGTAATTTTCGCATTTGACCACTTTACTCGATTTCAAAATGATTCTAATTATAATCTCACAACTTGAAGTAGTTTTCCCACCGATGCCTTTCCCTCCGGTGTAGACTCACCCATCACAATTTGGACGCAGCGGTATGCATGACTTGTATACTTGTTACAATATTTTCATTATAACATCACATATTAATTAGCACAATATTAAGAAGAAAAGGGTAAGACTTAGCGGAGAGATGAAGTGAAAGAGGGTACAAATGAGAGAGTGAGAGAGGAAGAGATAGATAGAGACGGAGAGGAAGACATAGAGAGAGAGGGGTAGATAGAGAGAGAAAAGAAGTGATAGATAGAGAGGGAGAAAAATACATAGAGGGAGAGAGGGAGAGATAGAGAGAAAAGAATATATTGATAGAGAGGGAGCTAGAGAGAAAGAGATAGAGGGAGAGGGGAAGAGATAGAGAGAGTGGGAGAGCGAGTGAGGGCGAGGGAGATAGGGAGAGTGACAGGAAATGAGAGAGCTTTGATAAGTTTTAGTTGAAGTTAACATGTTAAGTTATTAAGTTTCTCTTTTATTTGTTTATTGCAGGGATCTAGTCATGGAACACCTGAAGGTGGCGATGCTTTCCTTAACATCAACGACGGAGGTGCGAGTGGAGGAGATGGGAGCGCAGGACGTGCGAGTGGAGGCTCCCGCGATGACATTTGAATTTCGTTTACTCATTTTCGTACTGTTATGCTTGTGTTTCATTGCGCTTGTGTTTCGAACGTTTGAAAACTTGTGTACGGTGCTATGTTTGAAATGTTGTTGAATTATATCTGTTGTGCTGTATATATTGCTGTTTTGTCTGTAAAATGGAGGCTCTCCAGCAGGGGATGGAGAGAAATTAAGATTTTTTTTTAAAAAAAATATTTTATGTGCGTCGGTTTTGCTTAAACCGACGCCCATAGTCGCCCTCTGTAGGCTTCCCACGTGGCTCATTATATGCGTCGTTCTCCTGCAACTGACGCACTTACATAGAATAAATGTGTCAGTTTCTGCGGACCGACGCTCAAACAGTCGCCCGACACGCTCACCACGAGTCCCGTTAGGTGTGTCAGTTTCAAAGGACTGACGCTTTTAAGTGACGTAAGTGCGTCGGTTGCTAGGGCTGACGCATTTAAATCTAAGTGCATCAGCTACCCAAAACCGACACCCATATCCCATAAATGCATCGGCCCCGATGCACTTACGTGTTAAAGGTGTCAAATCGATTTCGTCGGCTAAGTGTGTCGGTTGACCAATGCCTTTAGTTTATGGGTGTCAATTTCTGTAGGCAACTGACGCTCGTATGGCCGACGCCCTATTGACGAATTCCTGTAGTGAGAGGGAGAAAGCCGTCACTACATCAACAAGTCTTCATCAAGATGATAGAGAGGCTAGGGCCACTATGTGCCCCACATGTCCAAATAACAGCCAAAGAAATTGTGGCATGTCAAAGCAGGAGAAGTTGTCCGCATCTTCAACTACGGGATTGGACAACAAATCATCGCACTAATTAGGACGGAGGTAAGTCCCACTCATCAGATTTCAAAAATTCGGTGAGTCCTTGCCAATAGGTAAATTGGTAGTTATCTCATATTTATTTTCCCCAAATGTATATTTGAATTTCTCATTTGCATTTAGCATGTTTGAATTTCACACTTGCATGTTGGAAATTCTAATTTCCAACCATCATAAAACTAAAATTTTGAATTAGGAAATAAATTTATTTGGATATCAACCTTGGGCGTAACCACTTGAATTCATCTTCCTAATTCAAAAAAATATTTCCCTTAATATTCATTACATTTGCAAGTTGTTTCAAGTTGGGCAAAATAATTTGACAAAGAGTACAACATGTTTTTTAGCTAACATAACCTGTTTTCGAGTTGTTTTGTTTGTTCTTGATTATTAGTGCAGCCAAAACAAAAATTGTGACGAGGTTGGAATGCCCCATCACGCATATCCCTCCATCGATCTCATTGTGAGTTCATGGTGGAGGAATGCTCAAGATGGTGGTCCAATGAAGGAACAAGATGAATCTCATTCAACTTCAACCTCAACTTGGCAGAAGACATTGAACATGAAGGCTACACCAAAATTCATGGTTTGTGAGTTTCTCACACAACGACCTTCAACCCTGGTTGCTCTTCAATTGAGGTACAAGTTCAATTTTGTTGTTGTTTCAATTGTATTAGGATTGAATGATTTTTGCTTACATTGGTGAGGAAGGTTTACACCTTCTCATGATTCAGTTCTTATGCATTCTCATGAGAGTAAGTGCTGGCATTACTCTTTTTGATTCTTCAAAAAGGAATGTGGCATTGCTAAGATTGACTTAGGAATAAATTTAATCAAGTACCTAGTATTTCATGAGCATTGCTAAGATTGACTTAGACATTTTGTACCTAGATAATGCTTATGGAATGACTCGATGGTTGAATTGGTATGTAGCAACCTAGGAATAGTGATATCCATAATTTTGATTTGAATTTCATTCATACATGACTCACTAAATTTCAAATTCCTAGGCAAGATATTAGAAATGTTTAGGAGGATAAAATTGAGAATCTTGTTTTCCATGATCCACATATTAAATATTTGCTCTTATAAAAAGCTATGATGGCTAGAAATTTTACTAGACGTTGGGATCCATATAGTGTATTTATATCACTTGCATTGCTATGAGTAGAGCTTTAGAAAATGTGCAAATTGATTTATCCATAGAGCCCCACTCATATCAATGATTCATACATTGTTCATGGATACACTTGAAATTGGACCCAATGCATCTTTGATTTTGTTCTTCCCCGTACGTACAAATGAAGATTCGGTTATGATAGGAGGATGAGTCTCGATCTTCCGAGAGGTATGGTAAACTTGATCTGGTGGAGATCTCAACGTTGATGATCCAAGGCTCGGAAAGAACAGAACCCCACAATCACTACACCACTGCTCCATTGGTTATCACACGTGTCACACGAATGACCTCGCCATGAAGGCTTATCCTTGCAAGCGCAATCAAGAACACAAGCAAGAACAGAGAAGTAGCAATCAAATCTGAATTGATCATGACGTGGGGTCTCACAAAACGATGAACAGTGACACTATTCAGTGACAGATTGAATATAAACAAAACCCGACCTTAATGTGGTGACTGCTTCTGAATAAAAAAGAGTTAGGGGCGTGAAAGACCCATGGACGCAACCATAATGGGCTTCCACACGATACACGGGCCAGCGGACCAATGGACGGTGATGCAACACCCTCATAGATTCTGGACATCAACTTGTTTCATCAATTCCCATCAACTCAAAAAGAAATTTTGAGGTGGGACCAGTTCCATTGGAAGCTTTATGAAATTTTAGTTCCAACCATATATAGAACGTCCAAATCCGACTCCGTATTTGTTCGGGACGTCAATTTTGGTGAAGGCAGCTCTTGGAATCCGAGGTGGAGTCGAAGTCGAGTTGGGCTTGGACTCCTCTTTGGTGTGGACGTCCTATCTCCTCCACGTTGACTCCTTGGACTTCTCCAAGCCCTTGCTGGTCCTCTCCATTGTTCCTAATCAATAAAACTTGAATGGAAACAAGTGTATGTTCTAAAAAATAGTTGACAAGGTTAGAACGTACCAAGGGATCCAACTGTCGCGCACGTGCTCTAGTGATCGGTCCTTGTATTGTATGCAAAGGAGAGATGTCCTCATCATCCCCCCCCCCCCCCTATTGAATTGGAGTCTTCCTCGACTCAAGCTCATCTTCCTCACCCAAGTTTTGTTTTAAATCTGAAATGTTAAATGTGGGACTAACCTCAAACTTCCTCACCTATCTTTTCTCAAATTAACCCACACCAAATCACCGGATTCTAATTTTACCTCCTTCCTACCTTTACTAGCAGCAATGTGATACTTTTCATTCATTTTTCAATTTGCAACTTAGTAGTTTCATGCAACTTAAGAATAAATTCAGAACGTTGTGTAGCATCTAAGTTCACAATTTCAGAATGTGGTAAAGGTAGCAAATCAATTGGAGCACGAGGATTGAAATCATATACTACCACAAATGGACCTAACTTGGTTGTGGAGTGAATAGACCTGTTATAAGCAAACTAAATATGCGGCAAACACTCCTCACGCAACCTCAAATTGTCTTTCAAAACAACCCGCAACATAGTAGATAAGGTATGATTAACTACCGCCGTTTGCCCATCAGCTTATGGATGACAAGTAGTAGAAAACAACAACTTTATTCCCAATTTATACCATAAAGTTCTCCAAAAGGGGCTCAAAAACTTAGCATCCCTATTAGAAACAATAGTATTGGGAACACCATGCAAACACATTACCTCATTAAAGTACAAATCAGCAACATGTGAAGCATTATCGGTCTTGTGGCAGGGTATAAAATGTGTCATTTTAGAGAAACGGTCAACAATCACAAATACACTATACCCCTCCCCCTATTTGTTCTAGGCAATCCTAAAACAAAGTCCATAGAAATATCATCCCAAAGTGCACTAGGAACAGGAATAGGCATATAAAGACGATGTGGGTTAAGTCGAGATTTAGCCTTGTTGCATGTCATGCAACATGAAACGTAGCACTCCATATCACGCCTCATTCGTGGCGAAAAGAAGTGAGCGGACAACACATCTCCTATCTTTTAAAAAAATGTCCCATCAAACCACCTCCATGCGCTTCTTGCAACAACAAAAGAGGAACAGAGCTAGCTGGAACACATAGCTTGTTAGCACAATAGAGAAGGCCTTCACGCAACAGGAATTTCTGCCATGTTCTTCCCTCTCTACGATTGTCAAAGGCATCTTTGAAGTCCAAATCAGTAGCATATAATCTATTTATGGTGTCCAAACCAAAGATTCTATTAGAAAGTTGGGACAACATAGTATAACATCTAGATAAAGCATCGGAAATCACATTGTCTTTCCCGTTCTTATTTATAATGATGTAAGGAAATGACTCTATGAACTCAATCCATTTAGCATGACGTTTGTTAAGATTTGCTTGTCCTTTAAGATACTTCAAAGACTCACGATTCTTTAGACCATAGGTAATGTTGCCAACTTTCCAAGAGATGCACTAAAGCATAAAGTTCTTTGTGATGCAATTTTTCACTAAAGAAAGGAACAGGTTTACCTTCTTGAATGAGCACTCCTCCAATGCCAATGCCGCTCACATCATATTCAAGCTCAAAGGTCTTCTCAAAATGAGGACGTTGCAACAATGGTGCTTGTGTGAGCTTCAACTTAAGAGCATCAAAAGCTTGTTGTTGTGCTGGTCTTCATCGAAACAGCACACTATGCTTTGTCAACTCGTGGAGAGGTACCGCAATGGTGCTGAAATTCCGCAGAAACACTGGTAGAAACCTATGAGACGAAGATAAATCCGAACCTGCGTGACCGTAGTCGGAAGTGGCCAGCTCGTGATGGCAACAATCTTTTCCTCTTCCACCTTAATGCCCTGCAAAGTAACAACATAACCAAGAAAAGACACACAATCGGTGGAAAAGGTGCACTTCTGAAGGTTACCAAGTAAACGTGCATTGCACAAGACATTAAAAACAGCACGCAAATGTTCAAGATGCTCATCATATGACTTGCTGGAAATAAGGATATCATCAAAGTAAGCCACCACAAATTTATCAATGAAAGCACGTAAAACCTCGTTCATCAATCTCATGAAAGTGTTGGGCGTATTAGTTAAACCAAATGGCACGACTAACCATCCATAAAGTTTGAATTTAGTTTAAAAGACAGTTTTCCATTCATCACCTAAAGCCATACGAATATGATGATACCCACTACACAAATCAATCTTGGAGATAATAACAGAACCACTCAACTCATCAAGCATGTCATCCAATCTAGGAATGGGATAGCAATAATGAATCGTAATGATATTGATGGCTTCACAATCAACACACATGCGCCAAGTGCCATCTTTCTTAGGAACCAAAAGAACAAGAACAGAACAAGGACTAAGGCTCTCACGAATGTACTCGCGGTCTAGAAGATCTTGGACTTGTCGCTGAATTCCTTAGTCTCGTTAGGGTTGGTCTTGTAGGCAGCACGGTTTCGCAAGCTCGCCCCTTGAAGCAAATCAATCTTGTGCTCAATGCCTCGCACATGTGGTAATCCAGGGGGTATATCTAATGGAAAAACATCCATATACTCCTGCAAAAGGTTAGCTACAATAGGTGGCAAAGAAATGGATGAATCCTCAATGGAATATAAAGCATGTTTGCACACTAAAGCATAGCAAGTTCCATTAGAGGCATATAAGTCATCAAGATAAGATTTAGTTGCAAGCAAAACATGATTTTTCAACTTAATAGGTTTCTGAATTTCAGAATTGAAAACTCCCTTTTGCTTAGCATTATTCTTTTTCTCATGCTCAAATTGCACAATTTCAGTGGGAGTCATAGGAAGCAACACAATTTTCTTGCCCTTATGCTTGAGAGTATACTTATTAGATCGACCATACTAAATAGCATCAATATCAAACTCCCAAGGATGTCCCAACAAAAGAGAGCAAGCACCAATAGGTACTACATCAATATCAGAAAAATCATGATAAGAACCAATGAAAAAATGTATCCTTGCTGTTTGTGTTACCTTTACCTTACCATTGTTGTTAAACCATTGAATGTGATAAGGGTGGGTATGCTCCCGTGTGGTCAAACCAAGCTTCTTGACCACCTTAACATTCACCAATTTGTTGCAGCTACCACCATCAATGATGGTATGTACACGGTAGTCCTTGACGACAAGAAACATGTCGAAAAGGTTGTGATGTTGGCGGTTGTCGTCATCTCCAACCGTGGCACTCAAATCTCACTGCACAATCAAAGTCCTATAGTTGTTGGTCGCAAATGTACCAAGAACTTCCTCAGCACCGTCATCAGAACCTGAAATGTTAGCTGCAATAACATTTTCAGCTTCAATATCAGAAGCACTAACATACCCACCATCAGCAGTGGCAATGATCGCCAGCTTGCTGGGGCAATCTCGTTGCATATGGCCAAGTCCCTTGCAGCAGTGGCACTTGATGTCAGAGGTGCAACTGGTGGAAGTGTTGGGTGCAGAAACCTTTGCTGCAACACCTGGAGGCATCTGTGACTTGCTATTATCCTATCCCCGCAATGTATAAGGTGCGTTGCTGCGTACAACACCAGTGGAGGGTGGTGTAGACGCACGTACGCTCCAGAGATGATCTTTGACGTAAGAAACGTCAATAGAGGGTACAACAACAATGGCAACAATGGAAATCAACCGAACTTGAGAGAACTTGCCATTGGCCAGCTAAAGATCAATGAGGCTATATCCAAGAAGCTGTCGGGCAATGACAAGACCCTAGAGAGCATAGATGCTAAGAATGAAGGACTATCCTCAGCCTTCAAGAATCAATTGAGTTTGAACTAGATGATTGAAACTCAATTGGCTCAACTAGCTGCAGTTGTTCCTCCAATGGAGAAAATGAGTGCGGTGGCTACGAGAGGTGGCAAGACCACTCGTGACCCACCGTATCCCACACAAGAGAAGAGGACAACTACAAAGGAGAAGGAGGATGTCCGAGTTGGCGTAAATGAACCACTTAGTGAGAGCATGACCAATCACTTTGAGGACACCAACTTATTGCCATTCCCTCACAGGCAAATGAAGCAAACAGTGGATAAGCAATTGAACCGCTTTGTTGAGATCATTCAAAACATCCACATCAATGTGCCCTTGATTGATGCGATGCAAGTACCCACTTATGCTCGCTATCTCAAGGACATATTGAATAACAAGCGGCTATTGCCCACCACTGAGATTGTCAAGCTTATGGAAGACTGTAGTGCAGCCATCCTCAATAGGCTTCCAGAAAAGAAGAAGGACCATGGATGTCCTACAATCTCATGACCAAGGTGGTTTTCGACCAGCTAAACTTCACGGAGCTTACTTCAACACCAATGCAGCTCCAACTAGCTGATTCCTCAGTCCGTTATCTGGCGGGTATTGCTGAAGATGTCTCGATGAAAATTTGGAACTGCTTCATACTCGTGGACTTCATGGTGCTCGACATAGAGGCCGAGAAGGATACGCTGCTCATTCTAGGGTGCACTTTCCTTAGCACTGCGATGGCTCGTATAGATGTGGGAGCTGGAGAAATCCACTTCCATATCAATTGCAAGGAGGAGAAGTTTAACTTTCACCCAAAGTTGGAGCAATGCTCCATGATTCGTATCAAGTATGGGCTGAATGTTAAGCACATTCAAGAGGTCGAAATCACACCTCCAAAGGTGAACCCACTCTTTGTATTCAAGAGGAATTTTATCTATGCGGAAAACCCGTCTTATCGTCCACGATAACACCCCAAGAAGACAGAGAAGTTTGGGCCTCCCCAAAGGCCCAAGTCCACCAAGCTGCCAAAGAAGGAATGGCGGAACAAGCAAGACAAGCCGTTCAAGCCCATCCCTGCGAGCCCAGATGTCAAGAAATGAAGAAGGAGGAATGTCCATCTCATCGGACGGTGGTGAGACCTAGCCAATAGGTTAAATTGGTAGTTATCCTTTTCTTTGTTTTTCTTTTCTCTTTATTTTGTTTTCCCCATTTAGTTTGATTTTCCCCCACTGCATATTTGATTTTTCTTAGTAAGTTGAGAATCTTATATTCTCAACTATCATTTTTATTTCTTTACTATTCACAAAAAGAAAATTGTTGGGTTTTGAAAAAGGAATTTTTATCTAGAAAGTAGTTTTTCTGAGCTGCAAAAGTGGTATTTCACCAACGTGCTAATTTCATAGCCGTTGGGGAGCCACCTGCCAAAAGGAGAAATAGGGGGGCCCACCTATCAGGTCAGCCGACCCCCCTGTTCGGCCGACATGGGGAAAGAGCCATTTTGGCTCTCTCTCCTCCAACGGCTACATTTGGTTCCCTAGTGACCGTTGGGGATTGCACACTATAAATGGTGGCCGAGAGGAGCTCTTCTCCTCACACTTCACCTCATTTCATACATCCCCAAAGTCACTCTTACTCAAATTGTTTTTCTTGCTCTTCATTGAAACACTCTTGCTAAAAATCCAACTCAAAAAGATTTGCTTTTGTTTGCATTTGCAATTTGCTCCCACGTTCTTCAAGGGAAAAATTCGTCGGGGTTATGCTTTCACTAACATCACCTCTTTCGAGTTTTTGCCTTGTTGTGTTCTTGTTTGTTGTGGCCATGAAAGGAATGAAAAGGTTGTTTGGAAAGAGGAAGGAGGCTGCAAGCTCAATCCATGGCGGAGATTCAAGTGCACGCCCCTCTTCCGTTGCTACACCAGGTTCACGGGGGAGAAGTGTAGGAGAGGACACTCCCATGAGTGAGAGGAGCAACCCTCACCAACTTCTTCATGACGATGACCTTGACATCCAAAGTGAGGTTGAAGATCAAGCACGCAAGCTCCTCCAAGATCGTGAGTTTTCTCATACGAAAGCTTATGATCCTGATTTGATCTCCAAAATAGGTATGGATTCCGAATTCTTTTCCATTTGGCGTGCATTAGGATGGGAAAACTTTGTTCACATAGAGGAGAAAGGTTCACGCCTTCTCTCCATACAATTCCTTTGCACACTCAAGATAGGATTTGATGTTATTACTTTTAGATTATTTCAAAAAGAATACAACATCCTATGGAAGGAGTTAAGTGAAATCCTAGGCTTCCATAAATGTTGATTGCTAGATTTAGACACTTTGCCTAAGTTTAACAAACAAAGATTTTGGCAAGATGTAACTGGTGAGGTTGGATGTAGTGCACCTAGGAATAGCCACTTGCAAAACCCTACTTTATGCCTCATGCATAGATGGGTGGCTATTACTATGTTCCCTAGAGGAGATGTACGTATAGTGCATGTTGATGAGCTAAAAAATCTATTTGCCATGATTAAAAAGATAAAAGTTGCTCTAGTTATTGCCATGATGACACAATGGTTAGATTACATTCCAAGGGTAGGTCCAATTGAATGTACTTCATTGATTAATCATATTGGTACTAGGATAGGATCACTAAAATATTCTTCATTTGAGTACATTGGAAATGAAAGAGAATTAATTGATGAAGAATATTTAGTGCAAGAACATACCCTTAAGCATGATCAAGATGGCTCTTCTATATTTTATTATCCCGACTTTGTCAATGAAATTTGGTTACCTAACCCGTATTATCATTTGTACAAATGCCAGAGGCTAACCATTGACCTCCCTCCTATCAAGGAAGCCGCAAGAAGTAATGTCTCTGGTAGGTTAACTAGAAGTCGTACAAGGAGAGCGCCCATGCCCCCGACAACCTCCACGGTCCATGAGTACGAAGAGGAAGAGAATCCAACAGGTGATGCACCGGGATGGACTCAACCTCCTTCATATGAGACTGGAGGTCTGTCTTGGCATGGATGGCCAGGTGCCACATTGGAAACACCCCTATCCACCTCAAGTTCTAGCAGCTTGCCTATAACATCTATGAGAAGATGTCATTCCACTTCGGCTAGAAGTAATCATTACTATAGCCAAGGAATGATGGATCTCTCTAGACGTATGGAGGAGCTTGAAGTGAGGACGGGTGACATCTACAACAATCTCCAAGGGCATGTCCAAGGTACCCAAGACTGGCAACAACACATGGACGCTCAGTTCACTAACTTCAACTCCATGCTACAACAACAACAAGCCGATCTCGCGGCATACTTCCATCATCAAGGGTTCAACTCTCATCATGGAGGTGACTGAAGAACAAGCTTGGGGGAGGAGGGGAGGACCACCACTTGAGGTAAACCGTATCAACCCCTTTTGCATATTTATTTTCAACTTACCCATCATCCACCTTGCATTTAAAAAATAATATATATATAAATATATATATATAGGATAGTTTTTATTTCAAATAAAATAAAATATGTGCGGTAAGAATGACTTTGAATTCACATCATGAAATGATGAATAGTTGCTTTGTTTTATTTTTACTAAGTACCTAGTTTACAACTTACTACTTTTAAACATATTGCTCTCATTGGCTAGAATTGCTTTTGCCTTGATTTGGAAATTGTGGATAGCAAAATCTTAATCCATTGTAAGTTGTTGTGAGATATGATATAGTGATAGGGCTGTTATTGCTAGTTTGATAGTGAAACTTAGATTTTCGAAGAAATTCTTATAAGATTTAAGTTATCCTCATTGGACTGGAAATACCCACCAAATCCATATGTTACATTATATTGATAGACCTTATGCATATGCTATTTGTCTTCACATTGAGTTTGTCAAACTAGTATAGACCTATGTGAGATTTCATTCATTACTTTTTGAATTCAAGACTTCACTTGCACATGCTATACTTTTACACTAGAAGTAAGCAAAATTTCATCATACCACATTTCCACAATAAAAAGAGAAACTCCATATCTCATGCTTAGTACTCTCTCCAAAGTCCATTGCATAAAAAGGGAGTAGAAGACATTGCTACAAGAAAAAAAAAAGAAAAAGAAAATGCATGCTTACATCATAAGCATGAAAAGAAAGAGAGAAATTAGCCATGTTTCATCCTTGCAAAATAAGAGAGTCCACTCAAAAAGTGGTCATCTCAATATCCAAATCCACTCCATTCCATCACACATGCAAAAGTATTGAGTCAAATTGTTTTGAATAGATTTCTCCTAAGGCTTACTCTTTTGACTTAGCAATATTATGTGTTGCAAATATGCCTAACCAAGCTCCACATACAAGCCTTATGTAGAGGTAGGATGAATTTAGGAAAAATGCCTTGGTGGGGATTTATTTCCACTACACAAAAAGGAGAGACTTGAGAGAATCAAATTGAGATACTTAAAATTTAAACTGATCTCTTCGGAATTTGAGTAGAACTTGACTTCTAGGGTATGTGTGCTCCATTTGTTGTTATATCTTTCAACCACCCATGAATAGGAGATGGCATAAGACCCATAATGACTTAAGATGGGTGAAGAACCATGCCAATTTTTGCAATACTAGGTAGAATATTTTGTTGTGCACGTGGTACTTTTGAAAAGTAGAACATAGTATCAACTCCTTATCATCAACCTAAAGTCTTGACTTTGCTCGGGACGAGCAAAGCATAAGCTTGGGGGAGTTTGTTGATTACTATTATATACAAATTTTACCCGTGAATATAACTCAATTATGTGAAGATAATATCATTTCTTGCACACATCACCTTTCTATTTAAACTATTTCCACTTGTCCTTGGAGAAAATGGTATATGCATGAGTTTTATGCAGAAATGAAGTGAAACAAGGGGATGGATCCTATAAAATATCATTTTGACCAATCAAGCGACAACACATGGCACCACATGGATCAGATGACCCACAAAAAGAAGTATCTGAGGCCATCCAACGTTGTAGCACCCATATAAAGCAATGAGACCCACCTGGCAGAGACCTGGAGGAAGCACAACGCCAACGGGGCCAGGACCACATCAGCCGACCCCCTAGTCCGCCGACTAGGTCTTCCTGCCAAACGCAGTCAAACACCACGTGTTGGCTTCTCCCGGCTTGAAGATGTCATGGGTGAGTGATTCATGCGCTTTTGGTGGCGGGAACCGACCCTTCTCCAGGCTATAAATAGGACCCTTCACCCCTCACTTCAACACACACCATTTGAATATTCTTCCTTTGTATCCACTACTCTTCATAGGTTTAGAGGAGTATAGGTTGTAGAGAGGAGAGCCTCTAGTCCATAGTCCAAGTAGGAGAGGAGTAGAAGGAGTCTCTTCCCAATTGGGAAAGGTATGTCTCCCATATTCCTATTTGTATTTGTGACTTTATTCATAATAAAGATGATATCTTTAGTCTTCTTCTGTTCATATACTTGGATGAAGCGTTTCTTGTTTGATTGTGGATTCCATGTATGTGGTAGGAATAGTATTTATGATTGTGCTATATCATTCTTATTACATCATCATAAACACTATAAACCTCCACTATAGTATAATTAGCTATGATATGATTATGTTAACATGAATCACTTATGCTATGAATTAACATTGGTTCCATGATGATTTAGTTCATTGCCTTAGGATGGCTTGTGCCTAGGCTCTTAAGGTAATTACTTAATATGCTAGCATGGTGCTAGGATAGAGAGTAGCGTTGAATGTCTTGTAAAACCACAGATTGAAGAGGTAGGTAGTAGGTGGTGCAAGCCATATCTGTCCATTGTAATCCTCCACGTTCGGCTATGCCACAGGCTCTTGGCAGGAGTCGCCTAGTGTTGCTAGGGGTAAACCCGTGCCCAATGTGTTAATCCACATAGCATGATAATTCATAATTAAAATGATCATTAGTGACTAACATAGGATATGTATATGTACATTATAAGCATAGTAGGAGTATCTACATAACTCTTAGCCTAGTCCCTCTATTACCTCTTTTATCCCCGTAGGATAGAATGCTCTTGTGTGTGTCAGTCTGTCTCAATTACCCTTTATCCATCCTTGCTAAAACCCTAACTAGGCCAACCTAGCCTTTCTACTTGATGTTTGTTTTACTTCCATCTAGCCTTCCTTTGGGAGAATATAAATGACACCCTTTCGGAATACTCTTAGAGGGGAAATGCTACATCAATAGTTTTCATGCGCTTGCAGATTTACATGTATAATATAAAACCTACCAACAAGCATTTATAGCACCCCTGCTAGGGATGAATTGTTAGAAGTGCGTAGGAGATATCAACAGTTTACTTCTCGACCTCCATGTCGAGCACCATGAAGTGCAAGGGTATGAAACAGCTCTGGATTTTCACCAGAACGTCTTCAGCGATACCTGCGGGGTAGCGGACCAATGAATCGACTAGTTGGAGCTGCATTGGTGTTTGAGATAGTCTGGTCAGGTACAGCTTTTCAAATACCACCTTTGGCATGACACTAATACTTGAGCCAAGGTGACAGAGGGCCTTGTTAAAGTGTAGTGTGCCAATAGAGCAAGGTATGATGGGATATACAGGGTCCATCAGCCAGTTGCCTTCCCGTAGAGAAATCATGTTGACATTTTCTACGGGAGGCTCGGGCTGCCCTAGCATCTTGCCATTATCTAATGGTGGGACAATAGCTGCTAGTTAAGCTAACTGGGTTTCCAATACCTTGTTGAAGCTCAACTGGTTCTTGAAGGCAGAAGCTAAGCCTTCAACCTAGGCATTGTTCTCTAAGGTTGCAAGTTGCCTAGTGGGGGGGGGTGAATATGTGAAAAACCTGAAATTTAACTAAATAAAAACTAATCATAAAATACGGTGCGGACTATTTCGGCCAGGGGGCGGATTAGTCCGATCACAGTAAGGTAGTGCGCGAAAGGTGAGATTTTTAGGAGTTCTTCAACAATCTACTTAATGAACTATGAAGTATAACAACCTAGCAATCTAGTGGAGTAAATGCATGAAGAGTAAACAACTAGATCTAGGTGGATCGCAAGATTGGAACAAAGAACACGAAGAACTATAAAAGTGATCTAAAGAAGAACAAAAGACAAAAAAGAGCACAAGACACACGATTTATCCTGTGGTTCAGCTTCACGAAGAAGCCTACATCCGCATTGAGGAGTCCATGAAGGATCGGGTTTCTCTCAACCCTATACTCACCAAGCGACCAAAAAGGTTGGTTTGTTCTTCTACTAAATCACAGGGAAATCACAATGATCCGTGGTGCAACTCACAATATGAGGCTCCCACAATATTACAACACAAAGACATCACGAATCCACTCAAATAGATGGATCAATATGTGAGAATCAATCAAGAGCTCAAGTCAAAGCACAACCTTTCTCTCTTCTCTCCCAAATCACACAAACCCTCAAGATTCGCTCTTAGGGCTCAAGGAAGTGAAGACAAAGGTCTAGGAGGGCTCTTGGAAGGATATCGGTGCTAGGGTTCGAGAGAGGGCTATTAAAGCCAGGGGATCCCTTTTTATAGGGGTCCTGACAATTAGTGGTTGCCACCTGAAAAAGTCCGAACTACTCTGGCCTTGGACCCCAGACTAGTCCGGTCTGTGGGGACCAGTGATGTCACCCTTGACCAACTGTTGACGTTTCATACATCACAGATAAAAATCAGCAAGCACACAGAAACTGTTGTGTAGCACTTCCCCTTAAAGAGTATTCCCAAGGGTATCGAATCCAAAGAACGTGTGTGCTAATCTTACGAACTAATTCACCCAAGGACACAAAGATGTTTTGTAGGCAAGAAACAGAGAGAAAGTCAAAGTATTGATTCTAATTCAAAGGAATTTGCGATAGCTGCTTACTTTGGGGTTTACCCCTAGCAACACTTGGAGGACTCATGCCAAGAGCCTATGGCATAGCCGAATGTGGAGGATTACTAAGGACAGATAGGGCTGTCACCACCTACTGCCTACCTCTTCAATCCATGGGTCTACAAGATATTCATTGGTGATTTCTAACCTAATCACCACTCTTATATTCTAAATCACTACTCTAGTTGTTTCGAACACAAAGCTACAACTAGAGCCTTTAATAAATTACAGAAATGAACCCACAAATAACTACTTGTGCAAACTACCTTGAACTGGAAATCAAACTTGAAACAAATTCACAAAGGCTTACTTGATTTTTGAATCAAACATTTGTAGGGGTACAAGTGTAGAAGAGGGACTTGACAAGCCCAATCCTCCTTCTCCTAGACCCTTAACCACACTCTCCTTTTACTTGGCAGCCTCTAGGACTACTCTAAACCTTAGGAGTGGTATTCTATTCTAAAATTTTGGTGTGTGTGTGTGAAGTGAGATGCTATTTATAGATGGAGAAGGGTCGGTTCCCACCACAAATTGCACGCGAGTCAACCAACATCATATTTAGGAAGCCGGGAGGAGCCAACACGTGGCTGGCGCCAGGACCAAGTCGGCCAACTAGGGGGGTCGGCCGACCTGGTCTTTGCATCGTTTCTCCTGTGCTTTCTCCAGATCATTGCTAGGTGGGTTCCATCCATTGATATGGGTGCTACACCATTGGATGGCCTCAGATACTTCTGTTTGTGGGCCATTTGATCCATGCGATGACATGTGGCATCGCCTGATTTGTCGAAATCCAATTTAATAGATTACTCCCTGCATGTCTTGGTATTTTTGGGTATAATTCACCTGGATACAAATAAACACCAAGACTTGTGGAATTGGATAGTTTTTAACCCTACTACTATGTCGTGTTTCACTTTTGTGCACATTATGAGGTGAATTGACAGGCTAAATATGGCACTTAAGGACCGTCAACAAACTCCACCACACTTAGTTCGTTGCTCGTCCTAGAGTGAAGGCAAGAAGAATAACTAAGGTGTTGTCATAAATTTGCTATAAGTTAGAAAATGAGAGTACTAGATATTTTAGCTCATACCTCAATTCATGAATTCCCTCTTTGGAATGTGGCTACCACATAAATCTTGGGTGTTTGAAGAGTAGAATGGTTAGAATGTAGTTCCCTTGAATCTTCTCCTGCTGAAATGATCTGATGATTTGCTATATTCGGAAAGTCAAAGAAACAATTGCCTTTACTTCTCATTTGGAATCTCTCGAATCTCTCAAAGTGTTTTGATCCTCACCTTGTCATGTTTTACCAATTTTGTTCCTATACTAAACATGGCTATATCTGGAGCCTAGTAGGAATAAATGTGGCACACATTGCTATGCATATATTACTATGTCAAAAACTTGATCCTATGATAGACTTATGCAACAAAAAATTTGACAAAGAGAATCCTTGTGCACATGAATGGAATGGATAAATATGGACTCCATAGTTTTCTCTCTTCAAGGATGTAACATGGCTATTTTTTATCTTTTTTTGGAAATCTTCCTCTTTTGAAGAGTAGATGTCTTTTGTAGCAATGTCTTCTACTCCTTTTTATTTTTCTAGAGAGATTTGGTTAACCATAATATATGGAGTTTCTTTATTGGATGGTTGAATGGTGGATGCAAATACTCAATGTGAGATATTTTGCATGGAAAGGGTGCACAGGAAATTTTAAGTCAAAAGTTCATGCATGTCACTCAATTGGATCACGAGTTTGACAAAGTTCAATGAAAAACAAAGTGACCTATGCATGTGGTTTTCAATAAGTGTATCTTATGTCCTTGGTGGGTATTTTAAATTCCCAGTGAGAGAATTAGGCAATGTTCAAGACTCCAATTTTTTGCAAACATCAAAATCAATTTCAAGAAAAGAGATATCTCCTCGAATAACTCATTTACCATATCACAATAGTCAAATAATTAGATGACGTGTTCTTCCTACTTTGATTGTGGGAATCACAAACAAGGCAATGAATTGAAATATAAAGTATTCAAATTTTTAGTTCAAGCAGATTTTGACTGCCAAGTTTTAATCTCGAATGTTTAGTTGATTCATTTTAAATATTCAGTTTTAGGAAATCAACTTAAACAATAGGGTAGCACATATATTCGGTGATAAGAGATCCAAACCAAACGTGTAGAGCGAAACAGAGACGTGTCAGGCCCACACCAGGTCGGCCGACCAGGGGGTTTAGCCGACCCCCTTCTAGCCTCTCTGTTTCTTTGTTTTCATGTGTTGAATCGTATGTTCGGTTGCGACATGTTTCATGATGCAACACTATTTTTGTACGTCGAGATTTCACGATTTGGGGTGCCTCCCCTGCACTTCTTCCCTGGACTCTTTATTCAACAAAAATAAATTAAGGGGGAACTTTATCGGGTTAGATTTACCGGTAAGTTCACTTCATTGAATTCAAAATATTGGGGATTCTTACATTATTCAATCTAAACATGAGAAATAAAAAATTTGAAAAAAATAAACTTAAACTAGTAAGCATCCTATGCGGTCGGGACATCTAAACTATGGTGCGTTGCAGATGTCGGGCTTCCCTTGCATATGCGCCGCAGCTTGGCGCTAATGCAACGGCAAACACCATCAATCTCCTCCTTGAGGGAGATGAGCTCATCCTTCAGTTCTGCCCTCTCTATGTGCCTTTCAGCCACTATGTTTGATATCTTCATGTTATCCAAACGGAGAGAAGCTAACTCCCTAGAAAGCTACGCCACTTTAGGGGCACGAGGAGATTTCCCGACGCTGTCCTCAAATTGGCAAGGTGGCCCTCTGATGGCAGGTGGCGAGAGGTGATGCCTAATTTTGGAGGGTGACGAGTTTGTCGACTCCTCCATCTCCAAATTATCAACTTGTTTGAAAAAGCCTTTTACATAGCCTCCTTCAGGCTTGTGCACCCCGTGGAATAATCTTAATTTGCTTATTAGATGTTTCTGCTTGACCACTTGTTTGTGGGTGGTATGGAGTAGCAATGTTATGTTGGACACCAAGCTCCCTCAAAAACTTCCGGAAGGTCTTATCTATGAAATGAGACCTTCCATCACTTATTACCATACGGGGAGTGCCAAAGTGTGGGAAAATGATCTCATGGAACATTTTCCTAGCTTATTTGGAATCAGCATTTTTGCATGGCAAGGCTTCTACCCATTTTGACACATAATCTACAACCACCAGGATATACTTGCAATCATAGGACCTAGGGAAAGGTTCCATGATATCAATACCCCACACATCGAATAATTCCACTTGGAGGTTTTATGTTAGGGGCATCGCATTGCGAGTGGAGATTCCTCAATGCTTCTGGCATTTCCAACATCTACGAAAGAATTCTTTTGTGTCTTCATACATAGAAGGCCAATGGAATCCACTTTGCCAGATCTTTGTATGGGTACGGTAAACACCGTAATGGCTACCATAAGGGATAGCATGGCATTTCTCAATAATCTTGGTGCCTTCAATTGATGGGACACACCTTCTAAGAAGGCCATCAGTATAAACTCGATAGAGGTATGGGTCATCCAAAAGGTGTCTTCGACTCTCATAGATGAGTTTCTTTTTATTTTCCCCTGGTGATACGTGTCCCGCGACCATGAAGTTCAAGATATCCGCATACCAAGGGTGAGAGTCAGTTACCTTTAGAAGCATATCATCTCATAGGAAGTCATTGATAGGAATGTCCATGGTTTGCGTGACTTCCATACGTGAGAGGTGATCTGCAAGGGAATTCTCTACTCCTTTCTTATCCTTGATTTCTAAGTCAAACTCTTGGAGTAGAAGAATCCATCGGATTAGCCTTGGTTTAGCATTCTTTTTTTGTGAGTAGGTACTTCAAGGCAGCATGGTCTGTGTAGACTATGACCTTGGCTCCAACCAAATAGGACCTAAACTTACCGATAGCAAAAACTACAACTAAGAGCTCTTTTTTAGTTCTGGCGTAATTGAGTTGAGCTCGTTCTAAAGTTTTGCTAGTGTAGTCTATTGCATGATGCTTTTTATCTTTTATTTGGCCTAGGACCGCACCAATAGTAAAATCACTAGCATCACACGTGATTTCGAATGGCAGCATCCAATCAGGATGTTGGATGATTGGAGCTGAGATGAATACCTTTTTGAGTGTATCAAATGATTTAAGGCATTCATCATCAAAATCGAAGGGACTTTCCTTAGCTAGTAAGTTGGTGAGGGGTCTAGCGACTTTTGAGAAATCTTTGATGAATCGCTGATGGGACCCTACATGACCTAAAAAGCTACAGATTCCCTTAACGTTGATAGGAGGTGGAAGTTTTTCAATGACTTCAATTTTTTCTTTGTACACCTCTATCCCTCTCTCAAACACTAAGTGTACAAGAATGATGCCTTCACAGACCATGAAATGGCACTTTTCCCAAATAAGTACTAGGTCCTTCTCTTGGCATCTTTGTAAGACCTTGTCTAAGTTTTCAAGACAATGATCAAAAGTTTTTCTATAGATGGAGAAATCGTCCATGAAAACTTCCATGATCTCCTCAATCATGTCGGAAAAGATAGACATCATGCATCTTTGAAAAGAGGCAGGAGCATTACACAATCCAAAGGACATACGCCAGTAGGCATAAGTTCCGTAAGGACATGTGAATGTGGTCTTACTTTGATCGTCAGGATGGATTGCGATTTGATGATAACCTGAATACCCATCAAGGAAGCAAAAGTAGGAGTGTTTTTCCAACCATTCTAACATCTCATCGATGAAGGGCAATGGAAATGATCCTTCCTTGTAGCCTTGTTATGTGTTCGGTAATTGATGCAAATCCTCCTTCCCGTGACGGTTCGTTGAGGAATTTGTTCATTCTTCTCATTTTGAACGACTGTCATACCTCCCTTCTTAGGCACTACTTGAACGGGGCTAACCCATTCACTATGAGGAACTGTGTAGATAATCCTGACATGTAGAGGTTTCAAGACTTCTTTCTTGACAACTTCCCACATCGCATTATTTAAACCCCTTTGAGGTTCCTTTGAGGGTAAACTCTTGTGGGTGAATAGGAATGCGATGGGTGCATAACGCTGGACTAATCCTCTTGAGATCCTCTAGTAAATAACCAAAAACAGCTCTATGCTTTTTATAGCATGGCTATGAGTTTGAGTGTCTCATTATCTGAAAGCTTGTCACTTATGATGACAGGGGCTTCCAAATCGCCATTTAGAAAGGCATAACGCAAGCCTGGTGGTAGAAATTTTAGCTCAATATGAGGTTTGGGGAATAACTCTTCTTTTGGCAATTCAATTGCCTCCTGAACTTCATTCTCCTCTTGGATGAAATCGTCTTCTCCTTCAATTTCAAGGGGTTCTAAGAATTGAAGAGTCCTAACCTCCTCTATTGTTTCATCTTGGATGGGAGATTCTACGGATGCGTTCTTGGAACACGGGATAGGAATAGAGACTTTTCTCCCTCCAAGTTTGACATTGAGGTTTCATTGCAAGGGAATTTCCATGAGATATTTCTCAATTGGAATCCCAATCATAATGTCGAAATCTTGTATTTCGAACACATAGAAGTCTAGAATAGCCTCAATATCTTTTTATCTTATAGACACCTGTTGCAAAACCCCACATCCTTCATGTATGTTTCCGAAAGAGTCTCAGAAGGATTTACATGTTGGTGCCAACGGCACATCGCCCAGAATGGTGAGAGCACAAGAATCAGAAATGGGATTTGCTCCAACAGTGGGATTTTATAGGACCCTCATTGGCGTCCCCCTAATGAAACATAGAATGGTTGCCAAAGGTCAGGTCCTCCGAAGAATTTTGGGTGACTGCTCAACTTCCGTAGTCTATTCTTTGCGTAGGATAGAGGTTAATCCTTGACCGTCTGTTGGATGAACACACCATCAAGTGGACCAGGTGGACCTAGTGGCAATGATGGCTTCCTATGACAACAATACTCCGAGGTATTTCAAAAATCCTCAAATATTTCCTCCTCGAAGTAAAAGGGCAACTTTGAAGGTTGAATTTCTTCTCCCTTCGTAGTTTCTAGCTTGGGAGAGGATTCCTCCGGCAAGGTTTTGGATAAGCAAGGAATGGGTACATCCTTGTCCATGGGTTTGTCCTCGATTCTTGACACGACTTCCTCTTGAGGAGGCTCATTAAAACACATAACGAAGGAAGAATTTTCTAGAATTCGATCTAGAAGATCTTTGACTTTTTCGGGCGTCTTATGGAGAAAAGATCCTCCAGCCGTAATGTCAAGGTGTAGGACAGACTCTTTGTGCAATCCCATGAAGAAGTGTTCCGAAAGTAATGGATCAAGGATGGAAAAATCTAGGACGGAATTTCTCAAAAGAGAAAATCTACCCCAAGCTGCACCTATAGACTCCTTCTCCACCTGTTGGAAACATAGTACTTCCTTTCGTAAGGAAACAATTCAAGCAATTGGAAAAAAGCAAGACAAAATATGTCTCATAATTCAATCCAATTTCCGTTTGTCTTCCCATGGTTGTGGTCGTACCATTGTTTGGCTTTTTCTTTGAGGAAAAAAGGAAACAACTTCCATTTGAGAGTTTCCTGTGTCATAACTTTGATTAGAAGGCATGAACACAGTTGTTCGAACTCTTGTAGATGGTGGTAAGGGTTTTCACAATCAGTTCCTAAGAAGGACTATTCTCGAACCATGGCTATAAAGCTAGGGCGAAGTTCATAGCTGGTAGAGAAAATGGGTTTCACCGAAGGTGGTGGCTCACAGAACTTGACCTTTGGGTCAGAATAAGAAAGAATGGTGGGCTGCTCCTTATATGTGGTGGTGGTAATAAAAGTAAATGTAAGATAAGAAGATAGATACAAGGGTGAACAAGGTTCGAAGATTAACAGCAACTGTTCCCCGGCAATGGCGCAAAAAATGATTGTTGACATTTCTTACATCACAGATAAAAATCCGCATAGCCGAATATGGAGGATTACTAAGGACGGATAGGGTTGTCACCACCTACTGCCTACCTCTTCAATCCGTGGGTCTACGAGATATTCACTGGTGATTTCTAACCTAAGCACCACGCTTACGATCTAAATCACTACTCCAGTTGTTTCGAACACAAAGCTACAACTAGAACCTTTAATAAATTAAAGCAATGAACCCACAAGTAACTACTTGTGCAAACTACCTTGAATTGGAAATCAATCTTGAAATGAATTCACAAAGGCTTACTTGATTTTTGAATCAAACCTTTGTAGCGGTACAAGTGTAGAAGAGGGACTTGACAAGCCCAAGCCTCCTTTTCCTAGACTCTTCACCACACTCTCCTGCTACTTGGCTGCCTCTAGGACTACTCTAAAACTTAGAAGTGGAATTCTATTCTCAACGTTTGGTCTGTGTGTGTGTGAAGTGAGGTGTGGGGTGCTATTCATAGGTGGATAAGGGTAGGTTCCCGCCACCAATTGTGCGCGAATCAGTCATCATTGTCTTCAGGGAGGCGGGAGGAGCCAACACCTGGCGATTGACCGAGTTTGGTGCCAGTACCAACTCTGCCGACTAATGGGGCTCGACCGACCTGATCTTTGCACTGTTTCACGTGTGCTTTTTCTATGTCACTTCTAGGTGGGTCACATCCATTGATATGGGTGCTACACCATTGGATGGCCTCGGATACTACTGTTTGTGGGCCATCTGATCCATGTGATGACATGTGGCGTCACCTAATTCATCAAAATCCAATTTAATGGATTACTCCCTGCATGTCTCTGTATTTTTTGGTATAATTCACCTGCATACAAATAAACACCAACACTTGTAAAATTGGTTAATTTTTAACCCTACCACTATGTTGTGTTTCTCTTTTGTGCACATTATCAGGTGAATTAACAGTCTAAATATGGCACTTAAGGACTTTCAACACCAACCACAAAGTCCCCCACCACCTTTTAAATTCAAACGGTCACAAAACCATGGACTAGTCCGACCTCACACAGAGCCTTTTGTTCTGGTTGAGAATGAACAAGTCTGGTCTATCAGACTAGTTCGACCTTAAAGGGTGGACAAGTCCGACCATCCAAGACTTAGTCCCAGCAGCCACCTCCAAGTCCCAAACAAACTAGTCTGACCCACAACATACTAGTCCGAACTCACACATAACCTTTTGTTCCAGCCAGTAACATACTAGTCAGATTGTGTGAACTAGTCCGGTCCTTGAGGATTTAGTTCCAGAAGGACTCATACACACTCACCACGGACTAGTTCGTCCCCAAAAAGACAAGTCCGAACTCACACAATACCTCTTGGTCTGCCTAACATCGGATCTGTCCGATGTGGCCAGACTAGTTCGACCTTCCATCTCGGACAAGTCCGGCCCTATCCTTAGGGCTGCCTCAACTCATCTCTCAAAACAAAACCTATTTAGACTAAGAGCTCTTAGATGATTCTCAACACTTTTACACATTGAACACACTCACACTTTAAGGCTAAACTCGACGCAAATAATTTTAAACCCTGAATCCTACTCTTTGAGTCTTTCCGCCTTTTTCTCCACTTTTTCCTTTTTGAGTGTATCCAATTCTGTTGATTACCTAATCACCTGTACTTACACTTGCAATGCTCATTAGTCCCTTAAGTGTTGTCATTAATCATCAAAACCCATGGGGATTTAGCATAGATGCACTTTCAACCTCTCCCTTTTTGGTGATTTGATGACAACACATTGAGGTTTTTTGATAAAAATGTATTTGAGTTTGTTTTCCTAACGCGCAAGTGTATAAAGAGCCCCCCTAAATATGTGCATGATAGATTTGCAATAAGATTAATGCACAAGAATGAAATCTATGATAGGTTTATACATTTGTGTGTTATGGTGGGGTGCCTACGTGTGATGAATGTGTTGAGATGTGATAAATAGAAGTGAAACATGCATATCAATTGCGATTAAGGATCATCACACATGTGGAACAATATCGTGATCGAAGTAGAATGTTATTCAATGAAATCAACACATAGTAGCAAAGACGATCATCCAACATAGCACGAGGCATAAAATTATTACAACCCAATTAAGAAAATGTAGCAACAAAAGCATTACACCCCAAATTTTTTCAAAATAACATAGACAATGGATCTAGAGGTACTCCCCCTCAATCTCTCCCCCTTTGGCATCAAGACACCAAAAAGGAAAAGATTGATGGAGAAGAAAGGAGATAGCCTAAGTCTACTCGTCATCATTTTCACTCTCCTTACCATCGTCTTCATCACTCTAGGTTGCTTCACCATCTTCCTCTCCATCTTCATTGTCTTGTTCTCCCTCTTCTTCAACTTCCTCAACCGTGGGAGCGGCACTAGAAGGTCCACCCCCACCACCAAGAAGTGAAGCCTCTGCTTTCGGGAAATTCGGAATTGGTGTCAATTCTTCATCCTCGAAAGCCTATGGGGACATAGCACTATCCCCCTTCTCACACAACTTCTTCAAGTACTTGTCTTGCCTCTTAGCCATCATTTGTATAAGAACTTCAACTTTACGACATGAGGTGAATAATGACTTCAAGAATTTGAGAATGGCACTTGAAGAGTCACCGGAGGAGGAAGAGGCGGGAGTGGGAGGAGGAGGTGCATAGGAGGCACTCCTCCTAGAGGCTCCGCCAATCTTTGGCACAGGAGGAGGAATTTGAGGGTGGAGTTCTCTATGCTTCACGTCTTTTACAAACTCCAACCTCGAAACTTTCTCAATGAGGCATATTATGAAGGGTGCATACCCACATGAGCGGTTGGGAGTGTTGGATATGTTGAAGTTGTCATTGTAGATATAGTCAAAAAATTAAACTAGTCATCTTCAACAATCAACATCATTAAGTTACGGAGGTTCCTTTGTATCATCCCCGCATCTCCATCCTTAGGTGCTAGAGTCTTCCTCTATATGCGATTTAGCACAATAAAGAAAGGGAGAAGGATCTTGGTTGTAGGGGGATTCTAGAAACCAACCTCGTACATGAACTCCATTTCCTCGAAATCCATTGCCTTGAGGTTATGAATGGTCAACTGATAGTTCAAAAATTCCTCGAGTCCAATAATTCTAGCGAAGTAATCATATAGAACAGAGTATTGGACTCCGTCGGTCAACCATGTGATCTTCGGTCTCCAAATGTGGATAACTAGCATGTGGTGTAGAATTGAGCCACCACATCCGTGTTCTAATTGTATTGGAACCCAAGCAACTCCTTTAGACCATGATGTTCAATAGCTTCTATAACTAGATTGAAAGCTTGGTGGTTTTTCTTCTCTATGTAGGGCAAATCCACCCATTGAGCGTCCGCTAATGGTGTCTTAATCCCCAAGTACACCAACAGGTAGCAGTCGCAATGGAAATCACACCAAAATCGGTGATCCAATGTGGCTTTCTCATACATGTAAGGATCCTTGATGTGGAACCACTTAGTCTTTTCAGACCCTTTGCCTTGGAAAATGTTACTAGAGAGCTCCGGTTGGCGGTTGGGGTCATGCATTGGTGGAGACATCACCAAGGGACAAATAGGGCCTTGTGGAGGACCGCTCGACTCGACGAGACGGTTCCAGATGACCAAACCCCTACCGGCAAGAGCTTTCTTCGTTGGTGCTGCCTTCTTGGCTAGCACCTTCTTTGTGGGGCCTTTGCTTTGCCCTTGCTTGCACTCCCTTCAATATGGGGCCTTTGCCCTTATCAGCTGCCTGGGCCCTTTCCTTTTCTCCCATGGTTACAAGTCTCTTCCTTCGGCACACTTGCTCTTCAGCTGCCTGAGCTTGTGTTGCATCTCTGTCATGCTTCTTTTTGATTCTAGCTTCACGGCGAGGGAGCCTCTGAGCTATAGATGCATTCTCCTCCGAGCAGTGATGATATGCATCTTGGTATGCCGCCTCTTTCCGGATCGGAAAAAGGAGAGTCATCGCGTCGAGACATGCTGAAAAAACAATTAAGTGAAGATATGAGTTGAGAGCAAATAGTTATTGTGATAGAAGTGTAGCAAATCCAATAAATTAGGGGTTAACCCTAGGTTAGACCGGACTTGTTCGGTCCCTGGACGGACTAGTTCGGTCAGGAAGAGACTTGTTCATCCTTGTCCAGACCACCCAGTGTTAAACTCTAACTATACGATTTTTCTAGAAATCTCAAAGGGTGTGTATGATGGATGGAGTTCAGATGGTGTGTACACATTACAATGGGCACAAATCGCAAATGTGTTCGTGAACCAAGCATTTCCTAGTGGTGCTCGTTTTGTGAAGTGTCCGTGTAGCAGGTGCCAGAATCGTCGCCATTTGGAGAGGTCTGAAATGATGTTGTACCTTTGTAAGCACGGATTTATGCCAGAGTATTTAATGTGGCATGAGCTTGGAGAGATGTATCATGCTATGGTGTCAGACGGAAACGAGAATGAAGATCGGATGGATGAGATGATGGCAGATGTTGGTCGAGAGTACAAAGAGCAGTCACTGCTAGAGGAGGTGAAGAAGTTTTACAGACTTCTTGCCGCCACGGATGAAAAAGTGTATGAGGTCACCAATGTCACCGTTCTGCAGGTGGTCACACGACTTATGGGGTTGAAGTATAAGTTCAATTTTGCGAACCATTGCTACAATGGTATCCTGAAGTTGATCAATGATCTCCTTTCGTCAAAACGTAAGATGCCGGAAGACATATATCACTTAAAGAAGATTTTGGAACGTCTGGACATGAGTTACGAGAAAATTGATGCGTGCGAGAATAATTGCATGTTGTTTTGGAAGGAACACCAGAACGATACTCATTGTATGCATTGCAATGAATCTAGACATGTGAAGGTTTTGAATGATGATGGAGTTAAAATAAGTACAAAGGTACCAGTTAAACAGCTTCGGTACATGCCTATCACGTCCAGGCTTAAACGGTTGTTTCTTTCTCAAGAAACAGCGAAGCGGATG
Organism: Tuctoria greenei; assembly: GCA_036927565.1. Classification (NCBI taxonomy): domain Eukaryota; kingdom Viridiplantae; phylum Streptophyta; class Magnoliopsida; order Poales; family Poaceae; genus Tuctoria; species Tuctoria greenei. The sequence continues at coordinate 127,487,311 of JAYESD010000010.1, read as the reverse complement.
AGGTGGCATTCAAAGGGGTTACGTGAGAGTGATGACGAAGATATTATGGTGCATCCTTCTGATGGCGCAGCATGGCAAGCTCAAGACTGTTGCGATCCGGAGTTTGGTAAAGATCCAAGAAATGTTCGTCTTGGGTTGTCAACAGATGTTTTCACTCCTTTCAAAACAAGTAATAGTCCATACTCTTGTTGGCTTGTTTTTATCATGCCTTACAATCTCCCTCCCAACATGTGCATGAAAGAAGGATACATATTCCTCGCAGCCATCATTCCTGTTCCTAAACATCCTGGGAAAAAAATCAATGTGTTTATGCAACTTTTGATTGAGGAGTTGAAAGAGTTATGGCAAGGTGTCAAGGCATATGATAGTCATCTGAAATGTGAATTTACTTTATGTGACCCGTATCTATGGTCTATACATGATTTGTTGGCATATGGCATTTGGGCTGGTTGGTGTGTCCATGGAAAATTGTGTTGCCCCATATGTATGAGCTGACACCGATGCCTTCAGATTGAAGTATGGAAGAAAAGTCATCTTTTTTGATTGCCATCGATGATTCCTTCCTTCAAATCACCCTTTTAGGAGTGATACACGATCATTCCGAAAAGGCAAAAGTGTTACAGAAGGACCCCCTCGTCGATTGACAAGCAAACAAAAAATAGCATGTCATGTAAAGTTAAAATAGTCCGCTGAAGGTGGTTTCGAAGGGTATGGTACAGAACACAACTGGACTCATATATCTTTTCTTTGGGAGCTACAATATGCAAATTTGTTGCTTTTACAGCACAACATAGATTTGATGCACCAGGAGCGTAATGTCGCTAAAAGCATCATAAGCATGTGTTTTGATTTAACCGGTCAAACCAAAGATAATTTGAGTGTAGGAAAGACTTAGCTGATATTTGCGATCGTCCTAGACTTGAGGCTATAACAAATGCAAGCGGAAATGAATGTAGGCCACGAGCTCCATACTGTGTTAGACAAGAAGAAAGAAAGCAAATACTTAGTTGGTTGAAAACACTGAAGTTTCCAGACCGATATGCAGCTAACATAAAATGATGAGTTAATATCAACACTAGTAACCTGAATGGGTTGAAGAGTCATGATTACCACATTATGACAGAGAGAATTATATCGGTAATGTTTCGTGGCTATTTCAAACCTGGTTTGTGGAAGTTGTTTGCTGAACATAACTACTTTTATAGACATATTGTGCTATGGAAGTGTCAAAAAGGATGATGCCGCGGTGGAAGAAAGAAATTGTTGTGCTTGTATGTAAGATGGAAAAAGTGTTCCCGCCTGGATTTATGAATGTTATGCAACAGTTGCTGGTGCATTTACCTTATGAAGGATTGGTAGCAGGTCCTGCACAATTCAGGTGGATGTATAGCCAAGAAACAGAATTGTAGAAACTTAGAGCTGCAGTGTGCAACAAGGCAAGAGTTGAGAGTTGTATTGCAGAAGCATTTGCAGCTAAAGAGATTACTAAATTCTCTAGCAAATATTTTTCATGTGCCCACAACGTGAATGCATCTGTCTCACGATATCATAATGTTGTTGAGCAATCTACGAGTGAGTTTAAGATTTTTCAATAGAAGGGTAAAGGTGTTGGTGCTGTTAATTCTCATTATATTTTGGCACAAGAGAGGAACTACACCATGTTTTACATATTTTACAACATGGAGGAGGTGTTACCATATTTTGAAATGTTTGACAAGTTGTATTGGAAATCTTCACAAAAACCTACACAAAGTCAATTGGATAAGATGCGTCAGCATGGCATAAATGGTGGAAAAAGCTTTGTGGACTGGTTTCGTGAATATATAATTTCCTCTCCATTTTTTCTTTCAATATTAGTTCAAATGTTTATCATAAGATGCTAACTTCGTTTATTTATGTAGTGTATAAAAGATGTCAACATATTTGATGACTTGGAACAAATGTCGCATTGTCAATTGAGAGCAACAAAATTTAGCAGGTACAATATCAACGGATATCATTTTTGGACGGCAAGTTTAGAAGCAAGTCGTCCACTTGCTGCCACTACAAATAGTGGAGTAATGATAACTGCCGCAAAGGATAGTGGAAAAGTCACAGAATACTATGATATTCTTAAAAAAATAATACAGTACACATTTGGCGGTCCAAAAACCCTTCAACTTGTGATTTTCAACTGTGAGTGGTTTGATCCAACATCGGGCACACGATTTCATGATTTTGGAATGGTGGAGGTCAACCACAAGTCACGATACACAACCCATAACAACAATGTTGTACTTGTGAATCAAGTGGTACCAGTGTACTCTTTAAGTTATCCTCACCCAAGTTTGAAAAATTGGTGGGTTGTGTATATAGTTAACTCTGAAGTGCACCCTCATCGTTATGATGAGTATATAGAGATTCAAGAAGATGATGGTATTATCGATCAAGATGAAGTCGAGGAAGCAGGATACTTTATGATATCTTGTGGGATAGGACTCACAGAAATAGCTAGTGATACTATAGAGTTGATGTCTAAAGAACAAGCTGGCCCTTCAAGAAAACGTGTTCGACAATCACAAAGGATTATGGAAAAGAAGAAAAGGATTATGGAAGAAGAGGAGAGATATTATGAAGAAGAGACAAAAGAGAGTGAAGAGGAAGAGATGGAAGAAGAGATACGTGAATATCTTAATGCACGCGTGACAGAAGCAGATTCTGATGCTAATGATTTTTTATATTGTACGCCTTTTTTAGATTTTTATTTTTAATGTGTACATTCTTTATTTATTATCTAATGTTGTATACTAATCATGTCTATAAAAATGTACGCAGATGTTATAGCTTTTGACAAGTTCGGGGAAGAAGAAAAGCAAGAAGGGTAGTGGATCTTCGCCATCCACTCCCAATTCTACTTCAAGCCAACCGGACCTGTTTCAAGTACTTGTTTTTACATATATTTAAATATTTATATTAACTTTTTATTGTTTCTTACTTCTTTACATACTTTTTTATTTATATTTTTAGGGTACTACTTATAGTGGGCAGAGGAAGAGTCAGTTTTTGAGTTGTGTGGCAGAGCCGATGTTGAGCGAGCCTGCACAAGGTTCGAGTCCAACACATGTGGTAGATTGTTGCCCAATGTACGAGCAGTTGTACGGGGAGGAACCAGAGACTGTCAGGTAGTAGTCGGAATAGGAAGGTGGCTTAGGAGGAGGCTCAGGACGAGGCTCAGGAGGACGCTCAGGACGAGGCTCAGGACGAGGCTCTGGAGGAGGCTCGGATACTGCTGGATGGTGGACCTCTTCTGATGGTGGTAATGAGGGGGATGATGAGGACGACGCTGAAGAGCCTGAGGATCCCGAGCGAGATGCCAGGATTGCAAGAAGGGCAAAGATAGAAGAGTTAGGACACCCCGATCGATGCCCCTTTAGGTAATATATCTGATTAATTAATACGTTCATTATATCTTTTCAATAAACTAATTTTATGTACTTTTTATGTACAGGCTGCGGAGGCACCTTTTATGTGGTGTAAGTAAAAGCCTGGACGAGCAGACAATTATAAGGCCAAAGGGTACTAGGTGCTGGGTTGAGCTTGGTTGGAGTGGAAAGGGGCATCGACGAGTTGTTAACACCGGGTTGGGAAACGACGTCCGGTTTTGCTACCCCGGGATGGTTTTAGTGGATGGTCAAAGGATTGCAATGCATCATTGGGATCACTATGCGCTTCAAGAGTATGGCAATTTGGGTACATGTCAGCATAGAGTTTGAGAGATCTTCTGGGTAAGTTTGTTTTGATTGTTTCCATTACATTGCATCTTATTTAGTTTGACATTAATTATTACTTGTATGCACGGTAGTTTGCATTTGGAGGAGGGTGTGAGTCAAGCATATGCTTGTTCGGCTTTTCATAATGTAGCAAAAAACGTGTCAAAGACTCCTTCTCTAAGGCACTGATCAAAGCTGTGACCGTCTACTATAAGACGGTGATGTTCCAGCCCATGAAAAACAAAGAAGCAGCCAAAATTCACATCACTCGGGAGGAGTACTTGTAGAGTCATGTGGACTGGATTTGTGCGAATATGGAGGCTTGGGAGTGGTTATGCGGGTATTGGGGTTCAGCTGAGTTCAAAAATATTTCTGATAGGCACCGAAAAAATAGGAAGAGCAAGCCAGGAAAGCACTTCTTCGGGCCGGATGGTTATATTTGGATGGAACAAAGGATGGTATGAATTCTTACATTCATACTTAGATTGCTTCAATTAATTGTACTGATTAAATTGTTGAATTTTGATATTTTAGATAGCTGAAACTGGTATGCATCCTACGTTTTTTGAGGTTTATATTAAGGGGCACAATGGTCTGGACCCAAATCACCCGGAGGTGTTGTGTGATGAGGCATCAACACAGAAATTGGTACGTATGTTTATTCTTTGTTGCTTTTATTCATCAACTCAATTTATCTTGTATTACATTAATCTGTTAAGTAAATATATCACAACAAAAGTATGTTGAGTGTTTTAAGAAGAACCATGGACCTGATTCAGACTATTTGAGAGAGCCGTTGGATGTCAATGTGGCGTACGATGTAAAAACCCCACTTTTATGGCATGTGAATTCAGTTATGAGTTTTGTGATCAACTATATTAAAGATCCAATATAGTGGTACACATGAACTTAATACCATCCAAACTTTTCTTGCACTCATGTTTAAATTTTATTAACATGAGTATTGGACTTCACCACTAATTCTAGAATGATTATATTCACCCCTCTTCAGATTTTAGAATTATTTGGATGAAGTTTATTAAGGCAATTTAAAGTGCAGTACTAATTGGCCCTGCCAAAAATATTCAAATTAGAGGCTCTAAATTTTTCCTTGACCTTCTAATATTCTCAATAGCTTGCCTGCAAAATTTCAAGATTTTAGGAACTCATTTGCTATTTTATTTGAGGTGCTTAGCAAATTTGAATCAAATTCAAATCTGAATTTTAAATTCTTTTCCAACTTCTTTGAACATAAGATTTGAGTTCACCATTGTGTTCAGAATAATTCATTTACCATCTCCACAAAATTTCATGATTTTTGGAGTTGATCTTCCATTTTTAAATGAATTTTTAACTTTACTGTTGGGGTCTGACTGACCTGTGGGCCCCACCGGTCAGCCTCTGCTGAACGGGTCAGGTCGGCCGCCTGCCATCTCTGCACCGGCGCTCGCCCGCTCGACAGCGCGCGCATGCAAGCTCCAGCGAGCTGCTTGCTTGCTTGCTTGCCGTGGCGCTATAAAAGGTCGGCCGCCGCTCCGATATTTTCCCTTCCCTGATCGGTGTTCCACCTCTCGCTGTTTCTTCTCCGCCGTACGCCATCGTCGCCGCCCACCTCTGCTCCGTGGTGCGCCGCCGTTTCGCGCAGTTTCAAGCCTCGATCCCAAAAGCTTAAAGGTGCGCCTAGTCGAGCTCTAACTCTCGGTGCAAACTGATGAGGACATCACAACAGCAAAGACGCGCATTGAACTGCAAGGACCAATCACAAGAGCACGGGCACGGTTATTAAATCAGCAGGTGAATTCGTTCTTAACTTCTTTTGCATGTGAGTTTGAGAATAGATTGCTATGTGATAATTTAATTGTTATTAGGAATAATGGAAAAGATCAACAAGTGAAGGAAGGAGGCCTTGGGAGCGTGGAGAACCACCTGGGACGTCCACAAGTAGATGGAAACAGTTTACAACTCGGACTCGAGTTCAACTCAGAGTCCAGGAGCAGTCCACCTTAAAACAGACGCCCAGGAGGCATACGGACTCCGTTTTCGACGTTCTACATATGCACGGAAAGAGGAGAAGATAAACTTTCCAATGGTTCTGGTCCCACCTCAAAATTCCTCCGGAGTCATTGGGAATCGTCGAAACAAGTCGAGTCCAGATTTCTGTCCGGTGCTGCGCCACCGAATCGGGCCTTTGGGCCTTGTATCCTGTAAGAGTCCATTAGGGACGCGTCTAATCATGTTTTGGTCGAACCCTAGCCTATAAATACTGCAGCCGCCGGTCATATTCGGTGGGTTTCGCTTAGATGAATAAAATCGCCGTTCTACGGTTTGTGAGACCCCAATTTCGCGATTTCCGATCGTGTCTTCTACGTTCTTGCTCGTGTTCTCGATTGCACTTGCAGGGATTAGCCTTCTTGGCGAGGTCAAGCGTGTGCAGCACGGTTGATAACCAACGGAGCCGTGGTGTAGTGATTGCAGGGGTACTCGAACCGCTCGAGTGCCGCGGATCATCAACGTCGAGTTCTCCACCCCAATCGACGTACCTTTCGGAAGATCGGGCCTAACCCTACTCATCAATTGGTATCAGATTTCCAGGTTGCCCGTGAGGTATCTTTGTTTTCCTTCCTTCCATTAGATCGATTTTGTTTCGTACCTAGAGTCCACAAAAAAGCCACAAAAAAAATTAGATCGTTTTTACCGCTTCCCAGACTATAGTGCTTGCAGTTTCGTTTTTCAGTTTGCATTGTTGAGTTTGCATTCGTGTGGTTGAGTCTTGTTGCTGGTTTAGCTTTGTGTTTTTTGATCCTAGTTATCGTGTTTCGTCCTTGTTTTCTTGCTATTCAACACCTATTCCACCATCCCTAAATAACAAACCGATCCGCCACGTTCATCGGTTTGCCCTAGCTAGCCGCCTTGCGTGAACTCCCGCATCGCCAGCCCTAGATTAGGTGACAAATCTTTGTGCCTTTCATCCTTGAATCGTCACACACCACCCCATTAGTTGCTGTGCAAATTCCCGATCGTTTTCGTATCCGTTTGCGAGTTCTGTTCTCAAACCGAGTTGGAATCAACATCCAAAAAAACGTAACTCGGACAGCCTACCTTAAAACGGCCATAACTTTCGCATACGAACTCGAAATCGGGCGAATTTTTTTTTCAAATTCATCTACGCGAAATTTCGCATCCGATTTTCCGCCGCGTAGCCGCGTTCGGCGAAATTAGATTGCCCAAATTCCCCTCGGAAGATAGGCTATCCGGCCTCCGAAGTTTCAGCACGAATTTTAAAGAACCTTCTTGATTTTCTATAGGCCGCATATTACATCCAATTGAGCTGCAAATTTGTGTGCTTCCTATATTTGTGCTACTGAATAAAGAAAAAATATCAAAAAAATATTACAAAATGAAAAAAAAATAGTGAAGAGCACGCATATTAAAGCAATTGGCCTATACCACTTGGTGCTGTTTGTTTGGTTATATCATTCTGTCTTTCTTTTGCCTTGATACTTCCTTGTGTTGTGCTAGGCTCTAGGGCACTCAGTTGACCAGCAACAGTTTCCTACATTGAATACTTATTCAACTTTGTTTAGCTGTTAACGATTTTCTGCTTATTAGCCACCATATTGTGCCATCCAAGCTCCACCTTTTCTCTTGAGCATAACAGGTACCTTTGCAATCACCCCACGCTTCATTGGTTCATCTCACCGTCCACACCACCTGCTGTGTCGGTAAGAACACTTGTAAGAGCGTGGTAAGACGCTTGAGCGAGAGAGATTGTTTTCTTCCACCTTCCACATTGTCACTGTAGTTGATAGGGATAACATTTTTTTGTTGTCTTTTGTTTCCTACTAACAATGGCAGGAGAAGAAAATAATGACGAATGTGTTCAACATGTTGAGTTACGTGATATGTTCGCCAAATTCAACGCATCAACGGAGGAGTCATTGGCGAACTTGACTCGCAAACTGGATGACCTTGCTCTTCGGATGAATACTTTTGAGGCTCGGTTGCCTCTCGCTGGAAGACAAGAAGACAATGCGTATGATGAACTGGAAGATCACAGTAATCAGCCAAGACTGTCACTTTATCGTCGAGGTATAGGAGGTAATAATCATAACAATTATAACCGCCCTCCTGATGATCCTTTTGCTAAAGTGAAATTTACTATACCCTCTTTTTCTAGTGCTTATGATGCTGGGGCTTATCTTGATTGGGAGATGACAGTAGAGCAAAAATTTAATTCCCATCTTGTTCCTGAACAACATAGAGTTCGTCAAGCCACTAGTGAGTTTAAGGACTTTGCTATCATATGGTGGAATGAACTTGTTAAAACTAGAACTGATCCTCCAACATGGGATAGATTAAAGGAAGCTATGCGTGTTCGATTTGTTCCTCCATCTTTTCAGCGGGACCTTCGCAAAAAATTGCAGCGTTTAGACCAAGGTAACATGTCCGTAGAGGAGTATTATCAAGAGTTACAAAAGGGTATGCTGCGTTGTGGGGTAGTAGAGGACATGGATGATAAAATAGCTCGTTTTTATGGGGGGTTGAGGCGTGAAATTCAGGACATTGTTGATTACAAAGAATATGATACTGTTAACAGATTGTTTCAGCTTGCTATGTTGGCAGAAAAAGAATTGCAGGGCCGACAAAAACAGCAACAACGCATGAGGAGCAACTTCACGCCGCGTGCAGCAACTACACCATCCAAAACAGCACCATCTTCGGCCCCCCGTGCAGCGACTACACCACCCAATGGCGGCCAACGAACTATACCTGCTGCTCCACCTTCTCGCGTGTCGGAAGGCAGCAAGGCGACATCATTCAAGCCTTCGTCGTCCACTCCTTCTACGGGTCGTACTTCCGATATTAAGTGTCACCGCTGCCAGGGACTTGGTCATATGATGAGAGATTGCCCGAGCAAACGAGCATACATAGCACGCGACGATGGCGGGTATGATAGTACTTCGGATGTTGAAGATGAATATTATCTTGCTACTGACTTTACAGATCCAAATGACGAACACACCGAAGAAGAGGTACTTGGTACAGCAGCGACGGAGAACTATAAGAGCATCATTGTGCAGCGTGCCTTGAGCTCCAAAGTGGAGACCGACGACAAGCTACAACGACACAACCTCTTCCACATGTTTCTCGTCATCAAGGACTGCCGTGTACACACTATAATTGATGGAGGTAGCTGCAATAACTTGGTAAACACGGACGTCATCAAGAAACTCGGTTTGACAACAAGAGCACACCCTCATCCGTACCACATTCAATGGTTCAACAACAGCGGTAAGGTTCGGGTAACACAAACAGCAAGAATCCATTTTTCAATTGGTTCATACCATGATTTTGCTGATTTTGATGTTGTTCCTATGGATGCTTGTTCTCTTTTATTGGGTCGTCCTTGGGAATTTGATACAGATGCTATTGATCATGGTAGAACCAATAAATATACTCTCATGCATAAAGGAAAGAAAATCACTTTGCTCCCCATGACTCCTGCTGAAATTGTGCTTTTTGAGAAGAGTAAAATTCGTGAGGGCAAAGCAACTAAATTAGAATCTGAAAAACAGCAAGTTATTAAGTTAAAATCACCATCATTGCTCGCAACTAAATCTGAACTTGCTGATTTATTCGATGATAAGGGGATGTGCTATGCTTTAGTTTGCAAAGAAGCCATGTTTTCACTTCATGAATTGTCTATTGCATTGCCCCCTGCTGTTGCTAACCTTTTGCAGGAGTTTGAGGATGTGTTTCCCTCCGAGATACCCCCTGGTTTACCACCGATGAGAGGCATTGAACACAAGATCGATTTGATTCCAGGAGCAAGTTTGCCAAATCGTGCAGCATACAGGGCGAATCCACAAGAAACTAAGGAAATTCAGCGACAAGTCCAAGATCTTTTGGACCGCGGGTACATTCGTGAAAGCCTTAGCCCTTGTTCTGTTCCTGTTCTTTTGGTTCCTAAGAAAGATGGTAGTTGGCGCATGTGTGTTGATTGTCGAGCGATTAATAACATCACCATTCGATATCGTTATCCTATTCCTCGATTAGATGACATGCTTGATGAATTGAGTGGTGCTATCATCTTCACAAAAATTGACTTGCGTAGTGGTTACCACCAAATTAGAATGGCACTAGGAGATGAATGGAAAACTGCATTTAAAACCATGTTTGGACTTTATGAGTGGTTAGTCATGCCTTTTGGTTTAACTAATGCACCCAGCACCTTTATGCGACTAATGAACGAGGTTTTACGTGCTTTCATTGGACAATTTGTGGTGGTTTACTTCGATGATATCCTCATTTACAGCAAGTCATATGATGAACATCTTGATCATTTACGTGCTGTTTTTACTGTTTTGAGAGATGCACGTTTGTTTGGTAACCTCGAAAAGTGCGTTTTTTTGCACCAATCGAGTCTCGTTTCTTGGCTATGTCGTTTCCTCGCAGGGAATTGAGATGGATGAGGCAAAAATTGAAGCAATCACCAGCTGGCCAGCCCCAACTACCGTCACACAGGTTCGTAGTTTTCTTGGTCTTGCAGGATTTTATCGGCGCTTTGTGCGGGATTTCAGCACCATTGCAGCACCTCTACATGAGCTAACGAAGAAGGGAGTTCCATTTCGATGGGGCGAACAGCAGCAACAAGCTTTTGATGCTCTCAAATCGAAGCTTACACAAGCACCATTACTACAACTTCCTGATTTTGACAAGACCTTTGAGCTAGAATGCGATGCAAGCGGCATTGGTATTGGAGGCGTTCTCATACAAGGAGGTAAACCCGTTGCTTTCTTTAGTGAAAAACTTCATGGTCCTTCTCTGAATTATTCCACTTATGATAAGGAATTGTATGCCTTAGTCCGTGTATTACAAACTTGGCAACATTATCTTTGGTCTAAGGAGTTTGTCATACATTCCGATCATGAATCATTGAAGTATCTTAAGTGTCAAACCAATCTGAATAAACGACATGCTAAATGGATTGAGTTCATAGAGTCGTTTCCATACATCATTAAGCATAAGAAAGGGAAGGAAAATATCATTGCCGATGCATTATCTAGGCGTTATACCATGCTGTCCCAACTTGATCATAAAATCTTTGGTTTGGAAACAATTAAAGCATTATATACTACTGATTTGGACTTCAAAGATGCTTTTGAAAATTGTAGAGAAGGAAGAACTTGGAATAAATATGTGCTGCGAGAGGGTCTCCTCTATCGTGCTAACAAGCTATGCGTTCCAGCTAGCTCCGTTCGTCTATTGCTTTTGCAGGAAGCACATGGAGGAGGTTTGATGGGACATTTTGGAGTGAAGAAAACTGAAGACGTGCTGTCCACACACTTCTTTTGGCCAAATATGAGGCGTGATGTCGAGCGCTACGTGTCACGATGCACTACTTGCAACAAAGCTAAGTCTCGCCTTAACCCACATGGTCTTTATATGCCTCTTCCTGTTCCTAGTGTACCTTGGGAGGATATTTCTATGGACTTTGTTTTGGGATTGCCTAGGACTAAGAGGGGGAGGGATAGTATTTTTGTAGTTGTTGATCGTTTTTCCAAAATGGCACACTTTATACCTTGTCATAAGAATGATAATGCCTCACACATTGCTGATTTATTTATGACGGAAATTGTTCGTTTACATGGTGTGCCAAATACCATTGTTTCTGATCGTGATGCAAAATTTTTAAGTCATTTTTGGAGAACTTTGTGGTATAAATTGGGAACCAAGTTGCTGTTTTCAACTACATGTCACCCACAAACGGATGGACAGACCGAGGTAGTTAATCGTACTTTATCCACTATGTTACGGGCTGTCTTGAAAACAAATTTGAAGTTGTGGGAGGAGTGTTTACCACATATAGAATTTGCTTACAACAGATCCGTTCACTCCACCACAAAGGTAAGTCCATTCCAGGTAGTGTATGGTTTCAATCCCCGTGCTCCTATTGATTTACTACCTTTGCCTCCTTCTGAAACTATAAATTTGGATGCTACACAACGATCTGAATTCATTCTTAAGATGCATGAAACTACAAAGAAAAATATTGAAATGATGAATGAGAAGTATAGGATTGCAGGTAGTAAAGGTAGAAAAGAAGTAAAACTTGAACCGGGCGATTTGGTGTGGTTACATTTGAGAAAAGAGCGATTTCCCGACTTGAGAAAATCTAAACTTATGCCACGAGCTGCTGGTCCTTTTAAGATCGTTGAAAAGATTAATGATAATGCATATAAGCTTGAATTGCCTCCCGATTTTGGGGTTAGTCCTACATTTAACATTTCAGATTTGCGACCGTACATGGGAGAAGAAGATGAACTTTAGTCGAGGACGACTCCAATTCAAGAGGGGGAGGATGATGAGGACATCACAACAGCAAAGACGCGCATTGAACTGCAAGGACCAATCACAAGAGCACGGGCACGGTTATTAAATCAGCAGGTGAATTCGTTCTTAACTTCTTTTGCATGTGAGTTTGAGAATAGATTGCTATGTGATGATTTAATTGTTATTAGGAATAATGGAAAAGATCAACAAGTGAAGGAAGGAGGCCTTGGGAGCGTGGAGAACCACCTGGGACGTCCACAAGTAGATGGAAACAGTTTACATCGGACTCGAGTTCAACTCAGAGTCCAGGAGCAGTCCACCTTAAAACAGACTCCATTTTCGACGTTCTACATATGCACGGAAAGAGGAGAAGATAAACTTTCCAATGGTTCTGGTCCCACCTCAAAATTCCTCCGGACTCATTGGGAATCGTCGAAACAAGTCGAGTCCAGATTTCTGTCCGGTGCTGCGCCACCGAATCGGGCCTTTGGGCCTTGTATCCTGTAAGAGTCCATTAGGGACGCATCTAATCATGTTTTGGTCGAACCCTAGCCTATAAATACTGCAGCCGCCGGTCATATTCGGTGGGTTTCGCTTAGATGAATAAAATCGCCGTTCTACGGTTTGTGAGACCCCAATTTCGCGATTTCCGATCGTGTCTTCTACGTTCTTGCTCGTGTTCTCGATTGCACTTGCAGGGATTAGCCTTCTTGGCGAGGTCAAGCGTGTGCAGCACGGTTGATAACCAACGGAGCCGTGGTGTAGTGATTGCAGGGGTACTCGAACCGCTCGAGTGCCGCGGATCATCAACGTCGAGTTCTCCACCCCAATCGACGTACCTTTCGGAAGATCGGGCCTAACCCTACTCATCACAAACCGTTTTCCTTTTCATTGAGAAATGAGCAAGTTATCGGTCTTCTTCCTTCCGGCCGATGTGAAGAAGCTCGCTAGGTTTCTGTTTCAATTCCGTTTCTACAAGTAAATATTCTTTGCAATTGCTTAGAGATAGTTTCTATAGGTCCTAGCGCTCCTACCTGAGCAAAAACCCCTAAAAGTTATCGAGCAACGGCCGAGGAAATCGAGTTTTGCTCGCCGCCGGTGAGGAAACCTCGGTTTGCTGTCGAGCTCATAGTTTCCAATTGTTTCCTCCTCTCCCACATCCAGTTCCTTGATCTGCATCGTCCCAGGAAGGTTTTGAAGAAGATCCCGAGTGGTTTGAGCTACTCTGGAGCGAGTTCCAGGTTGCCCGAGTGCTCACCGCCGCCGCCACCGTCGCACGGCCATTTCTGGCGAGTTTCTGGTCCCACCGACATCACTGTCGTGCTCAGCGACTCCAAAAACCCCCAGGCGGCGTGTTTGGGCGAGTTTGGCCCGTCGGTTTAACTGGCGGCGAGCTCGCCGGCGAGTCACCGCCGCGGGCGCCGTCTCGCACATGCGTTGGCCCGAGGTGGAAGACAACCCCGTAGGGCCCCACCTGCCAGTAGCTGCGGGATCACAGTGCGGCTGGGATTCCATGCGGCTGCGCGCGAATAAATCTGTGGACCGCAGTGTTGCATTGACCAGAGCACGCCACGTGGCCCATGGGACCTACCCGATTGAATTTAGATTCTGGCGCCGATATATTATTAAATTAATTCCAGAAAATTGTTCAAATTTCTAAATTGAATATCTCTCTGTAGACTACTCCAAAAATCTTCAAACAAATTTTGTTTGAAAGCTCTTGAGCTCTAGTTTCTGTCAGTACCAATTAGGTTCTGTGAAACTCAGAGTTAAATTCTATAGGAAATAATCTTTCCAAATGCAAATACATTTTTCCAGATAAGCTAGCCACCAGAAAAATCCCCAAAATTCACATAACATTTAGTGTCCAATTCTTGACTACCAGAAAAAGTTTGGGAGCCATTGCACCTGTTTAACCCTCTGTATGGTTCAATTACCTTTTTCAGTTATTGAATTTTCACAGATGCTCAGTTGCTTTATTATGTCCCAAATTTGGACTGATTTTTCCTTTTCTCATACACTAGTTCCTGTAAAAATCTTGGATTTAATTGACCTACTATCCTAGTCCTAATTAAGTCATAAACTGAACATTGAGTAAAAGGTTAAAAATTCAATTACAAGATAATTCCAGAAATTCTTGCCAACTTAGAAATACAATAACTCCTACATCCGAGCTTGGAAATTTAGGAAACAAATTTTGCTAGAACCAGGACAATTTTCTCTATCTTAATTATCATCTGTTAGCTATGTTCAAGCTACAGTTTTCTCTCTAAAATTTTTGGAAGTTGATTGCTTGCCATAATTTTGGAGACCACAATCTACTTTGATCATCTCCTATTCTTTGCAAGAGCTTCTATCATAGTCCCTAATACCTACCTTCAAAGTTCCAAAGCCCATTAAGTCATTATCACATAATGGTCACCATAAATTAAATCATGGTCTTGGTAATAATTATTTTTCAAAGTCATTCATATACGTATTCTATGCACATCGTATAGTGACCGAAGTCGAGGAGGAGCCAGAAGCCTTGGAAGAGCACCTTCCAAATATTAACTCAGACTCTAACCTGCAACAAGGCAAGCCCTGGTTTGCATTTAAGTCGTTTATAAAATTTTGCTTTACCACTGTGATGAGTAGTATATGAATTGTGCATTTCGTTTAGGATGATTGATACTCCACTTGCATGGCCAAAAATCCCAGGGATTGGTGGGAACGAGTTACAATTTGACCTATAGTAACTGCTTGATAATGCATAGGAAATCCGGTAGAAGTCGAGTAGTTGGAATCTACACGCGAGAGATGTAGGACATATCTCAAAGGATTGGTTAGATAGAAAATGGATTAATATAATGAAATTGAGACCGGGCAGGGAATGGATAGGAAGCGGCGAGAATTGAGTCTCGGTCGCATAGCCCTGCCTGTGTCGATTAAGTCCCGCTTCATGTGCGGCCCCACTGAACAAGCTTGACTAGTACCGGCAACATAATGGACATATGGAATCCAATAAACTGATGACTGGGGTGTTGAGGCCCATTAACTCACCATCGAGGGGTGGGTTGAGGACAGTAAGGTGTAAATCGGTCGGCGGACACATGAGGTGTTCCGTGCGGAGACCTTCTATTCGCGGAGGTGAGACGGGCTCAGCGTTCGAGTTTCTCGTGAAAGGTGGCCATATACGCCTAGTACTGAAGTGTTATGTAGGTACGGGTGTGCTCGCTGACACTTCCGAACGACGTATGTGTCGTGTTGTCTAGGTGTGTCCTGATTGCAATCACTGTCCCTCGCAGTAATAGAGTACCACTTGTTCACTTTGTCGTGACGTAGTAAATACTAAAGAACCCAAAAATACCATTGTATTGAATTATAATTACTTTGCAACCTTGTATGATTTAGACATAGTATAATTAAAAGTTTACAGTTTCCCCATACTTTAGCTGTAATAGCATTATGTGCTCTGGGCATGTCATATCATCGGCAAAGCGTTTCTTGTTTGATTGTGGAACCCATGATGTGCCGTGCTCGGAGAATGTCATTTGCTACATAAAACCTGATTTATAAGGATCCACTTGTAGGCGAGTCATTTATGCTTCACCTCACCTATGTTTTAGGGTTCCCCTTGCATATGTCTAGTGAGACGGGTTAGTCTTGCTGAGCCTTATGCTCACGTTTGCAGTTAACGAGTTTTTGCAGGTTATACAGTTGAGGAAGGGTTTGATGATGAGGTTGCACCCCCTCCAGGGTGTACAACCGAGTGGGAACCCTGCACGCCGCCCTGATTGAGTGTTGCTAGTGCAAAGTATCCAAGGCATGGATAACTTTGCTTTTTTCATAGCTAGTGCTGAGAGCGTAGCTATAATATATATGTTTATTTCCTTACGCTAGTGTTGTAAAACTTCCGCTATATGATAAATAAAAGACTTCGTCTTGTACTTATTCAGGTTCTATTCTTGTATAACTGTTGGGTGTCGCATCGCACGAGACCACCCAATGAGATCCTCGGATGTCGGGATTCCGGTCCCCACAGACATGGTATCAGAGCATCATTGGGAACAGTGTACTTGAAAGGAACATATTTTCAAAAATTAGGATTTGAGTGAGGAATTAGCTATATGCCTTTATATGGAGTATTATTAGTATAAGATATAAAGGTGGTAAACTTACTATATGTTATTATATTCTGTAACGACGCTCAGTCTTCAAGGTAAGAGGTAAGGTACGCCACCGAGAGCGGATCAATCTCGGTAAACTCTGTATACGAGATATGGTATGTGAAATTTCCATGGATTAGCATGGAAAGTCAATATGAGTCTCTGACTTTTCCATGTTTCTGAGAACATATGACACGCGGTACCCTAGCGTGACACAAAATTAGTGGGAGCCCCCGTCGGGTGGTGTATAACCCGATAGTATGCATCTCTAGAACTATCCATGTTCTACGAGAGCATGCGAAACACGTATGCCTGAGCATGTATAAGCCGGTTCGTACGGGAGTGTTTGCTGTACAGACGTATTTACAGCCATGTACCTCGAGACATGACTTCGCTCGAGGGCGACTCACACCAGAGTCGTATGCATTTATTTTCATATATATTATTATGACTGCCTGTCGTGTTTCCCCATACCACCTTTGAGGGTGAATGTGTGAAAGGGGATTGTTTGTCTTTTACAGCATTAACTACGGTAGAAGACCGTGTAGAAGCCGTTTGCGAGAGAACGATATAGGGACCACCTATAGACGTAACCGGAAATACCAGATAGAATTTTCTTTGGTGAGCTACGTAGTATCGTCAATATCAAACATGATACTAGACCATCCCCAACGACAGAATGGATGGATAATGCTTTGGAAAGTCCAAATATCAGATGCTGTTAGGTTTGGAATCCGTAAAAAGGGTTCCGACTCGATAGAGTAAATAGAATCAAGATTCTTGTTTTCTGGCAGAAGTTGGCTCAACTTCGCCGGATTGTAATCTTGGTTATTTAATAGATAGTATAGGAGTATCATATATGGATGGAAAGCTTGTGAAGATCTCTACAACTTTTCTGCTGACCATAAAGACAGAAAAGCTTGATAATCTGTTGAAATCTGGGGTGTATTGTAACTGCTCCAGATGACCTTACCATTGTACCAGTCTCTGTATTTTTGCCATAACTTGCTGTAGAAAAATCCACTGCCTTATTGTGATACATGTTTGGAAAGGGTAGGAGGAGCTTTACAAGTTTGTTATGGGAGGTTTTTCCTGATATGGGTTGGACTGCTGGTGCAAACCAGTCAGTTCAACTGTTAAGTTTGGATAGTTATAACTCTTAATCCAGAATAGTGACACGGTCACATATATACATTTCTGGAAAGCTTAGGAAGTCCTCTATCAACTTTATTTGTCACTACTGACCTGAATCTGGGTGTAGCTATGCCTAATTCCATTTGTCGCAAACTTGGTTCTGGCAGTCCAGAACTTGGAACAATTTGCACATGGTTGTGAATTTGTGCGCGATACCTGTATAACAAAGTTTTTAGGGTGGAACTCTTTTATTTCTGGATTGTTAACGCGATGTTATACAATATTTATTTTGTAATTACCTCAATATCTTATCATGATAAACCTGTATAGAATGTGGAGGTAAGCCCATATACAGGGGAGGTTCTGTCAAAATTTCCAGAAAACTTGAGTCAACTTAAAACCTGTATAGATTCCTCATATTAGTTCACCTGAAGCTGTATGAGTACAATCCGAAAAGGTTTTGAAGTGTACTACAACTTTTATATTCAACTTAACTCTTAACTCTGGCATTTCCTGTATGAAACTTTTGGGTTGATACAGGAAGGTCAGCTGAATCAGAACTGTGATCACTTCCAGTTTGCAGATTTTCTTGGATCAATTGATTATGGATATTTTCTTTTGTCCAACATTATCATTGATTGAGTTGAATACCTATACTGTGTAGTGACATCCGGGTATGTTTGTCCACAGATGGCAGCACCAAGAATTCAGTTACCTAATGGATGGGTGTTCTCCACGTGCACCGGGCAAGCCGGTTTCCCGGACGTGTTTGTTAGGTTGCTTCGCCAGTTTGGCTACCTGGTGTTGCCTAGATATTGGGGCAAGAAGTTCCAGGAAAGCGGTATGTGGAGTTGCACCATCTACGTCGATGTGCCTGCTGGTCCACCGCACCTCGGATGGGCTCCATACTCCATCAAGATCAAAGGGTTGATATTAGAGGAAACATGGAGCTACGCCGCAAGCGTTGCCATAGGGAGGTTTTGCAAACTCCATTACCGTAATCTGGTGGGTACTCTGTATGAGTTCTTTCCAGTTAATGGCAGGGCTTCTGAAGCCTGGGCAACCCGCTTGCTTGCGGAGGTGGACAAGCACGGTGAAGCATCCGCAACAGCCTTAGAGGTGTATGCATCCACATCACATCGCGAGAAGGGTAATCAAAGGGCATGCATAAAAGAATTGACGGACAATCTGAAGCAAGCCATGATTCGAGTGGATCATTTTGAGTGGGCAGATGATGGACTTAGGGATATTATGGCTCCTCTCAACCATCGTTTGAACCTCAGGGAGAATCAATGGCATGACGCTGTTATGGATTTAGCCGCGTCTCGCCAGGAGACTCTAGAGATGGAAACTGAGTTGGAGGCGAGGCTACTCTATGGACACCAGCGGGACACCCAGTTGAATGCGGTGACTGCAGATCGGGATCAGTCCAGAGTGGAGGCTCAGAGCTGGAAGACCAGCTGTGAGCAGGCTCAGCAGGAGAACGAGGCCTGGAGGATGTTTATGGTACAGACAGATTGGCAAGCTAAGATTGCCAAAAGGACGTCGCTTTTGAACGAGGCATCAACTTCGGCTCCAGCACCCATACCAGTGGTGCCTAATCCTGAGGACGACAAGGAAGAAGAAGATCCTCAGGAGGTCGAGTTTTATGATTAGAGGGCAGTGTTGATGTACTTATCACTTTAGGCCGAGTGTAATGATGGGTAGTAAACACCATGCGTGTTTTGTGACTTTATGAGTCTTGTTGTAAATAGTAGCGAGGTCTGTGTACGATCACATGGACATGACGACTTGTGGTGACCAAGCATAGATGAGACGACTTCTTTAGATGAAGTTTGTCTATTTTTGGAGATCTATTGTAAACTTGGGCACAAGATAATATAGATTGTATAAAGTTTGTACTTTATCAATATATGTGAATGTTATGCATCATCTATTGTTACCTACCGCATTACTATTTATATGGAAGGATGAACTTGAGGCAATGAGACTTATGGTGTGAATCGTTGTATTGCAGCATGGTGCGTACACGTGCAGCCCCAGAAGTGGGAGGCTCAAGTGGAGGCCAGGGGGATGACACACCACCCCCAGGGTAGAAAACTCCTCAAACGCAACAACCTCCACCACCTCCGCCCACACTTCCGAGGAGCCTCGCAGAGGTTCTCGCTGCATTGCTCGACTCGAGCGACGAGCAAACCGAGCTACTGCGAACTCTGGTGCGGCACTCGTCCCGTCAAGGGGGACGACAGGATGATGGACCACGTCAGCAATATCAGAGTTCCTACTCTGATTTCACATCGACACATCCACCGGTCTTCAGAGAGGCCGATGAACCGTTGGAGGCGGATAATTGGCTCCACACCATTGAAGGAAAGTTCGATTTACTCGAGGTAACCGAACAGCAGAAGATGTTGTTTGCAGCGCAGCAACTGCAGGGGTCTGCTGGCGCATGGTGGGCCAATTACCTTGCCGCACGCCCCGCAGGCCATGTCGTAATATGGGCCGAATTACGGGAGGCGTTCCGCGCCTACCACATCCCTCCCGGGATTATGAGGAGGAAGCTTCAAGAGTTCTTGGAGCTAAGGCAGGGAGGAAGGAGTGCATACGATTACTCCAAATCATTTAACCACTTGGCCCAATATGCTCAGGACCAAGTGAATACCGAAGATCGGAAGCGCGAATGTTTCTACCGGGGTTTGAACCCAAAGTTGAAGGACAAGCTTGTCCTGTTAAACCGCGGCAGCTTCAGCGACATCGTCAATGCCGCTATCATGCAGGAGGACGCTACGCGCGAGCTGTCCTCAGATAAAAAGAAGAGGAGTGCTCCGCAGGGCAGCAGAGGTGGTGCTCCTCAGAAGTACCGAATGGTGTATCGATCACCATCTGGCCAGAGGTGGCAACCGCCATCACGACCACCAATGTTCATTGGTCGCTAGTTCAACAACTCTGGATTCCGACCACAGCAGCAGCAGGGGATGATCCCACGTGCACTTCCACCTCCACCAGGTGCACCGAGATTTCGTCCTCCCATTCGTACTGGCCAGACCCCGTACACGTGTTTCACGTGTGGGCGCACGGGGCACGTCGCCAAGGACTGTCCGCAAAATCGACAAGGCGGAGGGCAATCATCCTACCAGGGGGCCAACCAATCCCGCAACCAGCCCAAGAAGCCAGCCACCAGACCCGGCAACGTCCACCACCTCGCCATCGAGGACGTTCCAGAAGGCGCACCCGTGCTCACGGGTACGTTCTCTATCTTCAATCATCCCGTAGTCATACTCTTTGATTCCAGAGCTTCACACAATGTCATTAGTAAATCTTTTGTCATTAAAAGTCAATTGCCTGTTATCTCCACCAAAACTCCATATGTGATTAGCACTCCAGTCGGGAAAACAGTAACAAATGAATTGCTTCCTGGGATACCACTTAACCTAGATGGAACCATATATCTTACTTCACTTCTGATACTAGAGCATCAGAAAGTAGATGTCATCTTGGGAATGGCATGGTTACAATACCATGGTGCTATTCTAGATTTGGTCCCTCGAAAAATATATCTACATTCTCCACTCCATCCCTCTCAAGTCCTCAAGCTTGAGAAAGCCATTATAGTGAATTCATCTACTCACAATACTGAGATTATGGAACTTAAGGATATTCCGGTAGTATGTGAATACCCGGACGTGTTTCCCGAAGATCTTCCCGGTATGCCCCCAGATAGAGATATAGAGTTCAAGATTGAACTTGCACCGGGAACGGTACCAATCTCAAGACCACCCTACAGGATGGCACCCAAGGAACTTGCAGAACTTAAGGAGCAATTAACAGAACTTGAGAACAAGGGTTTCATTCGTGCAAGTTCATCACCATGGGGTTGTTCTGCACTGTTCATAGAAAAGAAAGATAAGACCTTGAGACTGTGCGTAGACTATCGTCCACTTAATGCTGTCACTATCAAGAACAAGTATCCACTACCACACATTGATATTCTTTTCGATCAATTGGTGGGTGCTAAAGTATTTTTGAAGATGGATCTTTGTTCTGGTTATCATCAGATTAGAATCCGACCAGAAGATATACCAAAGACAGCATTCTCGACGAGGTATGGACTGTATGAGTACCTTGTTATGTCTTTCGGATTGACCAACGCACCGGCTCATTTCATGTATCTCATGAACTCGGTGTTCATGCCGGAACTGGACAAGTTTGTCGTGGTCTTCATTGACGACATACTTGTGTATTCAAAATCCAAAGAAGAACATGCACAACACTTGCGTATCGTGCTTCAATGATTACGGGACCATCAGCTATATGCTAAGTTCAGAAAATGTGAATTCTGGATCAGCCAAGTGCCATTTTTAGGGCACGTCATATCAGCAGAAGGGATTGCAGTTGATCCAAGCAAGATCAAGCAAGTCCTCAAATGGGAGTCTCCAAAGTCTGTACATGAAGTCCGAAGTTTCCTGGGTTTAGCAGGATATTACCGGAGGTTTATACCCAATTTCTCCAAGATAGCTAAACCAATGATAGAACTTTTGAAGAAAGGGCAGAAGTATGTATGGACTGAGGCATGTGAGGCAGGTTTCAAAGCATTGATGAAACACCTTACTACGGCACCAGTTTTAGCCCAACCAGACACAACCAAATCATTTGATGTCTATTGCGACGCATCTAGGATTGGTTTGGGTTGTGTATTGATGCAAGAGCGAAGAGTGGTCGCGTATGGATCACGGTAGCTTCGGAACCATGAGCAGCACTATCCGACTCATGATCTAGAACTCGCTGCTGTGGTACTAGCATTGAAGATGTGGAGACATTATCTACTGGGTAATCTAGTACACCTCTACACTGATCACAAGAGCTTGAAATACATCTTCACCCAGAAGGATTTAAATATGCGACAATGGAGATGGTTAGAGTTGATCAAGGACTATGAGATTGAGATCCACTACCATCCAGGCAAAGCGAATATAGTCGCAGATGCTCTGAGCCGCAAGTCCCATGTCAACAATATTTCCATTACCTCAATGGAAGGAGAAGAATAACCGAGTCTCTACTTGGTTCTATATGGGGCACTCTACAATCTCGCTCTCATTCCTACCATCAGGGAGGATATTGTGGCAGCTCAGAAGGAAGACAAAGGAATGTCACACATTCGGCAAAGAATGGAAAAGGGGGAGATGAAATGTTTCCGATGTGACAATGAAGGTACCATTTGGTTCAAAGACCGTATAGTGGTACCCCGAAACATGGAACTTCGGAAGAAGATACTGGATGAAGCTCATTTATCCAAGTATTCCATTCATCCGGGAAGTAACAAAATGTACCAAGATTTGAGAAAGAAGTTCTGGTGGACTCGAATGAAGAGGGAAGTAGCTAAATACGTATCTGAGTGTGATACGTGCTGGCGAGTGAAGGTCGACCATATGAAGCCAGTCGGACAGCTTCAACCCTTAAGCATCCCGGCATGGAAATGGGAGGATATCAGCATGGATTTCATTTTGGGTTTACCTCTCACTCTCCGAAAGCACGATTCAATCTGGGTGATAGTTGACCGACTGACTAAGATGGCGCATTTCATTCCCGTCAATACCAACTATCATTCATCAAGGTACGCAGAGTTATATATTGCCAGAATCGTATGCCTCCACGGAATACCCCGCACCATCATCTCAGGTCGTGGAGCTGTATTTGTTTCGCGATTCTGGGAACATCTCCACGATGCGCTGGGAACCAAGTTGATTCGGAGCTCAGCTTATCATCCTCTGACTGATGGTCAGACCGAACGAGTGAATCAAGTGCTAGAAGACATGCTTTGCGCCTGTGTCATCCACCATGGTAGGAATTGGGATGATCATCTACCATTGGCGGAATTTTCGTACAACAACGGCTATCAGGCTAGCATTCAGATGGCACCATATGAAGCTCTGTATGGCCGGAAATGTCGCACACCTCTAAACTGGTGCGAATCTAGTGAACGAGTGGTATATGGCATCGACTTAATAAAAGAAGCCGAAGAGCAAGTACGCATTATTCAAACAAATCTCAAAGCTGCACAGTCTCGTCAGAAGAGCTACGCGGACAAACGACGGCGACCTCTTCACTTCAACGTGGGGGATCCCGTCTATCTTCGTGTGTCTCCAATGAAAGGGGTTTATCGATTTGGAGTAAAAGGGAAGCTAGCTCTAGTTTTATTGGGCCATTCGCAATCCTAGAACAATGCGGACCTGTGGCATATCAATTGGAGTTATCACCGTCACTTCAGGGGTTCACAATGTATTCCACATTTCCCAGTTATGTGTCTTAATACTCCCGCTGATGTACATATAGAAGATTTGGAAGCTCTCCAACCAGATCTCACTTATTCCGAGCATCCAACTGAGATCATCGATGAGAGGACTCGCACCACAAGAAGCTGCACCTTGCGTTTCTACAAGGTCTTGTGGAGCAACCACAGTGCTGAAGAAGCCACGTGGGAAATTGAGGAGTATCTTAGAACAAACTATCCGGACTTGTTAGCGGCATATGTTTGTTAGATCTTTTCCTTTTGCCTTCTTTTGTAATCTCGGGACGAGATTCTTTTAAGGGGGGAGGAATGTAAAAACTCCACTTTTATGGCATGTGAATTCAGTTATGAGTTTTGTGATCAACTATATTAAAGATCCAATATAGTGGTACACATGAACTTAATACCATCCAAACTTTTCTCACTCATGGTTAAATTTTATTAACATGAGTATTGGACTTCACCACTAATTCTAGTATGATTCTATTCACCCCTCTTCAGATTTTAGAATTATTTGGATGAAGTTTATTAAGACAATTTAAAGTGCAGTACTAATTGGCCCTGCCAAAAATATTCAAATTAGAGGCTCTAAATTTTTCCTTGACCTTCTAATATTCTCAATAGCTTGCCTGCAAAATTTCAAGATTTTAGGACCTCATTTGCTATTTTATTTGAGGCGCTTAGCAAATTTGAATCAAATTAAATCTGAATTTTAAATTCTTCCCAACTTCTTTGAACATAAGATTTGAGTTCACCATTGTGTTCAGAATAATTCATTTACCATCTCCACAAAATTTCATGATTTTTGGAGTCGATCTTCCATTTTTAATTGAATTTTTAACTTTACTGTTGGGGTCTGACTGTCCTGTGGGCCCCACCGGTCAGCCTCTGGTGAACGGGTCAGGTCAGCCACCTGCCATCTCTGCACCAGCGCTCGCCCGCTCGACAGCGCGCGCGCATGCAAGCTCCAGCGAGTTGCTTGCTTGCTTGCTTGCCGCGGCGCTATAAAAGGCCGGTCGCCGCTCCGATATTTTCCCTTCCCCGATCGGTGTTCCACCTCTCGCTGTTTCTTCTCCGCCGCGCGCCATCCTCACCACCCACCTCTGCTCCGTGGTGCGCCGCCATTTTGCGCAGTTTCAAGCCTCGATCCCAAAATCTTAAAGGTGCGCCTAGTCGAGCTCTAACTCTCGGTGCAAACCGTTTTCCTTTTCATTGAGAAATGAGCAAGTTATCGGTCTTCTTCCTTCCGGCTGATGTGAAGAAGCTTGCTAGGTTTCCGTTTCAATTCCGTTTCTACAAGTAAATATTCTTTGCAATTGCTTAGAGATAGTTTCTATAGGTCCTAGCGCTCCTACCTGAGCAAAAACCCCTAAAAGTTATCGAGCAACGGCTGAGGAAATCGAGTTTTGCTCGCCGCCGGTGAGGAAACCTCGGTTCGCCGTCGAGCTCATAGTTTCCGATTGTTTCCTCCTCTCCCACGT
Organism: Tuctoria greenei; assembly: GCA_036927565.1. Taxonomy (NCBI): domain Eukaryota; kingdom Viridiplantae; phylum Streptophyta; class Magnoliopsida; order Poales; family Poaceae; genus Tuctoria; species Tuctoria greenei. The sequence goes on along the minus strand of JAYESD010000010.1, from coordinate 127,462,179 downwards.
CCAATTCCTTGATCTGCATTGTCCCAGGAAGGTTTCGAAGAAGATCCTGAGTGGTTTGAGCTACTCTGGAGCGAGCTCCAGGTTGCCCGAGTGCTCATTGCCGCCGCCACCATCGCACGGCCATTTCCGGCGAGTTTCTAGTCCCACCGACCTCACCATCGTGCTCAGCGACTTCAAAAACCCCCAAGCGGCGAGTTTCAGCGAGTTTGGCCCGTCGGTTTAACCGGCGTCGAGCTCACCGGCGAGTCACCGCCGCGGGCGCCGCCTCGCGCATGCGTTGGCCCGAGGTGGAAGACAACCCCGTAGGGCCCCACCTGCCAGTAGCTGCGGGATCACGGTGCGGCTGGGATTCCGTGCTGCTGCGCATGAATAAATCTGTGGACCGCGGTGTTGCATTGACCAGAGCACGCCACGTGGCCCATGGGACCCACCCGATTGAATTTAGATTCTGGCGCCGATATGTTATTAAATTAATTCCAGATAAATGTTCAAACTTCTAAATTGAATATCTCTCTGTAGACTACTCCAAAAATCTTCAAACAAATTTTGTTTGAAAGCCCTTGAACTCTAGTTTCTGTCAGTACCAATTAGGTTCTGTGAAACTCACAGTTAAATTCTGTAGAAAATAATTCTTCCAAATGCTAATACAATTTTCTCAGATAAGCTAGCCACCGGAAAAATACCCCAAATTCACATAAAATCTAGTGTCCTATTCTTGACTACCAGAAAAAGGTTGGGAGCCATTGCACCTGTTTAACCCTCTGTATAGTTCAATTACCTTTTTTAGTTATTGAATTTTCACAGATGTTCATTTGCTTTATTATGTCCCAAATTTGGACTGAGTTTTCCTTTTGTCATACACTAGTTCCTGTAAAAATATTGGATTTAATTGACCTACTATCCTAGTCCTAATTCAGTCACAAACTGAACATTGAGTAAAATGTTAAAAATTCAATTACAAGATAATTCTAGAAATTCTTGCCAACTCAGAAATTCAATAACTCCTTCACCCCAGCTTAGAAATTTAGGAAACAAATTTTGCTAGAACCAGGACAATTTCCTCTATCTTAATTAGCACCTGTTAGCTATGTTCAAGCTACAGTTTCCTCTCTAAAAATTTTGGAAGTTGATTGCTTGCCATAATTTTGGAGACCAAAATCTACTTTGATCATCTCCTGTTCTTTGCAAGAGCTTCTATCATAGTCCCTAATACCTACCTTCAAAGTTCCAAAGCCCATTAAGTCATTATCACATAATGGTCACCATAAATTAAATCATGGTCTTGGTAATAATTATTTTTCAAAGTCATTCATATACGTATTCTATGCACATCGTATAGTGACCGAAGTCAAGGAGGAGCCAGAAGCCTTGGAAGAGCACCTTCCAAATATTAATTCAGACTCTGACCTACAACAAGGCAAGCTCCGGTTTGCATTTAAGTCGTTTATAAAAGTTTGCTTTATCACTGTGATGAGTAGTATATGAATTGTGCATTAAGTTTAGGATGATTGATACTCCACTTGCATGGCCAAAATCCCAGGGATTGGTGGGAACGAGTTACAATTTGACCTATAGTAACTGCTTGCTAATGCATAGGAAATCCGGTAGAAGTCGAGTAGTTGGAATCTACTCGCGAGAGATGTAGGACATATCTCACAGGATTGGTTAGATAGAAAATGGATTAATATAATGAAATTGAGACTGGGCAGGGAATGGATAGGAAGCGGCGAGAATTGAGTCTCGGTCGCATAGCCCTGCCTGTGTCGATTAAGGCCCGCTTCGTGTGCAGCCCCGCTGAACAAGCTTGACTTCTACCGGCAACATAATGGACATATGGAATCCAATAAACTGATGTAACTTGATAACTGGGGTGTCGAGGCCCATTAACTCACCATCGATAGGGGTGGGTTGAGGAGAGTAAGGTGTAAATCGGTCGGCGAACACATCAGGTGTTCCGTGCGGAGACCTTCTGGTCGCGGAGGTGAGACGGGCTCGGCGTTCGAGTTTCTCGTGAAAGGTGGCCATATACGCCTAGTACTGAAGTGTTATTAGGTACGGGTGTGCTCGCTGGCACTTCCGAACGACGTATGTGTCGTGTTGTCCAGGTGTGTCCTGATTGCAATCACTGTCCCTCGCAGTAATAGAGTACCACATGTACACTGTGTCGTGACGTAGTAAATACTAAAGAACCCAGAAAATACCATTGTATTGAATTATAATTACTTTGCAACCTTGTATGATTTAGAGATAGTATAATTAAAAGTTTACAGTTTCCCCATACTTTTGCTGTAATAGCATTATGTGCTCTAGGCATGTCATATCATCGGCAAAGTGTTTCTTGTTTGATTGTGGAACCCATGATGTGTTGTGCTCAGAGAATGTCATTTGCTACATAAAACCTGATTTATAAGGATCCACTTGTAGGCGAGTCATTTATGCTTCACCTCACCTATGTTTTAGGGTTCCCCTTGCATATGTCTAATGGGACGGGTTAGTCTTGCTGAGCCTTATGCTCACGTTTGCAGTTAACGAGTTTTTGCAGGTTATACAGTTGAGGAAGGGTTTGATGATGAGGCTGCACCCCCTCCAGGGTGTACAGCCGAGTGGGAACCCTGCACGCCGCCATGATTGAGTGTTCCTAGTGCAAAGTATCCAAGGCATGGATAACATTGCTTTTGCATAGCTAGTGCTGAGAGCGTATCTATAATATATATGTTTCTTTCCTTACGCTAGTGTTGTAAAACTTCCGATGTATGATAAATAAAAGACTTTGTCTTGTACTTATTCAGGTTCTATTCTTGTATAACTGTTGGGTGTCGGATCGCACGACACCACCCAATGAGATCCTCGGATGTCGGGATTCCGGTCCCCACATACGATGTTGGCGAAGGTCTACCGCATGGGAGGTATGTGTAAAGATAATGATGATTTGTATGTTAATGAATGTCGATTCTTCACACTTGTATTTTTTGTAAACTTGGGTTGGTCGATGGGTATTTAGAGCGTGAGGCTTATGCTAGACGACGGACGTCCAATGTTGGTGGTAGTCAATTTCAATCTTCTACAGAGGCTGAATTACGAGAAGAATTGAGACGCACCAAGGAGGATATGCAACAACAACAGCAACAGACACAATTGCTGCTGCAACAACAATTGCAACAGACACGGATGCTGCAGCAACAAATGCATTATTTGTATATGTCTCACGTAATATATAATTTTCCTATTTGACCCATGTCGATTTATAAATGCTTCTACTCAAGATAACACAACTAATTTACTTGATGCAGTTCACGGGTCAAGGTAGCTCTAGTTCTCAATTTGGTCCGCTGCAGCAACCTTACCTCGACATGATGCCTCGACCAATGCAGCCAACATTATAGATTGGCTCCTCCTCACAGGTAAAACTGCTTATCTTATTGACTTGGTTTATATAATGCAATATCGTAACCATTTGTGTTGCAGGGTTCCGAGAGTGGTCAACTGTGTGTTCCACAACCTTACAGATTCATGTCACTCTTGGCTTCTGGATTGCAGCAAAATAATCTAGGTAAACTATAATTTTAGCATTTGACCACTTTCTTCAATTTCAAAATGATTCTAATTATAATCTCACAACTTGAAGTAGTTTTCCCACCGATGCCTTTCCCTCTGGTGCAGACTCACCCATCACAATTTGGACGCAACGGTATGCATGACGTGTATACTTGTTACAATATTTTCATTATAACATCACAAATTAATTAGCACAATATTAAGAAGAAAAGGGTAAGACTTAGCGGAGAGATGAAGTGAAAGAGGGTACAAATGAGAGAGCGAGAGAGGAAGAGATAAATAGAGAGGGAGAGGAAGACAGAGAGAGAGGGATAGATAGAGAGAGAAAAGAAGTGATAGATAGAGAGGGAGAGAAATACATAGAGGGAGAGAGGGAGAGATAGAGCGAAAAGAAGATACGGATAGAGAGGGAGCTAGAGAGAAAGAGATAGAGGGAGAGGGGAAGACATAGAGAGAGTGGGAGAGCGAGTGAGGGCGAGGGAGATAGGGAGAGTGAGAGGAAATGAGAAATCTTTGATAAGTTTTAGTTGAAGTTAACATGTTAAGTTATTAAGTTTCTCTTTTATTTGTTTATTGCAGGGATCTCGTCATGGAACACCTGAAGGTGGCGATGCTTTCCTTAACATCAACGACGGAGGTGCGAGTGGAGGAGATGGGAGCGCAGGACTTGCGAGTGGAGGCTCCCACGATGACATTTGAATTTCGTTTACTCATTTTCGTACTGTTGTGCTTCTGTTTCATTGCGCTTGTGTTTCAAACGTTTGAAAAATCGTGTACGGTGCTATGTTTGAAATGTTTTTGAATTATATCTGTTGTGCAGTATATATTGCTGTTTTGTCTGTAAAATAGAGGCTCCCCAGCAGGGGAGGGAGAGAAATTAAGCAATTTTTTTAAAAAATATGTTATGTGTGTCGGTTTTGCTTAAACCGACACCCATAGTCGCCCTCTGTAGGCTGCCCACGTGGCTCATTATATGCGTCGGTCTCCTGCAACCGACACACTTACATAGAATAAATGTGTCAGTTTATGCGGACCAACGCTCAAACAGTTGCCCGACACGCTCACCACGAGTCCCGTTAGGTGCGTCGGTTTGAAAGGACTGACGCTTTTAAGTGACGTAAGTGTGTCCGTTCCTAGGGCTGACGCATTTAAATCTAAGTGCATCAGTTACCCAAAACCGACGCCCATATCCCATAAATGTGTTGGCCCCGACGCACTTACGTGTTAAAGGTGTCAAATCGATTTCGTCGGCTAAGTGCATCAGTTGACCGATGCCTTTAGTTTATGGGTGTCGATTTCTGTAGGCAACCGACGCTCATATGGCCGACGCCCTATTGATGAATTCCTGTAGTGAGAGGGAGAAAGCCGTCACTACATCAACAAGTCTTCATCAAGATGACAGAGAGGCTAGGGCCACTATGTGGCCCACATGTCCAAATAACAGCCAAACAAATTTTGGCATGTCAAAGCAGGAGAAGTTGTTCGCATCTTCAACTACGGGATTGGACAACAAATCATCGCACTAATTAGGAAAGAGGTAAGTCCCACTCATCGAACTTCAAAAATTCGGTGAGTCCTTGCCAATAGGTAAATTGGTAGTTATCTCATATTTGTTTTCCCCAAATGTATATTTGAATTTCTCATTTGCATTTAGCATGTTTGAATTTTCACACTTGCATGTTGGAAATTAAAATTTCCAACCATCATAAAACTAAAATTTTGAAATAGTAAATAAATTTATTTCGATATGAACCTTGGGCGTAACCACTGGAATTCATCTTCCTAATTCAAAAAAAATATTTCCCTTAATATTCATTACATTTTCAAGTTGTTTCAAGTTGGGCAAAATAATTTGACAAAAGTACAACATGCTTTTTAGCTAACATAACCCGTTTTCGAGTTGTTTTGTTCGTTCTTGAATATTAGTGCAGCCAGGAAAAAAATTTTGACGAGGTTGGAATGCCCCATCTTGCATATCCCTCCATCGATCTCATTTTGAGTTCATGGTGGAGGAATGCTCAAGATGGTGGTCCAATGGAGGAACAAGATGAAGCTCATTCAACTTCAACCTCAACTTGGCAGAAGACATTGAACATGAAGGCTACACCAAAATTCATGGTTGTGAGTTTCTCACACAACGACCTTCAACCCTGGCTACTCTTCAATCGAGGTACAAGTTCAATTTTTTTTTGTTTCTATTGTATTAGGATTGAATGATTTTTGCTTACATTGGTGAGGAATGTTTACACCTTCTCATGATTCAGTTCTTATGCATTCTCATGAGAGTAAGTGCTGGCATTGCTCTTTTTGATTCTTCAAAAAGGAATGTGGCATTGCTAAGATTGACTTAGGAACAAATTTAATCAAGTACCTAGTATTTCATGAGCATTGCTAAGATTGACTTAGACATTTTGTACCTACGTAATGCTTATGGAATGACTCGATGGTTGAATTGGTATCTAGCAACCTAGGAATAGTGATATCCATAATTTTGATTTGAATTTCATTCATACATGACTCACTAAATTTCAAATTCCTAGGCGGGATATTAGAAATGTTTAGTAGGATAAATTTGAGAATCTTGTTTTCCATGATCCACATATTAAATATTTGCTCTTATAAAAAGCTATGATGACTAGAAATTTTACTAGACGGAGGGATCCATATAGTGTATTTATATCACTTGCATTGCTATGAGTAGAGCTTTAGAAAAGAGCCCCACACATATCAATGATTCATACATTGTTCACGGATACACTTGAAATTGGACCCAATGCATCTTTGATTTTGTTCTTCCCCGTACGTACAAATGAAGATTCGGTTATTGTAGGAGGATGAGTCTCGATCTTCCGAGAGGTATGGTAAACTTGATCTGGTAGACATCTCAACGTTGATGATCCGAGGCTCAGAACGAACAGAACCCCACAATCACTACACCACTGCTTCGTTGGTTATCACATGTGTCACACAAATGACCTCGCCACGAAGGCTTATCCTTGCAAGCACAATCAAGAACACAAGCACGAACAGAGAAGTTGCAATCAAAACTAAATTGATCATGATGTGGGGTCTCACAAAACGATGAACGGTGACACTATTCAATGATAGATTGAATATAAGCAAAACTCGACCTTAATGTGGTGACTGCTTCTGAATAAAAAAGAGTTAGGGGCTTGAAAGAACCATGGACGCAACCCTAATGGGCTTCCACACGATACACGGGCCAGCGGACCAATGGACGGTGACGCAGCACCCTCACAAATTTTGGACATCCACTTGTTTCGTTGATTCCCATCAACTCAAAAAGAATTTTGAGGTGGGACCAGTTCCATTGGAAGCTTTATGAAATTTTAGTTCCAACCATATGTAGAACATCCAAATCCGACTCCATATTTGTTTAGGACGTCAATTTTGGTGAAGGCAGCTCTTGTAATCTGAGGTGGAGTCGAAGTCGAGTTGGGCTTGGAGTCCTCTTTGGTGTGGACGTCCTATCTCCTCCTACTTGACTTCTTGGACTTCTCCAAGCCCTTGCTGGTCCTCTCCATTGTTCCAAATCAATAAAACTTGTATGGAAACAAGTGTATGTTCTAAAAAATAGTTGACAAGGTTAGAACGTACGTGGAGATCCAACTGTCGCGCGCATGCTCTAGTGATCGGTCCTTGTATTGTATGCAAAGGAGAGATGTCCTCATCATCCTACCCCTATTGAATTGGAGTCGTCCTCGACTCAAGCTCATCTTCCTCACCTAAGTATTGTTTGAAATCTGAAATGTTATATGTGGGACTAACCTCAAACTTCCTCACCTATCTTTTCTCAAATTAACCCACACCAAATCACCGGATTCTAATTTTACCCCCTTCCTACCTTTACTAGCAGCAATGTGATACTTTTCATTCATTTTTTCAATTTGCAACTTAGTAGTTTCATGCAACATAAGAATAAATTCAGAACGTTGTGTAGCATCTAAGTTCACAATTTCAGAATGTGGTAAAGGTAGCAAATCAATTGGAGCACGAGGATTGAAACCATATACTACCATAAATGGACTTAACTTGGTTGTGGAGTGAATAGACCTGTTATAAGCAAACCAAAATATGCAGCAAACACTCCTCCCACAACCTCAAATTATCTTTCAAAACAACCGGCAACATAGTAGATAAGGTATGATTAACTACCACCGTTTGCCCATCAGCTTATGGATGACAAGTAGTAGAAAACAACAACTTTATTCCCAATTTATACCATAAAGTTCCCCAAAAGTGGCTCAAAAACTTAGCATCCCTATTAGAAACAATAGTATTGGGAACACCATGCAAACGCATTACCTCATTAAAGTACAAATCAGCAACATGTGAAGCATTATCTGTCTCGTGGCAGGGTATAAAATGTGTCATTTTAGAGAAACGATCAACAATCACAGATACACTATACCCCTCCCCCTCTTTGTTCTAAGCAATCTTAAAACAAAGTCCATAGAAATATCCTCCCAAAGTGCACTAGGAACAGAAATAGGCATATAAAGACGATGTGGGTTAAGTCGAGATTTAGCTTTGTTGCATGTCGTGCAACATGAAACGTAGCACTCCATATCATGCCTCATTCATGGCGAAAAGAAGTGAGCGGACAGCACATCTTCTGTCTTTTAACACCAAAATGTCCCATCAAACCACCTCCATGCGCTTCCTGCAACAAGAAAAGAGGAACAGAGCTAGCTGGAACACATAGCTTGTTAGCACGATAGAGAAGGCCTTCACGCAACAGGAATTTCTGCCATGTTCTTCCCCCTTTACGATTGTCAAAGGCATCTTTGAAGTCCAAATCAGTAGCATACAATCTATTTATGGTTTACAAACCAAAGATTCTATTAGAAAGTTGGGACAACCTAGTATAACATCTAGATAAAGCATCGGAAATCACATTGTCTTTCCCGTTCTTATTTATAATGATGTAAGGAAATGACTCTATGAACTCAATCCATTTAGCATGACATTTGTTCAGATTTGCTTGTCCTTTAAGATACTTCAAAGACTCACGATTTGAATGTATGAATAATTCTTTAGACCATAGGTAATGTTGCCAACTTTGCAATAGATGCACTAAAGCATAAAGTTCTTTGTGATGCAATTTTTCACTAAAGAAAGGAACAGGTTTACCTCCTTGAATGAGCACTCCTCCAATGCCAATGCCGCTCACATCACATTCAAGCTCAAAGGTCTTCTCAAAATGAGGACGTTGCAACAATGGTGCTTGTGTGAGCTTCAACTTAAGAGCATCAAAATCTTGTTGTTGTGCTGGTCTCCATCGAAACAGCACACTATGCTTTGTCAACTCGTGGAGAGGTGCCGCAATGGTGCTGAAATTCCGCAGAAACACTGGTAGAAAACTATGAGACGAAGAAAAATCCGAACCTACGTGACCGTAGTCAGATGTGGCCAGCTCGTGATGGCAACAATCTTTGCGTCTTCCACCTTAATGCCCTGCAAAGTAACAACATAACCAAGAAAAGACACACAATTGGTGGAAAAGGTGCACTTCTGAAGGTTACCAAGTAAACGTGCATTGCACAAGACATTAAAAACAGCACACAAATGTTCAATATGCTCATCATATGACTTGCTGTAAATAAGGATATCATCAAAGTAAACCACCAAAAATTTATCATTGAAAGCACGTAAAACCTCGTTCATCAATCTCATGAAAGTGTTGGGCGCATTAGTTAAACCAAATGGCATGACTAACCATCCATATAGTTTGAATTTAGTTTAAAAGACAGTTTTCCATTCATCACCTAAAGCCATACGAATATGATGATACCCACTACACAAATCAATCTTGGAGAAAATAACAGAACCACTCAACTCATCAAGCATGTCATCCAATCTAGGAATGGGATAGCAATAATGAATGGTAATGTTATTGATGGCTTCACAATCAACACACATGCGCCAAGTGCCATCTTTCTTAGGAACCAAAAGAACAAGAACAGAACAAGGACTAAGGCTCTCATGAATGTACTCGCGGTCTAGAAGATCTTGGACTTGTCGCTGAATTTCCTTAGTCTCGTCAGGGTTGGTCTTGTAGGCAGCACGGTTGCGCAAGCTCGCCCCTTGAATCAAATCAATCTTGTGCTCAATGCCTCGCACATGTGGTAATCTAGGGGGTATCTCTAATGGAAAAACATCCATATACTCCTGCAAAAGGTTAGCAACAACAGCTGGCAAAGCAATGGATGAATCCTCAATGGAATATAAAGCATGTTTGCACACTAAAGCATAGCAAGTTCCATTAGAGGCATATAATTCATCAAGATCAGATTTAGTTGCAAGCAAAACATGATTTTTCAACTTAATAGGTTTCTGAATTTCAGAATTGAAAACTCCCTTTTGCTTAGCATTATTCTTTTTCTCATGCTCAAATTGCACAATTTCAGTGGGAGTCATAGGAAGCAACACAATTTTCTTGCCCTCATGCTTGAGAGTATACTTATTAGATCAACCATACCAAATAGCATCAGTATCAAACTCCCAAGGATGTCCCAACAAAAGAGGGCAAGCACCAATAGGTACCAAATCAAAATCAGCAAAATCATGATAAGAACCAATGGAAAAATGTATCCTTGCTGTTTGTGTTACCTTTACCTACCATTGAATGTGATAAGGGTGGGGATGCTCCCGTGTGGTCAAACCAAGCTTCTTGACCACCTTAACATTCACCAAATTGTTGCAGCTACCACCATCAATGATGGTATGTACACGGTACTCCTTGACACCAAGAAACATGTTGAAAAGGTTGTGATGTTGGCGGCTGTCGTCCTCTCCAACCGTGGCACTCAAATCTCGCTGCACAATCAAAGTCCTATAGTTGTTGGTCGCAGATGTACCAAGAACTTCCTCAGCACCGTCATCAGAACCTGAAATGTTAGCTGCAATAAAATTTTCATCTTCAATATCATAAGCACTAACATACCCACCATCAGCAGTGGCAATGATCGCCAGCTTGCTGTGGCAATCTCGTTGCATATGTCCAAGTCCCTTGCAGCGGTGGCACTTGATGTCAGAGGTGCGACTGGTGGAGGTGTTGGGTGCAGCAGCCTTTGCTGCAAAACCTGGAGGCATCTGTGACTTGCTATTATCCTGTCACCGCAATGTATAAGGTGCGTTGCTGCGTACAACACCAGTGGAGGGTGGTGTAGACGCACATACGCTCGAGGAGGGCGCTACTTTGGATGGCACTGGAAGCTGTCGTGGCGTGAAGGTGTTGTTCCGCCACTGTTGTTGGTGACCCTGCACTTCTTTTTCTGCTCACATAGTGAAATAAACATTGGATAGAATGATATTCCTTGTAATTAACTATGTCCTGGATCTCACGCTGCAAGCCCCCATAAACCTAACAATTTGGTCTTCCTGATCCTCAACTACCCTGCATCGAAGCATACCTTTCTGCAACTCTTGGTAGTACTCTTGGACAGTCATGTCATTCTGATCGAAGCGTTGCAATTTCTTAAGAAGATCACGTCTATATGAAGGAGGAACGAACCGAGCGTGCATCTCTTCTTTTAATGCAGCCCATGTCTGTGGAGCATTACGTGTATTGACAAGTTCATTCCACCAAATGATAGCAAAACCTTTGAACTCACTAGTGGCTTGTCTAACTCTATGTCGCCTGGGAAGAAGATAAGAGCTAAATTTTTGTTCTACCATCATCTCCCAATCCAAGTAAGTCTCAGCATCATAAGTTCCATAAAACAGTGGAATAGAAAACTTAATCTTAGCGTAAGGATCATTATCTTGTACATTCGGGGGCATAATGATTAGGTCTAACTCTCATACCTTGACAATTTTGTCGAAGGTGACAACGCTGCTGTGCATCAACCTCGTCATTATTGAAGTCATCCTCCGTGTCATTGTGAGCATGTGCGTCAGTATCAAGGATGATAGAGGGTGTTGCTTGTTTGGGAAGATGAGCCTCCATCTCGTCCAACTGTGTGGTCAGACTAGCAACACTTGTATGAAGCCTTTGAAAGGTGGTTGTTTTAGTGGTCTGGTAGTTGTTGAAAGCTTCAGTCATCGCCCGCACTATGTCCCATATTTCCAAATGGGACACACACTCATTATCATCTGGAGGTGTAGAACCAGAGGTCTTATGCATAGGATTCTTTCCTGTCATTGTTAGTACAAAACATAAATGAAGACAAAAGGATCATGAAGAAACCTATTACTGCGCTCTCTGAAGTGGAAGTGGTAGTGGAAAAATCGAGCAGTAAGATAAGTTTTACCAGCTCTTACAAGTTTCTTACCAGCACTGCAGGTGGCCAACGGTGACCAGTGTTAATGCAAGCAGAGAGTGGGTGTGATTGAAGAGGTTGCCTGTTCTGCTCAAGAGAAGGTGGAGCTTTGGAAGGCTCAAATGCAGTATATGTACATGGCACAGAAGTTAGTAATGGATAGCAATGCTAAATATGTGTCCAAGGGATTTGACCTAGTTGCTGGCCTAAAATGTATTAGAACCGTTGTGGCAACAAGCAAGGAACAAGGATGAATGATCTCGAGAGGTATGGTAAACTTGATTGGGTGGAGATCTCGACATTGATGATCCAAGGTTCCGAACGAATGGAACCCCACAATCACTACACCACTGCTTCGTTGGTTATCACCCATGTCACACGAATAACCTCACCACGAAGGCTTATCCCTGCAAGCACAATCAAGAACACAAGCAAGAACATATAAGTTGCAATCAAAACTTAATTGATCCCGAAGTGGGATCTCACAAACCGATGAACGGTGACACTACTCAATGACAGATTGAATCTAAGCAAAACCCGACCCTATTGTGGTGATGACTTCTGAATAAAAAGGAGTTAGGGGCATGCAAGACCCCTGGACGGAACTATAATGGGCTTCCACATGATACACGGGCCAGCGGCCCAAAGGACGGTGACGCAACACCCTGACAGATTCTGGACGTCCATTTGTTTCGCCGATTCCCACCAACTCAGAAAGAAGTTTGAAGTGGAACTGGTTCCATTGGAAGCTTTATGAAATTATGGTTCCAAACATATATAGAACAACCAAATCCGACTCCCTATGTGTCTGGGACGTCAATTTTGGTGAAGGCAGCTCTTGGAATCCGAGGTGGAGTCTAAGTCGAGTTGGGCTTGGACTCCTCCTTGGTGTGGACGTCCTATCTCCTCCTCCTTGACTCCTTGGACTTCTCCAAGCCCTTGCTGGTCCTCTCCATTGTTCGTAATCAATAAAAATGCTTGGAAACAAGCGTAAATTTTGAAAAACAATTGATAAAGTTAGAACATACCCGGAGATCCAACTGTCGCGCATGTTCTCTAGTAATCGGTCCTTGTATTGTATGCAAAGGAGAAATGTCCTCATCAGGTTACCTAACCCAAAAATTCATTTGCACAAAATATCGGGAGCTAAACATCCCCTCTCTATCATAGAGGGGAAGTTTGCAGGAGTAAAATAACTATGCAGGAATTTAAAGATCTGATTGTTGGAATCCCTAGAGGATTCCATTTCAACATCTCTTGGCCAAGGAGTAAAGTAGGATGGTTGCCACCTATCAGAAATTAAGTCCGAAGGTCAACATCTCTTGGCCACGAGGCTGGAGATTTGATATGGAAACCCTCCGTGAGCAACTTATGGGCTGCTACAAATATGTGCGAGCATTATGCTCTCAACTATTCAAAGCACTCATTCAAGCTCAACAGAATTGCAACCATCATTGGGTGTAAGTTATTCCTTTGTGGCTAAAAGGTATGATGTACCTTTACCAAGGAATGACAAGATCACACACAATGTATATTGGGTGCAAGTTGGTCCTATTTGGCTAGAAGGTATTTTATACCTTTGCCAAGGAACAACGGATCACACTCAACCCGTGTTGAGTGCACATCATCCTTTGTGGTTATAGGTATGTTGTACCTTAGCCAAGGAATAACGGAACACACTCAACGCATGTTGAGTGCACGTCATGCCTTTGTGTGAAGGGTTATCACTACCTTAGCCAAGGAATAACAAGGTACATCCAAGCAATAGAAACCTTGAAGTGTGGATGAGCGACATCAACAACACTCTCCTCGACCACACTCATTAAACCCATGGAAGGCAATCCAACATCGACACTCAACCTCCAATGTCAAAGCCCCGCTGCAACATGGTTAGGCCAACCCCATGGCCTACATCCGTCGTTAGGGTTTTAGCCCCTATCTCGGACCTTGACCAAGAGCAAGCTTGGGGGAGGACCCCCACTTGAGCTAACTTGTATCATACCCCTTGCATATTTATTTTCCGTTCACCCATCATCCACCTTGCATATACAAATAAGGAAAAAAACATAAAAATAAGTAGAGTAGATTTCCTTTCAAAATAAAATAAAAGATGTGCGGTAAGAATGATTTGGAATTCACATATATGAAATGATGAATAGTTGCTCTATTTTAATTTTTCCTAAGTCCCTAGTTTACAACTTACTCTTCCAAAATATTGCTTTCATTTGCTAGAATTACTTGTGCCTTGATTTTGTGGGTAGCAAAAGCTTAATCCAATTCTAAGTTGTTGTGAGATCTGATATAGTGATAGGGCTTCTATTCCTAGTTTGAAATTCAAACTTAGATTTCTGGAGACAATTCTAAAAATATTTAAGTTACTCTCATTTGATTGGAAATACCTACCAAAGCCATATGATATTTTTACATTGATAGACCTTATGCATATGCTATTTGTCTTGACATTGAGCCTAGTCAAACTAGTATAGACCTATGTGAGAATTCATTCATTTTGAATTCAAGACTTCACTTGCACATGCTATAAATCTACACTAGAAGTAAGCAAAATCCCAACATACCATCCTTCAACAATAAAAATAGAAGCTCCATACCCTTCATGTTTAAGTACTCTCTCCAAAATTTCTTGCATAAAAAGGGAGTAGAAAACATGGCTAAAAAATGCATGCTTACATCAAAAGCATGAGAAAAAAAAGATAAAAAGAAAAGAAAAGTAGTCATGTTTCATCCCTGCAAAATAAGAGAGTCCACACAAATAGGAGTCATCTCAAATATCCACATCCACGTCCACTCCATCACACATGCACAAGACTTGAATCAAATAGTTTTGAAATGATTTCTCCTAAGGCTTGCTTTTTTAACTAAGCAATATTATGTGTTGCAAATATACCTACTATATTCCCTACCAAGCTCCACATACAAGCCTTATTTAGTGGTAGAATGAATTTAGGCAAAATGCCTTGGTGAGGACATATTTCCACTACACATAAAGGAGAGACTGAGAGAGTCAAATTGAGGTACTTATATTCTAAATTGAACTTTCTAGAATTCGAGTGAAACTTAATCTCTATGGTATGTGTGCTCCATTTGTTGTTCTATCTTTCAACCACCCATGAATAGGAGATGGCATAAGCCCCATTTTTTGCAATACTAGGTAGAGTATTTTGTTGTGCACATGGTACTTTTGAAAATATAACATTGTATCAACTCCTAATCATCAACCTAAAGTCTTGACTTTGCTTGGACGAGCAAAGGATAAGCTTGGGAAAGTTTGTTGACGACTGTTATATACCAATTTCACCCGTCAATATAACTCAATTATGTGAAGGAAATATCATTTTTTGCACCCATCACCTCTCTATTTAACCTATTTCCACTTGTACTTGGAGAAATTGGTGCATGCAGGTATTTTATACAGAATTGAGGTGAAACAAGAGGATGGATTCTATAAAATATCATCCTAGCCAATCAAGCACCAAAATGTGGCACCACATGGATCAAATGGCCCAAAAACAGAAGTATCCAAGGCCATCCAACGGTGTACACACTATTTCAGTAAAGGGGACCCACCTGGAAGTCACCGCAAGAAAGCACATACTGTTTGGAGAACTTACCAGGTCGGCCGACTCCCCTAGTCGGCCGACCTGGTTTCTCCTCCAAACTCGGTTAGCTACCACGTGTTGGCTCCTCTTGGCTTGAAGAAGTCGTTGATGACTGATTCATGCGCTTTTAGTGGCGGGAACGACCCTTCTCCATGCTATAAATAGGACCCCTCACCCCTCACTTCAACACATGCCACTTGCGCATCATTCTATTGTATACAATAGTTCTCTTAGTCCTTAGTGGAGTTAGGCTATAGAGAGGAGAGCCTATAGTCTCAAGTCCAAGTTGGGAAAGGTATGGCTCATGTATCTTTTTATTTGTTACTTTATGCATAATAAAGATATTATCTTTAGTCTTTTTATTCATATACTTGGATGAATTGTTTCTTGTTTGATGGATTCCATGTATGTGGTTGGAGCAGTATTTATGATTTTGCCATATCACTCCTAATCTATCATCATAAACACTACAAACCCCGACTATAGTCTAATTAGTTATGATATGATCATGTTAATATGAATAACTTATGATATGTCTCAACATTGGTTCAACGATGTTTAGGTTAGTCATTGCCTTAGAGAGGTACTTGTACTCGAGCCTCTAAGGTATTTACTTAGTATGCTAGCATGGTGCTAGGATAGTAAGTAGCGTTGGATGTCTCGTAGACCCACGAATTGAAAAGGTAGGCAGTAGGTGGTGATAGCAATATCTGCCCTTTGTAATGCTCCACGTTTGGCTATGTCACAGGCTCTTGGCGGGAGTCGCCCTAGTATTGCTAGTGGTAAACATGTGCCGATATGTTGAACAACTTAGCATAACGACCATTTACATGCTCATTAGTATCTAACCTAGGCTATGTATATGTATATTAGATGCATTTTAGGAGCAACTCTCCAACTCTTAGTCTAACCTTTATTAGGACCCATCTACCCTTTAGAATAGATTGCTTAGGTGTCTATCACACTACCCATATATTATAAACTTACCTCCGTCTTGATAATTGATTAATATCACATAGCTTGATCATAAGAGTATTGTTTACTTTACTCCATTGCCTTTGTTTGGGATAAATACAATACCCTTTGGAATACTCTTTGGTGAATTGTACACGACAGTTTTCGTGCACATGCGGACCTCATCTCTTTTGAGAGATGATCTGTGATGTAAGAAACATCAACAATAAAATGTCGCAATATTGCAAGAAAAGGATCACAAGGTGTTTATGAAGCAATAGGAATCCTTGGTTATGGAAAGAACAACCTAGAAATGAAGGAATCGAAGAAACTAGGGTTTCTCTCTAGAGTTACCTTGTGAGACCAAATCCGAGGAAAACTTCATATCAAAGGGCGAAGTAGTCTGGGATTAGGCTTCCCGACACACCAAGGGATCTTCACGTGGATTCCTCGAAGGATTTGATGGAGGGACTCAAAAAATTCCAATGGGGGACATTTTTTAGTGGGGCGCACATTTGAGGGAGTTTGAATAGAATGAGAAGAGTTGGGACTCGATGCTTGGGTTAAGTCCCCAAGGTTCAGACTAGTCCCGTGGGGATACTGGACAAGTTCAGGAGCCGGACCAGGTCTGAACCTATCTAGAAGTCTGGACAAGACCGGTGATAGTTTCAACTAGTCCGATGTGGACTTGTCTGAGCCTGCTTGGACTTGTCTAGGTGGTCGGACTTGTTCAGCTCTGAGGGCGGACTAGTCCTATCCTAGACAACAAATTCTCATATATATTGAGAGATTTGCATGTAATGATCCATATGGACTATTTTTCACAGATATTCTTAATGAATGTGGCCAGTAAAGCAACAAACAATCATACAATGACCATTATTCAAAGAGACAATAATCAAAAATAGTTTTATAAAAAATTTAGGGGGGCAAGTTTTCGAAAGCATGCATAATTTTGAAGAAAATAAACAACTAAGAGTCAGTAGTGCAACATTTCAAGACACATTTCGAGAATCAATGATACTTAACTCATTCCTAAGTTCGCAAAAGCATTTTTCATCTAGTGGCTTGGTAACGATATCAGCTAGTTGTTTTTTGGTTCTCACATGTGAAATAACAATACCCCCCTTCATTAAATGGTCTCTCAAGATGTGGTGCAGATGTGAACGTGTTTTGTCCTAGAGTGTTCAACGGGATTATGGGCAATCTTAATGGGACTCCCATTGTCGCATAGGAGTGGAACATGGTTCATATTGATACCATAGTCCCTTAGACTTTGTCACATGCAAAGAAGTTGTGCACAACAACTTCTGACTGTGACATGCTCTGCATCGGCTGTGGATAGGGCAATGGAGTTTTGCTTCTTGGATGACCATGAGACTAGGGACCTAACCAAGAATTGGCAAGTCCCGGAGGTACTTTTCCTATCCACCCTGCATCTGACATAATTCACATCGGAGTATCCGATGAGATTGAACTTGGACCCTTTAGGATACCACAACCGTAGGGTAGGTGTATGAACCACATAGCAGAAGATTCTCTTAACGGTCATCAATAGACATTCGTTAGGAGCGGCTTGAAACCACGCAAACATGCATACACTTAACATAATATTGGGCCTAGATGCACAAAGGTAAAGTAGGGATTCAATCATGGAACGGTATACCTTTTGATCCACATTGAGGCTGTCTTGGTCGAGGTCGAGATGTTTATTTGTCTCCATTGGCATCTGTTGACAGCTGTTATATACCGATTTCAGCCGTCAATATAACTCAATTATGTGAAGGATTGATCATTTCTTGCACACATCACCTTTCTACTTGACCTATTTCCACTTGTACTTGGAGAAATATGTGTATGCAGATATTTATACAGGAATTGAGGGAAAGTATGGGGAGCAACCCTATAAAATATCATCCCAGCCAATCAGGCGATGACACGTGGCACCCCATGGATCAAATGGCCCACAAACAGAAGTATCTGAGGCCATCCAACAGTGTAGCACCAATATCAGTCAATGGGACCCACTTGGCAGCCACCTGGAGGAAGTACGGGTTGTTTGGAGCTCTGACCAGGTCGGCCGAACCAGGGAGTCAGCCGACCTGGTCCTGGCGCCAAATGCGGTCAACTTCCACGTGTTGGCTCCCCCCGACTCCCTGGAGTCAATGACGATTGATTCGCACGCTTTTGGTGGCGGGAACTAACCTCAACACTAGTATAAATAGGACCCCATACCTCTCACTTCAACACACACCACTTGGTCATCATTCTATTATATACACTATCTTTTATAGTCCTTAGAGGAGTTTGGATGTAGAGAGGAGAGCCTCTAGTCCCAAGTCCAAATTTGGAAAGGAGTAGAAGGAGTCTCTCTTCCCAATTCCACATTGGGAAAGGTATGTATCATGTATTCCTTCTTGTATTTGTGACTTTGTGCTCAATAAAGATATTATCTTTAGCCTTCTTTTATACGTATACTTGGACAAAGAGTTTGTTGTTTGATTGTGGAGTCCATGTACGTGCAAGATATAGTCTTTATGATTGTACTCTCCTGATCAAATCTTATGGTCATAAACACTATACACCCCCACTATAGTCTATGTAGTTATTCAAAGATTATGTTAATATGAATAACTATGCTATGCAATCAACATTGGTTCAACGATGATTTAGTTCATTGCCTTAGGATGGCTTGTGCTGCAGCTCTTGAGGTATTTGCTTAGTATGCTAGCATGGTGCTAGGGTATTTAAGTAGCGTTGGATGTCTCGTAGACCCATGGATTGAAGAGGTAGGCAGTAGGTGGTGATAGTCGTGTCTGTCCTTTGTAATCCTCAACGTTCGGCTATGCCACAGGCTCTTGGAGGGAGTCGCCCTAGTATTGCTAGGGGTAAGCCCGTGCCCAATATGTTGAATAGCATTGCATAGGAATTCATCACTGACATGACCATAAGTATCTACCTTAGGCTATGTATATGTATTAGGAGCATTGTAGGAGCAACTCTCTAACTCTTAATCCAATCTCCCTCCAGGACCCATTTACCCTTTAGAATAGATTGCCTAGGTGTGTGTCGCACTACCCCTATTATCAGCTTACCCCCTGTCCAGATAATTGATTGGTATCCCATAGCTTGACCATTAGAGTAGTATATACTTTACTCCATTGCCTTCCTTTGGGATAAATACAATACCCTTGGGAATACTCATGGGTGAAATGCTACAATGGTATCATGAATATCCAAGTCGTTAGAGATTTGCTTGGATAATCCAAGTCATGGATATTCACATGATTTGTGAAAATCCATGTCATCATGGGATGCATGGGAATTATTTCCCTAGGACCCATGAGGATTTTTTTCAAACAACAACTCCAATGGCTACCATTCACATGGAGGTCAAGGGTGAAATTAACATCACCCTTGTATTCAAGGAGGCTATGGCTTTCCAAGGGATTTAAATTCAACTAGCCTACCTTGTAGTATCTTGGCCAAGCAGAAATCAAGACAACATTCACATGAAGATCTTGGCCAAGGACAAGAACTTTAGGAGCATTCAAAGTCGAAGATATCCCAAATCACTTGTTGGGATTCCCACACATCGACCAAACCCATTCAACCTAGGGAAAGTTACATTGTGGATGAAGCGTTTCTTGTTTGATTGTGGAGTCCACATGTCATCATGCTGAAGGAAGCCTTTGATCCATGATCAGGGAATACATTCAACAGGGAGAACCCGTTGCTACAACAACATGTCTATATCAATACAACGGGGAGAGGCTAGGGACACCATGTGGACCACATGTCCGAATGACAGCCAAATGAGTTTGGCATGTCAAAACAGGAGAAATCATCCACATCTTCAACTCCGGGATTGGACAACAAATCATCGCACTGAACAGAATGGAGGTAAGTCCTAC
Organism: Tuctoria greenei; assembly: GCA_036927565.1. Classification (NCBI taxonomy): domain Eukaryota; kingdom Viridiplantae; phylum Streptophyta; class Magnoliopsida; order Poales; family Poaceae; genus Tuctoria; species Tuctoria greenei. The sequence goes on along the minus strand of JAYESD010000010.1, from coordinate 127,441,854 downwards.
TCATCGGACTTCAAAAATTCGGTGAGTCCTTGCCAATAGGTTAATTGGTAGTTATCTCATATTTGTTTTCCAAATTGCATCAACCCTTGCATTTGCATGTTTGAAATTACACACTTGCATGTTGGAAAGTAAAATTTCCAACCATCATAAAACTAAAAATTTGAATTAGGGGAGAAATTTAATTGGATATGAACTACATGCATGACCACTTGAATTTATCTTCCTAGTTCAAAACAAAAAGATTTACTTTGACCCTCATTGCATTTACATGTTATTTCAAGCTGGGAAAGACAATTTGAAAATTGGTTTCAATTTGCTTTTGGCTAACGTAACCCGTTTTCGAGTTGTTTTGTGTGTTCTTGAATAAAGTGCAACTAGGTCGAAATTGTGAAGAGGTGATATGGCAAGAAATTGGAAGGTTTCATCAAGCTCAAGTCACTATTGAGAGGATTTGAGAACACTTCTCTCCTTCAAACTCATTTTGAGTTTGAGGAAGAGAAATGTTCAAGATGATGACCCAATGGAGGAGCCAAAACCAAATCCGTTGCCAAATCCAATCTCAACTTGGCATTTGACATCAATCATTAAGCCTACGCCGAAAATCAAGGTTGTGAGTTTCTCACACAAAGACCTTCGTCACCAACTGCTCTTCAAATGAGGTATGAGTTTAGAATTTTTCATTGTTTGGATTGCCATAGAATTGAATGTGTTTGCTTGCATTTGTGAGGAAGGTTGACACTTCCTCATCATTTAATTCTCATGCATCCTCACAAGATTAAGTGTGGGTATTTGACTTTTGGATCTCCAAAAGGAAATCCCACCTTACATGGAAAAATCTAAAACAAGTACCTAGAATCCTTTAATTATTGTTTTGTAGACTTAGTCATTTTTGTCTAGGTTTAGAAAATAAAACTTTTGGGCATGACTTAATTGGTGAATTGGCATATAGAAACTTGGGCATCGTGAAAGCCATAATTTTTAATTGAGCTTCATGCATAGATGGTGTCACTAGATTTCAAACTCCTAGGAATAAGTGATATCCTTGCTCTAAAATTGAATTGCTTTTTTTGGAGGAGTCACTAAATTTTAAAATCCTAGTGATGTTCAGGAGGATAAAATTGAGAATCTTGTTTGCCATGGTCTAAATGATAAAATTTTCTCTTGAAAGCTAAGATGGTTAGAAACTTTAAAACATGTAGGGATCCATATAGTATATTTCTATCACATGCATTGCTATGAGTAGGAGCTTTAGAAAATATGCAACATGAATTATCCATAAAGCTCCACTCTTATCAACGAATAACACATTGATCATGGATACACTTGACATTGGAACCAATGCATCTTTTATTTTGTTCTTCCCCGTATGTACAAATGAAAGTTTGGTTACCTAACCCGAACGTTCATTTGTACAAGTATTGGGAGCTAGCCATCCCTCTCTATTCAAGAGAGGAGGTTTGCAAGGGTAATATTACTATGCAGGCATTCAATAAGCTGATTGTTGGGATCCCTAGAGGATCCCATTTCAACATCTCTTGGCCAAGGAGTAAATGAGGGTGGTTGCTACCTATCGGAAATTATGCCCGAAGGTCAATCATAACTATACGAGGCTAGAGATTTGAAATGGGAACCCTCCATGAGCAACCAATGGGCTGCCACGAATTGGTGAGAGCATTATGCTCTCAACTATTCTAAGCACTCATTCAAGCTCAAGGGATTTGCCACAATCATTGGGTGCAAGTTGTTCCTATGTGGCTAGAAGCCAAGGAATGACAAATCACACCGAACACATGGAGACCCTGATGTGCGAACGATCAACATCGAAAACACTCTATTCAACCACACTCATAGTGTCCATGGGAGGCAACACAACAATCAACACTCAACCCTCCATTGTCAAAGCCATGTTGCAACAAGGATAGTCCAACTCATGGCCTACCTCCGTCGTTAGGGTTTCAACCCCTATCACGGACCTTGATCAAGAATAAGCCTGGGGGAGGACCCCCACTTGAGGTAACTTGTATCACACCCACTGCATTTTTATTTCAAATCATCCATTGCATATTTACTTTCCATTCATCCACCATCGACCATGCATCTAAAAAAACATAAAAATAGGAACTTAGATTTGCTTTGCTTATCAAATAAAGACGTGCGGTAAGAATGATTTAGAATTCACATAGATGAAATGATGAATAGTTGCTCTGTTTTATTTTTCCTATGTCCCTAGTTTACAACTTGCTACTCTCCGAATATTGCTTAAATTGGCTAAAATTAACTTTGCCTTGATTTAGAAATTGTGTGTAGCAAAAGCTTAATCTACTTCTAGGTTGTTGGGAGATTTGAATTAGTAATAGGGCTGCTATTCATATTTTGAAAGTGAAACTTGGATCTCCGGAGAAATTCTATCAAGATTTAAGTTTCCCTCATTTGATTGGAAATACCTACCAAAGCCATATGATATTCATACATAGACAACACCTTATGCATATGCTATTTCCTTTCACATTGAGCCCAGACAAACTAGTATAGACCTATGTGAGAAATCATTCAATTCTTTTTTAATTAAAGACTTCACTTGCACATGCTATACTTCTACACTAGAAGGAAGCAAAATTCCATCATATCCACCATTCCACAATAAAAAGAGAAACTCCATGCTATTCATAGTAAGCACTCTCTTCAAGTTATTGCATAAAAAGGAGTCCAAGACATGGCTACAAGAAAAAGAAAAAGAAAATGCATGATTATATCATAAGCATGAGAAAAAAAAATAATATGCTTACTCCATAACCATCAAAAAAAGGTAGCCATGTTCCATCCTTGCAATAAAGAGAGTCCACATCAAAAGGAGTCATCTCAATGTTTCCATATCCACCTCCATTCCATCACACATGCACAAGTCTTGATTCAAAAGTTTGAATCGATTTCTCCTAAGGCTTGCTCTTTTGACATAGAAATATTATGTGTTGCAAACATGCCTACTTACTTTCCCTACCAAGCTCCACATACAAGCCATATTCAAAGAGTAGGAATAGTATAGGCATAATGCCTTGGTGAGGACATATTTCCACTATACACAAAGGAGTGATTGAGAGAATCAATTGAGGTACTTATAATCTAATTTGAATCTCTCCGAAATTTAAGTGGAACTTGATATCTAGGCTATGCTTGCTCCATTTGCTGTTCTATCTTTCAATTACCCATGAATAGGAGAAGGCATAATTCCCATAATGACTTAAGAAGGGTGAAGTACCATAGCCACTTTTTGCAACACTAGGTAGAGTATTTTATTGTGCACTTGGTACTTTTGAAAGGTAGAACATTGTAGCAACTCCTGATCATCAACCTAAAATCTTGACTTTGCTCGGGACGAGCAAAGGATAAGCTTGGGGGAGTTTGTTGACGGCTGTTATGTACCAATTTCAGCTGTCAATATAACTCAATTATGTGAAGGATTGATCATTTTTTGCACACATCACCTTTCTACTTGACCTATTTCTACTTGTACTTGGAGAAATATGTGTATGCATATATTTATACAGGAATGGAGGAAAAGTATGGGGAGCAATCCTATAAAATATCATCCCAACCAATCAGGCGACGACACGTGGCACCACATGGATCAAATGGCCCACAATTAGAAGTATTCGAGGCCATCCAACGGTGTAGCACCAATATCAGTCAATGAGACCCACCTGGCAGCCACCTAGAGGAAGTACGGGCCATTTGGAGCCTTGACCAGGTCGGCCGAACCAGGGGGTCGGCTGACATGGTCCTGGCGCCAAACGCGGTCAACTTCCATGTGTTGGCTCCTCCCGGATCCCTGGAGTCAATGACGACTGATTCGCGCACTTTTGGTGATGGGAACCAACCTCAACACTAGTATAAATAGGACCCCATACCCCTCACTTCAACACACACCACTTGGGCATCATTCTATTGTATACACTATCTTCCATAGTCCTTAGAGGAGTTAGGATGTAGAGAGGAGAGACTCTAGTCCCAAGTCCAAATTGGTAAAGGAGTAGAAGGAGTCTCTCTTCCCAATTCCACATTGGGAAAGGTATGTCTCATGTATTCCTTCTTGTATTTGTGAATTTGTGCTCAATAAGATATTATCTTTTGTCTTCTTTTATACATATACTTGGACAAAGTGTTTCTTGTTTGATTGTGGAGTCCATGTAAGTGGAAGGTATAGTCTTTATGATTGTACTCTCATGATCACATCTTATGGTCATAAACACTATAGACCCCCCCTATAGTCTATGTAGTTATTCAATGATTATGTTAATACGAATAACTATGTTATGCAATCAACATTGGTTCAACGATAATTTAGTTCATTGCCTTAGGATGGATTGTGCTGCAGCTCTTAAGGTATTTGCTCAGTATGCTAGCATGGTGCTAGGGTATTTAAGTAGCGTTGGATGTCTCGTAGACCCACAGGTTGAAGAGTTAGGCAGTAGGTGGTGACAGCCCTATTTGTCCTTTGTAATCTTCCACGTTCGGCTATGCCACACGCTCTTGGCGGGAGTCGCCCTAGTACTGCTAGGGTTAAGCCCGTGCCCGATGTGTTGAATAGCATTGCATAGGAATTCATCATTGACATGACCATTAGTATCTACCTTAGGCTATGTATATGTATTAGGAGCATTGTAGGAGCAACTCTCTAACTCTTAATCCAATCTCCCTCTAGGACCCATTTACCCTTTAGAATAGATTGCCTAGGTGTGTGTCGCACTACCCCTATTATCAACTTACCCCTTGTCCGGATAATTGATTAGTATCCCATAGCTTGACCATTAGAGTAGTATATACTTTACTCCATTGCCTTCCTTTGGGATAAATACGATACCCTTGGGAATACTCATGGGTGAAATGCTACAACGGTATCTTCTGTGCGCTTGTGGATCTCATCTCTTTACTAAAGATGATCTGTGGTGTTGAAAAATACCAACAAGCATTTCTGGCGTCGTTGCCGGGGATGATTTGTTAGTATATCTTAGGAGCCGTCAACAACATCTTAATGGTCTTGACTTTCTCCATATCAAACTTTTTAAGTATATCTTGAGTGTACTTGGTTTGACATATGAAGGTGCCTTCCTTGAGTTGTTTCACTTGGAAACCTAGAAAGAACTTCAATTCTCCCATCATCAACATCTCAAATCTCTCCATCATGATTTTGCTAAACTTTTCACAAAAAGATTGGTTAGTAGAACCAAATATTATGTTGTTGACATAAATTTGGCACACAAATAAATCATCATCCATGTTCTTAATGGAGAGTGGATAGTCAGCCTTTCCTATCCTAAAACCATTGTCAATGAGAAAATTTCTAAGGTACTCGTACCAAGATCTAGGAGCTTGTTTGAGGCTGTAGAGAGATTTATGAAGCTTAAAGACATGGTTAGAATACTTAACGTCATTAAAGCCGAGCGGTTGCTCCACATACACCTCCCCCTTGATTGGACCATTGATGAAGGCGCTTTTCACGTCTATTTGGTACATCTTAAAATAGTTGTGAGTAGCATAGGTCAATAATTTGTGAATAGATTCAAGCCTAGCTACGGGAGCAAAAGTTTCATCGAAATCAAACCTTCAACTTGTGAGTACCCATTGGCCACAAGTCTAGATTTGTTTCTTGTCACCACACCATGCTCATCTTGCTTGTTGTGGAAGACCCACTTGGTGGCTACCACATTGGCATTAGGTCTTTTCACAAGCTACCACACTTTGTTTCTATTAAAGTTGTTGAGCTCCTCTTGCATGGTCATCACCCAATCCGGGTCTCATAGGGCATCTTCAAACTTAAATGGCTCCAAATAAGACACAAAGGAATAGTGAGGACAAAAGTTAGTCGTACGAGAGCGAGTCATTACACCCTTGGAGATGTCTCCAAGTATATTGTCAACTTGGTGGTCCCGCTGAACACATTGACGGACTCTTGGGTGAGGTACACTTGGTCTTAAGTCAACTTCTTCATCTCCTTCATCTTCATTGTCTCCCCTTTGATCATTGGCACCATTTTGATCTTCAATGTCTTGATCATGGTTATCTTGATCTTGTTCTTGATCTTGGGGGACTTGGCCTTGATCTTGCGCATGGGGTACCTCTTGTGATGAGGATGGGTCACTTGGGCCTTGTTGCTCCTGGGTCGCACGTCACCATGTACCATCCTTCTCAACGCCATACATGGTGCCTCTTCTTAATGTAGCACACATTGCAACTTGCTCCACTTGGGAGCCATTAGTTTCATCAAACACCACGTCACGTGCAATTTCAATGCAATTGGGGGTTATGTTTAATACATGATAGGTGTAGGTGTTTGAATCATAGACAAGCAAGAAACCTTCATCGTATTTTGAAGCAAACTTAAAAATTTGAGGCTTCTTGTTAAGAATGTAACATTTGCTACAAAAAAGACTCTAAAGTAGGGATTTGTTACCTATTAGAAGTTTTTATGGAGTCTTCTCAAATAGGCGATGGAGGTAGAGACGGTTTGTGGCATGACAAGCAGTGTTGACTGGTTCCGCCAAAAATAGATCGAATGTCTTGTATTCATCAAGCATGGTTCTTGACATCTATATAAGAGTACGATTATAGTCTAGAGACTCAATGCATAACATGAGAAATAGTGTGTTGAGGAGAAATGAAGATTTTACCCACACCTAGTATCTTTCCTTGACTATTGTCGCCAAAGTAGATACCTTGATCGTTGTTTTCTTCATACTCCACAATCATCCTTTTTTCTCGCTCCTGCCATGTGGTTGGTGCATACACTATCTAGCACCCATTTTGTACCACGTAAGGAGTAAGTCTACAAAAAAAGTTTAGACTTTTGTTTTAGGTACCCAAGCTTGGTTGGGTCCTTTGAGGTTAGTGACAAGGAATTCTAGCACCCACACACAAGGTTTTGGGCTCTTACGGAGTGGCCCAACATATTTAGCATAGACGTAACCAAATTTGCTTCTCATAAGCACATAGGATGCATCAAAATCATGAAGCACCAAGGAAAAGCCAATGTAGTGGTCGATGCCTTGAGTAGGAAAGGAGCAAGCCACCAACTCAAAATTCGGGGATGGCGCTCCCAACCTGCTCCCACGCCCTCACTATCCCCGCCTGACACCACCGCTCGTTGCTGTCAGGATGTCGTCCCTAGTGATCCCATGTGGGCCCACCCTCTCCCTCGCGCCATGGACGGCGACTGTCCACCTCTCAACGTCAACGTATGGAGCTTCGCAAAAGGCAGAGAATTCCAATCCAAGGTGATGCACCTGTTCTCCTCCTCTGTCCTCCACCCCTCCTCCACTATGGGTGCTTTATTCATGTTGGCGGTTTTCCGCCACTTCACCTTCCGGCTCACTGAGGAGACCGTTCGCTGGGCACTCACTGGCACCCTGGGGGGCACCGTGAATGGCGTTCACTTCTCCATGGCTCGCGACCCTCACTTCTGGTTTGCGGTTGCATTGCGTCATGTTGGTCTGTTAGTTCGCTCCCTCAGAAGGGTGACCGCTGCGTACTTTGATGTCTACTTCTTCCTCTCGCATGGCGGGGGCCCCAACTGGGTGTAAGATCTAAGCTCCTAGCAACGTGAAGAAGATGCAGACTGGCAAACTATCCCCTCACGTTCCCAATGCCCTTGCCGTCGCAAGACAGTTTTGTCTGCCTCCCCACCCCGTCAACCATCCCCCTCCATATTCATCAACCACCTCCACCCCACCACATTCCCATCTTGCCTCAACATCCGTACAACACCATCAAGGTTGGGGACATCAACTGTACGATTCTCCCAGAACATGTCGTTCCGATGGCTCAGGTCTTCCACTCTCCCCATCATGATTTGCGTCGGCGATCCTCCAACCAGACCCAGGCCCCCACCGTTCATCGCCTTGCCGCTGACCACTTCCGGGCGAACTCCGTTCTCCCCTCCATCCTGCGCAAGGGCCCACCTCTAGTTCAAACTCGTCCTTACAAACTTGGGGCCCACAAACCTAGAGTTTTGAATTCCAAATCTGGGAGACAACCATGCCGTATCTGGGCAGTTTGATTGCCTCCCTCTCAACAAGAGGACCCACTATTTACTCTTTCTGTGGACTTTGGCCCAGCGAGCTCATCACAAAATTGCCCCCCCTCTCAATACTCTGCAGACAATATTCCCGCCATCATGAGCATCCCTGACACACTCAATGCCACCGCCAATTCTCGCCTTCTCAATACTACACTGTCCCATCCATCTAGTGTGACACACATCTAAGCAATCTATTCTAAAGGGTAAATGGGTCCTAATGTAGATTAGACTAAGAGTTAGGGAGTTGCTCCTACAATGCTTATAATATACATATACATAGCCTTGGTTAGATAATAATGAGCATATCAATGGTGAATACTTATGCTAAGTTGTTCAACACATTGGTCACGGGTTTACCCCTAGCAATACTAGGATGACTCCTGCAAAGAGCCTGTGGCATAGCCGAACATGGAGGATTATAAAAGACAGATAGGACTGCCACCACCTACTGCCTACCTCTTCAATCTGTCAGTCTACGAGACATCCAACACTACTTAACTACCCTAGCACCAAGCTACCATATCAAGTAAATACCTTAAGAGCCGTGGCCCAAGCCATCCTAAGGCAATGAACTAAATCACTGTTGAACCGATTTTCATACATAGCATAAGTTATTCATATTAACATGATCATATCATAACTAAATAGACTATAGTGGGGGTTTGTAGCGTTTATGATGATAGATTAAGAGTGATATGGTATAATCATAAATACTACACCTACCACATACATGGAATCAACAATCAAACAAGAAACACTTCATTGAAGTATATGAACAAAAGAAGACTAAAGATAATATCTTTATTATGCATAAGGTCACAAATATAAGAAAAGATACATGAGCCATACCTTTCCCAACTTGGTCTTAGGACTAGAGGCTCTCCTCTCTATAGCCTAACTCCACTAAGGACTAAGAGAACTAGTGTATACAATAGAATGATTCTCAAGTGATGTGTGTTGAAGTGAGGGGTGAGGGATCCTATTTATAGCTTGGAGAAGGGTCATTTCCCGCCACCAAAAGCGCGTGAATCAGTCACCACTGACTTCTACAAGCTGGGAGGAGCCAACACATGGATGCTGATCCAGTTTGGAGGAAAGACCAGGTCGGCCGACTAGGGGGGGTCGGCCGACCTAGTAAGTCCTCCAAACGGTTTGTGCTTTCTTGGGGTGACTTACAGGTGGGTCCCATCCCTTGATATGGGTGCTACACTATTGGATGGCCTCGAATACTTCTGTTTGTGGGCCATTTGATCCATGTGGTGCCACATGTCGGTGCTTGATTGGCTGGGTTGATAATTTATAGGATCCATCCCCTTGTTTCACTTCAGTTCTGTATAAAGTACCTGCATGCACAAATTTCTCAAAGTACAAGTGGAAATAGGTTAAATAGAAAGGTGATTTGTGCAAGAAATGATATTTTCTTCATATAATTGAGTTATATTGACGGGTGAAATTGGTATATAACAGCCGTGAACAAACTCCTTCAAGATTATCATTTGCTCGTCCCGAGCAAAGTCAAGACTTTAGATTGATAATCAGGAGTTGCTACAATGTTCTATTCTTCAAAAGCACCATGTGCACAACAAAATACTCTACCTAGTATTGCAAAAATTGGCATGGTACTTCACACATCTTAAGTCATTATGGGACTTATGCCATCTCCTATTCTTGGGTGGTTGAAAGATATAATAGAAAATGGAGCACACATACCCTAGAAATCAAGTTCCACTCATATTTCGAAGACTTCAGTTTAGATTATAAGTACCTCATTTTGATTCTCTCAGTCTCTCCTTTGTGTGTACTGGAAATATTTTCTCACCAAGGCATCTTGTCTACACTCATCCTACCACTAAATAAGGCTTGTATGTGGAGCTTTTTAGGGAATATAGTAATCAAAAAAGCAAGCCTTAGGAGAAATCAATCCAAAACTATTTGATTCAAGACTTGTGCATGTGTGATGGAATGGAGGTGGATGTGGATATTTGAGATGACTCATTTTTGAGTGGAAACTCATTTTGCAAGGATGAAACATGACATTTTTTTCTTTTTTTTCTCATGCTTTTGATGTAAGCGTGCATTTTCTTTTTTTTTCTTTTTCCTGTAGCCATGTCTTCTACTCCCTTTTTATGCAATAAATTTGGAGAGAGTACTAAGAATGAGTGGTATGGAGTTTCTCTTTTTATTGTGGAATGATGGTATAATAGGAATTTGCTAACTTCTAGTGTAGAAGTACAACATGTGCAAGTGAAGTCTTGAATTCAAAAAGTAATGAATGAAATCTCCCATAGGCCTGTACTAGTTTGACAAAGCTCAATGTGAAGACAAATAGCATATGCATAAGGTCTATCAATGTAATATATCATATGGCCTTGGTAGGTATTATCAATCAAATGAGAGTAACTTAATTCATTTTAAGAATTTCCTCCAAAAATCTAAGTTTCACTTTCAAACTAGGAATAGCAGCCCTATCACTATATCATATCACAACAACTTAGAATTGGATTAAGCTTTTGCTACTCACAATTTCTAAATCAAGGCATAAGTAATTGTAGCCAATGAAAGCAATATTTTGGAGAGTAGTAAGATGTAAACTAGGGACTAAGGAAAATTAAAACAGAGCAACTATTCATCATTTCATCTATGTGAATTCCAAACCATTCTTACCACACATCTTTTATTTTGTTTTGAAAGCAAATCTACTCTACTTTTTTTTTAATTTTATTTTTTATATGCAAGGTGGATGATGGGTGAATGGAATGCAAGGGTGTGATTCAAGTTACCTCAAGTGGGGGTCCTCCCCCAAGCTTGTTCTTGTTCATGGTCTGCGATAGGGGTTGAAACCCTAACGAAGGATGTAGGCCATGAGGTTGGCCTAACCTTGTTGCAGCAGGGCTTTGACATTGGAGGGTTGAGTGTCGATGTTGGATTGCCTTCCATGAGTTTCATGAGTGTGGTCGAGGGGAGTGTTGTCGATGTCGCTCATCCACACTTCAAGGTTTCCATGGGTTGGATGTACCTTGTTATTCCTTGGCTAAGGTAGTGATAACCCTTCGCACAAAGGCATGACGTGCACTCAACATGCGTTGAGTGTGTTCCGTCATTCATTGGTTAAGGTGTATCATACCTTCTTGCCATAAAGGAATAACTTGTACCCTTCATTCATTGGGTGTGATTTGTCATTCCTTGGCTAGGGTAATGATACCCTTTAGCCACAAAGGACTGACTTGTACCCAACATGTCTTGAGTACGATACGTTATTCCTTGGCTAAGGTACAACATACCTATAACCACAAAGGATGACGTGCACTCAACAAGGGTTGAGTGTGATCCGTTGTTCCTTGGATAAGGTATAAAATACCTTCTTGTAACACCCTCATTTTCATGCATCATGCCCTACTTACATTCATATACATGTTTAACATTAACCCACATCAAGAGGAACGAGTTTAAAATTGATTTGGAGCAAAACCGCACTTAAAATGCAAGAAAGTGTGCATTAGTCCTATTTCACAGAGGACTAGTACGATTTCTCTCTGACTAAAAATGGACTTGTCCGTTTTTGCTGCAGACTAGTCCGATTTTGCCTCTGGAATCTTTTGGACTTGTTCGATTTTGTGCGGACTAGTCCAATATTCCAAGAATCCTTGAAAATTGCTAAGTCCCTGGACTTTTCCGGACTAGTCCAATGTTCCAGCGGACTTGTCCGTTTTCCTCTCTGACTAAAGTCGGACTTGTACGATTTTAGGCTAGACTTGTCCGATTTTCTCTTTGGACAACTTCGAAATAGTTCGGTCCTTTTCGGACTTGTCCGATATTTCGCGAGCCCGAGTTGATCTTTTGTTTTACAACTTGTTTATTGGGTTTCACGTTAACTGGGGCTAGGGGGGTCGTGCCTAACTCTTTTAGAGCCCATGTGGGACTCTAAACCGGCCTCTACTCCTCTCAAACTCGAAATCCATCTAACCCTAGCCTCCACCTCTATATAAACAACCCCACCCCTTGGCTTGACATCTATTTACCACTTTTCCACCCCACCCAAACCCTAGTTCGTGGAGAGCCACTACCAAGGAGGGAGGAGGAGATCCCAAGCAAGAAGAAGAAGAGGAGGAAACGAAAGAGGATCAAGATCTCCATCAAGTTTGGTTCTTCATCACCAATTCATCTCCAAGTTCATCACGAACCCTAAATCATCAAGATCCAAGTGTTACCTGCAAGTTTCTTGATTCATTGGAGTTCTAAACACCTGGTATACCTTCTATTCTCTTTTACTTACGTGAATTCAACCACTAATCTCCAAATTTACGTCGATCTAGAAAACCCTAGTTTGCTAGTTCTGCCAAGTGCGGACTAGTCCGGCCTTCTACAGACTAGTCTGATTTTGCTGACTAAATTGTGTTGAATTGATTCTAAAAGTAGATCTAATCAAATCTAAACCTGTATGAACTTGTTAAAATCTATTAGAACTAGTTAGTGATCTTTGAAATCAATCTATTAACAAGTTCTACCTTGCATTTGCATTAATCATGCATGTCATGACATATTGAGTAATATTTGTACACTCTTTGATTGTGTTTCTTGTCTTGTATATTTATTGTGCGGATTAGATGGATTTGTGCTAGAGAGTGCCGCGGAGGATCTACAGCACCAAGAGTTTGAAGTCTTTGACCCTAATCAACCGCAAGAGCAAGGCAAGTGTCCTTGAAGCATATTGATCCTATTCTTAAAATAAATGTTTTGTTGCAAACTGCATGCTTGTGTCAATTTGAGTGGAATCCTATGGTAGGAAGTTTACTAGCGTTGTTTGACCACCCTTGTCGCTTGGAATTTATGGTAGAGAGTCGGGAAGGGCTTTTTACCTTTTTGCTTCGCTTAATTAATTGGGATGGGAAAACAACACTACACATTTAATTATGCATTAATGATATTTTGGTTAATGTGAACTGGTCAATATGATATGGTAATGGGTGATCTAAGCAAGCCTTGTATGTGGATGGGTTGGATGTCATGGTGGTTTGCTTGCTTTAGATCTAAGGACCGGTTCAGGCGAGAATAAGCCAGGACTACAATGCCACCACGAGGCCAAGTATGGGTGCGGCGTAGCTGAATAATTAGGGCTTTGCCAGTGCTATTTGGACCATTTAGGATGCTCGGGGAAGGGTAGTCGGATTGGGTTTGTTGATGATTGGTGGGACTACCCTGGGATCCAAATGGCTCAAGAGAGGGCCCTTGGTTGAAGATGTGCTCAGTTGGAGACATCGCCACCGGTGAAACCTCAGTGGGGTCTAAATAGGCTAGCAATCCCTTTGTAAAGGCTATTTTGTGATCTCTTGGCCATACACCAAAGGAAGTGTAATTGACATAAGAGAGGGTTCTTTAGTCGCCGATGGGTGATGAAATCACAAACACGTGGGTAAAGTGGTAAAACTCTGTTGAGTCTAATAAAACTATCATGATAGCCGTGCTCCCGGTTATGAGCACCTTGACAACTTCCATGATTAGAGGAACTCGATAATTGGGATGGTTATGGGTTGGTACTGGTTATGGCTGAATATGGATTAAACTATGACATTGAATGTGGTTAATAGTATGATGGTGATGGATATGGAATATGGATTGGTGCTATGTTATTAATTATGGTTTATGATGGGAATACTTCACATACGTATAACATATTGCTTTTCAAATGTTTTAATGTACTTTTCAGCACTTAGCCTTTATTATATTCGTCATTTGAATCAGCCACATGTCATACTTTCCACACTTGCTGAGTATGACATGTACTCACTCATGCAATCCCCCCCAACAGTTGCAGGTCAGGACTGAGAGTTTAATTGCGAAAATACGGAGTTCTAGGCCATGTCTACTGTCAGCTTGCCTGTGGTGTTGATTGGAGTTGCGCTATACCATATTGCTGATGTTGCCTAGCTGTTTAGTTTGCTTATTTAGTTTATTCCCGCTGCATTAGTTGAACTTGTCATTAATATTCATTAGAGTTTGTACTCGAGGATAATATGGTTTGTTTAATAAAATTTGGTTAATTAATCTTGTCATGTGGTAATTTTCTGTATACTCTTTTGTGATGCACTCGTGTATGTGTGTTGAACAACCTGGGCACACATATGCCTTCACTTGGTTCATTTTCTGAACCGGGTGTCACAGATTGGTATCAGAGCCACAGCTTGACCGTAGGATGCAGCCTAGATAGAATGGACACTTTGGAGCACATAGGAGCACTCAGGAATCGATGTGTTTTTGTTTGGTGTGTTGTTTGCTATATATTGTTTGCTTGTGTGCTTACTAGAGGATTTTTGCGGTGCTTTAGCATTGCCATGTCCACCTAGGCTAGTGTAGCCAGTTGTTTAGTTTCATATCCCTTGATGCATATAGTTGGGGACGCTTTCTAATTCTTACCTATTGCTTTTCTTCAGATGGTGAGGACTCGCAACTAGAGGGATGGCAATGATGAGGAGGAGAACCATGGAGTACCTCAGAACAACAATGGACAAGGACCTGCTCATGGAGCTATCAATATTGAGCAGCTTTTGGCTATGCAAAACCAGCTCATGCAGACCATGATACAAACAACGGGACAACTGCAGGCTGGCAACATCAACAATCATCCCCACATGCCTCCACCGACACCCCCGCCTCCTCATAACTGGTTGGGAGAGTTTATGAGGACTAGGCCACCCACCTTTGCTCAAGCCGCTGACCCTATGGATGCGGATGATTGGCTCAAGTTTGTGGAGAAGAAACTTGCAATTGTCCAATGCAGTGACCGGGAGAAGGTCTTATTTGCTTCTCATCAACTAGTTGGAGCAGCCGCGGATTGGTGGGATTCATATTGCAATGCTCATGAGGATCAAGAGAGGATCACCTGGGCCAAATTCAAAGAGAGTTTTCGTTCTCATTATGTGCCGAAAGGTGTTATGATTTTGAAGAGGCAATAATTTGAGAACTTAAGGCAAGGAAGATCAAGCGTGAGTGAATATCTCAATAAGTTCACTCAACTCTCAAGATATGCGCCTGAGGATGTTAGCCGGGACAGCCGGAAGCAATATTTGTTCATGAGAGGCTTGAACAATGAGATCCAAGTGCAATTGCTCAATTGTGACTATGCCAACTTCCAGAAGCTTGTGCACAAAGCAATTGTGTGTGGTTGAGAATAAGATCCGTGAGATGGAGCAAGACAACAAGAGGAAGGCGCCATATCAAGGACAGCAACAAGGGAGTAATGTGCTCCCTCGCCTTGCACCACCTAATGCGCCATATTACGGCTCTTCTATTCTTGCTCAACGCCCTGGATTTGCACCGCGCCCAACTCAGTTTGTGTAGCAGCGCCCTGTCATGCAAGCACCTAGGCCTCCAATGCCTTTTGCACCTCATGCCAACTATCCTGGTGCCAATGCTCAAAACCAAGCTCATCCCAATAATTCTGGTGGAGTTAAGAAGTGTTATACTTGTGGAGAAGCTGGACACTTTGCGCATAAATGTCCTAAGTTAGGCCTTGGTCAAGGAAGTAATGCACCGAGGCAAAACCCAAGACCCAATGGAGGACAACCACAAGGGAACCGTGGAAAGCAGAATTTTGCTCGTGGCAACGTGAACCATGTCTCCAAGGAGGATGCTCAACAAGCGGATGACGTGGTCATTGGTATGTTTCTCGCCAACTCCAACCCCGCGACTATTGTATTTGATTCTAGAGCATCACATTCATTCATTGCATCGAAGTATGTTGCCAAGTATAGTTTGCCTATCTCTCATATGAAGTTTACTATATTGGTTAAGTCACTTGGAGGAGAGATGAGGACAAATATAGTATGTACAAAAGTAAGCCTTAGAATAAGGGGGGTAGACTTCTCCACCAACCTCATTGTTTTGGATTCTCAAGGATTGGACATTATACTTGGTATGGACTGGTTGAGGAAGCACAATGGAGATATTGAGTGGGCCACGAAGACGGTGAAGTTGACCAATGAGGAAGGGATCACCGTAGAGTTTGAAGCATCTCAAACCATGCCAAAGCAATTGGAGCTGAATCATCAGGATGGTGCTGCAATTAAGGAGATTCCGGTGGTGTGTGAATTTTTGGATGTTTTTCTGGACGAGTTGCCAAGTATGCCACCTGATCGAGACATTGAGTTTGTTATTGATTTAATACCTGGAACTCCACCTATAGTTAAGAGGCCGTATAGGATGCCTCCTATGGAATTAGCGGAGCTCAAGAAACAAATTTAAGAGCAACTAGAGAAAGCTTTTATTCGCCCTAGTTCTTCACCTTGGGGAGCACCCGTGCTGTTTGTGGACAAGAAGGATGGAACCCAATGGATGTGTGTGGATTACCGAGCTCTCAACGAGGTAACAATCAAGAACAAGTACACCTTGCCACGCATAGAAGACTTGTTTTATCATATGAAGGGTGCTTGTATCTTCTCTAAGATTGATTTGAGGTCGGGATATTTTCAAATGAAGATTAGACCATCGGACATACCCAAAACATCTTTTAGAACACAGTATGGATCTTATGAGTACACCGTGATGTCTTTTGGATTGACAAATGTGCCTGCCTACTTTATGTACCTCATGAATAATGTCTTCATGGAGTACTTGGATAAGTTCATTGTGGTGTTTATTGATCACATTATGATCTACTCGAAGGATGAGAAGGAACATGAGGAACACATGAGGCTTACGTTGCAGAAATTGAGGGAGCATCAATTGTATGCCAAGTTCAACAAGTGTCAGTTTTGGTTGAGAGAGGTGTCATTTTTTGGTCATATAATCTCAGGAGGAGGAGTATCGGTTGAACCCGGAAAAGTGAGAGACGTGTTGAAGTGGGAACCACCGCAAAATGTAAAAGAAATAAGGAGTTTTCTTGGGATGGCTGGATATTACCGTCGGTTCATCAAGGACTTCTCCAAAATAGCCAAGCCAATGACGGAATTGCTAATGAAGGGAAAAGCTTTCCATTGGACTCAAGCTTGTCAAGAAAGTTTTGAGGAGTTGAAGAAGAGGTTGACAACAACCCCAGTTTTGGTATTGCCGGATGTGATCAAGAGTTTTGATATTTATTGTGATGCATCAAGGCAAGGACTTGGATGTGTGCTCATGCAAGAAGGTCAAGTGGTCACCTATGCGTCGAGACAATTGAAGAAACATGAGCAGAATTACCCAACGCATGATTTGGAACTTGCAGCCGTGGTACATGCGTTGAAGATTTGGAGACACTATATCCTTGGACATAGGTGTGAAATCTATACAGATCATAAGAGTTTGAAGTATATTTTCACACAAACGGATCTGAATTTGAGGCAACAGAGATGGTTGGAGCTCATCAAGGATTATGACATGGGAATCAATTATCATCCAGGGAAGGCTAATGTTGTGGCCGATGCATTGAGTAGGAAAGGAGCAAGTCATCAACTCACAGTTCGAAAGTTGCCATCCGAGTTATTTAAGGAGTTCGTACGGTAGAACCTCGGATTTGCGAATGATATGGAGATGATGGAGTTAAACCCAACCCTGGAGCAAGAAATTCGAGAAGCACATGCCGCGGATGAAGAGATCAAGGAAATCAAGGAAAGGACCGAAGAAGGGAGATAATTCAGATTTGATGAAGACGAACATGGTACCTTATGGCTTGGAAAGAGAATCGTTGTGCCTAATGTAAAGCATATCCGGGAGACAACATTAAAGGAAGCACATGACTCACCTTACTCGATTCACCCTGGTTGTACGAAGATGTACAAAGACTTGAAGGTTTGCTATTGGTGGGATAGCATCAAAAAGGACATAGCTGAATATGTGGCATTGTGTGATGTGTGTCAACAAGTCAAGGCGGAACATCAAATGGCAGCTGGATTATTGCAACCTTTGAACATCCCGAAATGGAAGTGGGAAGAAATTGGAATGAACTTCATAGTTGGGTTACCACGTACTCAGTCCGGTTATGACTCAATTTGGGTAATTGTGGATCGCTTAACCAAGTCAGCTCCATTTGTCCTGTGAAGACCAAATATACAGCTGTACAATTGGCCGAAATATACATGGAGCATGTCGTTTGTCGACATGGAGTCCCGAAGAAGATCGTGTCGGATAGAGGTTCACAATTCACTTCCAAGTTTTGGCAAAAATTGCATGATGCTTTGGGAACGAGGTTGAATTTTAGTTCAGCATATCACCCTCAAATGAATGGACAAACTTAGAGGACCAATCATATTTTGGAAGACATGATAAGAGCTTGTGCTTTAAAGCATGGGAAAGGTTGGGACAAAAGCTTGCCATACGCGGAATTTTCATACAACAATAGTTATCAAGCAATCTTGAAAATGTCACCACATGAAGCGCTTTATGGGAGGAAGTGTAGGACACCTTTATTCTGGAATGAGGCGGGAGAAACTCAAGTATTTGGTCCGGATGTGTTGCAAGAAGTTGAAAAGCAAGTCCAAATGATTCGTGAAAACTTGAGGGCTGCCCAATCAAGACAAAAGGGCTATGCAGACAATAGGAGAAGGAAATTAGCCTTCGAAGTGGGAGATTTTGTTTACCTCAAGGTGTCGCCAATGAGGTCATAAGAGGTTTAACATAAGAGGCAAGCTAGCGCCTCGCTACATTGGACCATTCAAGATTTTGGACAAAAGAGGAGAAGTAGCGTATAAGTTGGAGATGCCAGCTGATCTATCAGATGTTCATGATGTCTTTCATGTTTCCCAGCTCAAGAAGTGCTTGAGAGTACCGGAAGAACAAGTTCCAATGGAAGAATTGGAACTAGAGGAAGATTTGACTTATGTCGAGCAACCGGTTAAGATCTTGGAAAACAAAGAGAGAGTCACAAGGAATAAGGTGATTCGATGGTGTAAAGTTCAACGGAAGCATCACATAGAATCAGAGGCAATATGGGAGTTAGAGGATGATCTCGAGAAGGGATTTCCCTATCTCTTCTCTTTCGCGTCGAATATCAAGGGCGAGATTCATTTTAAGGGGGGTATGTTTGTAACACCCTCATTTTCATGCATCATGCCCTACTTACATTCATATACATGTTTAACATTAACCCACATCAAGAGGAACGAGTTTAAAATTCATTTGGAGCAAAACCACACTTAAAATGTAGGAAAGTGCGGACTAGTCCGATTTCACTTAGGACTAGTCCGATTTCTCTCTGACTAAAAACGGACTTGTCCGTTTTGCTGCGGACTAGTCCGATTTTGCCTATGGAAACTTTCGGACTTGTCCGATTTTGTGCGGACTAGTCTGGTATTCAAAGAATCCATGAAAATTTGTTAAGTCCCTGGACTTTTCTGGACTAGTCCGGTGTTCCAGCGGACTTGTTCGTTTTCCTCTCTGACTAAAGTTGGACTTGTCCGATTTTAGGCCAGACTTGTCTGATTTTCTCTCTGGACAACTTCGGACTAGTCCGGTCCTTTTCGGACTTGTCCGATATTTCGCGACCCCGAGTTGATCTTTTGTTTTACGACTTGTTCCTTGGGTTTCACGTTAAGTGGGCCTAGGGACGTTGTGCCTAACTCTTTTAGAGCTCATGTGGGACTCTAAACCGGCCTCTACTCCTCTCAAACTCGAAATCCATCTAACCCTAGCCTCTACCTCTATATAAACAACCCCATCCCTTGGTTTGACATCTATTTGCCACTTTTCCACGACACCCAAACCCTAGTTCGTGGAGAGCCACCGCCAAGGAGGGAGGAGGAGATACCAAGCAAGAAGAAGAAGAGGAGGAAACGTAAGCGGATCAAGATCTCCATCAAGTTTCGTTCTTCATCACCAATTTATCTCCAAGTTCATCACCAACCCTAGATCATCAAGATCCAATTGTTACCTCCAAGTTTCTTGATTCAGTGGAGTTCTAAACACCTGTTATACCTTCTATTATCTTTTCCTTACGTGAATTCAACCCCTAATCTCCAAATTTACGTCGATCTAGAAAACCCTAATTCGCTAGTTCTGAGAAGTGCAGACTAGTCCGGCCTTCTACAGACTAGTCCGATTTTGCCGAGTAAATTGTGTTGAATTGATTCTAAAAGTAGATCTAATCAAATCCAAACCTGTATAAACTTGTTAAAATCTATTAGAACTAGTTAGTGATCTTTGAAATCAATCTATTAACAAGTTCTACCTTCCATTTGCATTAATCATGCATGTCATTCCATATTCAGTAATATTTGTACACTCTTTGATTTTGTTTCTTGTCTTGTATGTTTATTGTGCGGATTAGACGGATTTGCGCTAAAGAGTGCAGCGGAGGATCTACAACACAAAGAGTTTGAAGGCTTTGACCCTAATCAACCGCAAGAGCAAGGCAAGTATCCTTGAAGCATATTGATCCTATTCTTAAAATAAATGGTTTGTTTGCAAACTGCATGCTTGTGTAAATTTGATGGGAATCCTATGGTAGGAAGTTTACTTGCGTTGTTTGACCACCCTTGTCGCCTGGAATTTATGGTAGAGAGTCGGGAAGGGCTTTTTACCTTTTTGCTTCGCTTAATTAATTGAGATGGGAAAACAACACTACACATTTAATTATACATTAATGATATTTTGGTTAATGTGAACTGGTCAATATGATATGGTAATGGGTGATCTAAGCAAGTCAGGTATGTGGATGGGTTGGATGTCATGGTGGTTTGCTTGCTTTAGATCTAAGGATTGGTTCATGCGAGAATAAGCCAGGACTACAGTGCCACCACGAGGCCAAGTATGGGTGCGGCGTAGCTGAATAATTAGGGCTTTGCTAGTGCTATTTGGACCATTAAGGATGCTCGGGGAAGGGGTATTCGGATTGGGTGAAAGTGCATCTAGGACTCCCTTATGGGTTTTGGATGATTTATGACAAGCAATTGGGATCCTAACCTCTTTGTTGAGATGAGTGCAGGCTTATGATAGAAAAATGAGCAAAGTACCAAAAAGAAGGAAGAATGAGGAGCAAAGTGGAAATGAGCTCAAGGAAGAAGAGTAGTAGATTATTGTGTATGGAGTGTGTTAAGGAAACACATACCAAGAGCTCAACCACGTTTAAACACACACATTGCACAAAGTTACACAGGACTGGACTAGTCCGACAGACACCGAACTAGTCTGATATCCTTTCTGCACGAAATCGGACAAGTCCGATATCCATCGGACTAGTCCGATATCCTTTCTGAACAGAATCAGACTAGTCCTCCCCTGTGTGGACTAGTCCTCAAAACACTTCACAAGTCACACAAAATCGGACAAGTCCGATCACATCCGGACTAGTCCGATATTCATTCTGATCCAAATCGGACAAGTCCGATGTTTGCATAGACTAGTCCGAAAAACCCTCTGATCTGAATCGGACAAGTCCTCCCCAGTGCGGACTAGCCTCAAAACACTTCACAAGTCACACAAAATTGGACAAGTATGATCACATTCGGACTAGTCTGATATTCATTCTAATCCAAATCGGACAAGTCTGACGTTTGCACGGACTAGTCCGAAAAACCCTCTGATCTGAATCGGACAAGTCCTCCAGGTGCGGACTTGTCAACCTATACACTTGGGGTTTCACATAACCGGACAAGTCCGATGTCTATCAGACTAGTCCCAAGATTTCAAGTAGCGAAATCGGACAAGTCCGCTCCTAGCCGGACTAGTCCGATATTTCGAGACACTTAGGGTTTGCTACACTCAGCACATCGGACTAGTCCGGTGACCACAACAGACTAGTCCGAACTTTCTGAACCCTAACGGTCACTTTTAGAAACCCATATAAATAGAGTTGTACGGCTATATTTTTCTAACTCTCGAACCCTAGCGCCGTCACGCCTCCCAAGAGCCTCAAAAACCACATCTCTCCACGAAATTAAGTGCAACAACGATAAATCCTTTGAGGATTCACTCTAGATCATTGGATAGACAGGTTCAACACCACATTAAGATCTTGGTTTGATTCTATAACACACTCCTGCAATTTAATTGTAATCTTTTGAGTGTGTTTTGGTGGTATTTCGTGTTGTAATCCAAGGGAGCTCTCAACGTGTGAGAAGGCCCCTTTGAATTCGGTTATTCACCCCTTTGTGATTAGTGGAAGAGGATTGGCCTTCGTGGTGATCCGACAAGGGTAGGGCTGGAGAAGACCCGGTCCTTTTATGGACTCCTCAACGTGGACGTAAGTTGCCTTTGTGGGAGCCGAACCACGGGATAAATCCTTGTGTCTTTTGTTTTTGGTGTTCATCGTTCTTATTCATCAATATAACCTAGGGTTTCATAATCATTGCTTATCTCACGTTGAATTGTTAAACATAAGATTTAATTGTGATATAATCTTGCATATAACATTGAATCCTTTATTTGATTCTATATTTCCGCTGCATACATAAAAGAATCAATCTAATCGATCAAGTTCAACCAACTTAGTCCGTGAACACCGGACTAGTCTGCACTTTACTGGACTAGTCCGATATCTCTGGTATTGAACTGGTTGTTAAGTGTTGCAGGATCCGACAATTTGCAAAAAGGCCTATTCACCCCCCCTCTAGGCCCACATTCAATTGGTATCAGAGCAGGTTCTTCAAGAAAGAGTCTAACCACTCGAAGAGATCATGTCGGAGATGAAGGACATCCACAAAACCAACAACCAAGAGGAGGTTAACAACGACAAGACCCAAAAAATGGAGAAGTACCTCGAAGCCATTCAAGACATCGAGGACGATGATGAGGAGACGCTGAAGCTAAAGGCGCTGCTCAGAAAGAAGGCACTTTCCAAAGGGAAAGTGAAAGTTGAAGAGAAGAAGGAGGGGAGTAGTCACACCAACTACTCCCGATATCGTTTTAACTATGATCGTCTAAATTCCAATAATAGTCATTACTTATCTATCCCACTTGGAAAAGCCCCACACTTCGATGGAAGTGATTACTCAATGTGAAGGCAGAATATGAAAATGCATTTGATTTCCCTCAATCCATGTCTATGGCATGTTGTATGCACAGGAATAGATATTCCAGACGACGACGAAGAGCTCACCTCAAGCCAAGAGCAGGCTATTCATAGAAACGCTCAAGCCGCAGCAGTAATCACCTCCTCACTCTGTCGGGATGAGTTCACCAAGGTGGATGGACTCGAAATTGCTAAGGAGATATGGGATACACTGCAAACCGCACATGAAGGTGACTGACATGTGCGTGAAGCAAAAATCGAGATGATCGAAGGCGAATTAGGAAGATTCGCAATTGAGGAAGTCGAGTCACCCCAAGAAATGTACAACCGATTGAAGACACTCATCAAAAAAGTTCGATCATATGGGAGCAAGAAGTGGAATGATCATGAGGTGGTAAAGATCATCCTTAGAGCTTTTATGCCTCGCAATGTCACACTATGCTCCATGATTATAGAAAGCCCCGAATACAAAAGGATGACTTCGGATGAATTGCTTGGAAAGATCATCAACTTTGAGATGATGGAAAAACAAGCAAAGCACGTCAAGGAAATTGCCGACCTCACCCCGGCAAAGAAGAAAGGGGTTGCTTTGAAGTCCACCCTCAAGCCCTTATCCAAAGAAGCTAGAGAAGCACAACTAGAGGAAGACAGTGACGACGAGAGAAGTGAACTAGATGAAGATGACATGATATTATTCATGAAAAAGTTCAAGAGAATAATGAAGAAAAGACAAGGTACAAAATCAAGTGAAGGAAAGTACAAGGACATAACAAAGGCAAAGTTTAGGCGGGCATGCTATAATTGTGGTGAGTATAGCCACTTTATTGTTGATTGCCCATACGAAGAGAACAAGAAGAAGACAAAAGAAGCTAAGCCTCAACCCAAGAAATTCTTCAAGAAGAAGAAACAAGCCGAACAAGTTCACATAGGGAAGGAGTGGGACTCAAATGATGAGTCCTCATCATCCGAAGAGAAAGAGATGGCTAGCATAGCTATCGAGAGCACGTCCAAGAAGTCTACTCTCTTCCCTACACTCGGCACAAGGAAGGGAATTGGTACTTGCCTCATGGCAAAGGAAGGTAAATGCAAGGTAACCATCAAAGCACCTTCCATGCATTCCTACTCTAGTGATGATGAAATAAATAGTGATAATGAGGATATGCTTATCGGACTAGATAGGAAAGCTACAACAAAAATGAAATTTTTACTTGATCAACTTGTTGAGAAGGAGAGGTTAATTCATCGTCAAGAGGACATGATTATCTCCCAAAAGGAGGAGTATGTCGAACTTGACATACTTCTAGAGCTTGAAAAGGAGAAAAGCAATTCACTAGAACTTGAGTTAGCTTCAAGCAAGGAAGCTTGCCTGGAGTTAATCGACTCAAATGATGCAATCAAGGACCAACTTGCTGACCTGATCAAGGTTAACAAGATCCTTGAAGTGCAAGTTGAGTCACTCAAGCTGAGTGAACCTTCCTCCTCTTCAAGTTCACCTTCTCAACCCACTAAAACTGATTTTGCTCATGCTTGTACATGTAAGAAAGGTGACACCAGTTTGAAGGAGAAGTCAACCTCCACAAAGGATAAACGTCCTTCCCAATGTGGAATATTTGACAAGGAGAAGATCAACTATGCACGTAGTGCATACTTGGTCCAAGGACCTTCAAACGTCAAATATGGCATTGGTTACTCTTATGGTGAAAAGAAGCATGCTAGAAGTCTTAAGAATAATAAGGAGAGGATTACCTTTGTAAAAGGAAGGCCCTCTCAAACTGGAAAGTCACAGATTAAGACTGTACCTGCACAAGAACATCAGACTAGTCCGGTGGTTGTCTGGACAAGTCCGGTTCTCCGGACAAGTCCGGCATCCCAGACTAGTCCTGTATATAAACAGCTATTGTTTAAAACTTTTGATGCCTCATATGTGTTAATGAGTAATAATTTTGGCAAGGTTTATGCTCATTATGTTGGGCCACGCCATGGGAACACTAAATCTCATTTGTGGGTGCCCAAATGTATTGTAACTAACCTCCAAGGACCCAAGCAAGCTTGGGTACCTAAAACAAAAGCATAATTTGTTTTTGCAGGCCTATTCCTCCGGTGGATCTAAATGGATGCTAGACAGTGGGTGCACCAACCATATGACCGGAGAAAGAAGAATGTTCGTGGAATATGAAGAGAATGAGGGCCAAAATGAGGGCATCTACTTTGGAGATAACAGTCAAGGAAGGGTGCTCGGTACCGATAAAATTGCTATATCATCTAAACACACACTTTCTCATGTACTACATGTTGAATCCTTAGATTATAACTTGCTGTCCATATCTAAACTATGTGACAAAGGTTATAATTGCTTGTTCACTAACGAGGGTGTGACCGTCTCTAGGAGGAGTGATGGTTCCATTGCATTCAAGGGCATGTTGAAGGGAAAGCTTTACCTTGTTGAATTCAACAAGGATAAGGCCAAACTTGACACATGCTTGATTGCAAAGACCAACATGGGTTGGCTGTGGTATAGATGGCTAGCACATGTTGGTATGAGGAATCTTCAAAAACTCCTCAAGGGCAATCACGTCTGCGGTTCGAAGGATGTTGTTTTTGAGAAAGACAGGCCTTGTAGCGCGTGCCAAGCCAGGAAGCAAGTTGGAGCACCTCATCCCGCAAAGAACGTCATGACTACAACAAGACCGCTCGAACTACTACACATGGACTTATTTGGTCCAATTGCTTACATAAGCATCGGCGGTAACAAATATGGTTTAGTAGTTGTTGATGAATTTTCTCGCTTCACTTGGGTTTTCTTTTTGCATGATAAGTCAGAGACACAAGGAACACTCAAGAAGTTCTTCAAGCGAGCTCAAAACGAGTTCTCATTGACAATCAAAAATATTCGAAGCGACAACGACACGGAGTTCAAGAACACGCAAGTGGAAGAGTAACTTGATGAAGAAGGCATAAAGCATGAATTTTCAGCGCCGTACTCCCCACAACAAAACAGAGTTGCCGAAAGAAAGAAACGAAAACTCATAGAGATGGCAGGAACAATGCTCGATGAATACAAGATATCGGATTGATTTTGGGCGGAAGCAGTTAACACCGCTTGCCACACCGTGAATTGATTCTACCTTCATCAACTACTCAAGAAGACATCATATGAGCTACTCACTGGTAACAAACCAAATATTTCATATTTTCATTTTTTCGGTTCTCCATGTTATATCTTGAACAAGAAGCCTAGGACTTCAAAGTTCGCTTCAAAGTCCGATGAAGGTTTCTTGCTTGGTTATGATTCGAACACTTACGCCTATCGTGTTTTCAACAAGACCTCCGGACTTGTTGAAGTAGCACGTGACGTAGTGTTCAATGAGACTAATGGCTTTCAAAAGGAGCAAGTTGATCCATGTGAACTAGTTAAAGAAGAAGCGCCTTGTCAAGCATTAAAACGAATGGCTCTAGGTGAGGTTCGACCACAAGAGCCACCTCCACATGGACATGAAGAAGATTAACCACAAGAGGAGATCAACGATCAAGGGGGAGCTTCAACACAAGATCATCCACAAGGATACGAAGATAATCAACAAGTCGATGAAGGCAATGACTTAGGGGAGGAGCAGATTACATGAAGATACAACTCCTCAAGTGCCACACCCAAGAGTACACCAATGCGTCCAAAGGGATCACCCAATCGACAACATCATCGATGACATCCAAAAGGGAGTAACTACTAGATCTCGGATAGATAACTTTTGTGAACACTATTCGTTTGTATGCTTTTTGGAACCACGCAGGGTTGAAGATGCATTGAAAGATCCGGACTGGGTGGTGGCAATGCAAGAAGAATTGAACAACTTCAAGCAGAATGAAGTGTGGGAACTTGTGGCAAGACCCAATGCAAACATTGTCGGCACCAAGTGGGTCTTCCGCAACAAACAAGATGAACACGGGGTGGTGACAAGGAACAAGGCACGACTTGTGTCCAAAGGGTATTCACAAGTCGAAGGTTTGGATTTTGATGAAACTTTTGCTACAGTAGCTAGGCTTGAATCTATTAGAGTATTACTTGCATATGCTACTCACCATGATTTCAAGCTGTATCAAATGGATGTGAAAAGCGCCTTCCTCAACGGACCAATCAAGGAAGAGGTGTAAGTGGAGCGACCACCCGGATTTGAAGATGAAGAGTTCCCCGACCACGTGTTTAAATTGCGTAAGGCTCTCTACGGCCTCAAACAAGCTCCTAGAGCTTGGTATGAGTGTCTTAGAGATTTCTTAATTGAAAATGGCTTTAAGATTGGCAATGTAGACTACACACTGTTTACAAAGAATTTTGATGATGATCTTTTTATTTCTCAAATTTATGTTGACGATATAATCTTTGGGTCAACTAACCAATCTTTTTGTGAAGAATTTAGTAAAATCATGACAGACAGGTTTGTAAATGTCAATGATGGGAGAGTTAAAGTACTTCTTGGGATTCTAAGTGCGGCAACAAAATGAAGGGACATTCATAAGTACAACCAAGTACACACATGACATACATAAGAAGTTTGGTATGGACAAGGCAAAGCCCATAAAGACCCCTATGGCAACAAATGGCCACTTGGATCTCAATGAAGATGGACCTAACGTCGACCAAAAGGTATATCGCTCCATGATTGGATCTCTACTCTATTTATGTGCATCTATGCCATATATTATGTTGAGTGTATGTTTGTGTGCAAGATTTCAAGCCAATCCTAAGGAATGTCACTTGACAGCCGTAAAAAGGATCTTGAGATATTTAGTTCATACACCCAACCTTGGACTTTGGTACCTAAAAGGATCAAAATTCAATCTCATCGGTTATTCTGATGCTGATTATGCTGGGTGCAAAGTAGATAGATAAAGCACTTCTGGTACATGCCAATTCCTAGAGAGATCCTTAGTTTCTTGGTCCTCCAAGAAACAAAATTCCATTGCCTTATCAACAGCCGAAGCGGAGTATGTTGCAGCCGGGAGTTGTTGTGCTCAACTCCTTTGGATGCGACAAACTCTAAGGGACTATGGTTACAATATGAACCATATTCCACTCCTTTGTGACAATGAGAGTGCCATTAAAATTGCCCACAACCCAATTAAGCACTCCAGAACTAAACACATAGACATAAGACGTCACTTTTTGAGAGATTATGCCATGAAAGGAGACATAGCCATTTCACATGTCAACACTCAAAAGCAATTGGCTGACATATTCACCAAGCCACTTGATGAAAAACGTTTTTGTGAACTCCGAAATGAACTAAATATCCTTGATGCTCGGAGTGTGGCTTGAAATGTTTCATACCTGTATGAATTCTTCAAATAAGTTGATTGGATTGTGAAAATCATCTCTCTCATTTTTCTCCGAAAAACTATGTCAATTACTAGATCTTGGTGAATTATGATCATTGCTTGATTGTTGTATGCTTACTGATCATATTCATCAAGATTATTTGATGTGGTTTGCCTCTCTTTTCTCTAAATATGTACCTTCAAATATATATGAATGGGCTTAAAATTATTGTCTGGTGACCACGGACTAGTCCGTGGTTGCCCGGACTAGTCCGCCCATGCAGACTAGTCTGTAGATTGCCGGTTAGGCCGTACTCGTCTGGTAGACAATGGACTAGTCCGATATAGCCCCTGGAAAAGTTCGGACTAGTCCGGTCATCTCCGGACTTGTCCGATTTTTCATGTCCATAACCCTAGCTGCCGCTAAACCCTAAATTCCTTACCTCCACTCTTGCCTCACACGCTCTCTCTCTTCGTGCTCGAGCCCCCAAGGCGATTTCATGATTTCTCCATCAAAACTTCGCAAGTTTGGGTGGGATTTGATCGACATTGCATCGGGACTGAAGCTCTCGGACTAGTCCGGCCTTCAACGTCCTCTTCTTCAAGCCCCAGTCGATCTCTTCGGTAATCTTTCACCCTAACCCTAGAAATCCCAAATTCCTTCATTATTGATCAAATAGCCTAGCATATTTCACTATATACATGCCTCCTTGATGTATTAAGTTTATGCTAAGCCTGCTGTGCATTAAGAATCACTATTTGTCTAGTTTCCTAGGTTTTTGAGTTTGAATACCGGACTAGTCCGGTACATGCACTGACAAGTCCGATATCCCGGACTAGTCTGTGCCTAGACACCGTACATGTCCGACTTTTCTGAACTCAAAACCTAACTTTTCAATTCCTCAATGCAAGTCCTTGCTATACTTTCACACCTATGCCTTGTACCATTCATTCTCAATCAAGCCACTTATTCTTAGGTCATGTCGAGCTCAAACGATGAAGTTTCCGATTCTGAGGCCGAGACGGACCTTGAGGTGGCACCTCGGACCTCGACGGGTCTTGGCAAGAAGCGCCAAGAAAGACCGTCCGAGCCAGCTCAGTCTCCTCCACAGGCTCGAAGGAAAGTGTTGGCTAAGAAGCCAGTGTCCAAGGCAGTTGCATCATCGAGTGGCCCTCGCCAAGCAAAGGGCAAGGGCAAAGGGATTGCTATAGGTCCAGTTGGCCCGTTGAAGCTACATGCTCCGAGGGAAGTGGCCCGGGACCCCACTGAAGAGAATTTTAATGGAAAGGGCAGTGACTCAGCGGCCAAGTTCTGCAGTGTGGATAGCTACAGTCATCCAAAGCAAGCTGCAGGTGGAATATTCTGCAGCAATTTTCATGCTGACTATTACAGGGCTGTTTACCTGCATATGAAGACACCGGTGGTGCGCAGTCAGTGGATTGACTGACACATTTTGAGAAGAAGGGCTGCTCACCATTCACTGATGTCGTGAGAGTCATTGAGAAGCATGGACTAAGAGATCTGTTTGCTTTCAGAAATATTTGGAATGATGAAGTGATTGCGAAGTTCTTTGCGACCTGTCACTTCTCAAGTGAGGATGAGGAGAGTGTCACTTGGATGACCCATGGATCCAAGTATAGCATTACTCAAGAAGATTTTGCTAACCTGCTCCACCTTGACACCACAAGATCTGATTGCTTAGTCATACACAACATTGGTGTCATTCACAAGGATAGGATGAAGTTCCTATATGAGCCAAACTAAAAGTTCAACCCTCCTTCCACCAAAAACATGAAGCCATTCTTTGTGGTGTTGAACAGAGTGTTAAGAAAGACAATTGCTCCCAAGGATGGGGATGCCGGGAGTGTGCAACGATACCTCTGGACTCTGATGAGAGTCATAAGCAAGGACCGCCCATTTGATGTGGCAGAATACATTTGGAATGATATGGTGAACATATCCTGCACCCCCAACAGATCTTGCGGATATGCTCCTTACCTAATGTTTGTGATTGAGAAAGTCACTGGCATTGAGTTTGTGAAAGATGTGGAGCATCTCCCCTTGAGGCCATGTAGGATCGAAGAGCACGTGAAAAGCTACCAGAGGGGGGTGAACAGTATATTTAAAAATCTTACGCAGCGGAAACAATTAAACCCCAACCCCTTGGGTAGAAAAACGATCTCTTAAAGAAATCGTGTGTGAGACTAATATAAATGTGTTTCACCGTGACAAAAGTGATGTATATCAGATAGAATCAAGTCACAAAGACAACACAAAAGGAATCACTCAAATCCGTCGAGAAAAACTCAAGTTATGATCAAAAGATCAAACAATGGTCAATCTGTCCTACCCGAGAAAAAAAACAGTTATGTAACGCTGCAAAGAAACTCGTGTAGATCATAGACCACAAATCCAATGACTGTGAAATTTTGACATATGATAGAAAATCAAGTTTTGAAGACAACCCAAAAAGAATCACATCAATTGGATCTGTAAAACTCGATTTATAATAAAACCACCGACGAAAGGTAGTGCTGTCCAGAAACTCGACGAGTAAAACTTGTCTGGAACAAGTCGGACGAACAAGGCACAAAAGTTCCTTCAAACTATGAATTTTATTCAATAGAACACAAGAGGAACAGCCCCAAAGTCGTCCACCACGAGCTCTGGGCTCCCTTGTTTATATAACCAGCCCTTAGGCCAACCCAATATCAACTAGGACTCCAATCCTACTCAGATCACCAATCCTAACTTTCCATAACTGCTCAAGATTCTTCTATACTCATATAGAAGTAATCTTAAGACTTCCAAACACCTTAGGAACGTATCCCACATTCCTAAACAACTCAAATTCGTGACCCACACGAAATCCTAACAAAACCAACTCGATATTTTCCATACCGAGCCATAACCAACTCCGCCGCAGCCAGAGTCATCAACCGGTACGATCCGATCCTTCCAACCAGATCTTTCCTTCCTTATCCCATCTTCGGAACCATGTTGCCACGTCATGCACCACATGCATACGTGCGAACACCTTCCTTCGACGTTCAATAACCTTCATATGCACTGCCCTTGATTCAATCATCATGCGCGACCTCCTGATCAGCTCAACCACAGTTCCTCCCGAACTTGGTTGTTAGAACCTCTTCTCCTCCCTGAGCCTAGTCCAATGAATCCTGTCACCAGCCATGACTTGAACTCAAGCAACACCTGCACATGAATAAAACAACCAATCCATACGAACCCAAGTCCTTGACTTGACTCAAGTTAGTTTCGAACACAACACCTTACGTGAGAACCTCACATAAGCATGTTGCAAAACCACAGTAACACGATATCATCCATATCAACCAAAACGCACCAAAAACTTAGCAAATGAATACTAAGCAATCTTTCCAACAATGTAAAGCAAGTACGAAACATTGCAAATGAAAAGCAGAAGCACTACGGTCAAGTTCCAGACCTTGCCAGAGCAACCCAGACCTTGAGCCGGAGCTAACAAAAGCTAGTAGAACCTAGCGTCCGAGCTTACCAAAACTAGTACAATGAAGCACCTGCCGAAGCTTACCAAAACTAGTAGATCCAAAAGCCGGAGTTAGACAAAGTACATCGGAGCTTAACAAAAACATGCCGGAGCTATCAAATATATATCAGAGCTATCAAAGACATGCCGGAGCTAAAGATAAAGCTCACCGGAGCTAACCAAGGCTAGTCGGACCTTACCAAGAAGTCGGACCTAGCATATAACATAGTCGGAGCTACCTAAAACAAGTCGAACCTATGGTCGGACCTTGCTATAGCTCGGAGCTAAAGTCGGACCTTGATAAAAAGGTGTTTTGGTGATATTTAAAACTTTTATCATCAAAGCCAAGTGTATTCACTACAAGCCAATGTATTCAGCACACATAGGTCTTACAATCTCCCCCTTGATGAATGCATTGGCAACACCATTTAAAATCCAAACATTGGCTTATTCACATAAAAGTTTTGAAGGCAATTTCTCCCCTTTTGTAAATCAAAAGTAAAATGAGAAGAAAAATTATCCCTTATTATCTTTCCCCCTTTATTATCTCTCCTTATGCACATATTCTCTTTCTCTTCATGCTTATCTCTCCCCTTTGACAATGTATTCAGCAAGTCATGAGCATGTAAACAAATTATCTCTCCCTCTTTAGTTGTTATGAGCATATTATAACATATACATATAAACAAAGCTCATCCAAGTCATACTATCAAGTACTTTACATTATCACATCAATGAAATACATAAAGTAGTGTAAGCCATGCTAGAGATCATATGTAATTTTCAATTTAAGCAAGTCATGATCTCACAAACTTAACTATTTCAAAACCTGAAAGCATGACACTAGTTGCTGCATTTTATTATTTTTCAAAGCATAAATTTATATCATATGATATTTGCAAGAGATTATATGCGCATCTGCCTTATTCTAACCTACCAAGCCAAGCCTATGTCATTTGACAATCAGAAGCTTAAGGACATAGTTTTAGTCATACACAACTTCTTCCAAGTTCATATCTAAGTGCAATGACAAGCCATCTCAAAAGAAGAAGTGCGATGCATGCATATTCTCTTGATCTTTTCTCAATTTATATTTGTTCATAAAAACTTAACATGTGAGTTGATTACTTGATGAATTCTTAATGATTAAAAGCATTTGTGAGCATGCAACAAGTTCAAAACAGAAAGAAAGTTCGACCATGACCAGTTTTAGTGTAAGTAATTATTCCAATTACTAGACATGGCAAAAACTACAAAATGTATAACACGAGTAATGTAGTAAGAACTTTCAGCATGTAAAAGGAATCACAAAGTCATATATGTATGAAATACTATGCTCATATTATTTTAATTTCAGATTCACACATAGACTTCCCAAGTTTCAAAAACTCGCTCTCAATTTAAGCCATGAGGATGCATAACCCCTATTTCACTACGAATGTAACAAAAACGAGTGAAATCCAAAGGTTTTGTAAAAATGTCAGCCAATTGATGTTCAGTATCTACATGGTGAAGCACAATGTTTTCTTTTTCAACATTATCACGGAGAAAGTGATACCTAATGTCAATGTGCTTAGTTCTAGAATGTTGCACGGGGTTTTTAGCAATGCAAATGGCACTAGTGTTATCACAGAACAGTGGAACACTATCTAGATCAACCCCATAGTCCTTAAGTGTTTGAACAATCCAAAGAATTTGTGAGCAAGCACTAGCAGCAGCTACATATTCAGATTCGGTTGTGGATTGTGCAACTGAATTTTGTTTTCTAGAGGACCAAGCAACAAGAGAATTACCAAGAAAATGACAAGCACCAGAAGTACTTTTCCTATCAATCCTATAACCCCCAAAATCAGCATCCGAAAAAGCTTTCAAAGTAACGGTTGAGGAAGAAGGAAGAAAAATGCCAAATTCTTGAGTTCCATGTAAGTACCTGAGAATCCTTTTGACGGCTTGACGATGTGAAACACGTGGGAAAGCTTGAAACCGTGCACAAAGACATACGCTGAATTGTATGTCCGATCTTGATGCCGTGAGGTACAAAAGTGATCTGATCATGCTTCTATATTCTTTTTGATCCACGTATTCACCATCTTCATCAAGTTCAAGTGTTGTTGCTGTTCCCATTGGTGTCTGAAGAGGCTTGCTTTTGTCCATGTTGAAGCGCCTTAGGAGGTCTTTGGTATACTTCGTTTGATGCACAAAGGTACCCTCCTTGGTTTGCTTGATTTGCAGCCCAAAAAAGTAAGTGAGTTCGCCCATCATACTCATTTCAAATTCGGAACTCATCATTGCTGAAAACTTGGACACAAGATCATGAGAAGCACAACCAAAGATAATATCATCCACATACACTTGAACGAATAATGAGTCGTTGCCATGCTTAAGCACAAAAAGAGTTTTATCAACCTTGCCCATGGCAAACCCCTGTTCAAGTAAGAATGTTTTTAACCTATCATACCATGCTCTAGGGGCTTGTTTGAGACCGTATAAGGCTTTGGACAGTTTGTAAACATGATTAGGAAAATCTGGATTTTCAAAACCCGGTGGTTGTTTGAGATAAACCTCCTCATCTATGTAGCCATTAAGAAAAGCACTTTTAACATCCATTTGAAATAGCTTAAAACCTTTAGATGCTGCAAAAGCTAACAAAATTCTTATGGCTTCTAATCTAGCGACAGGAGCAAAAGTTTCATCAAAATCTAGACCTTCAACTTGAGTGAAACCTTGAGCAACCAACCTAGCCTTATTCCTAATCACAACCCCATCCTAACTTTGTTTATTTTTAAATACCCATTTAGTTCCAATTAAAGTGTGACCTTGAGGTGGAGGTACAAGTTTCCAAACATTATTTCTTTCAAAATTTTCTAACTCTTCTTGCATGGCAATAATCCAAGATTCATTAGTGAGTGCGTGTGATATATCTTTGGGTTCAAAAGAAACAACAAAAGCAGAATGAGCATAAGAGTTTGGATCGCAAAACCTGGACCGTGTGACTCGTTCGTGCAAGCTTCCAATCATCTGTTGTGGGGGATGATCTTTGTAAAAACATAGGGGAACAGATGTCTCACAAGCTTCTTCTTCATTAGGTTCATCGTAGATTGATGAGCTTGTGACTTGTGGATGATAAAGACCAGCATAGGTGATAGCCGGAGCTTGTTCAATGTCCGGAGCTGGACACGTGTCAACTTCAGAACTACCAGGCAGTATCACCGGTTCTTCTTCATCTTCAAAAATATCCTCCCCCTGAGGATACGGATCTGGTCCTGCAACACCGGAGCTAGTACCTGGGCTAGCTTCATCAAAAGACACTTCACAAGTCTCCACAATTTTGTTAGTGTCAAGTAAAAGCACACGGTAGCCTCTAGTATGAGATGGATAACCAAGAAACATGCCATCAATGGATCTAGGTTCAAATTTATCAAGATTACCATGTTTCTTAACAAAGCATTTGCAACCAAAGACCCGAAAGTGCGTAACACTAGGCCTATGTCCAAACTGGAGCTCATATGGTGTTTTACCTAGCTTAGCACGCAAGAAAACACGATTTGAGACATAACAAGCGGTTGCTAACGCATCAGCCCAAAATTTACTAGGAGTTTGATATTCATCAAGCATAGTCCTAGCCATCTCAACTAAGGTTCTGCTCTTTCTTTCTACAACACCATTTTGTTGAGGTACATATGGTGAAGAGAATTGATGATCTATTCTATTTTCAGCACAAAAGTGATCAAAAGATTAATTTTTAAATTCAGTTCCATTATCACTTCTAATTGCTTTTAATGATCCTGGGTGATCAATTGATAATCTAAGAAATAAAGTCCTAAAGTGACTAAAATCTTCACTCTTAGATGCCATAAAGTAAACCAAAGAGTATCTAGAATAATCATCAACAATAACAAGAACATACCATTTACCTTCGAAGGATTGAACACGTGAAGGTCCTACGGTGTCATGATGCAAAAGTTGACATGGTTCAGTTGTCATGATCATTGTGAGAGGAGTATGTGAACCTGCAACCATCTTAGCATGTCTACAAGAAGATCACACAATTTCTTTGTCCCCTTTAAGCTTAGGCAGCCCACGTATGCGATCAAGAGCACTAACTCGCGTTAGGTGATCAAAGCCTACGTGACCAAGTCTACGATGCCAAAAATATAAGTCATTTGAATCATTAGCAACTAGACACCTATGCTTAGAGGAAGATATATCAAAATCAGCTTTAAAAACTCTTCCAAACCGAGACATGTTAAAAATAAGCTCACTATTTGAACCTACAATTTTACAGCTGTTTTTATTGAAAATAATTTCTAGACTTTCATCTAGCAATTGTGCAACAGAAAGCAAGTTGTATTTCAAATTTTTGACAAGTGCCACATACTTCAAAATGTAGTTATAATTTACTTTAACCGAACCCTTAGCAATTATAGGAGTTGAAGAATTATCGGCAAAAGTAACATTCTCTACACGTGACACAAAAGAGAAGGAGGAGAACCAATCTTTGTTACCGGTCATGTGGCGTGAGCAACCTGAATCCACAATCCAAATGTTCTCCTTCCTCAAATGTGTAACCTACATAAAAGCACAATATGTCGATGACTCAATACTGGGGTTAGTCATAAGGCATTTAGGAATCCAGTACTGAGTCACGCGACGTGCAGCAGGAAAAACACGCGAAAGCTGAGACAAAACAGCAGGTTTATGAGTCAAAGTTTGAGATTTTTTATTCTTGACTACTGACCTATAAAGTGTTACTTGTGTAGCACAAAAATCAGTAGCTCCGGAGGCAAAAACAGAAGGTCCGGAGGTAAACTATGAATGTTTTTGACTCAAGACAGCAGGTTGTACATTCGGTTCAATGTGTGCAGCAAATTTTGCATGAAAGTTATGAGATCTAGCAATCATTCTTTCCCTTTTTTGTTGTTTAGCTAGTCTATAACAAAAATCTATGACATGACCATCTCTACCACAGAAGGTACAATGAAATTTAACTTTGTGTTCATGTCTAGATGAGCAAGCAATATTTTTATTTGAAACCGAATGAGACAACACTCCTGCAGATTTGAAAACCACTCCTTTTTGTTTAGGAACTGTTTGAATCAAACCACTTCCTAATGACTTTACAATTTTAGGTGGATGTGCCTTAGCAAGAGCATGAGAATCAAAACCTAAACCAGTTTTATCATTGCAAGACTTGGAAGAATTTAGCAGTAAGTTTAGGTTCTTATTCCCATTACAAGCCCGATCTAATGGCCTATGCTTGTCATCAAGTTTATTGGACAGATCAAGGCAATTTTCACATGAAGTTTTTCCTTATAGTTTGCAATTGGAACAAAATTTAACTTCATGAGAACATAAAGCATTGTTCAATATAGAAATTTCATTCATAGCATCCTGTAGTTTCTTATCAAGATCATCACAAGTAGAACAATGCAAATCAATTGTAGAACAAGAAGCATCTTTCAAGTTTTTATCATTAAGTGCAGCAAGCTCTTTGTTCTTTTCAATTTCTAACTCAAGATTATCAAGTGTGGAGGTGTGCGCACTTCTTAATGAGGACAATTGTTCATATATGAAATCACATGAGGAACATACATCATCACTAGCAATCAAAGTTTTTAAACGGTTGATTTCAGATTCTAGTGATTCAATTTTAGCAGCACTATCCCTAAGCTTTTTGTCCTTTTTCTTAACAATAACAGTGGCACGAGAAATAGCATCACACATTTCTTCGCAAGTAGGACATACCTCTTCATTGTTGCTGTTGTGTTCTGCCTCCTCCATACTTGATCTTGACTTGCCCGCCATGAAGCACAAGTTTGCCAAATCATCTTCATCTTCATCACTTCCAATGTCCATGTCGCTTGAACTGAACTCTTGAAGTGCGGTGATGAAACTATTGATCATCTTGCGTCCTATGGTGCCTTTCTTCTTCTTGTTGGAATTTCCAGAGGAGGTCTGGACCTTGCTTTGTTTTTCTTCCCGGGTGGTCGGAGCTGAAAGGTTAGGGCATTCTGTACGAAAGTGTCCTATTTTACCACATTCAAAACAGCGTTGAGGTCCGGAGCTTCCTCTCCTTCTAGTTCTCACATTTTGCAATGCTTTTGAGAATCTAGTAGAGATGAGTGCCAACACCTCTTCTGGAAATTCTTCGATCTGCTCCAGGGTTAGTGAGGACAACAAAGTAAGAGTATTGCAAGATGATGATTGGCCAGAGCTAGACATATCACATTGTGAAACAAATGCAATAGACTTATTTGGGTTCTTACGTGCTAGGATGTCAATTTCATGAGTTTTTAGTTTAGAATAAAGTACATCTAATGTAAGAGAACTCATGACAGTAGATTCACGAATAGATGTGACTTTCATCTCCCAAATTGACATATCTAATGCACTTAGTAATTGCTTAGCATTTTCAGCATCTGAAAAATTAACATTGACACTACGCAAGTTGCTGAGAATTTTATTAAAGCGAGCAAAAAGGTCATCAATAGACTCACCGGGTTGCATCTTGAAGCGCATGTATTCCTTTCTGAACATGTCTTGCCTTACCTCTTTGATCGTGTTGGATCCTTCCTGGTAGTCACAAAGTGCTTTCCACACATCGTATGCAGATCGGAGGTGTGCAACACGGTCGAAGTCGCTTTGAGTTAATCGTTGTATGATCAAGTTCCGAGCCTTGTTGTTGTTGTCGACATCTCTCAGATTTGTAGTTGTAACTTGATCATTTGATGGCACTTCGTAAGGCTTGTATACCTTCTCCCATATTGCAAAGCCTTGTGCCTGGATGAATGCCTCCATGCGTGCCTTCCAAACCTCAAAATCAATACCAGCGAACACACAAAGTCTGGCAGAGTACTTCTCCATGATGATTAGTCAAAAACATGCGCAAATCACAAAGATTAGAGCACCGTGGCTCTGATACCAATTGTAGGATCGAAGAGCACGTGAAAAGCTACCAGAGGGGGGTGAATGGTAGATTTAAAAATCTTACGCAGCGGAAATAATTAAACCCCAACCCTTTCGGCAGAAAAACGATCTCTTAAAGAAATCGTGTGTGAGACTAACATAAATTGTTTCACCGTGACAAAAGTGATGTATATCAGAGAGAATCAATTCACGAAGAAAACACAAAAGGAATCACTCAAATCCGTCGAGAAAAACTCAAGTTATGATCGAAAGATCAAACAATGGTCAATCTGTCCTACCCGAGAAAAAAAAAAACAGTTCTGTAATACTGCAAAGAAACTCGTTTAGATCATAGACCACAAATCCAGTGACCGTGAAATTTTGACATATGATAGACAATCAAGTTGTGAAGACAACCCAAAAAGAATCATGTCAATTGGATCTGTAAAACTCGAGTTATGATAAAACCACCGACGAAAGGTAGTGCTGTCCAGAAACTCGACGAGTAAAACTTGTCTGGAACAAGTCGGACGAACAAAGCACAAAAGTTCCTTCAAACTACGAATTTTATTCAATAGAACACAAGAGGAACAGCCCCAAAGTCGTCCACCACGAGCTCTGGGCTCCCTTGTTTATATAACCAGCCCTTAGGCCAACCCAATATCAACTAGGACTCCAATCCTACTCAGATCACGAATCCTAACTTTCCATAACTTCTCAAGATTCTTCTATACGCAGATAGAAGTAATCTTAAGACTTACAAACACCTTAGGAACGTATCCCACATTCCTAAACAACTCAAATTCGTGACCCACACGAAATCCTAACATAACCAACTCGATATTTTCCATACCGAGCCATAACCGACTCCGTCGTAGCCAGAGTCATCAACCGGTACGATCCGATCCTTCCAACCAGATCTTTCCTTCCTTATCCCATCTTCGGAACCATGTTGCCACGTCATGCACCGCATGCATACGTGCGAACACCTTCCTTCAACGTTCAGTAACCTTCATATGCACTGCCCTTGATTCAGTCATCCTGCGCGACCTCCTGATCAGCTCAACCACAGTTCCTCCCGAACATGATTGTTGGAACCTCATCTCCTCCCTGAGACTAGTCCAATGGATCCTGTCACCAGCCATGACTTGAACTCAAGCAACACCTGCACATGAATAAAACAACCAATCCATACGAACCCAAGTCCTCGACTTGACTCAAGTTAGTTCCGAACACAACACCTTACGTGAGAACCTCACATAAGCATGTTGCAAAACCACAGTAACACAATATCATCCATATCAACCAAAACACACCAAAAACTTAGTAAATGAATACTAAGCAATCTTTCCAACAATGTAAAGCAAGTACAAAACATTGCAAATGAAAAGCAGAAGCACTACGGTCAAGTTCCAGACCTTGCCAGAGCAAGCCGGACCTTGAGTCGGAGCTAACAAAAGATTGTAGAACCTAGCGTCGGAGCTTACCAAAACTAGTACAATGAAGCACCTGCCGAAGCTTACCAAAACTAGTAGATCCAAAAGCTGGTGCTAGACAAAGTACATCGGAGCTTAGCAAAAACATGCCGGAGCTATCAAATATATATCAGAGCTATCAAAGACATGACGGAGCTAAAGATAAAGCTCACCGGAGCTAACCAAGGCTTGTCGGACCTTACCAAGAAGTCGGACCTACCATCT
Organism: Tuctoria greenei; assembly: GCA_036927565.1. Lineage (NCBI taxonomy): Eukaryota > Viridiplantae > Streptophyta > Magnoliopsida > Poales > Poaceae > Tuctoria > Tuctoria greenei. Next base: position 127,401,426 of record JAYESD010000010.1, on the reverse strand, counting down.
AACATAGTCAGAGCTACCTAAAACAAATCGAACCTATGGTCGGAGCTTGATATAGCTTGGAGCTAAAGTTGGACCTTGATAAAAAGGTGTTTTGGTGATATTTAAAACTTTTATCATCAAAGCCAAGTGTATTCACTACAAGCCAATGTATTCATCACACATAGGTCTTACAGGCCCCAAATGCCTCAAAAGCTAAGTGTGCAGGCTGCTCCATCGCCGGCCTCCAGCCCTGAGGCACAAGCAAAAACAAGAGAAGATGCAAGTGCTGCCCCTGCTGGTAGGGCAGCCCCTCAAAAAGGTTCAGCCAGCGGAATTCTCAAGTACCTGGCTGCAATCTTTGCCTCCTGCAAGAAGACTGAAGTGAAGGCTCACAAGATCAATCAGAAAAGAAAGGAGGACATGAGGTACATCAAGGAATATGTGAAGCAAATTTGCCAGAAGCTGGAGATTGACCCCATTGGACCTCCAGTGATTTCTGAGGACTCCGACCCAGACTTCACTGAGCTCGGGCCCTTGACCCCCTCCGAGCTTGCCTACTTTGGCGTTGGGGACTCGAGTACCTCCGCACCTCCTCCTCCTCCTTCCCCTCATCAAGCTGAAGATGAAGATGATGAAGACGACGATGAGAGGACCGACAGCAAAGAGTGAAGACCCTAGGATCCTCCTCTCCTTCTTTTTGGTGTCTTGATGCCAAAGGGGGAGAGATTGAGGGGGAGTCTTAGTCTTAGCTGTAGTTTGTGAGGAGAGAGTTCTATGCTTTTCTTTTTACCTCTTTTGTGGCTTGCAATGGTTTAACAATGATCTTATATTAATTATGGTTCTGTGATGCAATGAGTTAATCCTTTGAGTAGTATCTATGGAAACTGTGATTTTGCTCTAGAATGTCATATATGCTTGCTATTTGGTAATAAATGTCAAGTATATCATTATCAATGTTTTAGTGTACTTAGTTATGCATCCCACCATAAAGAATGCACATATGGATAATACTTTTCACTGCTTGATGTATTTTGGATTCATATGTGCATACTTTATGAAAATCTCAATTTTTATCACATTTTGTGAAATCTCAATTGGTTGTCATCAATAACCAGAAAGGGGGAGATTGAAAGTGCATCTAGGACTCCCTTGTGGTTTTGGATGATTTATGACAAGCAATTGGGATCCTATCCTCTTTGTTGAGATGAGTGCAGTCTTATGATAGAAAAATGAGCAAAGTACCAAAAAGAAGGAAGAATGAGGAGCAAAGTGGAAATGAGCTCAAGGAAGAAGAGTAGTAGATTATTGTGTATGGAGTGTGTTAAGGAAACACATCCCAAGAGCTCAACCACATTTAAACACACACATTGCACAAAGTTACATAGGACCGGACTAGTCCGACAGACACCGGACTAGTCCGATATCCTTTCTGCACGAAATCGGACAAGTCCGATATCCATCGGACTAGTACGATATCCTTTCTGACCAGAATCGGACTAGTCCTCCCCAGTGCGGACTAGCCTCAAAACACTTCACAAGTCACACAAAATTGGACAAGTATGATCACATCCGGACTAGTCCGATATTCATTCTAATCCAAATCGGACAAGTCTGATGTTTGCACGGACTAGTCCGAAAAACCCTCTGATTTGAATCGGACAAGTTCTCCAAGTGCGGACTTGTCATCCTATACACTTAGGGTTTCACATAACCGGACTAGTCCGATGTCTATCGGACTAGTCCGAAGATTACCAGTAGCGAAATCGGACAGGTTCACTCCTAGCCGGACTAGTCCGATATTTCGGGACACTTAGGGTTTGCTACACTCAGCACACCGGACTAGTCCGGTGACCACCACGGACTAGTACGAACTTTCTGAACCCTAACAGTCACTTTTAGAAACCCATATAAATAGAGTTGTACAGCCATATTTTTCTAACTCTCGAACCCTAGCGCCGTCACACCTCCCAAGAGCCTCAAAAACCACATCTCTCCACGAAATTAAGTGCCACAACAATCAATCCTTTGAGGATTCACTCTAGATCATTGGAGAGACAAGTTCAACACCACATTGAGCTCTTGGTTCGATTCTCTAACACACTCCTGCGATTTAATTGTAATCTTTTGAGTGTGTTTTGGTGGTATTTCGTGTTGTAATCCAAGGGAGCTCTCAACGTGTGAGAAGGCCCCTTTGAATTTTGTTATTCACCCCTTTGTGATTAGTGGAAGAGGATTGGCCTTCGTGGCGATCCGACAAGGGTAGGGTTGGAGAAGACCCGGTCCTTTTGTGGACTCCTCAACGTGGATGTAGGTTGCCTTTGTGAGAGCCGAACCACGGGATAAATCCTTGTGTCTTGTGTTTTTGGTGTTCATCGTTCTTATTCATCAATATAACCTAGGGTTTCATAATCATTGCTTATCTCATGTTGAATTGTTAAACATAAGATTTAATTGTGATATAATCTAGCATATAACATTGAAACCATTATTTGATTCTATATTTCTGCTGCATACATAAAAGAATCAATCTAATCGATCAAGTTCAACCAACTTAGTCTGTGAACACCGGTCCGATATCTCTGGTATTGAACTGGTTGTTAAGTGTTGCAGGATCCGACAATTTGCAAAAAGGCCTATTCACCCCCCCTCTAGGCCCACATTCATTGGGTTTGTTGATGATTGGTGGGACTACCCTGGGATCCGAATGGCTTAAGAGGGGGCCCTTGGTTGAAGATGTGCTCAGTTGGAGACATCACCACCGGTGAAACCTCAGTGGGGTCTAAATAGGCTAGTAATCCCTTTGTAAAGGCTATTTTGTGATCTCTTGGACATACACTAAAGGAAGTGTAATTGGCATAAGAGAGGGTTCTTTAGTCGCCGACGGGTGATGAAATCACAAACACGTGGGTAAAGCGGTAAAAACTCTGCAGAGTCTAATAAAACTATCATGATATCCGCGCTCCCGGTTATGAGCACGTGGACAACTTCCATGATTAGAGGGAACTCGGTAATTGGGATGGTTATGGGTTGGTACTGGTTATGGCTGAATATGGATTAAACTATGACATTGAATGTGGTTAATGGTATGATGGTGATGGATATGGAATATGGATTGGTGCTATGTTATTAATTATGGTTTATGATGGGAATACTTCACATACGTATAACATATTGCTTTTCAAATGTTTTAATGTACTTTTCAGCACTTAGCCTTTATTATATTCATCATTTGAATCAGCCACATGCCATACTTTTCACACTTGCTGAGTACGACATGTACTCACTCTTGCAATCCCCCCAACAGTTGTAGGTCAGGATTGAGAGTTTAATGGCGAAAATACGGAATTCTACCATCAGCTTGCCTGTGGTGTTGATTGGAGCTGCGCTATACCATATCGCTTATGCTGCCTAGCTGTTTAGTTTGCTTATTTAGTTTATTCCCGCTGCATTAGTTGAACTTGTCATTAATATTCATTAGAGTTTGTACTCGAGGATAATATGGTTTGTTTAATAAAATTCGGTTAATTAATTTTGTTCTGTGGTAATTTTCTTTATACTCTTTTGTGATGCACTCGTGTATGTGTGTTGAACATCCTGGGCACACATATGCATTCACTTGGTTCATTTTCGGAACCGGGTGTCACACTTCTGGCCACATAGGAACAACTTGCACCCAATATACATTGGATGTGATCTTGTCATTCCTTGTTTAAGGTACATCATACCTTAACCACAAAGGAATAACTTACACCCAATGATGGTGGTAATTCCCTTGAGCTTGAATGAGTGCTTTGAATAGTTGAGAGCATAATGCTCTCACATATCAGTAGCAGCCATTGGTTGCTCACGAAGGGTTTCCATATCAAATCTCCAGCATCGTATAGTTATGGTTGACCTTTGGGCTTAATTTGTGATAGGTGGCAACCATCCTAATTTACTCCATGGCCAAAAGATGTTGAAATGGAATCCTCTAGGGATTCCAACAATCGGATTTTTGAATGCTTGCATAGTAATTTTACTCCTGCAAACTTTCCCTCTATGACAGAGAGGGATGGTTAGCTCCGGATACTTGTACAAATGAATTTGTGGGTTAGGTAACTGAATCTTCATTTGTATGCATGGGGAAGAACAATACCAAAGATTCATTGGGTCCAATTTTCAGTGTATCCATGAACAATGTATGAATCACTGCTAGGAGTGGGGCTTTATGGATAAATCAATTTGCACATTTTCTAAAGCTCCTACTCATAACAATGCAAGTGATATAAATACACTATATGGATCCCTTCATCTTGTAAATTTTCTAACCATCATAGTTTTTTTTACAAGAGCAAATATTTATCATTTGGATCATGGCAAACAAGATTCTCAATTTTATCCTCTTGAACATTTTTAATTTCATGCCTAGGAATTTGAAATTTAGTCATCCATGCATGAATGAGTTTCAGATCAAAATTATGGACATCCCTATTCCTAGGTTGCTACATACCAATTCAACCATTAAGTTATTTCATAAGCATTACCTAGGCAAAAAATGTCTAAGTCAATTTTAGCAATGCTTATGAAATTCTAGGTACTTGTTTAAATTTATTTCCAAGTATGGTGACATTACTTTTTGAAGAATCAAAAAGAGCAATGCCCACACTTACTCTCGTGAGGATGCATAAGAATTGAATGAAGAGAAGTTTTAAACCTTCCTTACCAATGTAAGCAAAAATCATTCAATCCTAATGCAATTTAAATGACGGAAAATTTTTAAACTTGTACCTCAATTGAAGGGCAGTCCGGTTGAAGGTTGAGAAACAACCATGAATTTTGGTGTAGCCTTCGTGTTCAATGCCTTCTGCCAAGTTGAGGTCGGAGTTGAATGGGCTTCATCTTGCTCCTCCATTGGACCACCATCTTGAGCATTCCTCCACCATGAACTCAAAAAGAGATTGATGGAGGGATATGCACGTGATGGGGTCTGCCAAGCTATTTGCAAATTTTGTCTTGGCTGCACTAAAATCAAGAACAAATAAACAACTCAAAAACTTGTTACGTTAGCTCAAAAGCATGTTGTACCCTTTTGTCAAATTGCTTTGCCCATCTTGAAACAACTTGCAAATGCATTGAATATTTAAGTGAAATATTTTTGGTTTGAATTAGGAAGATGAATTCAAGTGGTTACGCCCAAGGTTCGTATCCAATTAAATTTATTTCCTAGTTCAAAATTTTAGTTTTATGGTTGTAAATTTTACATTCCAACATGCAAGTGTGAAAATTCAAACATGCTTAATGAAAATGCAAAGACTAATGGAAAATTCAAATATGCAATTGAGAAAGCAGATATGAGATAACTACCAATTAACCTATTGGCAAGGACTCACCGAATTTTTGAAGTCCGATGAGTGGGACTTACCTCCGTCATGTTTAGTGCGATGATTTGTTGTCCAATACCGGAGTTGAAGATGTGGACAAATTATGTTGATTGATATGCCAAATCTCCTTTGGCATGTCAGGATGACATGTGGACCACATGATGGCCCTAGCCTCCCCGTCGTTTTGATGAAGACTTGATGTAGTGATAGTTTCTCCTTATTGAAGATATTCTTTCATGAGTATGGTGAGGCTTGTCCTTCTTTTGGGGTGCCACTTTGACCTTCTTGACCTTTCTTTTAGTTAACCCATACTTTGATCATGGATCAAAGACTTCCATCAGCAGGATGACATGTGGAATCCACAATCAAACAAGAAATGCTTCATCCACAATGTCACTTGCCTTAAGTTGCACGGGCTTGGTCGAAGGGTAGGGATCCCTACAAGTGATTGCGGGATATCTTGGATCTTGAATGCTCTTCAATTTTCTTGTACTTGGCCAAGGGCTTCATGTGGATGTTGTCGTGATTTCTTGCTTGGCCATGGACAAGATACTTCAAGGTAGGCTAGTTAAACATAGATCCCTTGAAATCTGCATACCATCTTGATTGCAAGGGTGATGTTGATTCCATCCTTGACCTCCTTGTTGGTGATAGCCATTAGAGTTATGTTTGTAAAGTAGAATCCCCATGGGTCTTAGGGGAATGATTGCCCAAGTGGCCCATGTTGACATTGATTTTCACAAATCATGTGAAAATCCATGGCTTGGATCATCCAACCACTTCTTCATTGGCTTGATCTTCATGATACTTCAATGGGAGGTGTAGTTCCTTAGCTAGTATGCCCACCTTGTTAAGTGGTGCGCATGCCAAGCTAAAATAACTAGATCACTCTTCAATACACCCCTTGAGTAAAGACCATGTTCTCATCCATGATGAATAAAAATGGACTCCTTCAGCTCCAACACAAAGGTGGTCATGGATTGATGGACCAACCCATGAGATGAATGTTGGATGAGGAGCCAACTATCCACCCTATGGTGGAGGCAAACTAAGAACACTTGGAGCCTCCCCCAAGCTTGGGGATGGATGACTCTGGCTCCTGTTGGAAGCTGAAATTCTTCCACTAAAGGCAATGGTGTTGCCTTGCGGACATTTGTTAAGGTATGCCTTAAATCATATAGTTGAGCACTTGCCTCCTCGTTGACCATCCCATAAAATGGGTTAGCCAACACTACCCTATTTTCACACAAAAGGAGAAAACAAACTAGGGTAATCCTGTCTAATAACTATTAGTACCTATAGCTTAATCACAAGGGATAGCTATCGTCCACTTCCTTTGCCTTTCCCGGCAACGACACCAAAAATGCTTGTTGATGGCTACTAACATCACAGATCATCTCTAGTAAGATATGAGGTCCGCAAGCGCATGAAAACCGTCGTGTAGCATTTCACCCAAGAGTATTCCCATGGATATCGTATTTATCCCAAAGGAAGGCAATGGAGTAAAGTAAACACTACTCTTATGATCAAGCTATGGGATACAAATCAATTATCAAGATAGGGGGAAGTTGATAATATATGGGTAGTGTGACACATAGCTAAGCAATCTATTCTAAACGGTAAATGGGTCCTAATAGAGATCATACTAAGAGTTAGAGAGTTGCTCCTACAATGCTTCTAATATACATATACATAGCCTAGGTTAGATACTAATGAGCATGTCACTGGTGAATACTTATGCTAAGTCGCTCAACACATCGGGCACTGGTTTACCCCTAGCAATACTAGGACGACTCCTGCCAAGAGCCTGTGGCATAGCTGAACATGGAGGATTATAAAGGACAGATAGGGTTGTCACCACCTACTGCCTACCTCTTCAATCTGTGGGTCTACGAGACATCCAATGCTAATTAACTACCCTAGCACCATGCTAGCATATTAAGTAAATATCTTAGGAGCCATGGCACAAGCAATCCTAAGGCAATGAACTAAAGCACCGTTGAACCAATGTTGATACATAGCATATGTTATTCATAGAACATGATCATATCATAACTAATTAGACTATAGTGGTGGTTTGTAGTGTTTATGACGATAGAGTAAGAGTGATATGGCATAATCATAAAGACTACTCCTACCACGTACATGGAATCCACAACCAATCAAGAAACGCTTCATCCAAGTATATGAATAAAAGAAGACTAAAGATAATATATTTATTATGCATAAAGTCACAAATATAAGATAACATACATGAGCCATACCTTTCCCAACTTGGACATGGGACTAGAGGCTCTCCTCTATATAGCTTAACTCCACTAAATACTAATAGAACTAGTGTATGCAATTGAATATTGCTCAAGTGGTTTGTGTTGAAGTGAGGGGTGAGGGGTCCTATTTATAGCTGACTGAGTTTGGAGGAAAGACTAGGTCAGCCAACTAGGGGGGTCGACCGACCTGGTAAGTCCTCCAAACGGTATGTGATTTCTTGGGATGACTTCCAGATGGGTCCCATCCCTTCATATTGGTGCTACACTGTTGGATGGCCTCGGATACTCCTGTTTGTGGGCCATTTGATCCATGTGGTGCCACATGTCAGTGCTTGATTGGCTGGGATGATTATAGGATTCATCCCCTTGTTTCACTTCAGTTCTATATAAAATACTTGCTTGCACCAATTTCTAAAAGTACTATTGGAAATAGGTTAAATATAAAGGTGGTGTGTGCAAGAAAGATATTTCCTTCACATAATTGAGCTATATTGACGAGTGAAATTGGTATATAACATCCGTCAACACCGCTCCCCCCCCCTTAATCCCTCACAGCTGCTGTTTCCGGTGCTTCAATCCCAACCTCTTTGCCAAAACCTGTTGCGCTAGTCCTTGATGCTCCCGCTACCTTCAACTGGGCCACAGAGCAGTGGTCTGCTCCTCTCCTTGCGCACGCCATCTTATCTGGAAGCCCAAGAGCTCTAAGACCACCCCTCCCAGTCCCCTCTAATGGGTTTGCCCCACACTGATGGAATCCAACAGTTGGTCTTCTCCCTCGCTTCCAGCGTCAGTTCTGGCCCCCACGTACGTCAGCATGCTCCCACCTTGCCTCGCCTGGCTCTCTACCTCCTTGATCCCTTTATAACCCCCGAGCAGGCACCGCAACCCACCCCCTCGGATAACAACGAACATCACCTTGTACTCCTAAAACCCCTCCACCAATAATGGTGAACTTCCCCATTAATTCACAGTTCTTCCTCCCCCACGGCCACATCTTCGTGCTCAATGGCGGTCCGGCCAAGATACCTGGCCTCTCCCACTGCCTCTTGATGGTAGCACTCTGCAACCATGAGAGATACATAATCGCAAAGGACCGTGATGGCCACATCAACCACGCTAAGTACAGTTGGTTCCGCAACCGCATTGCTCAAGTTCTTGATTAGGAGTTTGGGCTCAGGGTTCGCTCTTCCTGCATCACCCCCTGGGCATCAGCCTCTTCCAGCTAGAATCGGGCTACCACCATGACATCCTCCTCCTGGAGGAGCCCATTGTCATCGACAACCACCAGATCCCCTTCTCCTGCCATGAGTTTGGCATAAAGCATCGCACTGCCAACTATAGCCATTGTGGTTGGATCCTCATACTCGGCTTCCCTCTCGACTACAAGTCTGTGGAGCATGATGATGTGGTTGTGCCCACCTTCTCTCCTGGCACAATGTACTGGGGCAACTTGGGTACGTCCTTTGCAAATGCCTCTACAATGGCACTATGTCTGTCCCCCGTAGCCTAGTGCTTCACCATTGTGATACCAGAGGACAGGCCTGGCCCTAGACCTGTCTTATGGTCGTCCTCAACGGGGTGTTCATTCTGGCTCACCACCCTCCGGGTGAAGATGACGTTCCGCCTGGGGGGAACCCCCACCCTTTTCCCCCGCTGGTGGATCTGGACAACGATGTGGAGGAGCTCGAGGCGGAGGTTTTTGACCCCTCACCGCCAAACCCCAACCTGGTTTGGGATGCTGTGGTGGCAGCGGCCCAGGACAACGAAGCCATCGACAACAACAATGGTTGGGAACTCTGGCACCAATTGCAGCAAAAACCACTCCAGGCTCCCCATGAGATCAGTATCGGCTATGAACTCATGCACTTTAAGAGCTCTGACTCCTCAAACGTCGGTGCAACTTTGCGACTGCCCCCTCCTGTGAAGGAACCCTTTCTGTTCTTCGGGGCTGATAGGACAGTCCAGCAGGACTGGGTCCATCCGTTTGACTCTGGCGCCCTGTGCTGCCTTCTGGCGGCCGCCCTCCCTAAAGTGGACTCCGCCTGGTGGTTGGCGCCGATAGTGCCTGATCATCCCCCCTGTTCAGCCCCGACATGGACCGCCCAAAGTCCTCGGCGATGGCTGCTCGCCACGGACGCTCCACCTCTGCCAGCCTCAAGGCGCTGCCGTCTCCTACGACCCCGACCAACCCTTCCTCTGCCGGCGGCTTGGGTAGGGTCCTTGGTCGCCATTCACGCTCTGATCTGGTCTAGGTACCCCAACTTAATTCCCACCTCAATGACACTGCCCCCATGCTCACCAGGTGCATCTCGCGTCGTCCGGCTCCCATATCGCATGACACCCTTAGGAGTAGCCCCTGTATTGCTGCTGTGCTGAACAGGCACCGGATCGCCCCACAATATACTGGGAGTGCCATTTCTCCAGCTCGCTCTACATCAACCGGTAATACGTGAAGAACTCTCTGCCACGACCATACCAAGTTTCCCACCCCCGTTTCTATTGAATCTGTGCCTGCTCCGTATCCTCACCTCTCAATTGCGGTTCTACAGGATCAGGTGGAGGGATGCAGTGTCGATGCAACAATGATGATCGCCATGCTTAGCTCGCATTCCAGGGTGGCAGGCACGACTCCACCGACTGATCAATGAGTCGCCGTCTCTTTTGGCAGAGCGCCATGCAAGCTGATTTTGTTTTTTACCTCCGCTTATGTAATCTCTGCATGTACGCTATTCTCGTTGGGTGCTGGCTGTCGTGGATGCCCACCGTATTTTGGAACAGAAATACCATTTGCCTTGCTCCAGAAGGGAACCTCCTGATTTGGATTCATTATGATTTCTTTGTGCTTACGTAAAGATTATGTCTTGACCTAAAATTTGCCATTCCCCACTAGTTTTCCCAATGGATAACACAGCAAGACAAATTGGACATTCCTAAACTGGAATGTGCAGGGTCTAAATGACCCCACTAAGCACCAAGCGGCCCGTTCAAAATTGAAGAAAGTGGTTGCATGATCTATTGTATGCAAAAAACCAAAAATCCCGTATTGATCCCCACTTCATCAAGCAGATTGCCCCAAAGAGATTTGATCAGTTTGCTTTTTCGGCCTATCTGGGTGCTTCGGGTGGTATACTTGTGAGTTGGAATAGCGGTCTCGTCAAAGGCATGGTTGTTGAAATCTTGCAATTTGCCATCACCATCAACTTCACATCCACCCTCAATGGGAAGCACTGGACCCTCTCCACGGTCTACGAACCTTGTGCAGGCCAACCCCGCATAGACTTCATGACCTGGCTTGGCTCAATCCAAATAGCAAAAACTCAGGATTGGATCATCATGGGAGACTTCAATTATTATAGATCAACAAACAACAGAGAGAGACCAGGAGCAAATACGGAAGATATGCAGTTCAATGAGGTAATCAATCTATTAGGGCTGGTGGAAATCCCATTGAAGGACAAAAAATTTAGATGAGCAACATGAAAGCCTCCCTCCTACTAGAGCAGCTTGACTGGTGTTTCAACTCAGCTAATTGGTCCCTCTCCTTTCCGCTCATTCTCATGCTCCCACTTGCCAAAACAACCTTTGATCACACCCCTTGCATGATCCAACTGGGCTCTGACATTCCTAAACTAAAAATTTCAGAGTGGAGAACTACTGGTTTGAGATGTCGGGATTCAGAGACTTAGTCTACCACGTGTGGAATGGCACCCCATCTCTCAATCTAGACCTGACAAGAACCATCTCAAACAAATTCAAAGCCTTTAGGTCGGCAATCAGATGATGGAGCAGATCAGTTGGTTCCCTCTGCCTCAAACTACAACTCTCCAACCAATTGGTTCAGTGGATGGACCGCTTAGAGGAATAGAGGCAACTCATCCCACACGAAGCCACATTTAGAACACTCATTAAAGACCACATACAGAAGCTCCTCCAAAATCATAATGAATACTGGCGTCTAAGGTACACTGAAAGATGGGTGGTCCTAGGCGACGAACCCTAAAAGTTCTTCATGTCGGTAGCAACAGACAGATATAGATGCAACATGATCACTAGCCTGAAGGATCTCTCTAGCCGAGTAGTCTTGGATCATGGCCATAAGGCGGCCCTTTTGTGGAATGATTTCAAATCAAGGCTCGATGAAACCAATGCAACATCACTCTGGCCAGGTCTTGAAAACATTGTGACACAATACTCGGACCTTATGGCAATAACGGACCCTTTCACGACTGAGGACACAGTCTCGACCATAAAAGAAATGCTCAATGACAATGCTCCGAGCCCATATGGTTTCAACCATAGAACCTATAAGAAGTTCTGGGACATCATAAAGCACGACATATACAGCCTCTGCAACACCTTCTTCTAGCACGGCTGCAGTCTGGAACCCATCAATAGCTCCTTGATCACCTTGATCCCTAAAATTCCAACTCCAGAGACAACCTTAGATTTCAGGCCAATTTCCCTTCTCAACTCAAGTGTGAAGCTCATCAGCAAGTACATGGTTGTGACACCCAGTTCCAAAAATGAACCAAGTGAACGCATATGTGTGCCCAGGACGTTCAACACACATACACGAGTGTATTCACAAAAGAGTATACAGAAAATTTCCACAAGACAAGATTAATTAACCAAATTTTATTACACAAACCATATTATCCTCGAATACAAGTTCTAATGAATATTAATGACGAGTTCAACTACTGCGGCGGAAATAAACTAAATAAGCAAACTAAACAGCTAGGCAACATAAGCAATAGGGTATACCGCAGCTCCATGCAACACCACAGGCAAAGCTAACAGTAGACACGACCTAGAACTCCACAATATCGCCATTGAACTCCCAGTCTTGACCTACAACAGTTGGGGGGGGGGGGCGGAATTGCAAGAGTGGGTACATGTCGTACTCAACAAGTGTGGAAAGTATGACATGTGGCTGATTCAAATGGCGATATAATAATGGCTAAGTGCTGAAAAGTACAATAAAACATTTGAAAAGCAATATATTATATGTATGTGAATAAACCCATCATAAACCATAAGTAATATCATAGTACCAGTCCATATTCCACATCCATCATCATATACCAATATCCATATTCAATACCAGAATTCAATTCATAACCATCCATAACCATAATACCAACTGTAACCATAATACCATCCCAAATCCAATACCAAACCATCCCAAAGCCAATTTTCCTCTAATCATGTAAGGGTCCTGGTTGCTCATAACCGGGAGCACGGCTATCATGATAGTTTTAGACACACTCTTCATAGGTTGTACCGCTTTATCCACGTGTTTGTGATTTTATCAATTATGCCGTCTCACACTTCCGTAGGTGTGTGGCCAAGATATCACAAAATAGCCTTTACATAGGGATTACTAGTCTATTTAGACACCACTGAGGTTTCACTAGTGGCGATGTCTCCAACTGAGCACATCTTCAACCAAGGGCCCCCTCTTGAGCCATTCGGATCCCAGGGTAGTCCCACCAATCATCAACAAACCCAATCCGACTACCCCTTCCCCGAGCATCCTTAATGGTCCAAATAGCACTGGCAAATCCCTAATTAATCATCTACGCTGCAACCATACTTGGCCTGGTGGTGGCACTGTAAATCCTGGATGGTCGCTCCATGAACCGGTCCTTAGATCTAAAGCAAGCAAAACCACCATAACATCCAACCCATCCATGTACCAGGCTTGCTTAGATCACCCATTACCATATCAGATTTAACCAATTCATGTCAACCACAATTTCATTAATGCATAATTAAATTAAGTAATGTAGTTGTTCTTCCATCCAAATTAATTAAGCGAAGCAAAAAAGGTAAAAATCTCATCCCGGCTCTCTACCATATATTCTAGGTGACAAGGGTGGTTAAACAAAGCTAGTAAACTTCCTACCATAGGATTTCCCATCAAATTGACACGGCATGCAGTTTTGCAAACAAAACATTTATTTTAAAACAGGATCAATACACTTCAAGGACACTTGCCTTGCTCTTCGGATTGGTTCGGGTCAAAGGCTTCAAACTCTTGGTGCTGGAGATCCTCTGCGGCACTCTCTAGCGCAAATCCATCTAATCCGCACAATAAACATACAAGACAAGAAACAAAATCAAAGAGTGCACAAATATTACTCAATATTACATGACATGCATGATTAATGCAAATGCAAGGTAGAACATGTTAATAGATTGCTTTTAATGATCACTATCTAGTTCTAATAGATTTTAACAAGCTTATACAGGTTTGGATTTGATTAGATCAAGTTTTAGAATTAATTCAACACAATTTAACCAGGAAAATCGGACTAGTCCGCTAGGGACCGGACAAGTCCGCACTGCGCGAAATTGGCGAACTAGGATTTTCTAGATCGACGTAGATTTGGAGTTGACTTCACGTAAGGAAAAGAAAATAGAAGGTATACCAGGTGTTTAGAACTCCAATGAGTCAATAAACTTGGAGGTGGCACTTGGATCTTGATGATCTAGGGTTGGTGATGAAGTTGGAGATGATTTGGTGATGAAGAACAAAACTTGATAGAGATCTTGATCCTCTTTCATTTCCTCCTCTTCTTCTTCTTGCTTGGGATCTCCTCCTCCCTCCTTGATGGTGGCTCTCCACGAACTAGGGTTTGGGTGGTGTGGAAAAGTGGCAAATAGAGGTCAAGCCAAAGGGTGGGGTTGTTTATATAGAGGTGGAGGCTAGGGTTAGATGGATTTAGAGTTTGAGAGGAGTAGAGGACAGTTTAGAGTCCTACATGGACTCTAAAAGAGTTAGGCACGACGTCCCTAAGCCCACTTAACATGAAACCCAAGAAACAAGTCGTAAAACAAAAGATCAATTCGGAGTCGCGAAATATCGGACGAGTCCGAATAGGACTGGACTAGTCCGAAGTTAGTCAGAAAGAAATCGGACAACTCTGGCAAAAAATCAGACAAGTCCAACTTTAGTCGGAGAGGAAAACAGACAAGTCCGCTAGAACACCGGACTAGTTCGGACAAGTCCAGAGACATAGCAAATTTTCAAGGATTCTTGGAACACCAGACTAGTCCGCATAATATCGAACAAGTCCAAAAGTGTCTAGAGGCAAAATCGGACTAGTCCGCAGCAAAAACGGACAAGTCTAATCGAGGTCAGAGAGAAATTGGACTAGTCCTCACCAAAATCGGACTAGTCCACTCTTTTCAGCATTTTAAGTGCGGTTTTGTTCCAAATCAATTTTAAACTCATTACTCTTTACGTGGATTAATGTTAAACATGTATATGAATGTATGTAGGGCATGATGCATGAAAATTAGGGTGTTACAAACCTACCCCCCTTAAAATGAATCTTGCCCTCGAGATTCGATACGGAAGAGAAGAGATAGGGAAATTCCTTCTTGAGATCATCCTCCAATATCCATGTTGCTTCTTTTCTTGTGTGGTGCTTCCATTGAACTTTACACCATCTGATGACCTTGTTTCTTGTCACCCTTTCCTTGGTTTCCAGGATTTTGACCGATTGTTCGACATAAGTCAAATCTGCCTCTAATTCCAATCCTTCCATTGGCACTTGTTCTTCCGGTACTCTCAAGCACTTCTTGAGCTAGGAAACATGAAAGACATCATGGACATCCGAAAGATGAGCTGGCATCTCCAACTTATACGCTACTTCTCCCCTTTTATCCATAATCATGAATGGTCCAATGTAGCGAGGTGCTAGCTTGCCTCTTATGTTAAACCTCTTATGACCCCTTATCGGTGACACCTTGAGGTAAACGAAATCTCCCACTTCAAAGGCTAATTTCCTTCTCCTATTGTCCGCATAGCTTTTTTGTCTTGATTGGGCAGCCCTCAAGTTTTCACGTATTATTTGGACTTGCTTTTCGGCTTGTTGCAACACATCCGGACCAAATACTTGAGTTTCTCCTGCCTCATTCCAAAATAAAGGTGTCCCACACTTCCTTCCATAAAGCGCTTCATATGGTGACATTTTCAAGCATGCTTGGTAACTATTGTTGTATGAAAATTCCGCGTATGGCAAGCTTTTGTCCCAACTTTTCCCATGCTTTAAAAAGCACAAGCTCTTAACATGTCCTCTAAAATCTGATTGGTCCTCTCGGTTTGTCCATCCGTTTGAGGGTGATATGCTGAACTAAAATTCAACCTCGTTCCCAAAGCTTCATGCAATTTTTGCCAAAACCTGGAAGTGAATTGTGAACCTCTATCCGAGACTATCTTCTTCGGAACTCCATGCAAACATACTATTCTTCCCATATACAGTTCCGCCAATTTCTCTCCATTATAGGTGGTCCTGACGGGAATAAAGTGGGCTGACTTAGTTAACCGATCCACAATTACCCAAATTGAGTTGTAACCGGACTGAGTACGTGGCAAACCAACTATAAAGTCCATACCGATCTCTTCCCACTTCCATTCCGGAATCTTCAATGGTTGCAATAATCCAGCTGGCCTTTGATGTTCTGCCTTGACCCGTTGACACACATCACACAATGCTACATATTCGGCTATGTCCTTTTTCATGCTATCCCACCCATAACAAGTCTTCAAGTCTTTGTACATCTTCGTACAACTGGGGTGAATTGAGTAAGGTGAGTCATGTGCCTCTTTTAAAATCGTCTCTCGAATATGCTTCACATTAGGCACAACAATCCTCTTACCAAGCCATAGGGTACCATGTTCATCCTCATCGAGTCTGAATTCTCTCGCTTCTTGGGTCCTTTCCTTGATTTCCCAAATTTCCTCATCCTTGGTCTATGCCTCTCGAATTTCTTGCTCCAAGGATGGATTTAAATCCATCATCCCCATCTTATTTATGAATCCGAGATTCAACCGTTCAAACTCCTTGCATAACTCGGATGACAACTCTCAAACTGTGTGCCGATTACTTACTCCTTTCCGACTCAAAGCATCGGCCACTACATTGGCTTTTCCCAGATGATAGTTGATCCCAAAATCATAATCTTTGATGAGCTCCAACCATTTCTGTTGTCTCAAATTCAGATCCGTTTGTGTGAAAATATACTTAAGACTCTTGTGATCCGTATAAATTTCACACCTATGTCCGAGGATGTAGTGTCTCCAAATTTTCAGTGCGTGTATCATGGTTGCAAGTTCCAAATCATGCGTTGGGTAATTCTACTCGTGTTTCTTCAATTGCCTCGATGCATATGCAACCACTTGACCTTCTTGCATAAGCACGCATCCAAGTCCTTGTCTTGAGGCATCGCAATAAATATCAAGACTCTTGCTCACATTTGGCAGTACCAAAATTGGGGCTGTTGTCAACCTCTTCTTCAACTCCTCAAAACTGTTTTGACAAGCTTGAGTCCATTGGAAATCCTTTCCCTTCATTAGCAATTCCTTCATTGGCTTGGCTATCTTGGAAAAGTCCTTGATGAATCGACGGTAATATCCAGCCATCCAAGGAAACTCCTTATTTCCTTGACATTTTGTGGGAGTTCCCATTTCAACACGTCCCTCACCTTTCCTGGGTCAACCGATACTCCTCCTGAGATTATATGACCCAAAAACGACACCTCTTTCAAACAAAACTGACACTTGTTGAACTTGGCATACAATTGATGCTCCCTCAATTTCTGCAACGTAAGCCTCAAGTCTTCCTCATGAGCCTTCTCATCCTTCGAGTAGATCATAATGTTGTCTATGAACACCACTACAAACCTATCCAAGTACTCCATGAAGACATTATTAATGAGGTACATAAAGTACACATGTGCATTGGTCAATCCAGAGGGCATCACGGTGTACCCATAAGATCCATACCGTGTCCTAAAAGCTGTCTTGCGTATGTCCGCTGGTCTAATCTTCATTTGAAATTATCCCGACCTCAAATCTATCTTAGAGAAGACACAAGCACCCTTCATATGATCAAACAAGTCTTCTATGCGTGGCAAGGTGTACTTGTTCTTGATTGTTACCTCGTTGAGAGCTCGGTAATCTACTCACATCCTTTGGGATCCATCCTTCTTGTCCACAAACAGCACGGGCGCTCCCCAAGGTGAAGAGCTTGGGTGAATAAAACCCTTCTCTAGTTGCTCTTGAATCTGCTTCTTGAGCTCCGCTAATTCCATAGGAGGCATCCTATACGGCCTCTTAGCTATATGTGCAGTTCCACGTATTAAATCAATAATAAACTCAATGTCTCGGTCGGGTGGCATACCTAACAACTCATCTGGAAAACATTCAAAAATTCACACACCACCGGAATCTCCTCAATTGCGACACCTTCCATATGATTCAGCTCCAATTGCTTTGGTGCGGTTTGAGATGCTTCAAATTCTACGGTGATCCCTTCTTCATTAGTAAACTTCTGTAAAACCCCACTTTTATGGCATGTGAATTCAGTTATGAGTTTTATGATCAACTATATTAAAGATCCAATATAGTGGTACACATGAACTTAATACCATCCAAACCATTCTTGCACTCATGGTTAAATTTTATTTAACATGAGTATTGGACTTCACCACTAATTCAAGAATGATTCTATTCACACCTCTTCAAATTTTAGAATTATTTGGATGAAGTTTATTAAGGCAATTTAAAGTGCAGGACTATTTGGCCTTGGCATAAACATTCAAATTAGAGGCTCTAAATTTTTCCTTGACCTTCTAATACTCTCAATAGCTTGCCTGCAAAATTTTAAGATATTAGGAACTCATTTGCTATTTTATTTGAGGCGCTTAGCAAATTTGAATCAAATTCAAATCTGAATTTGAAATTCTTTTCCAACTTCTTTGAACATAAGATTTGAGTTCACCATTGTGTTCAGAATAATTCATTTACCATCTCCACAAAATTTCATGATTTTTGGAGTTGATCTTCCATTTTAAACGAATTTTTAACTTTACAGTTGGGGTCTGACTGACCTGTGGGCCCCACAGGTCAGCCTCTGCTGAACGGGTCAGGTCGGCCGCCTCCCAGGAAGGTTTTGAAGAAGATCCCGAGTGGTTTGAGCTACTCTGAAGCGAGTTCCAGGTTGCCCGAGTGCTCACCGCCGCCGCCGCCGTCGCACGGCCATTTCCGGCGAGTTTCTGGTCCCACCGACCTCACCGTCGTGCTCAGCGACTCCAAAAACCCCCAGGCGGCGAGTTTGAGCGAGTTTGGCCCGTCGGTTTAGCCGGCGGCGAGCTCGCCAGTGAGTCACCGCCGCGGGCGCCGCCTAGCGCGGGCGTTGGCCCGAGGTAGAAGACAACCCCGTAGGGCCCCACCTGCCAGTGGCTGCGGGATCACGGTGCGGCTGGGATTCCGTGCGGCTGCGCGCAAATAAATTTGTGGACCGCGGTGTTGCATTGACCAGAGCACGCCATGTGGCCCATGGGACCCGCCCGATTGAATTTGAATTCTGGCGCCAATGGGTTATTAAATTAATTCCAGAAAATTGTTCAAAATTCTAAATTGAATATCTCTCTGTAGACTACTCCAAAAATCTTCAAACAAATTTTGTTTGAAAGCCCTTGAGCTCTAGTTTCTGTCAGTGCCAATTAGGTTCTGTGAAACTCACCGTTAAATTCTGTATAAAATAATATTTCCAAATTCAACTACAATTTTTCCAGACAAGATATCCACTGGAAAAATCCCCAAAATTCACATAAAATTTAGTGTCCTATTCTTGACTACCAGAAAAATGTTTGGGAGCCATTGCACCTGTTTAACCCTCTGTATAGTTCAATTACATTTTTAGTGATTGAATTTTCACAAATGTTCAGTTGCTTTACTATGTCTCAAATTTGGATTGAACCTTCCTTTTGTCATATACTAGTTCCTGTAAAAATCTTGGATTTAATTAACCTAATATCATAGTCCTAAATCAGATACAAACTGACTATTTATTTAAAAGCTAAAAATTCAAATATAAATAATTCCAGAAATTATTGCCAACTTACAAATTCAATAACTCCTTCACCAAAGCTAAGAAAATTATAAAACAAATTTTGCTAGAACCAGGACAACTTCCTCTATCATGATTATCAACTGGCAGCTATGTTCAAGCTACAGTTTCTTCTTTGAAATTCTTGGAACTTTAATATTTGCCATAATTTTAGAGACAACAATATACGTTGATCATCTCCTGTTCTTTGCAAGAGCTTTGATCATATTCCCTAGTATCTACCATCAAAGTTTCAAAGCCAATTAAGGTCCCTATCATATAATGATCACCATGGATTAAATTATGGTCTTGGTAATAATTATTTTTCAAAGTCATTTATATACATGTTATATGCATATCATATAGTGACCGAAGTCGAGGAGGAGCCAGAAGCCTTGGAAGAGCACCTTCCAAATATTAGCTCAGACTCTGACCTGCAACAAGGCAAGCCCCGGTTTGCATTTAAGTCGTTTATAAAATTTTACTTTATCACTATGATGAGTAGTCTATGAATTGAGCATTACATTTAGGATGATTGATACTCCACTTGCATGGCCAAAAATCCCAGGGATTGGTTGGCACGAGTTACAATTTGACCTGTAGTAACTGCTTTGCTAATGCATTGGAAATCCGGTAGAAGTCGAGTAGTTGGATTCTACTCTCGAGAGATGTAGAACATATCTCACATGATTGGTTAGATAGAAAATGGATTAATATAATGAAGTTGAGACCGGACAGGGAATGGATAGTGTCGACTGTTGGAGTCGGCAGATCCCCTAACACTATGAAAAGTGTTTGAAGGAGTTTGTGGTTCGGTCTGGGCGCGCGGAGATCTAAGAAAGTGAAATGCGATTTGGACACGAGTGACACGGTGGTTTACGTGGTTCGGGCCGCCTGAGCGTAATACCCTACTCCACGGGTGTGTGTTTGTTGTATTAACTTGTGAGCTTCAGAGTGTTCGAGCGTTCCCGTGTTCGTGTTCTCGTGTATCGTCGGTTTGTCCTTTTATAGCACAAGGACAAACCGTTACAAGTCAGCCTGGCCCGACATGTGGCCCTGGCGGTTACTAGTATTGATACGCGAGATTAACTGTTGCTAATAACCCTGTAACGGCTCCGACAGTGCCGTTACAGGTGTTAATATCATCCGATTAAGTGTCATTAATATGGAATTAATGATAATTAATCGGGTCTTGAAGTCTGCAGCTGTCCTTTGGAAATCCGGAGCCGTTACAACGTCTCCCGGGGATTTGAAGCGGTTTAGCTCCGACGTATGGACACGTGGCAGCTCCGGAGCTTGCTTGGGAGAAGCGGGAAGCTCCGGGGTGACCTGGCACGTGTCATGTCCGGAGCTTCTCTCGGTCGGGGGCTACCTCCGGAGGTGCCGTTTCAGTACTTGGCCCGGAGCTTCACCCTTGCGGGTAATAGCTCTGGGCCGACAGTACGCGTGGCAACCTAGAGGTTAACCATGTTGGAGAAGCGGGTCCGGTCACGTCTGGCGAGTGGGCCCCCGAGGGTCTTCAATTTGAGTTGATGTCCTTCCCTTGAGATCTTTGTAACCTCAGGGGGTGTATGGTTTTTAGGGTACCGACAGTGGCCCCCTGGACCTACCTCCGGGGAAGGCCAACGGGATGAAGTCGTTCCGCCGGAGGTGGGTCCATACTTGTGACTCTTGAACTGGGTCTTCAAGAGTCTTAGGAGATGCCTTTGGCGGGGCTTTATGGTTGAGTCCCGACGCGTGGCGCACCTCAGGCGGCAGATAAGATCTTTGACGTGCGGATCTCTCGCAATTGAAGGTCGTCGGTTCCCGATACGAAAACCGTATCGGTTCCGCGCGCCTTGTCAGTCCGCCGCCTTTGGGTCTCCCGCCTCGTGATGACAACTGTTCGCCTGGGTAAGAGCCTCGACCTGATCGTCAGGGTGGTCCCGGGCCCTCTTGTCATCGGCTGGGTTGAATTCTTGAGTAGTATGCTCAACTCCCCTGCAGTTTCCATCCAAGCGTTGCGAGGGCTTACTTAAGAAGGAAAGCGCACCGTCGGGAGTTCTTTACGCTTTCCATCTGTTCTTGCGCTCAAACTCCCAACTCGTGCTTTGCTTCTCTTCTCTCGCCTAGCAGTGCTGCGATGGAGTTGGGTCTGCGTGAGAGTCGTTTGAAGACGGAGAGCGATCTGAAGAAGGTCCGAGCCCTCATGGGGTGGTCGTCGGACTTCTTCAACCGTTCAATCCGCACCGGAGGAGAGCTTCCCTTTAAAAAGGAGCGCTCCGGCGAAATGGTATACTTTTCATCGTATGCCATGGTGGGGCTGATCCCACCATTTTCTTCCTTCTTTTTGATGCTGCTGGACTTCTATGGTCTGCAGCTATACCACCTTGGCCCTCACTCCCTTCTCCTTGTATCCGTCTTTGTCCACTTCTGCGAGATGTGGGTGGGCATTCCTCCCTGCATCGAGCTCTTCCGCACTTTCTTCACCGTCCAAACCACCGGTCGAAGTGACGAGTACCTTGGCTTCTACTACTTTGTGAAGCGCAAGAAGTGCCCGTTCAAGTACCTCCGGTCGTTCCCTTCCGGGAAGTGGGATGACTGGAAGAAAGATTGGGTAGTCGTCCGGGTGGAGGAGCACGAGCGGTTGGAACTGCCAGACGGTCTGCCCGGCATTGACACGTCGGTGTGGAGCGAAGTTCCGGTGCTGGCGGCAGCTTTCGACCCCGTCTTGTCCAGGATCCGCCAATGTGTAGAGGGAGGATTGACTCCCCAGGCGGTGTTCTGCAACTTCCTGTCGAACAGGTGGGCGCCGCTGAAGAGGAGGGAGAAGCTCGCCTGGGCCCTCAACAGCGTGATGGACGAAGACCGGGTCGAAACCGGGTTGAAGTCCAGCATGGTGGGGAAGTCCTTGGAGTTTCACCTCAAGAAATTCCAGCACGGCATCGATGTAGACGGAGCGTACTTGACTCCGCCACCGGCTTTCCTCCCCCTGAACGAGGAAGTTGAGTTCAGCAGGGTGCTCCGGCGGAAGATGCCCGCGCTTGACGACCTTGGCGTCGTCGAGAGAAGATCGACCGCCCCGTTGGCGATCCCCGGGTTGTCGGAAGGCGGCTCCGCCCCTGTCTCTCAGCCAAGAGCTGAGGTCACCGGCAAGGGCAAGGAGCTGGCGGAGGAGCCAGAGAGCCGGAAGAGGAAGTTGCGTCATGCTGACGGGAGGTCCGTCGGGCTTGCTACTTCCCCGCCAGTTCCCCGTCCTCAGGAAGGAGGATCCTCCGCTGCTGTAGCGTCTGTCCCCGTGGTGGGGTCTTTTCGGAGCGCTACTGTTCCGGCGGTGGGATCCTCCCGGAGTACGGCCGTCCCCGTGATGGGTCCCTCCGGAGGTGCCAGCTCCGGACAGGCGACTCCGGTTCGAGGAGCGGTGAGGGCCTCCAGGTCTAGGAGTTCCTCCCGGTCAAGGAGAGCTCCGACCCGGGAAACGCCCGCGGCTACGGCAAGTCCTGGGAGTCCTCCCGGAGCTCCTACGCCGACCGTGGCCAGCCCGGAACGTCCGGGAAAGAGGTTTCGCGCAAGCTGGTGCGTGAACCTCCCAAGGTAATTTTTCTTGTTTACCTCAATTAACTTTTAATTATAGCATCTGTTTGCTCAATTTCTTCATTCTTCATCTGCAGCGTTCCCAAGAAGGGGAGTGAAGCTCCGCCCTCAGCCACAGTGTCTGAGGCTGCGAGGGCTTCTGCTCCAGCCCCGGTGCCGCCCCAGGCGGAGGCTGCGACAGCTCCGGCGCCGGCTGTCGTGGTCATGGACCTCGACTCGTCTCCAGAAGTTCCCGTGGTAGCGCCGGACCACGGGATTGAAGATGCGCCAGCGGCACCCGCTCCGGAGGTTGAAGCTCCGGGCCCTGGTGCTGCAGAAGTAGATGCTCCGGCTGTCGAGCCGGAGGAAGTAGCGGTCCCGGCTTCAGAGCCGGAAAATGCTGGAGCTTCGGCGGTCGAGCCGGAGGCAGCTGAAGTCCCGGCGTGCGAGCCAGAAGTTGAAGTGGTTCCGGCAATTGAGCCGGTTACTTCTGAAGCTCCGGTCGCAAGGCCGGTAGTTATTGGAGCGCCGGCTGCAGAGCCGGTGGTGGTGGAGGCGGGGGAGCTTGAGCTCCCCTCAGAAGAAGCGTCCCGGCCGGAGCCATTGGAGGCGACGACGTCGATGGTACCCATGGCGGAGCCAGAGTGCCTGAACGAAGTCGCCGGCCCCCAGCCTGAGGGGGCGAATGAAGATTTGGTGGCGGGACCTTCTTCAGTGGCGACTGAGGCCATCCCGGAGGAGGGCCCTAGTGCCTTGGAAGCTCGGGGTTCCGCTCTCGCAGAGTGGGACCCAATTTTTGTAAATGAAGACCCGCTGGAACCAGCGGAGGAGACCCCAGAAGGTCCGGAGCCTATCTCGCTGTCGATGTCCATCGACAACGCTTGCTCCAGTCTGCGCCAAGTCCAACTAGCCTTCTTCCACGACAGCAAGGTTCTTGAAGAGGAGCGCCAAACCCTTAGGAGGTGGCGTAATAGACTCCAATTCGAAACCAAGCTGGCGCAGTCGAGGATCGCTGCGGACAAGGAATGGATCAAGCGGGAGAAGGTCCGCTTGGAGCTCTGGGGTGAGATGCTGGACGAGAGGGAGAGCATGACTCACAACCTCGACGCCAAATCCCGGGAGTACCACGACCAAGCTAAAGCTGCCAATGATGCGGCCAACGCCCGGTTCGATGAACTCGAAGCCATCAGTACCGCACTCATCAAGCGCCGAGAGGCGCTTGAGGGAAGGGAAAAGCGGCTCGAGGATGAGGAGCAAAAACTCCTGGAGCTACGGGATGACGTCTTGCGACGTGAAGAAGAGCTCGCCGAGAAGACAGCTCTGGCGGACAAGGGCCTCGAGGAGCGCGCTAAAAAATTGGAAGAGCGCTGCCTCGAGGAGGAGGAGAAGACCTGGGTGCGAGGGCAGGAGCTCTACGAGTATGAGTGTGCCCTCATCGCCCGGGAGAAGAAAATAGAGGCTAGGGAGAAAGACCTGGTCGACCGCCGGAACAAGATCCACCTCCGGGAGGAGGAGCTCGGGAGACTCGAAAAGCGGGTTGCTGCGAAGATTCAGCAAAACGCCAAAGAAGTTGAGCGCCTCTCCCGCGAGAATTCAGAACTGGCGGCGACCCGGAGGTCCCTGGAAGAAGTGAAGGGCCTGAGGAAGACGGACTCCCTGCAAATTTGGGAGTTCCTGAGCAAGGCCGACGACGCGCTAGCGCCGATGGGTTTCAGCCCCGTGCTTCCGGATGATCCGGAGCCGGAGCCGGACCTTGCGCTGCAAGCGTTGGGCGCTGCGGGCAGCAAGCTCTCCAAGGTGGGCGACGTCATCGCGGACCAGTTGGAGGTCGAGGGGCAATCCCTGGCTAGGAACGTCACAGAATATGTGTTGACGTGCTACACTAGCCGGAACCCTCGATTCTCTCTGGACCCGGTGCTTGAAGGTCCCGTCGAAGGAGAGGGCGAAGCTACCCGAAGCAGCGTGTCGGAGGTCGCCCAGAAGGTCGCCGAGTTCTTCCATAGGGTCTAGGACTATCTTTCTTAGCCTTTATTTGTATCTTCTCTTCTTCCTCAATTTTGTAATCCTTTGTCCCCAGATGTAATCTCTGGTCTTCAAATGAAATGAAATCCCCAATTTTTTCGTGAATTTCATTTTTTGTCTTCAACATCTTTGTCTTCACTTGGCCCCCTGGTAGATGTGCACAATTTGATTGTGGACATGTACCAAAAGGATGTTGATTTTTGTTGAAGACAGATTTGCTTCGAACTCGTGTAGTTTAGGTCCGAAGTCTTCGATAGTGAAGGTCCCTTGAAGTCGTCGGAGCTTAGAAGCTCCGGCATTGCCCATCGTCGGAGCTTAGTAGCTCCGGCAATAGCCTCTACCAACACGTTGAGTGTCGATAGTTAATACTTCAAGGTGTCGGAGCTTAGTAGCTCCGGCAATGACCCTTGCCACGCCTGGCTTGCTGGCAACAGACTCTAGTGATAGAGTCTTCTCACCATCTTCAAGTTAACGCCAGTGGGAGTCGGAGCTTGGTTAACTCCGATTTTTCTCCATCAATGTTGGGTTTATTCTTCCTGCACACTTAGGCCAAGAAAAACAGTAAAATTCGTTCCTTATCTATAACTTCGTTGCGGCTTACGGTTCTCAAGAGAATTTCAAGTTGAACACGATTTTTAGTATGACTGGATGAATTGTCTTTTCTTTTAGATCTAATTATCCATGGACCCACCTTACTTTGGCCTGCCGGGGTGTAGGTAGAGTGGCGTACTTAGGGTGCTTGACCAGGCTAAGTCGATAGCGCACTCCGGCCCTAGAATGGCTTGGCGGCTTTCAGGCGAGTTGGCCACAGACGACATTTAAATCTAAAAAATCTGACAATTCAACCCAAATCGTACATAAACCGGTTAAACTAGAACTTCTTAAGAATTGCACATTTCTGTTATAGACAAGAAAGAGAAAAATAAAAAATGTCGAGCCTTATGCAAAAATGAATGCACGTGGAGTCTATTTCACATGAAGATGTCTTTCATTATAGGTCCGGGGTACAGGGGAAACAAGTACACTCTTAGGGTACGCAACCAGGCTAAGTGTGTTTGGTTTCTCGTTTGACCCTGGGTAGTTAGCCACACTTCTAGTCCGGAGACTGTATCAAGTGTTGCATGAGCTCTTCAAACCTTTCGGGAAAGGTCCGGCTGCTCTCCCGGAGGAACTACCCGACTCTGTACAATGACTCTATAACATACACTTCAAGTTACTTAAGACTCACCTCCGTGGAATTAAGTGTAGAACTTACGGAGGTGCTCAATGTTCCAAGGATTTGGGAGAGGTGTCCCATCCTCGGTAGCCAAGCGAACGCTTCCGGGACGGGATACTTTGATCACTCGGAAGGGTCCTTCCCAGCTGGGGGAGAGTTTGTTTTGCCCTTCTCTGGATAGTATTCTCCGTAGCACCAGATCGCCTTCCTCGAGCTGTCGGTTGTGTACATGCCGCTGATGATAGCGCCGTAGAGCTTGGCGGTATCGGGCGTTCCGAACAGCTGCTTGGCACCTTCCCTCCTCGAGGAGGTCTAGGTCTTCACGCCGGAGCTGGTCCTGCGCGGCTTCGTCGAAGGTCCGGACTCGGAGGGAACCCAGGGTGATCTCCGGAGGAAGGATCGCTTCTGCTCCGTACACCAGGAAGAAGGGTGTTTCTCCGGTTGCCCGACTTGGAGAAGTCCTGTTAGCCCATAGAGTGGGCGGAAGCTCTTCGATCCAATTAGCTCCGTGCTTTTTCAAACGCTCATAAGTGCGCGTTTTGAGTCCTTTAAGGATCTCTGCGTTTGCTCTCTCGGCTTGCCCATTGCTGGCAGGATGAGCTACGGAGGCGTAGCAAACTTGTATGCCGAGGTCTTCGCAATATCCTTGAAATGAGGAGCTTGTGAACTGAGTCCCATTATCAGTGATGATCTTGTTTGGGACTCCGAATCTGCTCACGATAGATTGTAGAAAATTGATTGCAGATTGTTTGTTGATCGTCACAACAGGAGTAGCTTCCGGCCACTTGGTGAACTTGTCAATGGCGACATACAGGAACTTGTAACCTCCGACGGCTCTTGGGAAGGGTCCCAAGATGTCCATCCCCCACACGGCGAAAGGCCACGTAGGAGGTATCATTTGTAAGGGCTGAGCAGGTGTATGAATTTGCTTTGCATGAAATTGGCATGCTTTGCATTTCTTCACTAGCTCAGTAGCATCCTGGAGCGCTGTTGGCCAGTAGAAGCCGTGCCGAAAGGCTTTTCCGACCAGCGTGCGAGAAGACGCGTGGTTCCCACACTCGCCTCCATGGATTTCTGCGAGGAGCTCGCAGCCTTCTTCCCTTGTGATGCACCGCATTAGGATGCCGTTGGCACCGCGCCGGTAGAGATCCCCTTCTACCAACGTGTATCTTTTAGCCAATCTGACTACCCGGTCAGCGGATACATCATCGTCAGGAAGGATGTTGTCTTTCAAGTAGTTCCGGATCTCCGAGATCCATGCATCGGAACTGACTTGAGCATTTGAGTCTTGCGTGCTGGGTTGCTCGGAGCTTCCGGCAGCACCTACGACCCTTGATGGCTGCCATGGTAACAGGGCCATCGGGACCGTCAGCTTCGGGATGCTGATCTCGCCCCCTTCGTTCAGCTCGGCAGGCTGAACTGTGGGTTTTGACAACCTCCGGACAAAGGTTCCGTCTGGAGCCGGAGCTCCGGTTGACGCCTTGGTCGAGAGTTCGTCAGCTTCAACGTTGTGAGCACGCTGAACATGGTGAAGGTCTAGGACTTCGAAGTCCTTCTGAAGCCTCTGGACTTCAAGGAGATAAGCAGCCAGCTGGAGATTATTGCAGGAGCATTCACCCTTCACTTGTTTGATAACAAGTTGTGAATCTCCTTTGACCAGCAACTGCTTGACACCAAAGGATAGTGCCACCTTTAATCCATATATGAGTGCTTCGTACTCCGCCATGTTGTTGGTTGCCTTGAAATCAAGGTGCACCATGTATCTTACCTTCTCCCCGGTTGGTGTGAGGAGAAGGACTCCAGCTCCGGCTCCCTGCTTCTGCATGGAGCCGTCGAAGTAAAGGGTCCAGTGAGGCTTAGTGAAGGCCGGAACTTGCGGTTCCTTCTTCTGCTCGCTGGGGCCCCCAGAATTTGATGGAGAGGGAGTCCATTCTGCCACGAAATCTGCCAACGCTTGACTCTTGATTGCTTGTCTTGGAATGAATTCGAGGTCGAATTCAGCCAGTTCCGCTGCCCACTTCGCTATATTCCCAGTTGAATTGGGATTATGCAGAATCGCTCGAAGTGGATATGAGGTTACCACCGAGACTTTGTGAGCTTGGAAATAGTGTCGAAGCTTCCTTGAGGCAATAAGAACTGCGTAGAGCATCTTATGTACCTCTAGGTATCGAGTCTTGGCATCATGTAACACTTCACTGATGAAGTATACTGGGCGTTGAACGGTCCGGACCCTCCCGGAGGGGTCCGGAGCTTCCTCTCCATTGATCCGGACCCTGTCGGAGGGGTCCAAACTATATTCGAGGACCTCCGGGTTCTGGGTGGAGGAACCCGGAGCTTCTTCAGGAATGACCTGGATCCTATCAGAAGGATCCGGGTCCTCTGAAGTGACTTCTTGAGGATTCAAGTCGGGGAGCTGGGACCCAGACCTGCTTTCGGGAACCTCCGGATCCTCCCGAAGGGATCTGGATTCCTGAGTATTGGGTAGTTCCGGTCTCTCCGCAACCAGAACCATACTGACGACTTCGTCAGCTGCTGAAATATAAAGCAATAAAGGCTCACCAGGGTTCGGAGCTACCAAGACTGGTAGAGTGGTGAGGAACTGTTTCAGCTCCTGGAATGCCTTCTCTGCCTCTTCAGACCATTGGAATGGTCCGGACTTCCTCAGTAACTTGAAGAAGGGAAGTGCCCTTTCCGCCAGTCTTGAAATGAATCGACTGAGGGCTGCTAGACATCCAGTTAATTTTTGGACATCTTTGATGCGGGTTGGTGGCCGCATGTCCTCGATGGCTTTTATCTTCGCCGGATTAGCCTCTATACCCCGGTGACTCACCAGGAAACCAAGAAGTTTTCCGGAACTAACCCCGAAGACGCACTTGTCTGGGTTTAGCTTCGTGCGGGTGGCCCGCAGCTTGTCGAAGACAGCCTGCAAGGTATCCAAGAGGGACTCCTTGTTTTTGACTTTGACCACAATGTCATCAACGTACACCTCCACTATGTCTCTGATGAGTTCTTCGAAAGTTTTGTACATTGCTCGTACAAAAGTTGAAGCTGCATTCTTGAGACCAAAAGGCATGGCTGTGTAACAATACAATCCATCCACTGTGATGAATGAAGTATGTTCTTCATCTTCCCTAGACATCCGGATTTGATGATATCCCGAATATGCGTCTAGAAAACACAGCAACTCACACCCAGAGGTGGAATCCACTATCTGGTCTATTCTAGGTAGTGGGAATGGATCTTTTGGACATGCCTTATTCAGGGTGGTGTAGTCGATGCACATCCGAAGTTTCCCGCCGGCCTTAGGCACAACGACTGGGTTTGCCAGCCATTTTGGATGGTAGACTTCTCGGATGAATCCGGCTTCGAGCAACTTCTTCACTTCTTGTCGGATGAAGTTCTGTCGCTCTACAGATTGCTTCCGAGGTTTCTGGTGTACAGGCCGAGCGTCGGGGTAAATCTTCAGATTGTGCTCAATCACTTCCCTGGGGATCCCAGGCATTTGTGACGGTTGCCAGGCAAACACGTCAACATTAGCCCGGAGGAAAGTGATGAGCGCGAGTTCCTATTTGTCGTTCAAGCCACCCGATATGCGGGTAGTTCGAGTGACATCGGAACCAATTTGGACGACTTTGACGGGAATGTCGGTGTCGCCGCTTGGCTGCACACGGGGTGCAGAGGTCGTGCCTCGTTGACGAATGCTCGGAGGTTGTGGAGCTTGCTTCTGTCTGGAATCCTCCTCTTGCGCTGTGGTGAGTGCATGGAGTTCTTCCAGAGCAGTTACTCCGGCAGTGCGATCTCCACGGATCCGGAGAACGCCTACTGGTGTCGGCATCTTCAACACCAGGTATCCATAATGAGCAGCTGCCATGAATTTGTACAAGGCAGGTCTACCCAAAATGGCGTTGAATGGTAAGTTGATCTGAGCGACGTCGAAGACCAACTTTTCGGTGCGATACTTCTCCCGGGTCCCGAAGGTAACAGGGAGAGTGATAGCTCCGAGTGGGGTTATGGCCCCCGGACCTACTCCGGAGAAAGGTCGAGAGGGCTGGAGGTCTGAAGGTCGAAGCTGAAGCTTAGTGAAAGCTTCGAAGCTGATGAGATTAAGCCCCGAACCTCCATCTACCAGGACATGATGGAGCTGGATGTTGTTGATGGTGGGAGATACCATCAAGGGCAGCTGTCCAGCTCCGACCATGCTTTGAGGACAATCCGAAGCATCGAAAGTGATGGGTGTGTCCATCCACTTTCGATGTGGCTCCGGTCTAGCTGTAGGAGCTACAGCAGCCATATCTCGTCGCATGGTCTTAATGACGCGACGAGAGGTGATGTCCCATGATCCACCAAAGATGGTGTTCATGGTTTTTCGACGTTCGTTGTCGGAGACGTCGGAATCATCGTCGACGGAGGTGTAGACGGCTTTCAAGACCTTTTTGGGGTCTTGAAACCCTAACTCCTCTTCAGCCGGAGCTTCATCGACCTTTTGTTTTCCCTCCCTCTGGCGGAAGGGAGACCCTTCCCGGCGCTTGTGGTAGCGCTCGGCAAGGTTTTGGACCTCCCGGCAATCCTCCAGCTTGTGGCTGCCCGTTTTGTGAATGGGGCACCACATCTTGGATTTGCCACCGTCTTCGGAAGACGGTCGAGGTCGCTTCTCGGGGCGTGGCCCCCGGCCACCAGGAGTTGCAGTGGCTGCAACGTTGGATGTGCCGGCCGACGGCTTCTTCTTGCCGTTGATCTTCTTTTTCTTCTTGCCACTCCCGGAGGTAGCGGCTTCTTCTTTGGAGGATTTTTTATGATCCTCCAAGGCTGGTTTGGAGTGCATTTCACGGCCCTCCGCAGCTCTGGCACATTTGTCGGCCAGGCTGAAGAGCTCCGTGACACTGGTGATCTCTTTGATCGCCAGTTTCTCCAACATCTTCTTGTCTCGTACACCCTGTCTGAATGCTACAATGACAGAAGCGCTTGAGATAGAAGGGATTGTGTTACGTACCTGAGAGAATCTCTGGATGAATGACCGCAAAGATTCCCCTCCTTTTTGCACGACCGCAAAAAGGTCCAGTTCGGTGCCCGGACGGGTGTATGAACTCCCGAAATTGGCGGTGAACTGGCGGCATAGCTCCTCCCAACTGTCGATAGAGTTGGGCGGAAGGCTCATAAACCAGGACCTAGCAGTCCCAGTTAAGGCCACTGGAAAGTAATTGGCCATTACAGCCTCATTTCCTCCAGCTGCTAGGATCGCAGTGGAGTATATCTGTAGAAATTCTACGGGATTGACAGTCCCGTCGAATTTTTCCGGCAAGTGTGGCCGGAACTTCTGTGGCCATCTAACCATACGCAGGTGCATGGCTAGGGCGGAACAGCCTCCTCCTACTCCTTCCAGAGTAGAAAGATCTTGAGCATCTCGTCTTTCTCGAGCTCGCTCGATGTGGACACGGCCATCCTGTTGGCGGTATCGGCGATCAAGCTCCGCTCGGAGGTCGTGTGTCGAAAGCCGAGATGCAGTATGGGCACGTCGTGCCCCAGAGGGCAACGACGTCACTTGCTGTGACGCAGCTCTTCTCCGGTTGTTGGAGACATGTGGACCAAATCTTCCAGACAACGTTCGTCGCTGCGACGGGGCCCGCCCTGAAGGAGGTGGACCCTGATTGTTGAGGCGTTCGGCCGCTGCTGCGACCAAATGCTCAATATCAGCTCTCCATTGCTCCATGGCACCTTGAGATGCATCCGGAGGTGGTGGTCGCTGAAGGAGAGCACGCGCTGCATGGAGCGCGTGTTCTGGGTTGTCACGACTTGCCGGCGCAGAATGTGACGCCGGTGCACCATCATGTCGTTCGGCATGTCTCGCCGGAGAAGATGGTGGTGGTGGGAGTGTGACTCCCGCTGGAACTGAGGCTCCTGCCGGTGGTTGCATGTTGGAGGGATTGCCTCCGACAGTCTGAGCAGCAGGTTGCCCGTTGGATGATCCAGCTGCAGAATTCACCATTCTTGAAGATCTCAGGCGCCCCTACCTGGCGCGCCAACTGTCGACTGTTGGAGTCGGCAGATCCCCTAACACTATGAAAAGTGTTTGAAGGAGTTTGTGGTTCGGTCTGGGCGCGCGGAGATCTAAGAAAGTGAAATGCGATTTGGACACGAGTGACACGGTGGTTTACGTGGTTCGGGCCGCCTGAGCGTAATACCCTACTCCACGGGTGTGTGTTTGTTGTATTAACTTGTGAGCTTCAGAGTGTTCGAGCGTTCCCGTGTTCGTGTTCTCGTGTATCGTCGGTTTGTCCTTTTATAGCACAAGGACAAACCGTTACAAGTCAGCCTGGCCCGACATGTGGCCCTGGCGGTTACTAGTATTGATACGCGAGATTAACTGTTGCTAATAACCCTGTAACGGCTCCGACAGTGCCGTTACAGGTGTTAATATCATCCGATTAAGTGTCATTAATATGGAATTAATGATAATTAATCGGGTCTTGAAGTCTGCAGCTGTCCTTTGGAAATCCGGAGCCGTTACAACGTCTCCCGGGGATTTGAAGCGGTTTAGCTCCGACGTATGGACACGTGGCAGCTCCGGAGCTTGCTTGGGAGAAGCGGGAAGCTCCGGGGTGACCTGGCACGTGTCATGTCCGGAGCTTCTCTCGGTCGGGGGCTACCTCCGGAGGTGCCGTTTCAGTACTTGGCCCGGAGCTTCACCCTTGCGGGTAATAGCTCTGGGCCGACAGTACGCGTGGCAACCTAGAGGTTAACCATGTTGGAGAAGCGGGTCCGGTCACGTCTGGCGAGTGGGCCCCCGAGGGTCTTCAATTTGAGTTGATGTCCTTCCCTTGAGATCTTTGTAACCTCAGGGGGTGTATGGTTTTTAGGGTACCGACAGATAGGAAGCGGCAAGATTTGAGTCTCGGTCGCATAGCTCTGCCTTTGTCGATTAAGGCCCGCTTCGTGTGCGGCCCCGCTGAACAAGCTTGACTTGTACCGGCAACATAATGGACATATGGAATCCAATAAACTGACGTAGCTTGGTCACTTGGGTGTCGAGGCATACCGTTCCGTTTTATAGGTGTGGGTTGAGGGCAGCAAGGTGTAAATCCGCTGGTGGGCACGTCAGAGTACGCCCCACGCAGGGACCTCCTGCTCGTGACGGATCGACCGTTTCGGCATTTGAGTGTCTCGCGAAAGGTTGCCATATACGACTAGTACTGAAGTGCTACGTAGGTACTGCGCGAAGTACTCGCTGGCATTTCCGAAAGTGCGTATGTGTCGTGTTGTCCGGGTGTGTCCTGATTGCAATCGCTGTCCCTCAGAGTAATAGAGTACCACTTGTTCACTGTGTCGTGACGTAGTAAATACTAAAGGGCCCAGAAAATACCATTGTATTTAATTATAATTACTTTGCAACCTTGTATGATTTAGAGATAGTATAATTAAAAGTTTACAGTTTCCCCATACTTTAGCTGTACTAGCATTATGTGCTCTGGGCATGTCATATCATCGGTAAAGTGTTTCTTGTTTGATTGTGGAGCCCATGATGTACCATGCTCGGAGAATGTCATTTGCTACATAAAACCTGATTATAAGGACCCACTTGTAGGCGAGTCATTTATGCTTCACCTTACCTATGTTTAGTGTCCCCTTTGCATATGTCTAGTGAGACGGGTTAGTCTTGCTGAGCCTTATGCTCACGTTTGCAGTTAACGAGTTTTTGCAGGTTATACAGTTGATGAAGGGTTGACGATGAGGCTGCACCCCCTCCAGGGTGTACAACAAAGTGGGAACCCTGCACGCCGCCATAATTGAGTGTTTCTAGTGCAAAGTATCCAAGGCATGGATAACTTTGCTTTTGCATAGCTGGTGCTGAGAGCGTAGCTATGATATATATATATATATATATATATATATATATATATATATATATATATATATATATATATATATATACTTCCGCTAGTATTGTAAAAACTTCCACTGTATGATAAATAAAAGACTTCGTCTTGTAATTTTAATCAGTTTCTATTCTTGTATACTGTTGGGTGTCGCATCGCACGACACCACCCAATGAGATCCTTGGATGTCGGGATTCTGGTCCCCACAAACATGGTACCAGAGCATCATTGGGAACAGTGTACTTGAAAAGAATGTATTTTCAAAAATTAGGTTTTGAGTGAGGAATTAGCTATATGCCTTTATAAGGAGTATTATTAGTATATGATATAAAGGTGGTACACTAACTATGTGTTATTATATTCTGTAATGACGCCTCGACGTCAGGTAAGAGGTAAGATACGCCACCGAGGGCGGATCAATCTCGGTAAGCTCAGCATACGAGGAGTGGTATGTGAAATTTCCGTGGCTTGGCAGGGGAAGTTAATAGGAGTGTCTGAAGCTCTCAATTTTTCTGAGAACCTATGACACACGGTACCCCAGCGTACTTCAAAGTTAGTGGGAGCCCCCATCGAGTGGTGTATAACCCGATAGTATGTCTCTCTAGAACTATTCATGTTCTATGGGAGCATGCGAAACACGTATGCCCGAGCGTGTATAAGCCGGATCGTACGGGAGTCTTTGCTGTACAGACGTACTTATAGCCATGTACCTCGAGACATGGCCTCGCTTGAGGACGACTCACACCAGAGTCGTATGCATTTATTTTCATATATATTATTGTGACTGCCTGTCGTGTTTCCCCGTGCCGCCCTTGAGGTGTGAAGGTTTGAAAGGGGATTGTTTGTCTTTTGCAGAATTAACTACGGTAGAAGACCGTGTAGAAGCCGTTTGTGAGAGAACGATATAGGAACCACCTATAGACGTAACCGGAAATACCGGATAGAATTTTCTTTGTTGAGATACGTAGTACTGTCAGTATCAAACATGATACTAGACCATCCCCACCGACAGAATGGCTGCATTGTGTTTTGGAAAGTCCGACTATCAGGTGCTGGTAGGTTTGGACTCCGCAAAAAGAGTTCTGACTCGATAGAGTAGATAGAATCAAGATTCTTGATTTCTGGCAGAAGTTGGCTCGACTTCGCCAGATTGTAATCTTGATTATTTGATAGAGAGTATAGGAGTATCATATATGGATGGAAATCTCGTGAAGATCTCTATAACTTTTCTGTTGACCATAACGACAGAAAAGCTATATAATCTGTTGAAATCTGGGGTGTATTGTAACTGCTCCAGATGACCTTACCATTGTACCAGTCTCTGTATTTTTGCCATAACATGCTGTAGAAAAATCCACTGCCTTATTGAGATACATGTTTGGAAAGGGTAGGGGGAGCTTTACAAGTTTGTTATGGGAGGTTCTTCCTGATTTAGGTTGGAGTTAAACCAAATTGGAAAGTCAACACAGTGAACTGCAGGACTGCTGGTGCAAACCAGTCAGTTCAACTGTTAAGTTGGGATAGTTATAGCTCTTAATCCAGAATAGTGACATGGTCACCTATATACATTTATGGAAATATTAGGAAGTCCTCTATCAACTTTAATTGTCACTCCTGACCTGAATCTGGGTGTAGCTATGCCTAATTCCATTTGGCGCAAACTTGGTTCTTGCAGTCCAGAACTTGGAACAGTTTGCACAGGGTTGTGCATTTGTGCGCGATACCTGTATAACAAAGTTTTTAGGGTGGAACTCTTTTATTTCTGGATTTTTAACGCGATGTTATACAATGTTTATTTTTTTCATTACCCCAATATCTTATCACGGTAAACCTGTATAGAATGTGGAGGTAAGCCCATATACAGGGGAGGTTCTGCCAAAATTTCCAGAAAACTTGAGTCAACTTAAAACCTGTATAGATTTTTCATATTAGTTCACCTGGAGCTGTATGAGTACAATATGGAAAGTTTTTGATGTGTACTACAACTTTTATATTCAACTTAACTCTGAATTCTGGCATTTCCTGTATGAAACTTTTGGGTTGATACAGGAAGGTCAGCTGAACCAGAACTGTGATCACTTCCAGTTTGCAGATTTTCTTGGATCAATTGTTATGGATATTTTCTTTTATCCAACATTATCATTGATTGAGTTGAATACCTATACTGTGTAGTGACATCCGGGTATGTTTGTCCACAGATGGCAGCACCAAGAATTCAGTTACCTAATGGATGGGTGTTCTCCACGTGCACCGGGCAAGCCGGTTTCCCGGACGTGTTTGTTAGGTTGCTTCGCCAGTTTGGCTACCTGGTGTTGCCTAGCTATTGGGGAAAGAAGTTCCAGGAAAGCGGTATGTGGAGTTACACCATCTACATCGATGTGCCTGATGGTCCACCGCACCTCGGATGGGCTCCATACTCCATCAAGATCAAAAGGTTGATATTAGAGGAAACATGGAGCTACGCCGCAAGTGTTGCCATAGGGAGGTTTTGCAAACTTCATTACCGTAATCTGGTGGGTACTCCGTATGAGTTCTTTCCAGTTAACGGCAGGGCTTCTGAAGCCTGGGCAACCCGTTTTCTTGTGGAGGTGGACAATCACCGTGAAACATCCGTGACAGCCTTAGCGGTGTATGCATCCGCATCACATCGCGAGAAGGGTAATCAAAGGGCATGCATAAAAGAATTGACGGACAATCTGAAGCAAGCCATGATTCGAGCGGATCACTTTGAGTGGGCAAATGACGGACTTAGGGATATGATGGCTCCTCTCAACCATCGTTTAAACCTTAGGGAGAATCAATGGCATGACGCTGTTATGGATTTAGCTGTGTCTCGCCAGGAGACTCTAGAGAGGGAAATTGACTTGGAGGCGAGCCTACTCTATGGACACCAGCGGGACACTCAGTTGAGCGCGGTGACTGCAGATCGGGATCAGTCCAGAGTGGAAGCTCAGAGCTGGAAGACCAGCTGTGAGCAGGCTCAGCAGGAGAACGAGGCCTGGAGGATGTTTATGATATAGACAGAATGGCAAGCTAAGATTGCCAAAAGGACGTCGCTTTTCAACGAGGCATCATCTTCTGCTCCAGCACCCATACCAGTGGTGCCTAATCCTGAGGATGACGAGGAAGAAGAAGATCCTCAGGAGGTCGAGTTTTATGAGTAGAGGACAGTGTTGATGTACTTATCACTTTAGGCCGAGTGTAATGATGTGCAGTAAACACCACGCGTATTTTGTGACTTTTTGAGTCTTGTTGTAAATAGTAGCGAGGTGGGTGTACAATGACATAGACATGACGACTTGTGGTGACCAAGCATAGATGAGACGACTTCTTTAAATGAAGTCTGTCTATTTTTGGAGTTCTATTGTAAACTTGGGCCCAACATAATATAGATTGTATAAAGTTTGTGCTTTATCAATATATGTGAATGTTATGCATCATCCATTGTTACCTACCGCATTACTATTTATATGGAAGGATGAACTTGAGGCAATGAGACTTATGGTGTGAATCGTTGTATTGCAGCATGGTGCGTACATGTGCAGCTCCAGAAGTGGGAGGCTCAAGTGGAGGGCAGGGGGATGACACACCACCCCCGGGGCAGAATACGCCTCAAACGCAACCACCTCCACCACCTCCGCCCACACTTCTGAGGAGCCTCGCGGAGGTTCTCGCTGCAGTGCTCGGCTCGCACGACGAGCAAACCGAGCTACTGCGAACTCTGGTGTGGCATTCGTCCCGTCAAGGGGGACGACAGGATGATAGACCGCGTCAACAATATCAGAGTTCCTACTCTGATTTCTCATCGACACATCCACCGGTCTTAAGAGAGGCCGATGAACCGTTGGAGGCGGATAAGTGGCTCCGCACCATTGAAGGAAAGTTCGGTTTACTTGAGGTAACCGAACAGCAGAAGACGCTGTTTGCAGCGCAGCAACTGCAGGGGTCTGCTGGTGCATGGTGGGCCAATTACCTTGTCGCACGCCCCGCGGGCCATGTCGTAAGCTGGGGCGAATTCCAGGAGGCGTTCCGCACCTACCACATCCCTCCCGGGATTATGAGGAGGAAGCTTCAAGAGTTCTTGGAGCTAAGGCAGGGAGGAAGGAGTGCGTACGAGTACTCAAAATCATTCAACCACTTGACCAATACGCTCAGGACCAAGTGAATACCGAAGATCGGAAGCGCGAATGCTTCTACCGGGGTTTGAACGCCAAGTTGAAAGACAAGCTTGTCCTGTTCAACCGTGGCAGCTTCAACGACATCGTCAATGCCGCTATCATGCAGGAGGACTCCATGCGTCAACTGTCCTCAGATAAAAAAAAGAGGAGTGCTCCGCAGGGCAGCGGAGGTGGTGCTCCTCAGAAGTACCGTATGGTGTACTGA
This sequence comes from Tuctoria greenei, assembly GCA_036927565.1. Lineage (NCBI taxonomy): Eukaryota > Viridiplantae > Streptophyta > Magnoliopsida > Poales > Poaceae > Tuctoria > Tuctoria greenei. The sequence continues at coordinate 127,362,870 of JAYESD010000010.1, read as the reverse complement.
TCACCATCCGGCCAGAGGTGGCAACCGCCATCACGACCACCAATGTTCAGTGGTCGCCAGTTCAGCAACTCCAGATTCCGACCGCAATAACAACAGGGGATGACCCCACGTGCACTTCCACCTCCACCACATGCACCGGGATTCCGTCCTCCCATTCGTACTGGCCAAACCCCGTACACATGTTTCACGTGTGGACGCACGGGGCACTTCGCCAAGAACTGTCTGCAGAATCGACAAGGCGGAGGGCAATCATCCTACAAGGGGGCCAACCAACACCGCAACCAGCTCAAGAAGCCAGCCACCAGACCCGGCAACGTCCACCACCTCGCCATCGAGGATGTTCCGAAAGGCGCGCCCGTGCTCACGGGTACGTTCTCTATCTATGATCAATCCATAATCATACTTTTTGACTCCAGAGCTTCCAACAATGTCATTAGTAATTCTATTGTCATTAAAAATCAGCAACCTGTTATCTCCACCAAAACTCCATATATGATTCGCACTCCAGCAGGGAGGGTAGTAACATATGAGATGGTCCATAGGGTACCTCTTGACCTAGATGGGAACATCTATCCTACCTCCTCCATTATCATAGAGACTCAAAAGCTAGATATCATCTTAGGAATGGCATGGTTGCAATACCATGGTGCTATTCTTGATATCGTTCCTCGAAAGATTTATCTAAACTCTCCACTCCATCAGCCCCAAGTTCTCAATCTTGAGAACATCATTCCATTGGACCCATCTACTCACAATACCGAGGTTATGGAACTTAAGGATATTCCGGTAGTATGTGAATACCCGGACGTGTTTCCTGAAGATCTTCCTGGTATGCCCCCAGAAAGAGATATATAGTTCAAGATTGAACTTGCACCGGGAATAGTGCCAATCTCACGACCACCCTACAAGATGGCACCCAAGGAACTTGCAGAACTTGAGGAACAATTAACTGCACTTGAGAACAAAGGTTTCATTCATCCAAGTTCATCACCATGGGGTTGTTCTGCACTGCTCGTAGAAAAGAAAGATAAGACCTTGAGACTGTGTGTAGACTATCGTCCACTTAATGGTGTCACTATCAAGAACAAGTATCCACTACCATGCATTGATATTCTTTTCGGTCAATTGGTGGGTGCTAAAGTATTTTCGAAGATGGATCTTCGTTCTGCTTATCATCAGATTAGAATCCAACCAGAAGATATACCAAAGACAGCATTCTCGACGAGGTATGGACTATATGAGTACCTTGTTATGTCCTTCGGATTGACCAACGCACCGGCTCATTTCATGTATCTCCTGAACTCGGTGTTTATGCCTGAATTAGACATGTTTGTCGTAGTCTTCATTGATGACATACTTGTGTATTCAAAATCCGAAGAAGAACATGCTCAACACTTGCGTATCGTGCTTCAACGATTACGGGACCACCAGCTATATGCTACGTTAAGCAAGTGTGAATTCTGGATCAGCCAAGTGCCATTTTTAGGGCAAATCATATCAACAGAAGGGATTGCAGTTGATCCAAGCAAGATCAAGCAAGTCCTCAAACGGGAGTCTCCAAAGTCTGTACATTAAGTCCGAAGTTTCCTGGGTTTAGCAGGATATTATCGGAGGTTTATACCAAATTTCTCCAAGATAGCTAAACCAATGACAGAACTTCTGAAGAAAGGGCAGAAGTATGTATGGACTGAGGCATGTGAGGCAGGTTTCAAAGCATTAGTGAAACACCTTACAACGGCACCAGTTTTAGCCCAACCAGACACAACCAAATCATTTGATATCTATTGCGACACATCTGGGATTGGTTTGGGTTTTGTATTGATGCAAGAGCGAAGAGTGATCGTGTATGGATCACAGCAGCTCTAGAACCATGAGCAGCACTATCCGACTCATGATCCTGAGCTCGCTGCTATGGTACTGGCATTGAAGATGTGGAGGCATTATTTACTGGGTAATCTAGTACACCTCTACACTGATCACAAGAGCTTGAAATACATCTTCACCCAGAAGGATTTGAATATGCGACAACGGAGATGGTTAGAGTTGATCAAGGACTAGGAGATTGAGATCCACTACCATCCAGGCAAAGCGAATGTAGTCGCAGATGCTCTGAGCCGCAAGTCCCATGTCAACAATCTTTCCATTACCTCAATGGAAGGAGAAGAAGAACCGAGTCTCTACTTGGTTCCATATGGGGCACTCTACAATCTCGCTCTCATTCCTACCATTAGGGAGGATATTGTAGCAGCTCAGAAGGAAGACAAAGGAATGTCACACATTCGGCAAAGAATGGAAAAGGGGGAGATGAAATGTTTCCGATGTGACAATGAAGGTACAATTTGGTTCAAATACCGTATAGTGGTACCCCGAAACATGGAGCTTAGAAAGAAGATACTGGATGAAGCTCATTTGTCCAAGTATTCCATTCATCCGGGAAGCAACAAGATGTACCAGGATTTGAAGAAGAAATTCTGGTGGACTCGGATGAAGAGGGAAGTAGCTAAATACGTATCCGAGTGTGATACGTGCCGGCGAGTGAAGGCCGACCATATGAAGCCAGCCGGACAGCTTCAACCCTTAAGCATCCCGGCATGGAAATGGGAGGATATCAGCATGGATTTCATTATGGGTTTACCTCTCACTCTCCGAAAGCACGATTCAATCTGGGTGATAGTTGACCGACTGACTAAGACGACGCATTTCATTCCTGTCAATACCAACTATCATTCATCAAGATACGCGGAGTTATATATTGCCAGAATCGTATGCCTCCACGGAATACCCTGCACCATCATCTCAGATCGTGGAGCTGTATTTGTTTCGCGATTCTGGGAGCATCTCCACGCTGTGCTAGGAACCAAGTTGATTCGGAGCTCGGCTTATCATCCTCAGACTGATGGTCAGACCGAACGAGTGAATCAAGTGCTAGAAGACATGCTTCGCGCCTGTGTCATCCACCATGGTAGGAATTGGGATGATCATCTACCATTGGCGGAATTTTCGTACAACAACAGTTATCAGGCTAGCATTCAGATGGCGCCATATGAATCTCTTTATGGCCGGAAGTGTCGGACACCTCTAAACTGGTGTGAATCTGGTGAACGAGTGGTATATGGCATCGACTTGATGAATGAAGCCGAGGAGCGGGTTCGCACTATTCAAGCCAATCTCAAAGTTGCTCAGTCTCGTCAGAAGAGCTATGAGGACAAACGACGTCGACCGCTTCACTTCAACGTGGGGGATCCCGTCTATCTTCGTGTGTCTCCGATGAAAGTGGTTCATCGATTTGGAGTAAAGGGGAAGCTAGCTCCACATTTTATTGGGCCATTCGCAATCCTAGAACAATGCGGACCTGTGGCATATTAATTGGAGTTACCGCTGTCACTTTCAGGGGTTCACAATGTATTCCACATTTCCCTATTACGGAAATGTCTGTATAGAAGATTTGGAAGCTCTCCAACCAGATCTCACTTATTCCGAGCATCCAACTCAGATCATCGATGAGAGGACTCGCACCATAAGAAGCCGCACCTTGCGTTTCTACAAGGTCTTGTGGAGCAACCACAGTGCTGAAGAAGCCACGTGGGAAAGCGAGGAGTATCTTAGAACGAACTATCCGGACTTGTTAGCGGCATATGTTTGTTAGATCTTTTCCTATTGCCTTCTTTTGTAATCTTGGGACGAGATTCTTTTAAGGGGGGGGGGGGGGAATGTAAAACCCCACTTTTATGGCATGTGAATTCAGTTATGAGTTTTATGATCAACTATATTAAAGATCCAATATAGTGGTACACATGAACTTAATACCATCCAAACCTTTCTTGCACTCATGGTTAAATTTTATTTAACATGAGTATTGGACTTCACCACTAATTCCAGAATGATTCTATTCACACCTCTTCAAATTTTAGAATTATTTGGATGAAGTTTATTAAGGCAATTTAAAGTGCAGGACTATTTGGCCCTGGCATAAACATTCAAATTAGAGGCTCTAAATTTTTCCTTGACCTTCTAATACTCTCAATAGCTTGCCTGCAAAATTTTAAGATTTTAGGAACTCATTTGCTATTTTATTTGAGGCGCTTAGCAAATTTGAATCAAATTCAAATCTGAATTTGAAATTCTTTTCCAACTTCTTTGAACATAAGATTTGAGTTCACCATTGTGTTCAGAATAATTCATTTACCATCTCCACAAAATTTCATGATTTTTGGAGTTAATCTTCCATTTTAAACGAATTTTTAACTTTACAGTTGGGGTCTGACTGACCTGTGGGCCCCACAGGTCAGCCTCTGCTGAACGGGTCAGGTCGGCCGCCTGCCATCTCTGCACCGGCGCTCGCCCGCTCGACATCGCACGCGCATGCAAGCTCTGGCGAGCTGCTTGCTTGCTTTCCGCGGCGCTATAAAAGGCCTGCCGACCTTGGTATTTCCCCTTCCCCGGATCGGTGTTCCACCTCTCGCTGGTTCTCTCCGCCGCGCGCCATCATCGCCACCCCCCTCTGCTCCGTGGTGCGCCGCCATTCCGCGCAGTTTCAAGCCTCGATCCCAAAAGCTTAAAGGTGCGCCTAGTCGAGCTCTAACTCGCGGTGCAAACCGTTTCCCTTTTCATTGAGAAATTAGCAAGTTATCGGTCTTCTCCCTTCCGGACAATGTGAAGAAACTCGCTAGGTTTCCGTTTCAATTCTGTTTCTACAAGTAAATATTCTTTGCAATTTCTTAGAGATAGTTTCTATAGGTCCTAGCACTCCTACCTGAGCAAAAACCCCTAAAAGTTATAGAGCAACGGCCGAGGAAATCGAGTTTTGCTCGCCGCCGGTGAGGAAACCTCGGTTCGCCGTCGAGCTCATAGTTTCCAATTGTTTCCTCCTCTTCCACGTCCATTTCTTTGATCTGCATCGTCCCAGGAAGGTTTTGAAGAAGATCCCGAGTGGTTTGAGCTACTCTTGAGCGAGTTCCAGGTTGCCCGAGTGCTCACCGCCACCGCCGCCGTCGCACGGTCATTTCTGGTGAGTTTCTGGTCCCACCGACCTCACCGTCGTGCTCAGCGACTCCAAAAACCCCCAAGCGGCGAGTTTGAGCGAGTTTGTCTCGTCGGTTTAGCCGGCGGCGTGTCACCGCCGCGGGCGTCGCCTCGCGCGGGCGTTGGCTCGAGGTAGAAGACAACCCCGTAGCGCCCCACCTGCCAGTGGCTGCGGGATCACGGTGCGGCTGGTATTCCGTGCGGCTGCATGCAAATAAATTTGTGGACCGCGGTGTTGCATTGACCAGAGCACGCCACGTGGCCCATGGGACCCGCCCGATTGAATTTGAATTCTGGCGCCAATGGGTTATTAAATTAATTCCAGAAAATTGTTCAATTTCTAAATTAAATATCTCTCTGTAGACTACTCCAAAAATCTTCAAACAAATTTTGTTTGAAATCTCTTGAGCTCTAGTTTCTGTCAGTACCAATTAGGTTCTGTGAAACTCACCGTTAAATTCTGTGAAAATAATCTTTCAAAATGCAACTACAATTTTTACAGACAAGATAGCCACTAGAAAAATCTTCAAAATTCACATAAAATTTAATGTCCTATTCTTGACTACCAAAAAAAAGTTTGGAAGCCATTGCACCTGTTTAACCCTCTGTATAGTTCAATGATCTTTTTTAGGGATTGAATTTTCGCAGATGTTCAGTTGCTTTACTATGTCTCAAATTTGGACTGAACCTTCGTGTTGTCATATACTAGTCCCTGTAAAAATCTTGGATTTAATTAACCTAATATCATAGTCCTAAATCAGTTACAAACTGAATATTTATTTAAAAGCTAAAAATTCAAATATAAATAATTCCAGAAATTATTGCCAACTTAGAAATTCAATAACTCCTTCACCAAAGCTTAGAAAATTATGAAACAAATTTTGCTACAACCAGGGAAACTTCTTCTATCATGATTATCAACTGGCAGCTATGCTCAAGCTACAATTTCTTCTTTAAAATTCTTGGAAGTTTCATACTTGCCATAATTTTAGAGACAACAATATACTTTGATCATCTCCTGTTATTTGCAAGAGCTTTGGTCATGTTCCCTAGTATCTACCATCAAAGTTCCAAAGCCAATTAAGGTCCCTATCATATAATGATCACCATGGATTAAATTATGGTCTTGGTAACAATTATTTTTCAAAGTCATTTATATACATGTTATATGCATATCGTATAGTGACTCTGACCTGCAACAAGGCAAGCCCCGGTTTGCATTTAAGTCGTTTATAAAATTTTACTTTATCACTATGATGAGTAGTCTATGAATTGTGCATTATGTTTAGGATGATTGATACTCCACTTGCATGGCCAAAAATCCCAGTGATTGGTTGGAACGAGTTACAATTTGACCTGTAGTAACTGCTTTGCTAATGCATAGGAAATCCGGTAGAAGTCGAGTAGTTGGAATCTACTCGCGAGAGATATAGAACATATCTCACAGGATTGGTTAGATAGAAAATGGATTAATATAATGAAGTTGAGACCGGGCGGGGAATGGATAGGAAGCGGCGAGAATTGAGTCTCGGTCGCATAGCCCTGCCTGTGTCGATTAAGGGCCGCTTCGTGTGCGGCCCCGCTGAACAAGCTTGACTTGTACCAACAACATAATGGACATATGGAATCCAATAAACTGACGTAGCTTGGTCACTTGGGTGTCGAGGCATACCGTTCCATTTTATAGGAGTGGGTTGAGGGAAGCAAGGTGTAAATCCGCTGGTGGGCACGTCAGAGTACGCCCCACGCAGGGACCTCCTGCTCGTGACGGATCGACCGGTTCGGCATTTGAGTGTCTCGTGAAAGGTTGCCATATACGACTAGTACTGAAGTGCTACATAGGTATTGCGCGAAGTACTCGCTGGCATTTCTGAAAGGGCGTATGTGTCGTGTTGTCCGGGTGTGTCCTGATTGCAATCGTTGTCCCTCGCAGTAATAGAGTACCACTTGTTCACTGTGTCGTGACGTAGTAAATACTAAAGGACCCAGAAAATACCATTGTATTTAATTATAATTACTTTGCAACCTTGTATGATTTAGAGATAGTATAATTAAAAGTTTACAGTTTCCCCAAACTTTAGCTATAATAGCATTATGTGCTCTGGGCATGTCATATCATTGGTAAAGCGTTTCTTGTTTGATTGTGGAGCCCATGATGTGCCATGCTCGGAGAATGTCATTTGTTGCATAAAACCTGATTATAAGGACCCACTTGTAGGCGAGTCATTTATGCTTCACCTTACCTATGTTTAGTGTCCCCTTTGCATTTGTCTAGTGAGACGGGTTAGTCTTGCTGAGCCTTATGCTCACGTTTGCAGTTAAAGAGTTTTTGCAGGTTATACAGTTGATGAAGGGTTTGACGATGAGGCTGCACCCCCTCTAGGGTGTACAGCCGAGTGGGAACCCTGCACGCCGCCATAATTGAGTGTTGCTAGTGCAAAGTATCCAAGGCATGGATAACTTTGCTTTTGCATAGCTAGTGTTGAGAGCGTAGCTATGATATATATATATATATATATTTCTTTACTTCTGCTAGTATTGTAAAAACTTCCGCTGTATGATAAATAAAAGACTTCGTCTTGTAATTTTAATCAGTTTCTATTCTTGTATACTGTTGGGTGTCGCATCGCACGACACCACCCAATGAGATCATCGGATGTCGGGATTCTGGTCCCCACAACTTCACCATCTTCGTGGCACACTCAATAACTCCATTGTGCTTCCTCAGCCAGTCCATACCAAGTATAATGTCCAATCCTTGAGAATCCAAAACAATGAGGTTGGCGGAGAAGTCTACCCCACTTATTCTAAGGCTGACTTTTGGACATACTATATTTGTCCTCATCTCTCCTCCAGGAGACTTGACCAATAGAGTAAACTACATATGAGAGATAGGCAAACTATACTTGGCAAGATACTTCGATGCAATGAATGAATGCGATGCTCCAGAATCAAATAACATAGTCACCGGGTTAAAGTTTGCAAGAAACATACCAATGACCACGTCATCCGCTTATAGAGCATCCTCCGTAGAGACATGGTTCACATTGCCACGAGCAAAATTCTGCTGCCCACGGCTTCCTTGCGGCTTTCCTCCATTGAGTCTTGGGTTTTGCCTCGGCGCATTGCTTCCTTGACCAAGGCCTGACTTAGGACATTGATACGCAAAGAGTCCAGCTTCTCCACAAGTATAGCACTTATTTACTCCACCGGAATTATTGGGACGATCTTGGTTTTGAACACTTGCACTAGAAAAGTTAGCGCGAGGTGCATAAGGCATGGGAGGCCTAGGTGCTTGCATGACAGGGCGCTGCTGCACAAACTGAGTTGGGCGCGGTGCAAATCTAGGGCGATGAGTAGGCGCAAAAGAGCTGAAGTAAGGCGCATTGGGCGGTGTGAAGCGAGGGCGCACATTACTTCCTTGTTGTGGTGCTTGATATGGCGCCTTCCTCTTGTTGTCTTGCTCCATCTCATGGATCTTGTTCTCAACCACAATTGCTTTGCCCACAAGCTTCTGAAAATTGGAATAATAACAATTGAGCAATTGCACTTGGATCTCATTGTTCAAGCCCCTCATGAACAAGTATTGTTTCCGGCTGTCCCGACTAACATCTTCAGGGGCGTACCTTGAAAGTTGAGTGAATTTTTTGAGGTATTCACCCACACTCGACCTTCCTTGACTCAAGTTCTCAAATTCTTGCCTCTTCAAAATCATAACTCCTTCCGTCACATAATGAGAACGGAAGCTCTCTTTGAATTCGGCCCAAGTAATCCTCTCTTGGTTATCATGAGCATTGCAATAAGAATCCCACCAATCCACAGCTGCTCCAACTAGCTGATGAGAAGCAAATAAGACCTTCTCCCGGTCACTGCATTGGATAATAGCAAGCTTCTTCTCCACGGACTTGAGCCAATCATCCGCGTCCATAGGGTCAACGACTTGAGCAAAGGTCAGTGGCCTAGTCCTCATAAACTCTCCCAACCGGTTATGAGGAGGCGGGGGTGGCGGTGGAGGCATGTGGGGCTGATTGTTGATATTGCCAGCCTGCAGCTGTCCCATAGTTTGTATCATGGTCTGCATGAGTTGGTTTTGCATAGCCAAAAGCTGCTCAATGTTGATAGCTCCACGAGCAGGTCCTTGTCCATTGTTGTTCTGAGGTACTCCATCGTTCTCCTCCTCATCATTAGCATCCCTCTGGTTGCGAGTTCTCACCATTTGAAGAAAAGCAATATGTAAGAATTAGAAAACGTCCCCCAACTATATGCATCAAGGGATATGAAACTAGACAACTAACTAGACTACGTGGACATGGCAATGCTAAAGCATCCCAAAATCCTCTATTAAGCACACAAGCAACCAAAATATAGCAAACAGCACACCAAACAAAAACACAACGATTCCTGAGTGCTCCTATGTGCTCTAAAGTGTCCATTCTATCTAGGTTGCATCCCACGGTCAACTTGTGGCTCTGATACCAATCTGTGACACCTGGTTCCGAAAATGAACCAAGTGAACGCATATGTGTGCCCAGGACGTTCAACACACATACATGAGTGTATTCACAAAATAGTATACAGAAAATTTCCACAAGGCAAGATTAATTAACCAAATTTTATTACACAAACCATATTATCCTCGAATACAAGTTCTAATGAATATTAACGACAAGTTCAACTAATGCAACGGAAATAGACTAAATAAGCAAACTAAACAGCTAGGCAACATAAGCAATAGGGTATAGCGCAGTTCCATGCAACACCACAGGCAAAGCTGATGGTAGACAAGGCCTAGAACTCCGCATTATCACCATTAAACTCCCAATCCTAAGCTGCAACTATTGGGGGGGATTGGAAGAGTGAGTACTTGTCGTACTCAGCAAGTGTGGAAAGTATGACATGTGGCTGATTCAAATGACGATATAATAATGGCTAATTGCTGAAAAGTACAATAAAACATTTGGAAATCAATATATTATATGTGTGTGAATAAACCCATCATAAACCATAAGTAATATCATAGTACCAGTCCATATTCCATATCCGTCAACATATACCAATATCCATATTCAATTCCAGAATTCAATTCATAACCATCCATAACCATAATACCAACCATAACCATAATACCATCACAAAGACAATACCAAACCACCCCAAAGCCAATTTTCCTCTAATCATGTGAGGTTCTAGGTTGCTCATAACCGGGAGCACAACTATCATGATAGTTTTAGAAACACTCTGCAGAGGTTGTACCGCTTTAGCCATGTGTTTGTGATTTTATCACTTTTCGATGACTATAGAATCTCAATTACGCCGTCTCACACTTCCGTAGGTGTGTGGCCAAGAGATCACAAATTAGCCTTTACAAAGGGATTACTAGCCTATTTATACCCCGCTGAGGTTTCACCGGTGGTGATGTCTCCAACTGAGCACATCTTCAACCAAGGGCCCCTCTTGAGCCATTCGGATCCCAGGGTAGTCCTACAAATCATCAACCAACCCAATCCGACTACCCCTTCCCCGAGCATCCTTAATGGTCCAAATAGCACTGGCAAAGCCCTAATTAATCAGCTATGCCGTAGCCATACTTGGCCTAGTGGTGGCACTGTAAATCCTGGATGGTCGCTCCACGAACCGGTTCTTAGATCTAAAGCAAACAAAACCACCATAACATCCAACCCATCCACGTACCAGGCATGCTTAGATCACCCATTACCATATCAGATTTAACTAGTTCATTTCAACCACAATTTCATTAATGCATAATTAAATTAAGTAGTGTAGTTGTTCTTCCATCCCAATTAATTAAGCGAAGCAAAAAGGTAAAAATCCCATCCCGACTCTCTACCATATATTCCAGGTGAAAAGGGTGGTTAAACAAGGCTAGTAAACTTCCTACCATAGGATTTCCCATCAAATTGACACAACATGCAGTTTTTCAAACAAAACATTTATTTTAAAGCGGGATCAACATGCTTCAAGGACACTTGCCTTGCTCTTGGGATTGGTTCGGGTTGAAGCCTTCAAACTCTTGGTGCTGGAGATCCTCCGCGGCACTCTCTAGCAAAAATCCGTCTAATCCGAAAAATAAACATACAAGACAAGAAACCCAATCAAAGAGTGCACAAATATTACTCAATATGACATGACATGCATTATAAATGCAAATGCAAGGTAGAACTTGTTAATATATTGCTTTTAATGATCACTATCTAGTTCTAATAGAATTTAACAAGTTTATACAGGTTTGGATTTGATTAGATCAAATTTTAGAATTAATTCAACATAATTTAACCAGGAAACTCGGACTAGTCCGCTATGGACCGGACAAGTCCGCACTGTGCGAAACTGACGAACTAGGGTTTTCTAGATCGGCGTGGATTTGGAGATTTGGGGTTGAATTCACGTAAGGAAAAGGAAATAGAAGGTATACCAGGTGTTTAGAACTCCAATGAGTCAAGAAACTCGGAGGTGGCACTTGGATCTTGATGGTCTAGGGTTGGTGATGAACTTGGAGATGATTTGGTAATGAAGAACGAAACTTGATGGAGATCTTGATCCTCTTTCGTTTCCTCCTCTTCTTCTTCTTGCTTGGGATCTCCTCCTCCCTCCTTGATGGTGGTTCTCCACAAACTAGGGTTTGAGTGGGGTGGAAAAGTGGCAAATAGAGGTCAAGCCAAGGCGTGTGGTTGTTTATATAGAGGTGGAAGCTAGGGTTAGATGGATTTCGAGTTAGAGGAGTAGAGGCCGGTTTAGAGTCCCACATGGGCTCTAAAAGAGTTAGGCACGATGGCCCTAAGCCCAATTAACATGAAACCCAAGAAACAAGTTGTAAAACAAAAGATCAATTCGGAGTCGCGAGATATCGGACAAGTCCGAAAAGGACAAGACTAGTCCAAAGTTAGTCAGAAAGAAATCAGACAACTCTGGCCAAAAATCGGACAAGTTCGACTTTAGTCAGAGAGGAAAATGTACAATTCTGAAAGTGTCCAATGGAAAAATCGGAGTAGTCCACAACAAAAACGGACAAGTCTAATCGAGGTCAGAGAGAAATCAGACTAGTCCTCACATAAATCAGACTAGTCCGCACTTTTTATCATTTTAAGTGCGGTTTTGTTCCCAATCAATTTTAAACTCATTTCTCTTTATGTGGATTAATGTTAAAAATGTATATAAATGTATGCAGGGCATGATGTTGTTACAATGGATGATAGACTAAAACTTCTTCTTTGCAGAATGGTACATTGCAATCAGTATGGTTTTATCAGAAAACACACCATCCAAGACTGTATAGCTTGGAACTACGAGTACATCCACCAATACAAAAGATCCTGATGTTCGCTGCTTCTGCTCAAACACGACTTTGAAAAGACATTTGACATGACGGAACACGAGGGAATCTTTAGGGCCCTTCTACAAAAGGGATTCCCCCAACAGTGGCTCAGCTGAACAGAGAACCTTCTTTCAACCACCACCTCAACAGTCATGCTCAATGGGGTCCCCAGAAAATTCTTCCACTGTTGGCGAGGGGTTCTCCAAGGTTGCCCCCTGTCATCGGCCCTTTTTGTCCTAGCAACAAGCCTTTTGCGGCAGCTCGCAAGTTCAGCCAAATCCAAAGGTCTTCTAATCCCCCCACTGCCCATGATTGGATATTTGGACTTCCTTGTCGTGCAATATGCAGACGATACACTGGTTGCATTACAGGTCTCCCAATATCAAGTTTTCTTCCTCAAAACCCTACTACAAGCCTTCACAACAGCAACTGTATTGAAAATCAATCTTGCCAAATCCTCCCTCATCCCAATCAACCTGGACAACCAAAAGACCACGGTCCTTGTAGCCACCTTTTGATGTGAGCTTGGATCTTTCCCTTTACCTTACCTCGGAGTTCCACTTGGCTCCACAGGACCCAAAGTTGCAGACTTCATCCCACTTACCACCAAAATAGAGAGCACCTGGCGATAACCTCTACATATCTCTCTATGGCGGGCAAATGCACTGTAGTGGACTCCCTACTGTCTGCCATGTCTATCTATGCAATGTGTACTCTTAAGATCAAGCCAACGATCATTCAAGAAATTGACAAATCAAGGAAAACCTGCCTATGGAATGGCTCGCATATTGCAGGTAAAGGAAAACCCCTGGTTAAATGGGAAAGAACTACCTCACCGAAGAACCATAGGGGTATTGGCCTCAAGGATCTTCGACTCATGAACGAGGACCTGCTCCAGAAGTTCTTGGATAAACTCTACAATAAGAGACACACCCCCTGAGTTCACATGGTATACCGAACTTACTACTCAATAGGTAACCCTGCTAATAACTAGACAAACAGAGGATCCTTCTGGCTCAAGGATGTCCTAAGTCTTTGGGGAAACATCCGAGAACACTCACAAGTCACAATTGGACATGGTGACTGCGTGCTCATGTGACACGATCAGCGGCTTAACATCACTCACTCAACAAGGTTCCGAAACATGTTCTCCTTTTTAAAACATCCACAAATTTCAGTTGCTCAGTTCGTCGCCTCACATGACATTCACATCAACTTTTACACACCAATCTCGATGCAGGCGCAAGATGAATACAACATGCTGACAACCATCATCCAGGGGGCTCAAAGCAACAACAACGACATTTGGTCCTACAAAAACTCACCAAAAGGATTCTCCTGAAGCAAGATATACAACAACAACTTCAACTAAATCAGCCCACCAAGCCCTATTTGCTGGATTTGGAAGACAAAGTTATTAAAGAAGCTGAAAATCTTCTGTTGGCTACTTTTCTTGGATAGGCTAAACTCCAAAACCTGCTGAAGAGGAAGAACTTCAAAATAGAGAACAACGACTACTCATGCATGCTCTACACGATGGCCCCAGCAGAACTCACATATCACCTTTTCTTCCAATGCAATTTCAGAAAAGCATGTTGGGAAACCCTACATATTGACTGGGATCATGATCTACCATTCTTCCCCATGATCCAAGAAGCAAAGAGAAGCTGGACAGGACCACCTTCATCACAGCAGCCTGGGAGATATGGAAGCAACGCAATGAATTCATCTTCAGGAGCACCCAGCCATCACTCTCTGACTGGAAAACAAAATTCTCCTCCTGCCTAACCCTGCAATGTAATAGATTCTCCTCCCCCCTAAATTCTATTGTGTTGGACTGGATCTATGGACTAAACTTCTCCCTTCCTCGCTAAGGAATGCCAAGCTCTTCCGATCCCAATCCAAGCACTCAACTATAACTCTGTTGTAACTCTTTTGACGTTCACTTCTTATATTAATATAACACAGTCGGGGCTTCCCCTACTGTCCTTTGCCCAAAAAAATCATGAAACATGGTCAAGTTGGCATTTTTAGCATTTTTGTCAAACTTAGCCATTTCAAGAGAAGTAGATGCATGATGTTCATTCTTAACTCGATATGAGACTTCCTTGACAAATGCAATGTGAATCTTGTTATTCTTGGGAAGTCTAGCATTTTGCTTTCTTCCTTTTGAATAGCCAAGACCATCTTTGATCAAGGGAGATCTTATGACCGATTATGCACTATGTGCATACTTGATCTTCTCCTTGTCAAAGATGCCACCCTTAGGTGTACTCTTGATCTTTGCCAAATTAATCTAATTTTTGAAGTTAAGTACGAGATTGGCAAATTTGCAAGTTTTAGTGTTCGACTCCATATTAGGCAAGTTTGAGCTTGTTGAGGCGGAAGAGGAAACACTTGACTTGAGAGTTGCGAATTGTGCTTCAAGGTTCTTGTGAGCTTTGCTAAAACTCACAAGTTCATCTTGGAGCACAGCATTCGAACTCTTGAGACTTCAAGAAGTCTCCTCGCATTTCACAAGTTCAAGTTCAAGTGTATTGTTCAACTTCCTCTCAAGCTTGAGGAGCTTCTCAATGTCAAGATTCTTTTGCCTCTCTCTGACAAGCAAATCATCTTGCTCCTCGAGAAGTTCCCCCTTGTCTAATATTTCATCGGAGAGCTTTTTCATTTTAGTTATAGCACTATTGCTCAAACCTTCAAACATGTACTCATTCTCACTAGCACTATAAAAATCTTCATCTTTAATAAAATGCAAGGAGAGCTTAGATTTAACCTTTTGCTTTCCCTCCTTTGCCATGAGGCATGTGTTGCTTGAGCTCTTCCCTTCTCCCTTGTTTGGCAAGAGAGTCTTCTTCATCGTTGGCTTTTTGATGGCGACGGTTGCCACTTTGGCCTCATCATCAGAGGAGGACTCACCGTTGGAGTCCCACTCCTTGCCAACATGAGCGTGCACATGTGCCTTCTTCTTCTTGAACATCTTCCTCTATTGAGGCTTCTCATCCTTGTTCTTCTTCTTCTTATCTTCTTCCTTCTCGTATGGGCAATTCACAATGAAGTGCCCATATTTGCCAAAATTGTAGCATGCTCTCTTGGTCCTTGACTTGCTCTTGCCCTTGCCCTTTCTCTCATATTTGAACCCTATTCTTTTTTCATCATTCTTTTGAAATCTTGGTGAAGAAGGCCAACTTCTCGTCGTCCATGTTGGTGTTTTCTTCTTCTTCTTCACTTTCTTCATCGTTGCTTGAAGCTTGCACCTCTTGCCTTTGGGATTGTGTGAGGCTTTGAGAGTAACACCCTTCTTCTTGGAGGATGTGACCTTGGCAAGGTCATTGACGTGGCGTTCTTCCATCTCCATCATCTCGTGGTTGATGATCTTTCCAAGCACCTCATCCGGAGTAATTTTGTGGAAATTTGGACTGTCATGGCTGAGGGTGCAAAGTGTCACATTGTGAAGCATGAAATCTCTTATCATCCACTTGACCACTTCATGGTCAGTCCATTTCCTGCATCTGTACACCCGACTTCTATTGATGAGGGTCTTGAGTTGGTTGTACATCTCTTGAGGGGTTTCTCCTTCTTCCATGGCGAATCTTCCAAGATCCCCCTCAATCATCTATATCTTGGCTTCCCGCATGGATCAATTGCCTTAATGTGCAATCTTAAGCGTGTCTCAAATCTCCTTGGCTTGCTCCAACTCGTCCACTTTGTAAAATTCTTCTTGACTCAAGGACGAGTTGAGCACGTCCAATGCTTGAGCATTGCGGGGGATTTGTTATTCTTGCTTCAGAGTGAGTTCTTCATCATCCACGGAAATATCTACTCCCGTGAAAATAATATGCCAAAGTGTAGGATTGAGAGAAATAAGATGCAACTTCATCTGATGCTTCTGCATGGTATAGTTAGTGCCATCAAAATGTGAAGGTTTGCCTATAGGAATAGACAAGTAGTTGGAATGAGAGCTCAAGAGCTCATAGTTAAAAAGGATATCATGTGTAGTCATATTCGGGCTTCTTGAGCTTCTTCTCCCTTTCAAGCCTTCTCCTCCTCCTTGCTTCGTCTCTTGCCCTTTGAAGAAGGTCCGCAAGGCGCTTCACTTCTTTATCTTCTGTGAGACCTATGTGTCGTGAATACATGTGCTTGTACTGAATACATTGGCTTTGATAATAAAAGTTCTGAAATTCTGCTGAAACATCTTTTTTAGCAAGGTCCGACTCTAGCTATGAGCTTTTGCAAGGTCCAACGTAAGGTCCGATATGTTTTGCTAGGTCCGACTTATGTTGGTTAGCTCCGGCATGTCTTTGATAGCTCCGACATGTCTTTGTTAAGCTCCGATATGTTTCTCTAGCTCCAACTTTTGGGTTGACTAGTTCCGACTGGTTTTTGTCAGCTCCGGCGCTAGGTCCAACTAAGCTTTGGTTAGCTCCGGTGCTAGGTCCTGTTAGTTTTGATAACCTTCAATGCTAGGTTGTACTAGCTTTGGTAAGCTCCGGCTCAAGCTCCTGTTGGCTATGGCAAGGTCCGGTGCTCGATCGCAATGTTCCTGCTTTTATCTTGCAATGTTTCGAACTTGCTTTATATTCTTGGGAAGATTGCTTAGTATTCATTTGCAATGTTTTTGGTGTGTTTTGGTTGATATGGCTGATATCGTTTTGCTATGCTTTGCAACATGCTTATGTGAGGTGCTCACGTAAGGTGTTGTGTTTGGAACTAACTTGAGTCAAGTCATGGACTTGGGCTCGTACGGATTAGTTGTTTATTCATGTGCAGGTGTTGCTTGAGTTCAAGTCATGGCTGGTGACAGGATCCTTTGGACTAGTCTCAGGGAGGAGATGAGGTTCCAACAACCAAATTCAGGAGGAATTGTTGTTGAGCGGGTCAAGAGGTCGCGCAAGATGATTGAATCAAGGGCAGTGCATATGAAGGTTACTGGACGTCGAAGGAAAGTGTTTGCACATATGAATGCGGTGCATGACGTGGCAACATTGTTACTAAGATGGTTTATGGATGGGAAGATCTGGTTGGGAGGATCGGATCGTATCGGTTGATGACTTTTGCTGCGGCAGAGTCGGTTATGGCTCGGTATGGAAAGTATCGAGTTGGTTATGTTAGGATTTTGTGTGGGACATGAATTTGAGTTGTTTTATGAATGTGGGGTACATTCCTAAGGTGTTTATAAGTCTTAAGATTGCTTCTATCTGCGTATAGAAGAGTCCTAAGCAGTTATGAAAAGTTTCAATTCGAGAACGGAGTAGGATTAGGGTCCTGATTTGAGTTGAGTTGGCTTTCGAGCTGGTTATATAAGCAAGGGAGGCCAGAGCTCGTGGTGCACAACTTTGGGTCTGTTCCTCTTGTATTCTATTGAATAAAATTTGTAGTTTGAACGAACTTTTGTGCCTTGTTCGTCCTACTTGTTCCAGACAAGTTTTACTCGTCGAGTTTCTAGACAGCATTACCTTTACTTGGTAGTTTTATCATAACTCGAGTTTTACAGATCCAATTGACGTGATTCTTTTTGGGTTGTCTTCACAACTTGATTATATATCATCTATAAAAATTTCACGGTCATTAGATTTGTGGTTTCTGATCTACACGAGTTTCTTTGCAGCGTTCCAGAACTGTTTTTCTCGGGTAGGACAGATTGACCTTTGTTCGATCTTTTGATCATAACTTGAGTTTCTCTCAACGGATTTGAGTGATTCTTCTTGTGTTTTTTCGTGAATTGATTCTATCTGATATATATCACTTTTTTCACGGTGAAACACGTTTATATTAGTCTCACACACGATTTCTTTAACATATCATTTTTCTGCCAAAGGGGTTGGGATTTAATTGTTTCCGCTGTGTAAAATTTTTAAATCTACCATTCACCCCCCTCTGGTAGCTTTTCAAGTGCTCTTCGATCCTACAGTTGGTATCAGAGCCACGATGCTCTAATCATTGTGATTTGCACGTGCTTTTGACTAATCATCATGGAGAAATACTACGCCAAACCTTGTGTGTTTGCTGGTATTGATTTTCAGGTTTGGAAGGCACACATGGATGTTTTCATCCAGGCGCAAGATTTCACAATATGGGAGAAGGTGTACAAGCCTTACGAAGTGCCACCAAACAATCAAGTTACGGCTAAAAACCTACAGGACATCGACAACAACAACAAAGCCCGGAACTTGATCATACAAGGACTCACTCAGAGCGACTTTGACCGCGTTGCACATCTCCGATTGGCATACGATGTATGGAGAGCACTTTGTGACTACCACGAAGGATCCAACACGATCAAGGAGGTAAGGCAAGACATGTTCAAGAAAGAATACATGCGCTTCGAGATGCAACCCGGTGAGTCCATTGATGATCACTTTGCTCGCTTTAACAAAATTCTCAGTAACTTGCGTAGTGTCAATGTTAATTTTCCTGATGCTGAAAATGCTAGGCAACTTCTTAGTGCATTAGACATGTCAATCTGGGAGATGAAATCTACATCTATCCGAGAATGTACTGTCATGAGTACACTTACTTTAGATGTCCTTTACTCTAAACTCAGAACTCATGAAATTGACATCTTATCACGTAAGAACCCAAATAAGTCTATCGCATTTGTCTCACAACGTGATATGCCTAGCTCCAGCCAATCATCATCTTGCAATACTCTTGCTTTGTTGTCCTCACTAACCCTGGAGCAGATCGAGGAATTTCCAGAAGAGGAGTTAGCACTAATCTCTACTAGGTTCTCAAAAGCAATGCAAAATGTGAGAACTAGAAGTATAGGAAGCTCCGGACCTCAACGCTATTTTGAATGTGGTAAGGCAGGACACTTTCGTACAAAATGCCCTAACCTTTCAGGTCCTACTACCCATGAAGAAAAACAAAACAAGGTCAAGACCACCTCTGGAAACCCCAGCAAGAAAAAGAAGGGTACTATAGGACGCGAGATGATTAACAGCTTCATCACTGCACTTCAAGAGCTCGGTTCAAGCGATGTAGACTTTGAAAGTGATGAAGATGATGACGATCTGGCCAACTTATGCTTCATGGCGGGAAAACAAGATCAAGATCAAGTCAGGAGGATGCAGAACAAAACAGTGACGACGATGAGGTATGTTCTACCTGTAATGAAATGTGTGATGCAATTTCTCGTGCAACTATTATTGTTAATAAAAAGGAAAAAAGCTTAGGGATAATGTTGCTTAAATTGAATCACTAGAATCTAAAATCAACCGTTTGAAAACCTTGATTCCTAGTGATGATTCTTGTCCCTCATGTGATTTAATCTATGAACAATTGTCCACACTAAGAACTGCACACTCCTCCACTCTAGATAGACTTGAAATTGAAATTGAAAAGAACAAAAAGCTTGCTGCACTTAACATTGGAAACTTAAAAGATGCTTCTTGTTCTACAATTTATTTGCATTGTTCTAGTTGTGATGATCTTGAAAAGAAACTAAAAGATGCTATGAATGAAATTTCAATATTGAATAATACTTTACGTTCTCATGAAGTTAAATATTGCTCCAATTGCAAATTAAAAGGAAAAACTTCATGTGAAAATTGCCTTGATTCTTCCGATAAACTTGATAACATGTATAGGGCATTAGATCGGTTTTGTAATGGGAATAAGAACCTAAACTTGCTGCTGAATTCTCCCAAGTTATGCAAAGATAAATCTGGTTTAGGTTTTGATTCTCATGCACATGCTAAGGCACATCCACCTAAAATTGTAAATTCATTAGGAAGTGGTTTGATTCAAATAGTTCCTAAACAAAAAGAAGTGGTTTTCAAATCTGCAGCGGTGTTGTCTCATTCGGTTTCAAATAAAAATGTTGTTTGCTCATCTAGACATGAACACAAAGTTAAATTTTATTGTACCTACTGTGATAGAGATGGTCATGTCATAGATTTTTGTTATAGACTAGCTAAACAACAGAATGGGAAAGAATGATTGCTAGATCTCATAACTTTCATGCAAAATTTGCTGCACATATTAAACCGAATGCCAGGAACATGAAACCTACTGTTATGAGTCAAAAACATTAAAAGTTTACCTCCAGACCTTCTGTTTTTGCCTCCGGAGCTACTGATTTTTGTGCTACACAAGTAACACCTTATAGGTCAGTAGTTAAGAATAAAAAACCTCAAACTTTGACTCATAAACCTGTTGTTTTATGTCAGCTTTCTCGTGTTTTTCCTGCTACTCGTTGTGTGACTCAGTACTGGATAGCTAAATGCCTTTTGACTAACCCCAGTATTGAGTCATCGACATATTGTGCTTCTTATGTAGGTTACATGCTTGAGGAAGGAGAACATTTGGATTATGGATTCAGGTTGCTCACGCCACATGACCGGTAACAAAGAATGGTTCTCCTCCCTCTCTTTTGTGTCACGTGTAGAGAATGCTACTTTTGCTGATAATTCTTCAACTCCTATAATTGCTAAGGGTTCGGTTAGAGTAAATGATCACTACACTTTGAAGGATGTGGCACTTGTCAAAAATTTGAAATACAACTTGCTTTCTGTTTCACAATTGCTAGATGAAAATCTGGAAATTATTTTCAGTAAAAATTGCTGCAAAGTTGTAGGTTCAAATAGTGATCATATTTTTAACATGTCTCGGTTTGGAAGAGTTTTTAAAGATGGTTTTGATATGTCTTCCTTTAAGCATAGATGTCTAGTTGCTAATGATTCAATGGACTTATATTTTTGGCATCATAGACTTGGTCACGTAGGCTTTGATCACCTAACCCGTGTTAGTGCTCTTGATCGCATACGTGAGCTGCCTAAGTTTAAAGGGGACAAAGAAATTGTGTGCTCTTCTTGTAGACATGCTAATATGGTTGCAGGTTCACATACTCCTCTCGCAATGATCATGACAACTGATCCGGGTCAACTTTTGCACCATGACACCGTAGTCCCTTCACATGTTCAATCCTTCGGAGGTAAATGGTATGTTCTTGTTATTGTTGATGATTATTCTAGACTCTTGGGTTTACTTTATGGAGTCTAAGAATGAAGTTTTTAGTCACTTTAGAACTTTATTTCTTAGATTATCAATTGATCACCCAAGATCTTTAAAAGCAATTAGAAGTGATAACGGAACTGAATTTAAAAATCAATCTTTTGATCACTTTTGTGCTGAAAATGGAATAGATCATAAATTTTCTTCACCATATGTACCTCAACAAAATGGTGTTGTAGAAAGAAAGAACAGAACCTTAGTTGAGATGGCTAGGACTATGCTCGATGAATATCAAACACCTAGGAAATTTGGGGCTGATGCGATTGCAACCGCTTGTTATGTCTCAAATCGTGTTTTCTTGCGCGCTAAGCTAGGTAAAACACCATATGAGCTCCGGTTTGGACATAGGACTTGTGTTACGCACTTTTGGGTCTTTGGTTGCAAATGCTTTGTTAAGAAACATGGTAATCTTGATAAATTTGAACCTAGATCTATTGATGACATGTTTCTTGGTTATCCATCTCATACTAGAGGCTACCGTGTGCTTTTACTTGACACTAACAAAATTGTGGAAACTTGTGAAGTGTCTTTTGATGAAGCTAGCCCAGGTACTAGCTCCACCATTGCAGGTACAGATCCATATCCGCAGGGGGAGAGCATTTTCGTTGAAGATGAGGAAGAGGTGGAACTGCTGCCCGAAAATTCAGCAGCTAATGACATTGTTCGAGCTCCTGATTTTGATTCACAGTCAGCACCGACGACCACCATTGCTGGTACATATTCTCCTCAAGTCACAAGATCATCGATTTGTGATGAACATCAAGAAGAAGAAGCTTGTGAAGTGTCCACTCCCCTCCGGGTTCTCAAAATTCGTCCTCCACAATAGATTATTGGAAGCTTGCATGAACGAGTTACACGGTCCATGTTTTGCGATCCAAACTCTCATGCTCATTCTGCTTTTGTTGCTTCTTTTGAACCCAAAGATATGTCACACGCACTCACTAATGAATCTTGGATTATTGCCATGCAAGAAGAGTTAGAAAATTTTGAAATAAATAATGTTTGGAAACTTGTACCTCCACCTCAAGGTCACACTTTAATTAGAACTAAATGGGTGTTTAAAAATAAACAAAGTGAGGATGGGGTTGTGGTTAGGAATAAGGCTAGGTTGGTTGCTCAAGGTTTCACTCATGTTGAAGGTCTAGATTTTGATGAAACTTTTGCTCCTGTTGCTAGATTAGAAGTTTTAAGAATTTTGTTAGCTTTTGCTGCATCTAAAGGTTTTAAGCTATATCAAATGGATGTTAAAAGTTCTTTTATTAATAGCTACATAGTTGAGGAGGTTTATGCCAAACAACCACCGGGTTTTGAAAATTCAGATTTTCCAAATCATGTTTACAAACTGCCCAAAGCCTTGTACGGTCTCAAGCAAGCCCCTAGAGCATGGTATGACAGGTTAAAAACATTCTTACTTGAAAAGTGGTTTACCAAGGGCAAGGTTGATAAAACTCTTTTTGTGCTTAAGCATGGCAATGACTCATTATTTGTTCAAGTGTATGTGGATGATATTATCATTGGTTGTGCTTCTCATGATCTTTTGACGAAGTTTTCAGCTATGATGAGTTCAGAATTTGAGATGAGTATGATGGGAGAACTCACGTATTTTTTGGAGCTGCAAATCAAGCAAAC
The DNA here is from genome assembly GCA_036927565.1 of Tuctoria greenei. NCBI lineage: Eukaryota > Viridiplantae > Streptophyta > Magnoliopsida > Poales > Poaceae > Tuctoria > Tuctoria greenei. The sequence goes on along the minus strand of JAYESD010000010.1, from coordinate 127,339,874 downwards.
CAAGGACGGTACCTTTGTGCATCAAACGAAGTATACAAAAGACCTCCTAAGGTACTTCAACATGGACAAAAGCAAGCCTCTTCAGACACCAATGGGAACAGCAACAACACTTCAACTTGATGAAGATGGTGAACCCGTGGATCAAAAAGAATATAGAAGCATGATCGGATCACTTTTGTACCTCACGGCATCAAGACCGGACATACAATTCAGCGTATGTCTTTGTGCACGTTTTCAAGCCTCCCCACGTGCTTCACATCGTCAAGCCGTCAAAAGGGTTCTCAGGTACTTACATGGAACTCAAGAACTTGGCATTTTTCTTCCTTCTTCCTCAACCGTTACTTTGAAAGCTTTTTCCGATGCTGATTTCGGAGGTTGTAGGATTGATAGGAAAAGTACTTCTGGTGCTTGTCATTTTCTTGGTAATTCACTTGTTGCTTGGTCCTCTAGAAAACAAAATTCAGTTGCACAATCCACAGCCGAATCTGAATATGTAGCTGCTGCTAGTGCTTGCTCACAAATTCTTTGGATTGTTCAAACAATTAAGGACTATGAGGTTGATCTATATAGTCTTCTAATGTTTTGTGATAACACTAGTCCCATTTGCATTGCTAAAAACCCAGTGCAACATTCTAGAACTAAGCACATTGATATTTGGTATCACTTTCTCTTGATAATGTTTAAAAACGAAACATTGTGCTTCACCATGCAGATACCGAACAACAATTGGATGACATTTTACAAAACCTTTGGATTTCACTCGTTTTTGTTACATTCGTAGTGAGATAGGGGTTATGCATCCTCATGGCTTACATTGAGGGGGAGTTTTGAAACTTGGGAAGTCTATGTGTCAATCTGAAATTAAAATAATATGACCTTAGTATTTCAGACATATATGACTTTGTGATTCCTTTTACACGCTGAAAGTTCTTACTACATTACTCGTGTTATACATTTTGTAGTTTTTGCCATGTCTAGTAATTGGAATAATTACTTACACTAAATCTGTTTATGGTCGAACTTTCTTGCTGTTTTGAACTTGTTGCATGCTCACAAGTGCTTTTAATAATGAAAAATTAATCAATCAACTATTCACATGTTGAGCTTTTATGATCAAATAAAAATGAGAGAAGATCAAGAGAATATGCATGCATCGCACTTCTTCTTTTGAGATGGCTTATCATTGCACTTAGATATGAACTTGGAAGAAGATGTGTATGACTAAAACTATGTCCTTAAGCTTCTAATTGTCAAATGACATAGCCTTGGCTTGGTTGGTTAGAATAAGGCAGATGTGCATATAATCTCTTGCAAATACCATATGATCAAAATTTGTGTTTTGAAAAGTAATAAAATGCAGCAACAAGTGTCATGCTTTCAGGTTTTGAAATAGTTAAGTTTGTGAGATCATGACTTGCTTAAATTGAAAAATAGATTTGATCTCTAGCATGGCATACACTACTTTATGTATCTCATTGTTGTGATAGTGTAAGTTACTTGATAGTATGACTTGGATGAGCTTTGTTTTATATGTATATGTTATAATATGCTCATAACAATTAAAATTTATCTTTTGAACCTTGCTGAATACATTGTCAAAGGGGGAGAGAATATATGGTGAATTATGCAAGGGGGAGAAATATGTATAGGGGGAGAAATTTATTTCCATCTCGTTTGATTTTTAAAAAGGGAGAAATTGTTTTCAGAACTTTTAATGTGAATAAGCCAATGTTTGAATTTTAAGTGGTGTTGCCAATGCATTCATCAAGGGGGAGATTCTGAGACCTATGTGTGTTGAATACATTGGCTTGTACTAAATACATTGGCTTTGATGATAAAAGTTCTGAAATTCTGCTAAAACTTCTTTTTTAGCAAAGTCCAACTCTAGCTCTGAGCTTTTGCAAGGTCCGACGTAAGGTCCAATATGTTTTGCTAGGTACGACTTATGTTGGTTAGCTCCGGCATGTCTTTGATAGCTCTGCCATGTCTTTGTTAAGCTCCGACATGTTTCTCTAGCTTCGGCTTTTGGGTTGACTAGTTCTGACTGGTTTTGGTCAGCTCCGGTGCTAGGTCCAACTAAGCTTTGGTTAGCTCCAGTGCTAGGTCCTGTTATTTTGATAAGCTTAGGCGTTAGGTTGTACTAGCTTTGGTAAGCTCCGACTCAAACTCCGGTTGGCTATGGCAAGGTCCGGTGCTTGATCGCAATGTTCCTGCTTTTATCTTGCAATGTTTTGAACTTGGAAGATTGCTTAGTATCATTTGCTAAGTTTTTGGTGCGTTTTGGTTGATATGGCTGATATCGTTTTGCTATGCTTTGCAACATGCTTATGTGAGGTGCTCACGTAAGGTGTTGTGTTCGGAACTAACTTGAGTCATGTCGCGGACTTGGGCTCGTACGGATTGGTTGTTTATTCATGTGCAGGTGTTGCTTGAGTTCATGTCATGGCTGGTGACAGGATCCTTTGGACTAGTCTCAGGAAGGAGATGAGGTTCCAAGAACCAAATTCAGGAGGAATTGTGGTTGAGTGGGTCAGGAGGTCGCGCAGGATGATTGAATCAAGGGCAGTGCATATGAAGGTTACTAGACGTCGAAGGAAGGTGTTTGCACGTATGCATGCAGTTCATGTCATGGCAACATGGTTCCGAAGATGGTTTATGGATGGGAAGATCTGGTTGGGATGATCGGATCATATCGGTTGATGACTTTGGCTGCGGCGGGGTCGGTTATGGCTCGGTATGGAAAGTATCGAGTTGGTTATGTTAGGATTTCGTGTGGGACATGAATTTGAGTTGTTTTAGTAATGTGGGATATGTTCCTAAGGTGTTTAGAAGTCTTAAGATTGCTTCTATCTGCGTATAGAAGAGTCGTAAGCAGTTATGGAAAATTTCGATTCGTGAACGTAGTAGGATTAGAGTCCTGATTTGAGTTTAGTTGGATTTCGAGCTGGTTATATAAGCAAGGGAGGCCAGAGCTCGTGGTGCATGACTTTGGAACTGTTCCTCTTGTGTTCTATTGAATAAAATTCGTAGTTTGAAGGAACTTTTGTGCCTTGTTTGTCCGACTTGTTCCAGACAAGTTTTACTCATCGAGTTTCTTTGCAGCGTCCCAAAACTGTTTTTCTCGGGTAGGACAAATTGACCTTTGTTTGATCTTTTGATCATAACTTGAGTTTCTGTTGACGGATTTGAGTGATTCTTCTTGTGTTTTCTTCGTGATTTGATTCTCTCTGATATATATTACTTTTATCATGGTGAAACACGTTTAATTTAGTCTCACGCACGATTTCTTTAACAGGTCATTTTTCTGCCAAAGGGGTTGGGATTTAATTGTTTCCGCTGCGTAAGATTTTTAAATCTACCATTCACCCCCCCCCTCTGGTAGATTTTCATGTTCTCTTCGATCCTACATCTTCATATTCAGTATCGATGTCGAAGGGAGGAGGCTTTGGCTTTCCTTGTTCGTGTTGTCGGTCTTTGCGCGAAGACTTGGATCCTTTTTGCCGTTGGCGCTATTCTCGCTGGTGCTGGTGGTGTCCACAATCGGCAACTCCTTCTCACCGTTTTCCTCTGTCTCCTCTCCAAGCGGTTAAGCTTTTTGGGAGAGTTAGGCTCTGATATCAATCGAATGTTTCCTAGTAGGGAATGAATAGACAAAAAACCTTTAATTTAACTAAATAAAACCTTATCAGAAAACAGTGTGGGGACTAGTCCGGCTAGGGGACGGACTAGTCCGGTCACAATAAGGTAGTGCACAAAGGTGTGTTTTTTAGGAGTTTTTAAATGACCTACTTAAGGAAATATGAAGTATAACAACCTAGAAATCTAGTGGAGTAAATGCATGAAGAGTAAACAACTAGATCTAGGTGGATAGCAAGACTGGAACGAAGAAGACGGAGAACCCTGAAAGTGATATAACGAAGAATGAAGGACAAATCAAGAGCACAAGACACAAGATTTATCCCGTAGTTTAGCTTCACGGAGAATCCTACATCCACATTGAGGAGTCCACAAAGGACTGGGTTTCTCTCAACCCTATCCTCACCAAGCCACCACAATGGCCGGCTTGTTCTTCCATTGGATCACGGGGAAATAACAAGGACCATGGGGCAACTCAAAATCTGAGGCTCCCACAAGGTTACAACACAAAGAGATCACGAATCAACAACCAAATCAACTCAAATCAATGGATCAACACGAGAGAATCAACCAAGAGATCAAGTCAAAGCAAAACCATTCTCTCTTCTCTCCCAAATCTCACAAACCCTCAAGATTCGCTCTTAGACCTCAAGGAAGTAAAGAGAAAGGCCTAGAGGGCTCTTAAAGGGCTATGGCGGTGCTAGGGTTCAAGAGAGGGCTATTGAAATCTAGGGGATCCCTTTTTATAGGGGTCCCTGCAATTAGTCCTTGCCACCAAAAAATGTCTGGACTAGTCCGGCCTTGGACCCCAAACTAGTCCTGCCTTTGGGGACCAGTGATGTCACCCTTGACCAACCGCGAAGTCCACCGCCAGCTTTTGAATTCAAACGGTCACAACACCACGGACTAGTCCGTCCAAGAATGGACTAGTCCGATTTCACATAGAACCTTTTGTTCTAGATGAGAATGGACAGGTCTGGTCCTCCGCACTAGTCCACCGTCAAAGGGCAGACAAGTCCGACCATCCAGGACTTAGTCCCAGCAGCTACCTCCAAGTCCCAAATGGACTAGTCTGACCCACAATGGACTAGTGTGAATTCACAAAAAACCTTTTGTTCTAGCCAGTAACAGACTAGTCAGATTGGGTGGACTAGTCCCCCCCCCCCCCCGGGCGGACTAGTCCGGTCCTTCAGGACTTAGTACCAGAAGGACTCAAACACACTAACTACAGACTAGTCCATCCCCTAATAGACAAGTCCGAACTCACACAGTACATCTTGGTCCGCCTAACATCAGATCAGTCATATCTGGCCGGACTAGTCCGGGCTTCCAGTCCGAACAAGTCCCACCCTGTCCTTAGCGCTGCCTCAACTCATCTCTCCAAACTAAACATATTTGTACTAATAGCTCTTATATGATTCTCAACACTTTGACACATTTAACACACTCACACTTTAAGGCTAATCTCGACGCAAAGAATTTTAAACCCTAAATTCTACTCTTCGAGTTTTTCCTCATTTTTGTCCTCTTTTTTCTTTTAGAGTGTATCCAATTCTGTCCATTACCTAATCACTTGTACTTACACTTACAATGCTCATTAGTCCCTTAAGTGTTGTCATTAATCATTAAAACCCATGGGGATTTAGCCTAGATGCACTTTCACGGGTCTTGTCATTAGCCGACAACTTCGTAGATAGGGCATCATTGATCTTGAGTTGGCTAATGGCAAGTTCCCTCAAGTGAGGTTAGTTTCCATTGCTGTTGTTGTTGTTGTTATAGCCTTCTTAAAAGAAAGGGTATGGTTGGCCCCACCCTTGATCTCCTGGACGGTAGCCATTGTTGTTGTTTTAATTCCTGTTGCCAAGTATAAGGCATCATCAAAGGTATCTAAGCAGTCACTCCCCATATGACCCACGTTGCCACAGACTTCACATGTCATGTGAGAGTCTAAGGCCTGGATGGTGCCAAATACTTCGCCACTGGCTTGACATTCCAGCTTCTCCATTGTGACACTCGATTCCAAAAATGAACCAAGCGTAATGCATATGTGTGCCCAGGATGTTAAACAAACATACACAAGTGATTCACAATTGATAAACAGATATAAACCATGTCTCGAATAATAATACTAATAATAGTACCTTATTACAAACTAAATAGTCTCGATTACAAGCTCTAATGAAACAGTAGTGAAAAAACTAAGCTCTAATGATTCCAAACTCCACAGATAAGTTTGACGGTAACACGGGCGCGTAGAACTCCTCAAAAACCTCTGGGTACTCCACCTGGCCGCCTGCGTCTGGATTTGGTGTGGGAATAGAAAGAGTGAGCACAAGTCATACTCAGCAAGTGTGGGAAAGTATGACATACAACTTAAACGAGAATGATAATAAAATGGGCTAATTGCATAAAAGTACATTCAAATAGTTGAAAATGCAATATTATGAACATTAAGTGAGGTCCTTCCTAAAGTAACCCATATAACATTAATTTCAACCTAAATAACCAATTCCAACAATAATAATCCATAACCAACTCATAACTACTCTTTGTCTCAAATTCATATTCCATATATCAATGCTAATTAATTAACCAGTACCAACTCCTGAGTCAATTCCAGTCATTAAACGAAGTTAAAGTCCATATTCTAATCATGTGAAGGTACAGGTTGCTCATGATGGGGAGCATGGCTATCATGATAGTTTTAGACACACTCTGTAGAGGTTGTACAATTGTACCCACAAGTTCATGATTTCATCACTTTTTGATGACTATGGAATCTCAATTATGCTGTCTCACACTTCCTTAGGTGTCTGGCCAAGATATCACAAAATAGCCTTTACAAAGTGATTACTAGCCTATTTAGACCCCACTGAGGTTTCACCGATGGTGATGTCTCCAACTGAGCACATCCAACCAAGGGTCCCCTTTTCAGCCATTCAGATCCCAGGGTAGTCCCACCAATCTCTACCAAACCCAATCCAACTACCCATTCGCCGAGCATTCTTAATGGTCCAAATAGTACTTGCAAAACACTAATTAGTTAGCTAAGCCGCACCCATACTTGGCTTTGTGGTGGCACTGTAAATCTTAGATGGTCGCTCCACGAATGGGTCCTTAGATCTAAAGCAAGCAAAACCACCGAACTAGTCCAACCCATGCCACATTACCAACTTGCTTAGATCCCTAGGCAACATGTGGCCAAAGGGTCATTAATATAAATTCTCATAATTCATGTGTTCAATAGTTCACAATTAAGCAATTTGATTGTTTCCCAAACCCAATTGAGCATTGTGAAGCAAAAAGTGCAAAATACCCTTCGTGACTCTCCACATAGTTTTCAAGCGACAAGGGTGGTCATGCAAAACTAGTAAACTCCTACAATTGGGTTTTCCCATCAATTTCGACACAAGCATGCAATTTTCCAAACAAAACCTTTAAAACAGGATCAGTATGATCAAGGACACTTGCCTTGCTCCTGAGCTTCATTTGGATCGAAGGCTTCGAAACTCTGGTTCTGCAGGTCCTCGAAAGCACTCTCTACAGTATATCCTTCTATTCCAAGCGACAAACATGCAAAACACAATTCAATCAAATAGTGCTCATATAGTACTCAATATGCCATGATATGCACGATTAATGCAATTGTGAGGTAAAACTAGTTAATGTGTCGCTATTAATGTTTACTAACTAGTTCTAATAGTTTTCAACATGTTTGAATGAGTTTGGAATCGATTTGGGTTGATTCAGAATTAATTCAACACATTCCAAATTCAGTAACCGGACTAGTCCGTATACAGGAGCCGGACTTGTTCGCACTACGCAAATTGTAAAATTTGGGTTTTCTGAGGGAATTGGGGTTGAACTAACGTAGAAACATGGAAGTAGGGAGTGTACCACATGTTTAGAGATCCATAGATCAAGGTTTGGGCATGGGACTTGAATCTTGGCAATTAAGGCTCGATGGAGATGAGTTGATGAAGATTTTGGGTGAAGAACGTCAATTCATTGAGAAGTTGATGAAGATTGATCTTGATTTATCCTTCTCCCTCTTCTCCTCCTTCTCCTTGCTCCTGGGCTCCTTCTGAACGTCGACACAAGGCAAAGGCGGCAACGAGGGTTTTCCTCAAAGGTCTGAGGGGTGAGGGTATTGGGTTGTTTATATAGGGGTGGAGAGGTAGGGTTTTGAGGTGAATTCCAAGTAGAATACGGTGGGGATGTGTAGGGGCCGAGGTGGGGTCCCCTTGGGCTCCTCTAAGGTTGGGCACGAAGTTCTTGGGCCCAATTTAGGCAATTACCCCAAAAACAGTTCGTTGGAAAATAACAGAATCTGAGTTGAGTTCAGTAGGTCGTACTAGTCTGCATGGGACTGGACAAGTCTGTTGTGGAAAAGAAACGAAATCGGACAAGTCCGGTGTACTTGGCGGGTAATTGGATATGGGCTGAATTTTGGCCATAATCAGACTAGTCCGTTCAAAATCGGACAAGTCCGGAAAACATCTGAACCCATAACGGACTAGTCCGTGCATTGTGCTAGACAAGTCCGGGTTCTGGAGAAACTGAATTTTCTAAAGGAGAATAAGGACACTGTACTAATCCGGATTTCAGGCTGGACAAGTTTGTACCCTGACAAAAATAATTTGCTGATTTGATCTAAATTCATTTTATTCTTGTTCCACTTTATGTTGATCAATGTTATACATGTATAAGGATGTATGGAATGCATTATGCATGAAAATGAGGGTGTTACATCCATAAGGAGGTCCAATTTGGAAGCGATCATGTCCACCACTTTCAAGGTGTGCATGCCTCGCTGTCGGGGCTGGAGACGCTCATCGCTCCAACTGATGATGGAAACCATCTTCTTGATCAACAACTTAGATTTGGGCACCGTAAGCGAGAATAAGTCTCCTCTAGCAGCAGCATCCACATGATCACAGGCTAATGAAGTCAGCCCGTTGTAGAAGTTTTGGACGATGAGCCAATCATCCATCCCATGGTGGGACACGCTAGGATATACTCTTCCAGCCTTTCCCAAACCTCAGGAATGGATTCCTTGGGCTCTTACTGGAGGCTTGAAATTATTCCACATAGGGCATAAGTCTAGCCCAATAGGAAGAACTTGGCAAGGAATGCCGAGGAAGATTTCTCCCAAGTATTTATAGAACTTTGGTTTGCATAGAACTACCACTTCACTCTCCAAAGGACGGATAACAGGAACAGTCGAAGATGTATGGCATCAAGACTAACATCGTTTATCTTAAAAGTGCTACAATGCTCGAGGAATTGTTGCAAGGGAGCAATGACATACTCGTTAGATTTCCCACAGAAGGGGCTAGCCAACACCATGGTAATTAGGCCAGTCTTGATCCCGAAGTCCACGTCTCACCCAGTGGGCACATTGTCAGCAGAGGGAACCAATAACTCAAGAAGGGTCTTTTGGGCCATTGGCTTGGAGCGTGATGGTGCGCGGATGATGGTTTCTGTAGCAGACAAGATCACATGAGGAGGAACAACACAAGGTCGAACGATTCTCAATAGTGACTCGGGATCTTCTATGTAGTTAGCTGGCAAACGAAAACTAATCATACATTACCCTGTTTTCACAACAAAGAATGCGAAAAAAAGAAGGGTTATCCTACTAAATACCTATGAGAATCGTATCTACCACATGATCATGCAAATATTTTGTGCCTTCTCCGGCAACGGCGCTAGAAATGCTTGTTGGTATTTCTTAGTGTCTACAGGACATCCTAGCAGCAAGGCTAGCACCGTTGTAGCATTTCACCCAAGATTATTCTCTAGGGTATCATATTTGTTTATCCCAAGTGAAGGCAAGGTAGAAGAGTAACAAGTTCAAGGATAGAAGAGGGTGTTCTAGTGAAGGATCCGGCAGAATGAATAAATAAGGTGAAGGGGTAGTGTGACACACCTAAGCAAACTACTCTAAAAGGTAAGAATGTCCTAGTTGAGGATAGGTTAGGGAGAGAGCACTACTCCTACTGATAAGGAGGTTTGGGCCCGATCTTCTGAAAGGTATTGGATAAGTCGATTGAAGGAGATCTCGACGCTGATGATCCGAGGCTCTCAAGTAGAACATGAAAAACCTCTGCAATCACTACACCACTGCTCCGTTCGGTATCAACTGTGCTGCACACGATTGACCTTGCCAAAAAGGCTAATCCCTGCAAGTGCAACTGAGAACACAAGCAAGAACATAGAAGACACGATCTGAAATCACGAAGTTTGGGTTTCACAAACCGTAGAATGGCGATATTATTAATCAGAGAAAAAACCCAATTGTTCATGATGGATACTATGAAGTATATATAGGTGGGAGGATGTGCAAAAGGTGTTGGAGTCGTTACTTAACCCTAGGACACGAAAATAAGGGATGTAGACTTGATACAAGGCCCAATGGCCCAATACCATGGCGCAGCACCGGAGAGAAATCTGAACTCAACTTGTTTCGACGATTCCTGATGACTCCAGAGGAATTTTGACGTGGCACTAGTGCCATTGGAAATTTTATTTTATCCTCTTTGCGTGCATATGTAGAACGTCAAAAACGGGGTCCACATGCATCCTGGGCGTCCATTTTAAAGTGGACTGCTTCTGGACTCCGAGTTGAACTTGAGTCCGAGTTGTAAACTTGTTCCATCAACTTGTGGACGTCCCAGCTGGTTCTCCATGTTCCCTAGGCCTTCTCTCCTCACTTGTTGATCTCCTCGATGGTTCCTAATAACATTTAAATCATTACATAGCAATTCATTCTCAAATTCACATGGGTAGGCATTCAGGAAAGAGTTCACCTGTTGATTTAGCAGCCGCGCTCGTGCTCTCGTGATTGGTCCTTGTAGTTCAACATGTGTATTCCCTGTTGTGATGTCCACATCATCCCCCCCCTCTTGTATCGGAGGCTTCCTCGACTCAAGTTCATCTTCTTCTCCCAAGTATGACCACAAATCTAAAATATTAAATGTGGGACTAACCCCAAAATCGGGAGGCAACTCAAGCTTATATGCATTATCATTAATCTTTTCAATAATCTTAGAAGGACCAGCAGCTCGAGACATAAGGTTAGATTTTCTCAAGTCGGGGAAATGCTCTTTTCTTAAATGTAACCATACTAAATCTCCGGTTCAAGTTTTACTTCTTTTCTACCTTTACTACCTGCAATACTATATTTCTCATTCATTCTTTCAATATTTTTCTTTGTAGTTTCATGCATCTTAAGAATGACTTAAGATCGTTGTGAAGCATCCAAATTTATGGTTTCAGAAGGAGGCAAAGGTAGTAAATCCATAGGAGCACGGGGATTAGAACCATACACTACCTGGAATGGACTTACCTTCGTTGTGGAGGGAACGGATCTGTTGTAAGCAAATTCTATATGTTGTAAAAACTCCTCCCACAACTTTAAATTTTTTTTCAAGACAGCCCGCAACATAGTGGATAGAGTACGATTAACTACCTCAATTTGTCCATCTGTTTGTGGGTGACAAGTAGTTGAAAACAACAACTTGGTTCCCAATTTATACCACAAAGTTCTCCAAAAATGACTTAAAAATTTTGCATCTTGATCAGAAACAATGGTATTTGGCACACCATGTAAACAAACAATTTTTGTCATAAACAAATCAGCAATACGTGAGGCATTGTCATTCTTATGACAAGGTATAAAGTGTGCCATTTTGGAGAAATGATCAACAACCAAAAAAATACTATCCCTCCCCCTCTTAGTCCGAGGCAATCATAAAACAAAGTTCATAGAAATACTTGTCGAAGGTACACTAGGAACAGGAAGAGGCATATGAAGACCATATGGGTTAAGGTGAGACTTAGCTTTATTGCAAGTAGTGCATCGTGATACGTACCGCTCGACATCACGCCTCATCTTCGACCAAAAGAAGTGCGTGGACAACAAATCCTCAAATTTCATCACACCAAAATGTCCCATCAGTCCTCCTCCATGTGCTTCCCGCAAAAGTAATAGACGAACGGAGCTAGCTGGAACACATAGCTTGTTAGCACGATAGAGGAGACACTCTTGCAGCACATATTTATTCCAAGTTCTTCCTTCTCTACAAATTTGAAAAGCATATTTGAAGTCCAAATCAGTAGGATATAATGTTTTTATTGTTTTCAAACAAAATATTTTATGAGCAAGTTGGGACATCATAGTATAACGTCTAGATAACGCATCGGCAATGACATTTTACTTCCCTTTTTATGCTTAATATGTATGGAAACGACTCTATGAATTCAATCCACATAGCATGTCGTTTATTCAGATTGGTTTGACACTTAAGATACTTCAAAGAATCATGATCAGAATGTATGATAAACTCCTTAGACAAAAGATAATGTTCCCAAGTTTTAGAACTCGTACTAATGCATACAATTCTATATCATAAGTAGAATAATTCAGGGAAGGACCATACAGTTTTTTACTAAAGAAAGCAATGGGTTTACCTCCTTGTATGAGAACACCTCCAATACCAATGCCGCTTGCATCGCATTCTAGCTCAAAGGTCTTGCAAAATCAGGAAGTTGTAGCAATGGTGCTCGCGTAAGCTTCAATTTGAGAGCATCAAAAGCTTGTTGCTGCTGTTTGCTCCATCAAAATGGCACTCCCGTCTTTTTATCTCATGTAGAGGTGCTACAATGGTGCTAAAATCCCGCACAAAGCGGCGATAAAAACCTGCAAGACCAAGAAAACTACGCACATGTGTGACGGTTGTTGGAGTTGGCCAGCTAGTGATTGCGACAATTTTTGTCTCATCCATCTCAATTCCCTAGAGGAAACAACATATCCAAGAAACAAGACTCGATTAGTGCAAAATATGCAATTATCGAGGTTACCAAACAAGCGTGCATCTCTCAAAACAGCAAAAATAGCACGTAAATGATCAAGATGTTCATCATATGACTTGCTGTAAATGAGAATATCATCGAAGTAAACCAACACAAATTTCCCAATGAAAGCACTTAAAACCTCGTTCATTAATTGCATAAAGGCACAAGGTGCATGAGTTAAACCAAAAGGCATGACTAACCACTCATAAAGTACAAATTTTGTTTTAAATGAAGTTTTCCATTCATCTCCTAGTGCCATTCTAATTTGGTGGTAACCACTACGCAAGTCAATTTTTGTGAAGATGATAGCACCACTCAAGTCATCAAGCATGTCAACTAAGTGAGGAATAGGATAACAATATCGAATGGTAATTTTATTAATTGCATGACAATCAACATACATGCACCAACTACCATCTATCTTAGGAACCGAAAGAACAGGAATGGAACAAGGGCTAAGGCTTTATGAATGTACTCACGGTCCAAAAGATCTCGGACTTGATGCTGGATTTATTTAGTCTCCTCTGGATTGGCTCTGCACGCACGATTTGGTAAGCTTGCTCCTGGAATTATGTTGATCTTGTGTTCAATGCCCCTCATGGGTGGTAAACCAGGGAGTCTCTTGGAGGGAAACACATCCTCAAACTCCTGCAAAAGGTTAGCAACAGCAGGGGGAAATGCAATAGACAATTCATGAAGTGAAAATAAGGATTCTTTGCATACTAAAACATAGCACATCCCCTTTGCATCAAAAAAAATCAGCAAGGTCAGATTTAGTTGCTAGCAATGAAGGTGAATTTAACTTAATGACTTGCTGTTTTTCAGATTCTAGTTTTGTTGCTTTATCATCACGAATTTTACTCTTCTAAAAATGTATCATTTCAACAGGATTCATAGGAGGCAAAGTGTTTTTCTTTCCTTTATGCGTGAGAGTGTATTTATTCGTTCTACCATGATGAATAGCATCCGTATCAAATTCCCAAGGACGACCAAACAAAAGAGAACATGCATCCATAGGCACAACATCAAAATCAGCAAAATCATTGTAGAACCAATTGAAAAAATTATTCTTGCTGTTTGTGTTACCCGAACCTTACCGCTGTTGTTGAACCATTGAATGTGGTATAGATGAGGGTGTGCTCTTGTTGTCAAACATCATTTCTGGACAACATCCGTGTTCACCAAGTTATTGCAGCTGCCTCCATCAATTATAGTGTGTACACGGTAGTCCTTAATGATGAGAAACATGTGAAACAGGTTGTGTCGTTGTATTTTGTCGTCGACCTCCAATTTGGTGCTCAAGGCACGCTACACAATGATGCTCCTAAAGTTCTCTGTCGCTGCTGTACCAAATACCTCTCCATCGAATTGTTTGTCATTTGTATGACATGCAACGTTAGTAGCAAGAGAATATTCATCTTCAAGATTCGAAGTACTATCATACCCGCCATCGTCGCGTGCTATGTATGCTTGTTTGCTCGGGAAATCTCTCATCATGTGACCAAGTCCTTGGCAGCGGTGACACTTAATGTCAGAAGTACGACTCGTAGGACTGGAAGATATAGGCTGAAATGATGTTGACTTGCTGCCCTGCGGCACACGAGAGGGTGGAGCAGCAGGTGTAGTTCTTTGGCCGCCATTGGATGGTGTAGTGGCTGCACGGAAATTTGCAGATGGTGCTGTTTTGGATGGTGTAGACGTCGAACACGGCGTGAAGGTGGTCCTCCTGCATTGTTGCTGTTGTTGGCAGCCCTGCAATTCTTTTTATGCCAACATAGCAAGCTGAAATAATTTGTTAACAGTATCATATTCCTTGTAATCAACAATGTCCTGAATTTCGTGCCTCAACCCCCCATAAAAGCAAGCTATTTTATCATCCATGTCATCTACTACCTTATAGCGCAACATACCCTTTTGTAGCTCTTGATAGTATTCTTCTACAGACATGTTACCTTGATCTAGACGCTGTAATTTTTTTTGAAGGTCTCGCTGAAAAGAAGGAGGCACAAAACAAACACGCGTAGATTATTTTAATCTATCCCATGTTGGAGGATCAATTTTAGTTTTAACAAGTTTATTCCACCATATGATAGCAAAATCCTTATACTCACTAGTGGCTTGACGAACTCTATGTTGTTCATGAACAAGATGGGCATTAAGTTTTTTCTCTACTGTCATCTCCCAATCAAGATAAGCCTCCGCATCATAAGCAACAGAAAAGGAGGGTATAGTAAATTTGACCTTAGCAAAATGGTCATCAGGAGGACGGTTATAATTGTTATGGTGATTATTACCTCCCATACCTTGAAGATAGAGTGGAAGTCATGTTTGATGATTATAATCGTCCATATCCTCACAAGCATCGTCTTCATGTCCAGCGAGAGGTAGTCAAGCCTCAAGATCACCCATCCTAAAAGCAAGGTCGTCAAGTTGGCGAGTTAAGTGCACCAATGACTCTGCTGTTGATGCACTGTTTTTTGTAAACACTTATGCCATATCGTTCATCATGTTATACAACTCAGCATTTGAAATTCCATCATCATTATTTCTTGTCATTGTTAGTAGTAAAAAAGACAACAGGAATATGTTATCCCTATAAAATACAAAAGATAATGGCAAAGTGGAAGTAGAATCACACACTCTCAAGTGTCTTACCATGCTCTTACAAGTGTTCTTACCGACACTGCAGGTGGCAAACGGTGGCCAGAGTGAAAAAACAATGAAGCGTGAGGCGATTGCGAAGGTAACATGTCCTTCTCAAGAGGAAGTGGAGCTTGGATGGCACTTTATATGTAGCAAGAATTAGCAACAATGCAATCAGATAGTAAAGTTCAATAAGTGTCCAAAGTACTTGTCAAAGTTGCTGGCCTAAATGTGTTCGTAGTAGTTCAAGCTAGTAAGTCAGAAAACAAAATTATAGGACACAAGGATGCAAGCACTTCCGTTTTTATTTTTCTTTGTTTTTATATTCTTGTTTGTGTGTATTTTGTATATTTTTTTTGCACTTGCCTTTTTCTCTTGTCTTTTTTGTTTTTCTTTTCAGAATTGCTGCAAAAGAATAACACAATGCAAAGCAATCAAAGATATCTCGTAGGTCTGTTACAGATTTTCTGCTCAATCTTCTAAGGACAATTAAGCACCTGTATAAGCCCCAAATATAAAAACATTGAAAAGCAAGATTATAGATCTATCTCTCCTCTTTAATTTCAGTATATGGAAGACCTACTTTGGATCAGAAAAATATGAGATATTACCCCCGAAATAGAGATTGTTCAGAATTTCTAGGTCAATAACAGATTCGGATCTAATGCAATTTCGACCATGATAAATCTATTTTCTGGGAAACTGATGAATACAAAAGTTATAGAAAACTTCCTAAATTTTCCAGAGAGTACAAGAACACCGAAATCCGAGTTTGTAGGAGAGATATATGATGAAAATACTGAACTAGACAGAGATGAATCTAATCTGGACGTGATGACGTGATTCAAAATGATGAATCAACACAATGCAAAACTCAAACTAAGGCCAAAAACACTTTCTAAACTAGAAATATGACTCAACCATGTACACAAACTCAACAAAACCAAACTTAAAACAAAAGTTGCAAAGGCTCAATGTGGTTTTGACAAAGTAATGAACAAATCTACTAAACTGCAAGTTTTTTGTGGCTTTTTTGTGAACTCTAGGTATGAAAAACAAAACTAATGTGACAGATAGATGAATTAACTAACGGGCAACCTAGAAATCTGATACCAATTGTAAGAAGGTTTAGGCCCGATCTTCTGAAAGGTAATGGATAAGTCGATTAATGGAGTTCACGACGTTGATGATCCGAGGCTATCGAGTAGAACACGAAAAACCCCTACAATCACTACACCACTGCTCTGTTGGTTATCAACCATGCTGCACACGATTGACCTGGCCAATAAGGTTAATACCTGCAAGTGCCATCGAGAACACAAGAAAGAACGTAGAAGACACGATCTGAAATCGCGAAGTTGGGGTTTCACAAACCGTAGAACGGTGATATTATTAATCTAAGCAAAGACCCAATTGTTCATGACGGCTACTTTGAAGTATATAAGGTGGTCCAAAAGGTTTTGGAGTTGTGACCTAACTCTGAGACACGAAAATAAGGGATGTAGACTTGATACAAGGCCCAATGGCCCAATATGGTGGCGCAACACAGGACAGAAATCTGGACTCAACTTGTTTTGATGATATCTGACGACTCCAGAAAAATTTTGATGTCGGATCAGAGCCATTGGAAAGTTTATCTTCTCCTCTTTCCGTGCATATGTACAACGTCAAAAATGGAGTATGTATGCATCCTGGGCGTCCGTTTTAAGGTGGGATGCTTTTGGACTCCGAGTTGAACTCAGTCGGAGTTGTACACTTGTTCCATCAACTTGTGGACGTCCACCCGGTTCTCTATGTTCCCAAGGCCTTATATCCTCACTTGTTGATCTCCTCCATGGTTTCTAATAACAATAAAATCATTACATAGCAATCCATTCTCAAATTTACATGGGTAGGCATTTAGGACACTACTACAAAAAGCATTTTTACAGACGCCTCAAATTTTCAAACACAGGCGGTCCTTAAAAATATGCGACTGTGATGACGAATGATATAATAACCGCCTGTGATGACAGAACAACACAGACGGATTTTAAAGAACAACCGTCTGGGTAAATACATGATCTTCACAGGCGGTTCTTAATTAAGAACCGTTTGTAATGCAATGAACTTCACAGGCGGATTTTAAGAAACAACTGTCTGGGTAAATACATGATCTTTATAGACGGTTCTTAATTAAGAACCGCTTGTAATGTAATGAACTTCACAGACGGATTTTAAAAAACAACCGTCTGGGTAAATACATGATCTTCGTTGACGGTTCTTAATTAATAACCACCTGTAATGCAACGAACTTCATAGACGGATTTTAAAAAACAACCGTCTGAGTACATACATGATCTTCGTTGACGGTTCTTAATTAATAACCGCCTGTAATGCAATGAACTTCATAGACGGTTCTTGGTTAACAACGGTCTGAGAAGATCATGCAGGGAAAATTGTATCAGGAAAAAACACAGATGAGCGGATACTAGTACAGTAATGCATTGTAGGAAATGCTCGATCACCAGTGAGGCTGGCTTAATTGTGATAATACACCATTAGAGGATTTACAATTGTTCAAAGATAATTTCTTTACACACTGAACAAAAATCATGCTACATTCATTATAGATCGACGATGAAGCTCCCATCGATCAATCTAAATTGTACCGTCCTGCTTGCTCCCGAACACGTCTCTTATATTCCGCCGGATCCTGAAAATATTGACATTATTTAAATTAACAAATGTCGAAGGAGGAATGAATAACCTACATTGGTCACTAAGTCAAAGTGTCATCTAACCTTGATAAGTAGATTATAGCAATCATTTTCAACATCAGGCACATTTGGATAATGCAGCAAATGCTGAACTTCAAGTAGTATAGTTTTGATCGTAAAAGCACTGCACCACCCCTACGAAATATAATTTAAGCAATATAAGAAACCAGTTCAAATAAGTTCAACCGTCTGTTATAAGAAATAATTACATGAACAAAATAGGTCTATCTTACAGTCTCTTGATCAAGAATCCCGATGCAGAGTACTCCCAAACGATGGACATTTGGGTGGAAGAACCCAATTGTAAAGGTGCATCTTGGAGGCACCAAGGGATAGTCCTCAGAGAAGGAGATTGTCAGGGGGTAGTAACCATCTTCCCATTCAGTCTGCAAAAGAAATTTATTAATAGGAGGACGATGGTTAAACTCATATTGTGCTTGTTCTTCATGACTTACCCCTTCTTTACCGGGTACGATGCACTGCCACTTCAATAAATCTCCCGATTCAGGCTTCACAGAGAAACCCTACGCGAAGAAATTGAAAATACCAAAAACAAACAAGACGGAAAAACAAACTACAGTTAAGTTCATCAGTCCATTACAGATACATATGTATATACAACCATGTGACTGGTGTGCCATATGTACATACATGGGGATGGTTCTTGCGCCACGCCAAGCGCTCTTCCTTCAATCGGCTACACGCCCGAGACATCATTATCTGAAAGACCAAACTTCCAAACTTCCAAATCATTGAGTCCAAACGCATATGTGTACACAAATGCAAAAGGACACAATCCATATACCAACATTGTTCTAAGTTGATTTCATAAGATACAAATATATACAATATATATCATCTCGCATTGCTATATACATTTTTTCCAGCATTGACATCTTCTCGCATATAGGGTTTCAAATTCTTTTTAATGCTTCTCTCTACGCGCTTGATGTTTTCTGGTTCGGTGAAAAGGTACATCTCTTCATACTGATTATATTCCTCTTCATTATCTCCCACATTGTCAACCCCAACAATATTTTGCTTTCCAGAAACAACTACGTGCAACTTCTCAGTTTCTGGATCTTGAACATAAAAAACTTGTGCAACATTATCGGCGAGAACCCACATGTCATCTTTGTAACCCACTTTATTCAAGTCTACCAGTATCAGCCCGTAATTGTCCACTTTCAAACCATCAGGATGTTTGACCCATTGGCACTTAAATACGGGCATTACCATTCTTTCGCCATAATTGAGTTCCCATATTTCCTCTATGAACCCGAAGTATGTGGTCTTCTGTCCTTGTGAATCATAAGCCTCAATACGAACACCACTATTTTGTGCAACACTCTTACCGTCTTTTTCTTTAGTGTAAAATGTGTAACCATTGATGTCATATGCTTGCCATGATGTTACCAAAGCAGATGGGCCACAAGCTAACTTCTTCATTGTTGCCTCTTCTATAGTGTTTCTGTATGATATATTTTTGTCCATTAACCATTCAGTGAAACATCTTCTGTGCTCTTTCATGATCCAGTCCTCTTTGCGGTCTTGGTTTTTATCACGAAGCTCAATTTGGTGTTCCTCGATGTACGGCTCAGCTATTGCGAGCTGTTGTAGTACACCAAAATGTGCACGGTGTACATTCATGTAATCTTGAACAATAAAAGTTTTCTTACCCACTTTGCCTCTCCCACGTAGTCTACCCTCATGTACCGGTATAGGCACACCTATCGATTTTCCATCTTTGATGTAATCAGCGCAACCCTCAATTACATCTTCAGTGGTGTATCCTTCCATAATTGAACCCTCTGGGTGAGCACGGTTCCACACATAACCTTTTAATACTCCTAAATATCTCTCCAACAAAAACATATGATGTAAATATGGTGGCCCCAATGCTTTTATCTGATCAACAAGATGTATGATTAGGTGTACTTGCATATCAAAAAAGGATGGTGGGAAACACATCTCAAGCTTGGATATTGTCTCGACGATGTATGTCTTCAGATAGTCTAAATCTTCACGTGCTATCACCTTTTGCGATACTGCATTGAAGAAGTAACACAAACGTGTGATGACAACTTTTATATGCTCAGGTTTGATTACTCTTATTGCAATGGCAAGGAAAACTATCATCATCATGTGACAGTCGTGAGAATTATAACCGAATAAAGACAAGTCTTTCATCGAGACTAGTTTGCGGATATTGGATGAGAAACTTGTGGGCACTTTGATCCCACGCAAGCATTCGCAAATTGCTTTTTTCTCTTCTAGCGTCAAGCTGTAGCTGGCTGGGGGAAGGTAATGCTTCCCGTTCGCCTTTTCTACTGGATGAAGCTCTGGTCTCAAATGAAGATTTACTAGGTCCATACGTGAATTTAATCCGTCCTTTGTTTTCCTCGGCATGTCCAGCAAGGTCCCAATGATGCTGTCAAATACATTCTTTGTAACGTGCATCAAATCAATACTATGGCAAAATTCCAGATTCTTCCAATACGGAAGATACTTGAAAAAAATTGATTGTTTCTTGAAAGCCATGTCAGTTGTATCATCCGAAGATGTACTTTTCTTTCTCTTAATTCCGTTACTCTTTTTTCCCTTACCGAAAGCAATATGAATGTTCTTGACCATTTCAAACACAAGTTTTCCACTGTAAGGTTTCGGTGCAGTATCTTTTTCGATTTTGTTATCAAATTGTTCTTTCATCTTCCTATACTTGTGTGTATCTGTCAATAACCGTTGATGTCTCATGTACACCGTCTTTCTGGATGAAGTGAGGTATAGAAATCCAGTTCTATCCACGCACCTAACACAACCTTTATTCCCTTTCATTTGTCCCGATAATGTAAACAGTCCGGGATAATCATGCACGGTAACGAATATCATTGCTCTTAGCGTGAAATACTCCCGCTTGTACTCATCCCATGTACTTACGCCTTCATTCCACAATTTCGCCATATATTCCATTAAAGGTTCCAGGAACACATCAATTTCGATGCCGGGTTGTTTCGGATCTTGGATAAGAACAGATAATAAGATATATTTCCTTTTGTGACACAACCACGTCGGTAGGTTGTACATAGTTAAGACCACGGGCCATGTGCTGTGTATGCTCCTTTTTTCACCAAACGGATTCATTCCATCTGTACCCAAGGCAAACCTCACATTTCTGATTTCCTTCGCAAATTCTGGATATTGAATATCAAAATTTTTCCACTGCGTTGCATCACCAGGGTGTCGTATATGTTTTTCATTCTTCTTGCATTGCTCGGAATGCCAACGCATAAGTTTAGCCTCCCTAGAGTTTGAGAACAAACGCTTCAAGCGATCAATTACCGGAAGGTACCACATCACCAATGCAGGAATTTTTCTCTTATTCTTCCCGTCTGCATCGCCAAAAGTATCATCATCGTCACCTTCAGGACCAATAATAAACTTCTTATTCTTCTGAGTCTTTTTCATGTTGGTAACATACTGGTGATTGTAGTCCTTCTTGTATCTACTGACACCACAAATGGGGCATCTAGTTGCGAGCTCATGCTCTTTGCGATACAGAATACAATGGTTCACACAAGCGTGTATTTTTGTCACACCTAGTGCCATCGGGCAAAGAAGTTTCTTCGCTTTATAAGTGCTTCTGGGCAGTTTATTTGGATTTGGAAGAATTTCTGCCAGAAGATTCAAAAGATCAGAGAAACTACAATCGGACCATCCGTGCGTAGCTTTCAACTTTAGTAGTTCTAAGACTGCACGCGATGTAGTAAACTCTTTATCACAACCGTTTGATTCATCATATAAAAGCTCTGTCGCCGCATTCTGCAATGTCTCCATTTTACTTAATCCTTTGCTTGCTCCCATAGAAGTCAGTACATGTGGTTCAATGTGACGCAACATCTCCTCACAATCGAACTCATCATCATCATCACCAGCTTGATTGTCACTACCATCATCGATATGAACATTATCATCATCTGAGCCTCTCTCATCATCTTTATCCACATCATGTGTATCTAACTCACCATGCTCTGTCCATATTGTGTAGTTATTTTTGAAACCTCTTTTCACCAAATGAGATTGGATTACTATAGTATCCGTCCAAGCAATCTTATTTTCTCAGTCGATACATGGACATAATATGTCATCTATCTTTTGCAACTTCGCATGTCTCTTGGATGCTTCAGTAAAATTTGCAACATTACGAATGTACATAGGATCTGGTCTTGGCATGTTATACATCCACGCTCTACGGTCCATGCTTCAATAATAGAATTTTTGTCAGATTTACAAAATTTGGCCACAAATATTCTCTAAAGGTCTTCTATAAAATGAATTTACAGAGACATAACAAGTATGATTAGGGCGACTAATGTAGGAGACATGCGACGTCTTGAGGCGGACGGAGTCAAAGGGGGAAACAGGCCCAGCAGCATGGGCTAGGTCTGGGTGGGATCCGGTCCGTTATATCGGGAAACAGGCCCAGATGCATCTTATATATATTACAATAGCATCTGTTAATTAAACATCATATTCATGTCACATAATAGGTACAAAAAAGGAAACAATCTATATAGTCCATACATCAATATACCAGAACACAATCCATACAGTCCTTACACATGCAAAAGGACAAAATACATATACCAGAACACACAAAACTAACAGCTTATCAGCTAATGAAAATATACAAAGAAAAAGTAAGGAAACTACATTTACCTTGCAGAGGCGTCAGCACGGTGGGGAGGCGTCAGGACGGTGGGCCGGCTGGGTGGAGAAGTGGCGGTGCGGGGTTGAGCGGCGGCGCGGCAGTATGGGCTGGGCGGCGGAGCGGTGGCGCGGCGCAGGGGAAATTCAATAGCCTTGCGGCGTCGATATAAATTCTCCAGGGTTGCGTTTTGACTGCGGTGAGGGGTCCTTATATAGACGTCGGTTTTTCACATGCGGTTTTTAACTTTATCGCTGGCCGGTTTTACTTACCAACTGCCTGAGAAGATGTTTATTAATTAAGAAGTAAATATCTTCACAGACTGTTGTTACTTAATAACCGCCTAAGAAGATTTTTATCCCAGGCGGGTATTACTTAACAACCGAATGAGATAATGCCAACTGAACAAAATATTTTTAAAACTTGTATAGCTGACGTTGTAATGTTTTGGTAAATATCAAATTAATTTCTACTCACATATTATTCACATTTATCTCATAAAAAAAAGATCCTTCACTCAAAATTGTTGGTACGAACATATTTGTATAATTTATACATGTATGAATTTTTTTAATTTTTTTAAAAGCACTCCAACATGTCAAACTTCAAATTATCCACCAGTATTCATTGACACTTGATTGAAATATGTACAAAACACAAGAAAAATGTACAAGAACACTTGATTGAAATCCTAAAACTACACTACGGCCCCGCCTCCTCCATCCTCTCCGCCAGCTTCTCAAACCAAGCCAAGCGGTCCTCCTCCGACTCGTCGTCGTCGTCATCGTAGTCGTCACCATGGTGGTGGTCGCCGTCGTCGTCGTCGCCGTCGTCAGAGGATGACTCGTCATCATCATCATCATCATCATCGTCGTCGTCGTCAAGGTCGTCCTCCTCCTCCTCCTCCTCCTCCTCCTCCTCCTCCTCCGGCGACGATGCAGCAGGAGAGAGGGTCGGCTGCTCCGGTTGAGCCGATTGCTCCGGCTGAGCCGATTGCTCCGGCTGTACCGGTGGCTCCGGCTGCACCGGCGGTGGAACGCGCTGGTCGTCATTCACCCTCTCGGGGGAGCTGCAGCGTATCCGCTTGCAGGGTGGCTGCCTCGGCGGGCTAGGTGGCGGAAGGTTGGCCATGGCTGTGGTGGTTAGTCGGCGCCGGACTAGGAGAGGTGGAACGATGGAAGAAGAAGAAAGGAGTGGAAAAGTTCTGTGCTTGTACATAACCGACGACGCGCCTTATATATGGTCTGTGCGGAGTAGACGAGGGAGCGGTTCGTTTCCCGCGCATTGAACTCTTTGCAGACCTCGTGTGGCGCACAATTAAACCACTGTGGAAGACGATGTTCAGAGATCCTTCCGTCGCACGCGTCCCTGCACCACGGCTTCTCAACTTCTCCGCAGACCTCGTGCGGCGCATCAGTTAATTAACACTTCTCAGGCCGTTAATTAACATATTGTAGTTTCAAAAATGTTTATCTCAGACGGGTATTACTTACAAACCGCCTGAGAAAAATAGCATTTTTTCAAAAATGTTTATCTCAAGCGGTTATTACTTAACAACCGCCTGCGATAATGCCCGATACTGTTCTTCAGTTTCCTTATCCCTTGCTTCTTTTTTATTTAGATTCCAATATAAATACTCAAACATGTTTACATTCTACAAATTGTGTTCAAATTCGATGATTCTTTCTTCTACATTTGTATAAAATTAACATCTACCAACTGAACAAAATATTTTGTTCATTGCGCATTGAACTCTTTGCAGACCTCGTGCAGCGCACAATTAAACCACTGTGGAAGACGATCTTTAGAGATCCTTCCGTCGCACGCGTTCGTGCACCACGGCTTCTCAACTTCTTCACAGACCTCGTGCGGCGCATCAGTTAATTAACACTTCTCAGGCCGTTAATTAACATATTATAGTTTAAAAAATGTTTATCTCAGGCGAGTATTACTTACAAACCGCCTGGGAAAAATAGCATTTGTTGTTACTTAACATCTTCTCAGGCCGTTAATTAAAATCTTGTAGTTTCAAAAATGTTTATCTCAGGCGGTTATTACTTAAGAACTGCCTGCGATAATGCTCGATACTGTTCTTCAGTTTCCTTATCCCATGCTTCGTTTTTATTTAGATTCCAATATTAATACTCAAACATGTTTACATTCTGCAAATTGTGTTCAAATTCGATGATTCTTTCTTCTACATTTGTATAAAATTAACATCTACCAACTGAACAAAATATTTTGTTCATTGCACATTGAACTCTTTGCAGACCTCGTGCAGCGCACAATTAAACCACTGTGGAAGACGATCTTCAGAGATCCTTCCGTCGCACGCGTCCGTGCACCACGGCTTCTCAACTTCTCCGCAGACCTCGTGCGGCTTGTCAGTTAATTAACATCTTCTCAGGCGGTTGGTTCTTACCAACTGTCTGAGAATATATTTATCTCGGGGACGGGTGTTACTTACCAACCGCCTGAGATAAGCCCATGGAGTTCCCCTTGCCGCACGATATTGAGGTCCTGATTGCGGGGTGGGTCGCCGCAACCTCCACCCAGCCCATGGACGACCTCTCCAGTCTGCGCGCCACCTGCAAGGCCATGCAGGCGTCGTGCCATGATCCCACCGTGGGCAGGCGCGTGGCGCTGGAGCGGGAGAGCAGCTGGGAGTGGTTCCAATGGCACGGGAACGGGAGCTACGACGCCCTCATGGAGCGCCTGGCCAACGTGGGCAACCCTCATGCGTGCTACGTCACCGGGTTCGACTTCGTCTTCAACTACGACCGCGCGCAGGCGCAGCGGGGCACCCAGTTCCTTGCTCGGGCGGCCGCGAACGGCCACAAGGTGGCGGCCTACGTCCTCGCCATGCTCCGCTACGACGCCGACCGCGGGGACCGTGATGCCCTCGAGTATATCCGGCAGGTCGAAGGCGAGGCCCATGTCGGCGACAACGCGGTCGGGTCCGTCGTGATGAAGAGGACCAACAAGGAGTGTTGCCGGTGTCGGAATCAAGCCATGCAGAGGCTCGACGTTTTTGTGAGCTGGAGGTTACCGCGTAGGCCTCCTCCCAGACCGCCGCCGGTGGCGCTGCCCGACATTGACGATGGCGTTTGCCGCTGCCCAACAAGGGGGAACCAGGGGCCTGCCCGCTGCGGCAGGCGAGGGTGGTCCGAGACCGTCTTCTGTACTGAGAACTGTAGGATTGAGCTCGAGTATGACCTGTTCTCCCATAACGTGTTGTACTCTATGGGTTATATTAGTTAAGAAGTAAATATCTTCATAGACGGTTGGTATTTAATAACCGTCAAAGAAGATATTTATCTCAGTCGGTTATTACTTAACAACCGTCCGAGATAATACCCGATACTGTTCTTCAGTTTCCTTATCCCTTGCTTCTTTTTTATTTAGATTCCAATATAAATACTCAAACATGTTTAGATTCTGCAAATTGTGTCCAAATTCGATGATTCTTTCTTCTACATTTGTATAAAATTAACATCTACCACCTGAACCAAATATTTTTAAAACTTGTATAGCTGACATTGTAATGTTTTGGTAAATATCAAATTAATTTCTACTCACATATTATTCACATTTGTGTATCTCATAAAAAAAGTTCCTTCACTCAATATTGTTGGTATGAACATATTTGTATAATTTATACATTATGAATTTTTTAATTTTTTTAAAATCATTCCAACATGTCAAACTTCAAATTGTCCACCATTCTAACTAAATGCTCACATACATATGAGGCATTCATCAAATTATGAACACACATTGATTCAAAAAAACTTAAAAAAATATGAAAAAATTCGTAGAGGTTGGTATGATGAGTAAAAATGTCCAATGAAAAATAAATGAAAAAAGCATTATATTCATCAAGATAGAAAAATGAAAAATAGCATTTGTTGTATGTTTTTGATGTTCTGACCAATTTCAAAGGATTTATGAAGTGAAATTTAATGGTAACCTTTACTTATCAATAATATTACAAAAAAAGTGGATTTTTGCCTTTTAAAGGACCACATTTAATTAAGAATATTAATTAAGAAGAAGTAAATATTTTCACAGGCGGTTGGTACTTACCAACCGCCTGGAAATATATTTATCTCAGGCGGGTATTGCTTAACAACCGCCTGAGATAATGCCCGATACTGTTCTTCAGTTTCCTTATCCCTTGCTTCTTTTTTATTTAGATTCCAATATAAATACTCAAACATGTTTAGATTCTGCAAATTGTGTCCAAATTCGATGATTCTTTCTTCTAAATTTGTATAAAATTAACATCTACCACCTGAACCAAATATTTTTAAAACTTGTATAGCTGACATTGTAATGTTTTGGTAAATATCAAATTAATTTCTACTCACATATTATTCACATTTGTGTATCTCATAAAAAAGGTTCCTTCACTCAATATTGTTGGTATGAACATATTTGTATAATTTACACATGTATGAATTTTTTTAATTTTTTTAAAAGCATTCCAACATGTCAAACTTCAAATTGTCCACCATTCTAACTAAATGCTCATATACATATGAGGCATTCATCAAATTATGAACACACATTGATTCAAAAAAACTTAAAAAAATATGAAAAAATTCGTAGAGGTTGGTATGATGAGTAAAAATGTCCACTGAAAAAATAAATGAAAAAAGCATTATATTCATCAAGATAGAAAAATGAAAAATAGCATTTGTTGTATGTTTTTTATGTTCTGACCAATTTCAAAGGATTTATGAAGTGAAATTTAATGGTAACCTTTACTTATCAATAATATTACAAGAAAAGTGGATTTTTGCCTTTTAAAGGACCACATTTAATTAAGAATATTAATTAAGAAGAAGTAAATATTTTCACAGGCGGTTGGTATTTAATAACCGTCAAAGAAGATATTTATCTCAGTCGGTTATTACTTAACAACCGCCTGAAATAATGCCTGATACTGTTCTTCAGTTTCCTTATCTCTTGCTTCTTTTTTATTTAGATTCCAATATAAATACTCAAACATGTTTAGATTCTGCAAATTGTGTCCAGATTCGATGATTCTTTCTTCTACATTTGTATAAAATTAACATCTACCACCTGAACCAAATATTTTTAAAACTTGTATAGTTGACATTGTAATGTTTTGGTAAATATCAAATTAATTTCTACTCACATATTATTCACATTTGTGTATCTCATAAAAAAAGTTCCTTCACTCAATATTGTTGGTATGAACATATTTGTATAATTTATACATGTATGAATTTTTTTAAAAGCATTCCAACATGTCAAACTTCAAATTGTCCACCATTCTAACTAAATGCTCATATACATATGTGGCATTCATCAAATTATGGACACACATTGATTCAAAAAAACTTAAAAAATATGAAAAAATTCGTAGAGGTTGGTATGATGAGTAAAAATGTCCACTGAAAAAATAAATGAAAAAAGCATTATATTCATCAAGATAGAAAAATGAAAAATAGCATTTGTTGTATGTTTTTTATGTTCTGACCAATTTCAAAGGATTTATGAAGTGAAATTTAATGGTAACCTTTACTTATCAATAATATTACAAGAAAAGTGGATTTTTGCCTTTTAAAGGACCACATTTAATCAAGAATATTAATTAAGAAGAAATAAATATCTTCACTGACGGTTGGTACTTACCAACCGCCTGAAAATATATTTATCTCAGGCGGGTATTGCTTAACAACCGCCTGAGATAACCTTCTTCTCAGACGTGAAATTCTAATTAACGATGAACACACTACACATTCATTCATTCACATAGTTGAAGAACACACAAGATGCACAATATTTACACAAGAACACACAAGATACACAAGTAATATTCAATCACATAGATGAACAAAGATAGATTTCATTCATTAACAATATTTACAAAACAGAAGCAACTAAAAACAACAAAAAGAAAAACTAATTAAATCCTACTCCTACTCCTCTTCTTTCTCCTCCTCCTCGTCCTCCGACGGTGACTCCGGCACCGGTGCAACAGGAGACAGGGCCGGCTGCACCGGCTGCACCGGCTGCACCCTAAAGCCAGCTCTCTCTAGACCTATCATCTGCTAGATTGACCTTGCCAACTAAAAGAGGGATTCCCAGAGCCTTCCACTGAAGAAGAATACTACTTTAGACTAGTTCATGTTGCTATTCCCGGGCTGCACTGGCGATGCAACCCCGAGGTTGCTAGCCGTCGCCTCCACCAGCGTTCTACGGCCCTCGGGGCCAAGAACCTGGGCCATCGTTGCAAACAGAATGTCGAGACGATCAGCCACCCCCGTGAGGGCGTAGAGGTAGTGGCCCATGGTACCCATTCCAGTATACTCTGGAAGGGTACCCAGCCCCAAGGCACTCATGGCGCGAGACGTATTGTTGTACGCCTCTCGCGTCATGAGGAGGCGCTGCTCGGTGTTGATCTTCTCGGGGGAGCTGCAACATAGTTTCTTGCAAGGTGGCTCCCTCGGAGGGCTTGGCGGCGGAAGGTCAGCCATAGTGGTGTTGGGTCGTCGGAGCGGAGCAAGATGAAGAAAACAAGAGGATTCAAAGTGAGCGATGCGCTTGTGAGCGATAGCGCGTCTTTAAGGCCGCGCGGAGTGGAAGATGAAGCAGTTGGTGAAAAGAAAGGTCGCGCCTCGGGGAAAAGAAAGGTCGTGCATGGTTGGTGACGGGTCTTTATGTAGGCGTTCATCAAATTATAATTAACACATATTAATTAAGAAGAAGTAAATATCTTCACAGGCCCATGTTTATCTCAGGCGGGTGTTACTAACCAACCGCCTGAGATAATTGTATCTTCTCAGGCAGTTGGTAAGTAAAATCCGACTGAGGTAACAATCTTCTTAGGCGGTCGGTACTTAAAATCTGCCTGAGAAAATGAAAGTCTATATCTACCCCTCGGCAGCAGTGGAAAAACCTAACCCGGGCAAAACACTTAGACGCTGTTAGGCTGCCAAAATTTCGTTTGCCGCCAAGTGTTCGCCCTCGTCACTTCCAGGTACGCCGCCGAGCTTCGCCGTCGCCGCCGAGCTTCGCCCTCCTCACTTCCAGGTACGCCGAGCGAAGCCATTGCCGTCGCCTCCGAGCTTCAAGGTAAATCCTAAACCCTTCGACCTTCCATCCTCCTTCGCGGTGCCGCCTCCCTCCCCGCCCTCGCTGCCGCCTTGCATATCCTTGGTTAGGGTTCGGGAATTAGAAAATGGTAGGCATCCTTGGTTAGGGTTCGGTGGAATTCGAAAAACTGTCAAGTTCGGTGGCATCTTTGGTTAGGGTTCGGTGGGGCAAGATTTATGTGGATGGTTATATCACGATAAATTGGTAGTTGGTTTTGTGTGTCTGAAACTGTGAAATCAGTAGCATTTCATCTTCTGGTAGTTTGCAGAGATAAAACTGTCAAGTTCGAATGAATAGGAGTTACTCCCTTCGTCGTGGATGGTTATATCACGATAAATTGGTAGTTGGTTCTGTGTGTCTGAAAAGGTTCTGACACATTAGTGGTAAACATGATTCTAGACTCTAGTAACAGCAGTATATTCCCTATTTCTATCATCGGCCTTGCATATGCCAATAATTCTCTATTAGGGGCAAGATTTAGCTATATTTGGTTAAGTTGACCAAATTTGGCTAATTTTGGCTAAGTTACATTAGATATAGTTATACTTGACTAATTTTGACTAAGTTATGCTATATTTAGCTATATTTGGCTACTTTTGCTTAGAGTTAGCTATGCTAGACTAAGTTTGGCTAAGTTTGCTTTTATTTCTCTAAGTTTCATTTGAGCAATTGTAGATAATCTGTGCTACCAAATATGTCTGCACTTGTGGCTCCATCAGCTTCATTTGAGCAATTGTACCTAATCTGAGCTACCAAAGTTATGCTATATTTAGCTCTGAAGCCAAACAAGTTGCTGGCCAACTCATTTGCGATGCCAAGAGCATCCTCACGCCCATATCTAGGTACCACTAGGTGTGGCAATGGAGTCTGAGCATATGAAGACCTATATAACTTCAAAAATGTGTTTTGGCTAAATTTACTTAATTGAGCCAAAATTCAGAAAATTTGTTTTAAATATGACCAAATTTAGCTAACTGAAGCATAATCAAGCATGTTTGACTATGCTGGGCAAGATTTAGCTATATTTGGTTAAGTTGAGCAAATTTGGCTAATTTTGGCTAAGTTACATTAGATATAGCTATACTTGACTAATTTTGACTAAGTTATGCCTTGGGTTGTTGGTGTAAAGTGAGCTTGCTAGTTGCTGCTGCTGCTATCAGTCTCTTCTAGGCACTGCATTTGCACAAGTGCGCATCAACATGTTGTTTTTCATTCAGTAGGTAGAAGAATCAGTGACAGGGAATAAGAGGAAACTTGAGAGCGGGGACGATAATGCCCTCTAAGCTTGGTAGGAGCTGTGCGGGGATTTGCTTTTTGTCCCTTGCTTGATCAGTTATAGGTCCGGAGCTAGGCGCCGCCTAGTAAACCTCAAGAACATGGTCGCCAGTCTGAACGAAGCTAGCCTATTTAGAATAAAAAGATAAAATTGCCATTGGTGAGCAACTTTAACATGCTTGCCACCCTCGCAATGTATAGGAACCTTTTGGTCAGTCGCCTTAAACCCTAGAATGCCTTATCAAATCCTAGAATGCTTCCATATTTTTCTTCATGCAACACTTCATGTAGAGTTAATATGCCATTTATTAGATTTTTTGTCTTATTAGATCTAGCATGGAAAGCCCTAAGAAGACTGGTCCTGATAGTAACAACAAAGAAGACAATATGGAGTTTACTGACTCCAGCAGTTCAGGCTCCTATCACAGTCCTTCGGATCCTTTTCCGAATATAAAAATTAAAAAGACTTCAGTGGATCTAGACCCGGAATATGATCCTGCAGACAAGGTATGGATCATGAATCTTAACTTCAGCAGTTCAAGTTAATGTTGGTTGTCAAGTATACGAAGTCTTATAATTTTTTTCTACCTAGATTAATCTCGAAGACAATGAGGTGACATCGGCTCCTAAAACCGCAGAAGGTTCTCCAATGGATGAATCCTCAGCTTCACTCAAGCGGAAACGAGGGCAACGAGGTCCCAATAAGGGTGCATTGGACCGCATCATGTACATAACAAGGGTCGGTCCAGGTGGGCTTCCCCAAGAACCACTGGATTCAGTTACCAAGTATCGTAATGCATGCGGTTTTCTTGTTAGGGAGGTTGTGCCGATCACAACCGAGAATTGGAGGAAATTACCCAAGCAGACCAAGAATGAGTTGTGGGAAAAGATAAAGAAACAATTCAAGTTCCCGAAAGGCACAGAAGAAGCTGTAAAGAAAGCAACAATGGTCTCTTGCGGCAAGAAGTTTCGATGCTGGAAGAGTGAAATGAATGCTTATGTTAAGGCCAATAAGGTCCCTAGTCCGAGGAAGATGGGAAAAATCACACAAGCTCGGTGGCAAGAGTTTGTTCGTCAAAAGAGCACACCTGATGCTAAAGCTCTAAGTGCAACTAGGTCAGAGCTTGCAAAGAAGAACAAATACCATCATCGCTTGGGGTCTGCCGGATATGGCCCCAAAGTCCAGAAATGGAATAATATATTAGATGAAATTATCAGTAAGGGCATTCCTCACCCATTAGAAGGGTGCGATGAGCGAACTCAATGCTGGGTCTTTGCTCGGTCAGGTTTGACCAGCGAGGGCAAACTTGAAAATCCCGACTCTCTGAATGAAGTAGAGGATAAAATGAAAGAAGTAATTGAAAAGCAACGGAAGGGTCTCTTCAAGCCGAAGAGGGAGAATGACCAACTTACCGCTATCTTAGGAAACCCTGAACACAGCGGACGGGTTCGAGCAGTCTCTTCTCAAATGTCTTGGCTAGATGGTTTCCCTAAAGATAAAGACACATATAGAAGACGTGAGAAGTTTAAGAAAACACTTGATGAAACGATTGCTCAAAAGGTCAAAGAAAATATGCAAGAAATAATGGAACAACTTAGACATACAGGACAATTAGTGGCACCGAGTACAATGATGGTTCCGGTGCAAAAGGAGCAATTAGTATCTCCAACTGCCTATCCTAGCAGTGTTGGTTCCGTGCCAGGCTCAGTGTCAACCCATAAGTTCCCTGTCGATGATATTGCTAACGACAAATCTTGTCGTCTTCTTGTCCCGATAGGAAGAGCAGGGAACAAAACCAAACAGGTTGCCCCTGCTATGGCAAAGCCTGATTGTGACTTCAACGGGAATCCACTTCCGTTGTATTATTCTGTGGTGCAAGTTCTTCAGATCATTGATAATGATTATGAAGATTATGAAATAGACCACGTCACACCTGAGGGGATCGCGACTCTGGGGCAGGCTGTCAACCAATTAATCCTTTGTCACTGACGCGATATCGCGTTGGACGATGAGCCAATTTCTAGCCCCGTCGCATCTCCAAATACTGCAACCCCATCTTCTAAGGCGAAAGTGCATGAAGATCCACTCCCAGTCCGGGAAGATCCACTCCCCTTATGTCTGAGCAAGGATGATATCCAAGAGCAACAAGTTGGACAACAACTTCAAGCAGTACCAGAGCAAGCTGTTGCTAGTAAAGAGCAACTAGTTGAGCAACAACTTGAAGTAGTACTAGAGCCAGCTGCTGGGAGTAAAGAGCAATCAGTTGAACAATAGGTTCAACAACAAACCAGTGTCCAACTTCCAACGACTACTCCTCGATCATCAGTGCCTGTCAAAGTTAGCTCATACGAAAATAAGAAACCTTCATCAAAGTGTCAAAGTATTTGGAAGCTATGAAGGAAAATATTAGAAAATCGAGTGCATCTCGTTCTTCTCATGAGCCAGCATTAGAAGATATCGAGGAGTGTGAAGAAGACGGTGTCATGTATAATCGGCGGACGGCTTTAGTTAAACCAGGAGTTCCAATATACAATCATGAGGATGTTCCTCCTAAATTTGAGAATGGGAAGCCGTTCATGACATCCGTACAACTTAGCAAACAACCCGTCCAGCTCAGAAGAATGCATGAGTGGTACATCACTGCAAGCACAAAATTTGGTCTTGAGTGCGTCACATTTTGTATTCCAAAAGAAGCATTCTGGAGCACTGGAGTAGATAAACGAGTCATTTTATTTGAAGAGCTGCTTTCCCTTTTCCATCGGGGCATGC